>CAMAPF010000075.1:0-1200000 GCA_945859915.1 Cuscuta epithymum | reverse complement strand
CACCCGATAGAGAGATAGAGTTTGTAATCGAAGTGGAGCCGGGGACCAAACCCATTTCGATTCCCCCTTATCGAATGGCACCGGCCGAACTCCAAGAGTTGAAGGTCCAACTACAAGAATTACTGGACAACGGGTTCATCAGACCCAGTCATTCACCGTGGGGGGCACCCGTACTCTTCGTGAAGAAGAAGGATGGTACACTAAGAATGTGTATTGACTACCGACAGTTGAACAAGGTCACAATCAAGAACAGGTATCCCTTACCGAGGATTGATGACTTGTTTGATCAACTTCGGGGGGCAATAGTGTTCTCAAAGATTGATTTGAGGTCGGGGTATCATCAGTTGAAGATCAAGGAGAGCGACATACCTAAGAGTGCATTCCGCACTAGGTATGGTCATTACGAGTTCCTTGTGATGTCATTTGGTTTAACCAACGCACCGGCAGCATTCATGGACTTGATGAACCGTGTGTTTAGTGAATACTTAGATCAATTTGTGATAGTATTCATTGATGATATCTTGATATATTCCAAGAGCGAGGAGGAGCACGAACATCATTTGAGGCTTATACTTGACCGGCTAAGGGAAAAGCAGCTCTTTGCCAAGTTCTCTAAATGCGAATTTTGGCTTAAGGAGATTGGGTTCCTTGGTCACGTCATATCCGGTTCGGGCGTTGCTGTGGATAACGCCAAGATAAAGGCTATCATGGATTGGGAGAGACCCAAGAATGTGAAAGAGATACGTAGTTTCCTTGGCTTAGCAGGATACTATCGTAAATTTGTTGAAAAATTTTCTGTATTGGCGTCTCCATTAACGAAGCTCACAAAGAAAGGGGCCAAGTTCATATGGGACGACAAGTGTGAGAAAGGGTTCCTTGAACTGAAGAAACGACTTACCGAAGCACCAGTCCTTGCCCTACCCATACAAGGGATAGGGTATGATATATACAGTGATGCTAGCATCCAAGGGCTTGGATGTGTACTGATGCAAAACGGTAAAGTGATTGCCTATGCTTCAAGGCAATTGAGAAAGCACGAGGTGAACTACCCTACCCATGACCTAGAATTGGGGGCGGTAGTGTTTGCACTGAAAATCTGGAGGCATTATCTCTACGGGGAGACATGTCACATTTTTACAGACCATAAGAGCTTGAAGTACGTATTCACTCAGAAAGAGTTGAATATGAGACAGAGGAGATGGATGGAGTTGATCAAGGACTATGACTTGATCATCGATTACCATCCAGGAAAGGCCAACGTCGTGGCCGACGCACTGAGCAGAAAGAGTACGTCGGGGACGCTACTCACATGCCTACAGGCATTGAGGGCGCGCGTGGAGGTGTCCACGTGCGGGGCTCTCATTGCCCGATTCGAGGTTAGGCCCACCCTATTGGGCGAGATTAGTCGAAGTCAGGCCATTGATGAGGAATGTCAGAAAATCCGCGAACGGATCCTTGAGGGGCCCGTCGAGAATTTTCGGGTACGTGATGACGGTCTTTTACTATTTAAGGATCGTGTGTGCATACCAAAGAATGAGGAGCTCCAGAGAGCTATACTTGAGGAGGCTCATTCTTCAGCATATGCCATGCATCCAGGGGGTACTAAGATGTACCGAGATCTGAAGGAAAGTTACTGGTGGTCAGGCATGAAAAAGGATATTGCAGAGTTTGTGAGTCGATGCCTTACTTGCCAGCAAGTTAAGGCAGAGCATCAGCACCCAGCAGGGCTCTTACAACCACTCACCATCCCAGAGTGGAAGTGGGAGCACGTGACCATGGACTTCGTGGTGGGGCTACCACGAACGGTGAACAACTATGATGCAGTTTGGGTAGTGGTTGATAGGCTCACCAAGAGTGCACACTTTTTGCCTATCAACATTACTTATCCTCTTGAAAGATTGGCCAAGCTATACACGGAGGAGATTGTGAGATTACATGGAGTCCCAATATCCATTGTCTCGGATAGGGATCCACGATTCACATCCCGATTTTGGCCAAAGTTTCAAGCATCGTTGGGTACTAAACTGAAGTTTAGCACAGCTTTTCACCCACAGACGGATGGACAGTCCGAACGGGTGATACAGATTTTGGAAGACATGCTTAGGGCATGTGCGCTGGAGTTCCAAGGAAGTTGGGACAAACATTTGGCCCTAGTGGAGTTTGCTTATAACAACAGTTATCAAGCAAGTATTGGCATGCCTCCATATGAGGCATTGTATGGGAGGAAATGCAGGACACCGTTGTGTTGGGACGAGGTTGGCGAGGCCAAACTCGAAGGAATAGAGCTGGTTGAGATCACCAAGGCCAAGGTAAGGATCATTCGGGATAGATTGAAGGCTGCTCAGGACCGACAGAAGAGTTATGCTGATAAACGGCGGAGACCGTTGGAGTTCGAAGTCGGTGATGAGGTCTTCCTAAGGATTTCTCCTTGGAAGGGCATCATCCGATTCGTATCGAGGGGGAAGCTTAACCCCCGATACATAGGTCCGTTTGTGATCCTTGAAAGGATCGGGGCCGTGGCTTACCGACTCAAGTTGACGCCTGAACTTGAGAAGATACATGACGTGTTTCATGTATCAATGCTCAAGAAGTACATACGAGACCCATCTCATATTCTTGAGAAACCACCGGTAGAGATCCGTGAGGACTTGCAATATGCGGTGGTACCAGTGAAGATTGTTGGTCAACAAGTGAAGAAGCTTAGGAATAAGGAGATTCCTATGGTAAAGGTTCTTTGGAGGAGTGATCGAGTCGAAGAAGAAACTTGGGAGACCGAGGTCTCAATGAGGGAGCAATACCCATTTCTTTTCGATTAGATACTTGGATTTCGGGGACGAAATCCCAAATAAGGGGGGGTGAACTTGTAACACCGTCCCCAAATATATTTACTTTTATGTAAATAATGTATTGAACCTTATTAAAGGATTGATGAATTTACGAAGTTGTAAATTTTTATTATTTCTTTCGCGTGAATAGTAAGTTGCACGTGGGACCCACACCGGGAGCGGGGGCCGCCCGATATCCCCGAGATCACATAAATTATCATTATGGGTCGAAATAATATTTATATGGTGGTGGACATCTTATTTGGCCATGGGAAGGCCTGGGGTTGACCGATTGGTCAAAAGAAGCCCAATTACCGGTACCGACAATTAAACAGATAACAGCCCGAAAATGAATTTCGGAGACTTCCAAATTAAAGTTTTGGAATATATATTATTTCAAAGGGGAGTTATGATGGGGAACACATAATATATTTTATTTTACCCGATAAAATAAATTATGATTAAAACAGTCCGAAAAATACAACTTTCGGGACCGATTGTACACACCGGGACACAAAGGGATGACCTCCCACATGAGTGGGGGCCACCCCACGTTTTTTTGTGCTGTAACAACAAGGAAGGGCCTAGGTTGACAAAGGATTGAGTGGAGGAAGGTGCAAGGGGGCCCTTTGACCTCACTCATTTGCCAAAGGAGACAAAAAGGACACCCCAACCTCTCCCCTATGCATTATTTCGGCCTAGCTACCAAAGGAGGAGGAAGAAGAAGCTCTCCAACCTTTCTCCATTGCTGCAACTCGAGCTCAAGCAAGAGAGGTCCAAAGAGTGGGATTAAAGAAGGAAAAAGGCTAGGAAAAGTGTGTAAATTAAGGTAATGACCTCATTATAACTTTTCCTTCATTTTTCTCCTACCATATGAGATATATATCATGTGAAGAATCCTTAAGAGGGTTCTACATGTTATAAGTATGGATTTATGGGTTGGGAAGTGATTCCATGTCCAAGAACGGTCTTAGAAGCCAAAACGACCGGTTCACCGGAAAATAACCTTTTTGAGGTTATTTGTATTAATATGGGTTTTATGATTATAAAACCTTGTTAGGAACTTGTGAAAGGTATTTCAAGTGATTTCACAAAGTTGGAAAAGTCGCCGGAGTTGTCGCCGGAGTTGACCGAAAGTCGCCGGAGTTTCACCGGAGTTCAACCAAGAGGGGTAGAACTTCATAACGCTAGTTCAAGGTGAGTGGACGGCTTAATATCTTATAACTTTTGGGTTAATTATGAGATTACCTAAATAAATGTTATATGAGTTCATAATAATGTTTAAAAGATATTTAAACATGTGATTAGCCAATAGGGTTAAGTTTGTATGAAAGAAATTAATTGTTGATGCATGGAATATGATATGAAGAAATATATGAAATGCATATTTGCTTGAAGTGTATTAGAAGCACAAATGAATATTATTAACTTAATTATATGATGATTAAGTTGATACACACAAGGCATGAAATGGCGGTCAACGAAAACGTGGACCGAAGAACAAAGGATTTAGTTAATACCGGTTGGTATTAACTAAATATAAATCTATATACATGCATGGTTTTGCATGGGTTGTGATACATAAGAATTTATGTATTGGATTAGTTATGAGTAACTAAGTATGATATAGACTCTATCTAGGTTGATAGGAGGTTGATAATAGGAAAACTTGGTGGAGGACCCTAGTACTTAAAAAGTACTTAACACTCAAACTTGGTGGAGGACCCTAGTACTTAAAAAGTACTTAACACTCAAACTTGGTGGAGGACCCTAGTACTTAAAAAGTACTTAACACTCAAACTTGGTGGAGGACCCTAGTACTTAAAAAGTACTTAACACTCAAAACTTGGTGGAGGACCCTAGTACTTAAAAAGTACTTAACACTCAAACTTGGTGGAGGACCCTAGTACTTAAAAGTACTTAACACTCAAAACTTGGTGGAGGACCCTAGGACTTATGAGGCCTTAACACTCACAAACCGGTGGAGTATCCGAGGATTTTGATCCTAAAACTCATAAATTAGGATATACAAATAGGGCCAAGGAGGAGTCCTATACACTCATAGGTATATGGGTGGGTTGGGGTTTTTAGTCAAGAATATTGACTATTACTATTTTCCCGAATAAAATGGTGATCTACGGATCGGATATTTTTCAAGTATACATATACTAATAAGTATTCCATAACTTGGGGGAAAGATTATTTATTTAAGTATCACCCTATGTTTGGGTCTTATACTTGAAACGCTAGTTATTCTATATTTAGCCTGCTACTCGCTCGGTACTTGTACTGACCCCTTCGGGGGGCCCCACCATTTTCAGGTTGAAGCTAGGGCTTGCTACTTGCACCTTCTCACGGGTGATATCAAATCAGGAAGACGTGGTTCGTGCTTCCTTATTTTCTTTCAAACTACCGAACACTTGCTCATGGGTATTTGTTTTACTATAAACATTTTTTTTGGGCTTGCATGCCCATGTTGTTGGCCGGTTGTGGCTCATGACTTACCGTTGAATATTTCCGCTATTCATTGGTTTAAATGTGATGTTGTTATGTATGTTTACTACTGAGTATGGATGAATTGTTTTCTCGAACGCCTTGTGTAATTAAGTGAGGTTGACTCGTGGGTGACGTCACTTAGTTATACGGCGGTTGTACACGCGCTTGGATCGCGGTCTGGGGCGTGACAGCATCTCCAATGATTGCTTCTAGGGACTTGCTTACAATTTTGAAGCTACTAGCTTACCATTGGAGTATTGTTCTTCCTTTTGCTTGGGAAAACTAATTAGCCTAAATGATCTACTAGCTTGAGCAAGGAGAATATTAAATATAGCATTATAAATAATAAATGAAGAGGAAAAGATTATAGCTAACCATTGTTATATATTTCAATTAACCGCTGAAGATGCACTTAGAAAGAAACCATCGTTACACGCTAAGTGTCTATGTCATTCTAATCTTACTTAAAACCTTTATTTCTCATATTATCTCATTTTGTTTAGTAAAAAGATTTAAATATTGGATTGATGTACTTCATATAATTTTGTATGTATACTTTTATTATATAATTATATGTTTTTATAAGATGTGGCATTTGTATTCTATCTAAACCGACTCCAAATCACGAAGCAACCCTGATCTGTAGTACTACCTTCATTGCATAAAAAATATTCACTTACCTTTTTAGAACGTCTCAAAAAGTTCTTCTCAATTTCTTTATGAAATCATTTGTGTGGTTAGTATTCATTTCTTTTTAGTCAATTATAACTATATATTTTCATTGTATTCTCACTTTTTTAATAGAAAAATGCTTGATGTACACTTTTTTGTGTACCCCTTTCGTATACTCGTCTGTCTCACGCACACAGAGTTGTCAGTCAACTGATGAGTATACGAAAGGTGTACACCAAAAAATGTACACCAAGCATAACTCTCTTTTTAATAAGTGTGTGAGTTCAAAATGAGAAAAAAATTAGGATAAAGGGAGTTCAGTTTTAACCGATTCATAGAATTAATGCGTTAACTAATTAATGAGGACAGAACAGAGGAGATGGAATACAACTAGAAATAAGGTGGGTGGGTAAGGGAACATGACGAGAAGGAGCAAGTTGGGTGGGGGGTGGTACAAGGAAAATTCCCTTTGTACACGTCCAGTTACACGCCGATCAAATTGTCTATGTACAGATAATTATTTGACCGGTTACACAGACAATTTGACCAACGTTTTATGAAGAAAACTGATTTTCACATAGACAAAAATAAAACTTTTGTCTTTATAGGAACATCTTGAGACGTGTGCAATGGACGGTGGCAAAGAAGCTGTCACCCCTATGAGTTCTACTCAATCACTCTCACAATCTGATGGCTCCTTACCCACGGATGCTACACAGTATCGTCGAACACTTGGTTTGCTACAATATCTGGCTTTTACAAGGCCTGATCTCTCATTTGCAGTCAACCGCTTATCCCAGTTCATGCAACATCCCACCATCTTACACTGGCAGGCAGTTAAACGAATATTACGCTACCTAAAAGGTACTCTCCATTATGGGCTCTATCTGCGTAAGACAGATTCACTTCATCTCTCGGTGTTCTCTGATTCGAGCTGGGGAGATATACATGATGAAGGATGGTCTACCACTGCTTATGTCCTAGGCTATATTTGGGCTCAAATGTCATCTCCTGGAAATCTGCCAAACAGAAGTGTGTTGGCCGGTCCTCAACCGAGGTAGAATATCGTGTCGTAGCACATGCCAGTGCTGAACTCCTATGGGTACGGAACTTACTTCGTGAGCTTAGTATCTCTATTCCTACAGTTCCTACACTCTATTGTGACAATCAGGGCGCCACTTATGTGTGTTAATCTCGTCTTTCATTCACGCATGAAGCATCTAGCCTTGGATTTCTATTTTGTTCGTGATTTGGTTGAGCAAGGACATCTCAAGGAATGTCATATTTCCACAAAATTACAGATTGCGGACATCCTCACTAAACCACTCGGGAAGGACTTATTTCAACAATTTCGGACCAAGCTGGGCATTTCCAATGGAACCTCCATCTTGAGGGGGCGTATAGGAACATAATTATTACTCCCTCCGTAACATTTATATCTTCCCACTTTCCTTTTTTGGATGTAACATTCATATCTTCCCATTTCATAATCTTCCAATCATACCCTCAATAATTTTAAAAATAATACACTATTACACCTACTTTTTTTGGATTTATATTTCATTCCAACACATTATTTCACTATCTTCCCATCATACCCTCAATAATTTATATCCACCTTCACTATTCTTAATCTACTTACTTTTCAAATGGGAACATATATATGTTACGGAGGGAGTATTATTATATGTTATCTATTATCTATAGCATATAATGTACATATTTACGTACTGTTATATATTGTACTACCAGTACACGTTCCTATCCCCTGTAGTACAACTAAGGATAACACTTACCCCTGGTGCATAGCTTGTTATTAGCTAGTTAGTTACATGTAGATATTATCATCTCTAACCATACGGATGTATATAAATAGGTGTATATAGGCTTCACAATCAATATACAAGATCATATTTCTACCGTCTATATCACATACATTTTAAAATTCTCGTTCAAAATTCTCGTTTAAAATTTTTTGCATCACAAACATTTTATGAAAAATTCTCGTCTAAAATGTTTGTGAAACAGATAACTCTTTCTATTTGTCTATGTGAAAATCAATTTTCTTTATAAAATGTCGATCAAATTATCTGTGTAGCTGATCAAATCGTCTATACACAAACAATTTGACTGACGTGTAACCCGACGTGCGTACGAAGCCGGACTCATGGTATAATATGTGACATTCATTCATTGGGCGTGGTACGACTTGCCTTGTCTTGGGGGTCAAGCTTTACGTACCTTAGGCTCTGTGACTTGTCTATACGGACCTGCCTTTTTTACTTGCTGTCCTTTAGTGATTAGTGATAAATCATGCTGACTCTTTTGACTGATGTCCTTTTTTACAATGCCAACAACTTTTGTACTTCCTCCGTTCTTTAATAAGTGCAACACTTTCTTTTTTTGGCAGTTTCAAATTAATTGCAACCTTTCTATTTTAGGAAATATGTAGTAGTCAAAATGACTTATATACCCCCAATTATTTAACCCAACATGCCACACCAATCAATTCATCACCGCCCAAACATCATTTTAATTCCTCCACATCCCCCACTAGGCCACCAGACCACCACCCACACTTCATTTCAGCAGCTTCCTCGTCTATCCATTGTGCCGATTTCATCAATCGTTACCCATTTTTCCCCCACCATCTTCATCTGTTTTTTTACAAATTTCTTCTTTAATTTCTACGAAACAAAAGACACGAATCGTCAATCGATGGAAACGGTATTGATTTTGCTCTGCCCTCAAGCTAAACCTCGGATTTTGTGATCCTTGGATACTCCGCCAAACGTTCTTACAGGCGGTAGGGCTGGTGGTTCAAGATCAACGAGAATATATCTCGGCGAAGTAGGTGTCTTTTCTGTCCATGCCGTGTTTATTTTCTGGTGAAGAAGACCAATTGCGTATTTTGTTCGTATCTGTGTTTATTTTCCGGTGAAGGAGGTGTCGTTAAGGAGGTGGTGTTTACTTTCCGGTGAAGAAGGAGGTGTTTATTTCGGGTGAAGATTTAAAGAAGGCCGGCATTTTCTGGCCATACTGTAAAACTTACTGTAGCACTTTATGTGTGCTACAGAACCACTCCGTATTGTTCTATATTTGTGTACTGAAGGGCATAAGAGGAAAGTAAAGTCTTGTTCCCTTTTTTCTTAATCTTTGTGCCCAGTGCTATGTTGCACTTATTACCGAACAGAGGAAGTATTAGAAGAGTCATTTGATATAATTTGTGATTCTAATTTATTCTGAATTTATTATATTCTTACTTTATCAATTCAATATAAACCACAAAAACTCACTTTTCCCTAATAATTATGTCACCTTCTCTTGTTGCAAAGTTAGTGGGATGAAGATAGTATTATAAAGGAATGGAGCGTTTGCCTTACTCCTCACTTTAAGAGCATATACAATGTTATAATCCGCATAGTGCATATATTGCGGGTGGATGATAGACACAAAAGAATAAATTCATGATATTTCGTTCTATTTCTTTTTACGTTCTTATGCGATTTTAATAAGTTTTGCTCAATAATATCAACCATAATATCTACATCTAGATATTGCACTTTACATTATGAAAATACCAAAAACATATAATACCTTTGAAATAATGAAATACATATTCTTCTTATTAACTTTTATGTATTTACCTCTCATATCACGTTCATGTTTTTGCATTGGAGATAGTCTAATGTATTTATCCATTTCCTAGAAATTAAATCGTTCACGTTGTATTTTGTATCTTTGGTAAATGATATATCCTCCAATTTTTAACTATTTGGACTGAGTTTGGTTGTTTAGTCGTGTAAAATAACTATTTTAAGTTTTTCATAATTGATTTTTTTACTTACTCCCTCCGTCCCATTTATTTTGTCCCGTTTTACCTTTTCGGGAAGTCTCACTTATATTGTCCCATACCATATTTGGCAAAGTTTGTGTGGCTCTAAATCGTTTTTACTTTATTCTTACTTTATCAATTAATATCAACCACACAAACCCACTTTTCTTAATAACCGTGCCACCCTCTTCCGGGACAATATAAATGGGACGGAGGGAGTAGTTGTTTTCTATGTATTGAAAAGTCAAATTTAACAACAATTCTTTCATATTATATTATATAAGTCTAATTTAACCTCCATTTTTAACCCATCCATCAACTATTTAATTATAATTCAAAAAATGAAATACAAAGAAGACTATGTCACACTGTAATAGTATCGCTAAGAAATAATATCATCATGAATAGTATTGCTATTTCATAATATTATTTTCAAAACTACTAAACATAACCGTATATATAATAATATATTAAAAGAGTTTAATGTTGCACTAAAAGATGCAACATCGTACGATGATGTTTTAGTTAATGGTTTTGAAACTCGCTTGTTGCATCTCTTTTGTGCAACATGAAAAATTATTAGTGACACATCGTCAAATTCTTAGTACAACATAGAAACTTGTTTAATCTTTAAACGCAAGATCGTCAAATCTGAATTATAGTGTTACATGAACTTGTTTTAATGCAACTAATCGAATCCAATGACTAAAAATTATCCATCATCATTTCAATTCATGCATGAACCAAATTGGATCTACGTGCCTCTTGTCCATCAAACAAGACACATGTGGCGTCATATACCCTTTTTTATAAGCTAGAGGGCTTAATACATAGACTAGTTTACACGTGTACTCCCAAATATGTGTGTAACATTCATTGTCACTATAAATAGCTAGACAATTGCACGTGTTCAAAAAGTGTTCATTGCAAGACATATTTTTCTCTATATATTAACTTCGTCTTCTCTCTATGATACCATTATCGGGTTGTGATATAGCTATCAGCCATCATGTTATGCCGGTAAATGATAGAATAAAATGCAATGTTAACATTAAAAGTTCTGCTCATAAAAAATTAACATAAAAAGTTATCGTATGATGATAATTTGATAATTCATAGAATTTATTTTTTTTTTGTAAAAGGATAACTTGATAATAACATTAAATCTTTGTAGATGTTTGTAAGTAGGTGGTTCATTTTATTAGCACATTAATTTTTGGTTTGATTTAATAGAATCTGCTATTGTGTATATTATTATTGAAGTTTTTATATGAAACTATGTGTATTTTACTATTATCGATCGGAGTCGGTATGCACTTATTCTATTTAATTTTAGACTGATCCAGTTCGTTTTCCTTAAATTGCATTGATTTAAAATAGATCTTGTGTAAGACAAAAATGAAATCAAATGAGAACAACTTTGATCAGACCAATTTTTTGGATAGGGAAAATGTGTAAAACATAAAAAAATGTTGGGCATGAGAACGAATTTGAAGGGTATCAATCGACCCCATTTATTTTGGAAGGGAAGCGCGGAGTTAATTTGAAAATAATGATTTGCATTAAAAAAAGCAAGTGTATCATAAATGGCCTCAAAGCGGAAATGAATATGCGAATTTATGGGAAGTTTTTTAAAACAAAATACGTCATTCTAGGTACAATACAATACCCACTACTAAACTTGGTTGCCAAGAAAGCACAACATACCTAATCAATCCCAATTCAATCAATCTTTCGCCTTCCCTAGGATTTCAATAAAATTTTATTAGTAATAAAAACATATAATCAATATAAAAAATAACTTTATTACTCCCTCCGATTTTTAATAAACTTCACACTTTCCTTTTTGGGACGGTCTAAAATAAACTTCACACTTCCTTATTTCCTTTTTTGGCAAAGAAATCTACATCAAAACAGTGCCCAACAGTCCCCAACAGTGTCTCAACAGTGCCAAACAGAGTCAAACAGTGCCTCAACAGTGTACTCTACAGTAAAGTCAAATTTCTTTCCTTATTTTGTGTGAAGTCAAACTGTGAAGATTAAAAAAAACCGGAGGTAGTATGTTATTTGTTAAGGGTTGGTTTGCAACACTTTTTAAAAAAACACTTCTCAGCTCTTGGCTTTAAAAAAGTACTTATTTCCCAAACACTACAACTTTTAACTTTCTCGGCTTCTGCGTCAAAAGTGCTTTTACTTTTTCTATTACACAAAAAACACTTACTCCCTCAGTCCCAAATTGTAAGATACATTTACTATTCACTTGGTCAACATAAATCACTTCTAAACTTTTATTTTATATATCAAAAGTTTATGAAGTTTGAATTATTTTTTGCAGGTTTTGTAGCGGATTTAATGTAGTTTTTGAATATGTAAATTTTATTTTCTAGAACTAATTTGGGTGTTGACAGGGATCAATTTGCTTTATCGTTAGTCAAACATCGTAAACCGAAATGTATCTTACAAATTGGGACGGAGGGAGTATTTTACCAAACACTACCCACTTTTATTTTCAAAATCATTTTTTTCTCAAACACTATCAACTTTTATTTAATCACTTCTCCCCATTTCATTAAAAAAAACACTTTTTTAAAAGTAGAAGCTGTTGCAAACAGACCCTAATTCGTTCCCCAATTACTAAAATGAGAATAATTATTATCAAATTTGAAAAATATTGTCAAATTTAAAACCAGACAATTAATATAAAAACTTGGCAATTATAATTACTCAAACATGACAATAAGTACTTTTATTTAGATAATACTACATAAAAAATAGAAGTCTTATTTTGAATTCACAAAGTCTAACTCCTATTTAGAAAAATTATCTTTATTTTATTTCGTGTTTGGGGAAATCTCTATATAAGTTTCATTTTGATACTCCTATTATTTTAGAAACAAATATTTATATAATAGCCCTTTGGTGATCATATATTTCGGATTATCACTCTTATAACTTATAAGTCAACTTTTTTACTAAACGCGTAATTCGTTTATTTTGAATGTTGAGTTATGTAATTATCAAAATAAGTAAAGATTAAGTTACTTTTCTGACTGAAGTTATATAGAGAAGATAACAGGTTTTTTACAAGAATATTACTAAAATAAAACTTATTTACATAAATATGACTATTCATTACTACAACGTAGTGCTGTGGTAACTTAAGTTCAAAATTTGAACATGAATTATTATAATTTCATTACTACTCTAATAACTAATCATATTTTTTTGTAAACCATCTTTATTTTGGTCATATTTATGTAATTATTTCTATAGAGAATCGTTTAGATATTTTTTTATGTTTTTTTTTTATTTCACAAATAGAATACGTAGTATATTTTTAATTTTTTTCCATAACTCAACTGAATCAGCCAGTTCAACTAGATATTCATAAATTAAAGCAGAATTACTCAATTCATTTAATTTGTGTGTTATCAAACGGACTCTAAATCCTTGTACAAATGAAGAATTGACATAAAAGACTTATTTCATAGTAGTATATAATGCGGAGTACTTTTATTAGACTACACAAGTGACCTAGTCTCGATCTGTAAATCTGGTTTACTTCATTGGCATAATAATCTCTCTGATTGTTTACTTATTCCATAGCAAGCCTTTGGCCACACTAATTCCATATTTCCGTTACCAAGTATATCTCTCCACGAATTTCAGTTACATTTGATCTGCAAAACAGCAAAAGTGATGCCAAAAACGAAGCTGCTCTTAAATACGTAGTACAAAGTAGAGAAGAGTGTAACTTTGAAGAAGCTACAGGTTCGATTCAACACTCACAATATGCCGCCTAGCATAGTACGAATTTTTGTCACCGATAATGACGCCACGGATTCTTCCTCCGATGAGGAGGAGGCTTTTAGCCGCCGGCAGACTACCAAGAAGCATGTGATCGAGGTCAGGCTTGGGACTAAAAAGAGTCGTGTTGCCGATGAAAAGATAAAAAAGAGAGGCAAAACGGCGACATCGAAGATGACGATCAAGAATGCCGGTGATCGGAAGTACAGGGGAGTTAGGCTCCGGCCGTGGGGGAGATGGGCGGCGGAGATTCGGGATCCGATTCGGAAAACCCGGAAATGGTTAGGCACTTTTGACACCGCCGTGGAAGCGGCTCATGTTTACGACACCGCTGCGATCCAGTTACGTGGACCAGACGCCATGACCAATTTCCTTACCCCGCCGCCGAAGCTCGCCGGCACGCCACTCTCTAATTACGACTCCACCGGCGAATCCGAGATGGCTCTGTCTCCAACTTCCGTTCTGAAGGCGTGTATTGACGCGGCCAATAAAACCGACACGAATGAAGCGAAGGAAGAAGGTGCTATGAAGCTGGTGACGGCGGGTTACTTTGCAGAGGCGGCTGCGACGGAGGAGGAATGTAGTCTGAACGGGCCGTTAGATTTCTGGTCGCCGTCCTTGTTAACGGATGACCAAACGCCGTTAGATTGCGACGATGGAAATAAACTCCCGGAGATAATGATGATGGATGAGCGTTTGGATGATATTTCGGTGGATTTCAGAGGTGATGATTTCCATGTGTGGGATGTGAATGATTATGTGGTTGATTAATTAGAGTAAAGTAGAACTTAGTAATTAAGAGAAAGTTAGAGCTGATTAAGTACATGATGGGAATTAAGTTCTATAACACATTTGATGATGGTGTCAATTTCGACGGACCAAATCACCAAAACAGAACGTAGTTATGTTTTGGTGAGTGAATCAGTGAAGAGTAGTAGTAGAAATTCTGGAATCGGTACATATATTTAGTTATGAGTGAGCAACTTTTGGGATCTAGTTTCTTCCGTAAAGGTTTCTTCATTTCTTATCAATCACTCTAATGTCTTCGAGTTTTTTAAAATGATGTGTTATATTCTAACTAGGAAACTTATGAAGTACTCCGTAATACGTAGTACTCCTATAAGCTACGGAATACGATAGTATTTACTACCATATGTTGTGTTACATTCTAACTAGTACAATCATGCAAAGGTGAAACTTCTTCAATTCAAAAAACGTGAAAGGCCCACCGAGGCACTCCACACCTATCCCGACAACATTATTATTGTAGAAGTAAATCACGATATGATCTCAAATATTTTTTTTGTTTGAGGTGGTTCAAAGTCCACACCGTGGCTGTCGGGGTTGAAGCTTGACTTTAACTTAAGTGCATCTCACTCACCACACTAGAATGTTATATTGAGTACATTTGTGATCCATGTTTTCTGTTTTTAGTTCCAACAAACAGTTTCAGTCCATTGCTACTTATTGAATCCGGAGTGCTCAACCACTCATAGTTTTGACTCTCGAGCCGTTCGGACTACTAAAGAACGTAGCGATAACAAGAATGACAGAGTTGGACTATATGTTAGCAGTTAGTATATGTGTGTTGGTGTACACTCATGTGTGATGGGGTTACAAAACAGTCATCTTACAAAAAAGAATATACTTAAACCCTTCATGTCTTGTTTTTTTAGCATGTCTTGTTTTTTTTTTGCATGTCTGGTAAAACCAATAAACTAGATCAAATTCAATGCTAAATAAAGTTCATAATTTTCTTTTTGGACAGATCCAAATTAAAGCTCATACTATAATTTTTGGCAAATTTTTAATACTAAGTTACTCTTATATCTTTACTTTATTTACTCACTTTACACTAACCTTCTCTCTCACTACATCTAATCTACTTTTTGTAAGGGTATAACGGGAAAGTCAAAAACAAAAATTTCACTTTCTTAAACACCATAGAGTGTCAAAGTAGAAAACTTATTTAGGACTGTAGGGAGTATGTTATCAAAGTCGGACTGGATCTAAACAACTAGCCAGGTCATGATTCAATGGACACAAAGAGTCAACCCGGTCAATGGATGATAAGCCCACTTACACTTCACAAAAAAAATAAAATATGTATATTTTGTATATCAGACTAAAACTGTAAATAAAAGTATATTCATATTCGTAATAATGATAATACCTAATAAGAATATGAAATAATATACGGAGTACTCTGTATATTGTTCTAAAATGTACAACTTTAACAAAATTAAAAATGCATTTAATATGGTATAACAATAGATATGAGTAATTGAGTATAACTGCTATTAAAAAATCCTTAATAAATTGTGTATCTTTTTTTAATTATATTTGGAATAATGTATACATAATTGGGGCAGCATACCAATAGCAATAACAGGTAAAAATTTTAAGAGCATTAATTAATACCTAGTAATTAACAAAAAAGTTTTAGCTTATATATAAGGAACATACAAATCGAAAAAACTGAAACTGCCAGGCAAACCATTGAAACTGATCCGAATGAAACCGAAATCGACCAATGTTACATTCGGAACATGGAGACAAGACGACAAGACAAGAGCCTGTCGTAATAAGGAGACAATGCTATCATTTGACGACGCCGACGCCTCACCTTCATATTACAACAATCCCCCATCGCCTCGGCTTCATATTACGACGATCTCCCAAAACTGTTCTCCTGGCCTTATGATTGGGCTCGCATTCCGTCTTCACAGATGACAACCATTATCTTTATCACAAGACTAGTATCGACCACTTCTTTCGCAAATTGTTGATCATGGGGGATATCTTACGGGCTCCGATTGAACAGACGAGACACCCAGAATTCCATTGGCCCCACAATAATACACCTCCTACTCATCTTTATTTGATGAAGCGGAGTTTATGGAAGCCTCTCAGTGAGGGACGGAGCCAGGGGTTAGGGTGGCCACCCCTCCCTGAAAGTTTAAGAATGTTGAAATATGAAATACCCTCAATTTAATATTTTAGGACTCCGGTAACTCAGTACGAATAAAAAGTTTCAACTTCCGAAAAATCAACATTACCTAATTAAACTTGAAATGAGCGGAATTTCATGCGAAAATATTGGTTATGTGCTCAACTTTAAAAATAAAACACCTTATTCACTCATTAGTTATGTGAAGTTTATAATACATGACATATATATCAATACAATAACTGTATGGCCTTATGAAACTGCCATTTATCTCAGCTACATACAAAAACAAGTATTGTTAAATAACGATTTACCATTTTGATACTGTATATAATTAAACTTTAACCCCCAGAGACGTGTTTCTGGATCAGCCACTGTGAGTGGGCCATAACTCCTAGTCATCTTTATGTGATGACTTGGAGTTTACATAGGCCTCTTGGCCATATCTCTTGGCCATCTTTATTTGATGACTCAGACATCATATTATAGACGGTCGCTCTACCTATCTCCTAGTCATCCTTATTTGATGACTAGGACTACATATCATAGTGAGTTGCTCACTGCATCCTCCTAGGCGCATCAGACGATCATTGCTCAAACACGAAGGCCACTCCCGGCTATCTCCTCAGCAAATGGCGAGCGCTGCAGCTGCACGCAACCACTGAAGGGTTCACTCCTTTTACTTCATTTTGGGGGCCATTTGGGTGTACTCTTTTTCCTTCAATGAAATTTTTTCCCACAAGATTTTCTCTAGTGATGTTTTTAACGAGGCATCCCCCCACTGTGACAAAAGGTGTTGATCCTCGGCCCCTAAAGTAGTTATCACGAGACATGCGGTACTCTACTCCTCTTCACTTTACTACACTAGTTTCAAAGAGTGGGGTCTCGAAGAATGGGGAACTTAGTCGATGAAGCACAAACTCAATTTCTTTTACAAAGATTGCCACATGCATCCATCAACCACACCATCACATCATATGCAAATTCAGTTGGCACAGCAATCAATAAGTACATACACAAAGCCTCTTGGCCCCATGACCAATTGTGATAATTTATGGCCCACAGCCTTTGACTGAGGATTCTTCCGCAGGGTTGCTCTATTATGGCTCACCAATGAGATTGGATCAACGTCCTGGGGATGGGGTGCCTCGGCATCCACAGAAGTTTACTTCACCTGACGATGACAAATCAGCACCTAGAAAATGAGCACATAGCTCTACTCTCTTTCACCTCGAGTACTTTCGCATCAGGGAGTGTTATACTCTCTGGCAAAGTATAAGGATTTGGACCCCTCGATCTCATGACTAGGTGGGTCTGGGTAGCGGCCCACATGTGCTCAGTAGATAGAATTTTTATTGTTGTACACTTTGTTTATTTGCACATATGACATACCCATTAAAATATACTTCGTATTTTATATCATTTATTAGCCTTTTATTGTAATTGGGCCTGCAACTTTGCAAGCCTCAGGTCTGGAAGCATAGCCCACATCCCCCTATACAGGCCCTCTTTGAGAGCCACGTAAAGGCGTTGAATAAATCATTTATACAAATCACTTCTCTCTTTAGTTCTCCCACATCGATCTCTATACGATAGTATATCAATATATTTTATTTTTAAATTAATATTTATTTAATTTAATCTATTAAAAGAATCAAATAATGAAAACTATTTAAAGTAAGAATGAAAAAATTACTTTGATAAGAAAATAAAAAATGACATTAACTTTTTCCTATGAGGGATTGTTTGTTCGCTTATGCATTAAAACTATGCACACGAAATGATTGTATGTAAGTTTGGAAAAACAATCACTTTGCATGTAAATAAAATATATTGTGTGACGAGATATTTAATTTATTTTTAAATAACATGCAAATTCGTTGTAATGTTTTATAAAAAATGTGCAAAATATTTTGTCATCTCTAGTGTTATACGTGAAGTATTTTACATAATACAATGCAAAATGTTGTTAAAAATGCCTTCATATTTAACATAATAATCAAGTAAAACAATGTGTTAAAACTCTGCATTGTTTACTTATATACAAGCATTATTGCATTAGAGACGTGAATATTAAGAAGATGTAGAATTGATGATGAGGTAATTTTTATTATAGAAATTACTCGAAATAGAATGAAAACAGAAACAAATTGAGAAGAAATTGGTGCAATGCTCACAATCTACCTGTACACATCCTTACCAGCACACCACAGATCTATATTATTAGTGCGATAAGGATGAGCGTGGAATTGGGAAGAAGATGGTTGTCTTAGCTTATAGTCGTTCTCTCTCCGGCTAAATTGAAAGTAACATCACTCACATAGATCTTTTGGAGGACTGATCCAACTTGATAGTTCTTCTTTGGTTATTGTGCTTGTTCTGTTTTATGGTTGTTCTTTCCGGGCCCTGGTGCTCCGGCGTGTTTTGTTTCCCTCGATGTAGGGAGTTACTTTGGTGTCCTGGTCAATTTCGCCTGGTCAAGAGTTTTTGTCTGCTTTCTTTTGGATATCGTAGAGAATGGAAGATGTATAAACAATGTTTGTGTCTCCACTTGTTTCTACATCTTTTCAGAACGAAGTAAAAAGATGAATTTAATGTTCACGCATATTGAAACAACTCGTACTCATTCGGAACCACTTCCGCGTCAGGAAGCGTTGTGTGAAAATTCTTTATTACAAAATTATTTCTTCTTTAATACTCTCTCCGTCCCACTATTATTGTCCCAGTTTCTGTTCACTTGGTCAACACACATCACTCTTAATTTCTTACTTTATATATAAATTTGTATCAATTTGATTCTGGTTTTTGTGACTTTGTAAAACTTTTAAAGTATTTTCTGAATATGTATTTTTTCCCTAAAAATAATTTGAGTGCGGACGAGGATTCATTTGCTTTATCGTCGATAAAGCATCGTAAATTGCAACGGGACCATAATAGAGGGATGTAGGAAGTATTGTTTATTTTAATTTTAGTCCGACCAATGTTCTAAAAGGCGCTAGACGCTAGTCGGGTGTCAGCCTAGCGCCTAGGCGGCTAGGCGGGCGGCTAGACGGCTAGGCAGGCGTCTAGGCAGGGACTAGTCGGAGCCACATAAATTGTATTTTTATCAATATGTTTGCATGAATATGATAAGTAATACGTAGTGAAACTAATCAAACTATAGTATTGTGTTTGTGTGTGCATGAAAAATATGCGCGCACACATTAACATGCATGAATGATAGAATTGTCACGTTTAATAATATATGGTAACTAATCACTTAACTGCATTATGTTATAAATATTAAATAATAATAAAATTTAAGTATTTATACAAATATATATAGTTTTTATCTTAATTTACAAGTACCTTCTTTATATTCATGATTAAAGTTAAAGGTACATATATCTCTAATAAAAAGAAAATTAAAAAGCAAAAATTGTTCGGCGAATCAAGACGCCCTAGGTGGCGATTAGGCGCTCTAGGCGGACAACTAGGCGCCTTAGGCAACCGATTAATTCACCAAGGTGCCAAACCAATTAGTCAGGGCGACCGGCCACCGCCTAGCGTCTAGACGTGGACTAGTCGGACACCTAAAGCGATTTTTAGAAAGTGAGTCCGACTAAGCTTGATTTTGATATTTGAATTTTTAAAGTATTTTTGATAGACAATGTTTCGGTTCCAAATGTTTTAGGTTTAAAATGGTGTGTTTTGTGTATAACGAATCACATTGATT
This sequence comes from Cuscuta epithymum, assembly GCA_945859915.1. Classification (NCBI taxonomy): domain Eukaryota; kingdom Viridiplantae; phylum Streptophyta; class Magnoliopsida; order Solanales; family Convolvulaceae; genus Cuscuta; species Cuscuta epithymum. The sequence continues at coordinate 1,179,700 of CAMAPF010000075.1, read as the reverse complement.
TGTATGAGATGATTGATTTTATGTCTATTTTTGGACTTACGTTTGAATATGTTGTTCTTGATTAAAATTGTTTTATTAGTTTTCTTGATTAAAAGTCATTCTTAAACTGCCAAATAGGTCCTCACACTTTCATAAAAAAGTCAATTAAGTCCTTCTATAGGAGACTTTGTCCGGCCTTCACGATTTGGGGCGGTTCCCGGTGGAATTTTTTGAGCATCTTATTCATCAAGCCTAGTTTACTCATACCAAATTTCAGCTAAAAATTTAATCGGGAGCGCATTCAAATTAATTCAAGAACGCAAAAATGCGCAGTTATCTTCAAGAATTAATTTGAATGTGTTCCTGATTGAATTTTTAGCTGAAATTTGGTATGAGTAAACTAGACTTGGTGAATAAGATGCTCAAAAAATTTCATCAAAAAACTCCACCGGGAACTGTCCCAAATCGCGACGTCCGGACAGAACTTTCTATAGAAGGACTTAATTGACCTTTTTATGAAAGTTCGAGAACCTATTTGACAGTTTCCCTTTCTTTTATTTTCATAGAAAGTTACAGTATGATCAAACGAATTTCTTTTTAAGATATGAAAAGTTATTTAATCCTATCAGAATTAATCGTATTATTGGAGTCTAAAAGATTAGAACGTCCAACTCTTTTTTTAATGTGATGTCGTGACTTGTAAAATTAGAGATGCTCTCGCGTCCCAATTCTTCGCGTTCTCTGCTTCCTTTGACAGTCACGAATAACAAACAGACCGTCGTTCTCCAACTTCTTACAGAAAGCCCTACAAAAGGTTTTGGTTCTGAATTCTGATGGTGGTAGGATCATCAGCTACGAAGCAAGGCCTGCCTTCATTTGGAGCATCTGCAGCTACCAGAAATGCGATCGACATGGACAGGAGCTCCCCCCCTGCTTCTGTAGCGACGCCGAATGATGAAGCTCGGCAGTCTCACAACGCCAAGTCCGTTGCGGAAGTGAATTTAGGTTTCACAGAGAGAGCAATTTCCGCTGCCGGAGCTGCCGTTCTCTCCGCAATCCTCGTTAACCCTCTTGATGTCGCCAAGGTAAGGCACTTTTATTCGTTTGCAAGATTTTCATGCCCGTGTATGTCAGTATAACATGTGTGTGTATGAGTGTATGTATTTATGCTATTTTTGTGATGCTAGTTCAAAAGGTTCTTCATGATCCTTAGTTCTGTTATGGCTTGCCAAATTAACTAAGGAACAGTTGGTCATAGTTTTTAGTGATAACTTCTTCTTTTTTCCAATTTTCCATCATTTGCAATGGAGCTAAAAACTCACTATTTTTTGGCTTTGAATATGATGGAATAAAGCAAAATGACTCAACTGTCTGCACTTCTTTGTTATAAATTTTTCGACACGATTTTCACTATGAGGTCATCCGGAAACAGCCTCTATGTGCTTTAGTACAGGGGTAAGGCTGCGTACATCCGACCCCCTACCCCACCTACGGTGGGAGCCTTTGCGCCAATGGGGTAATGATGATGATGAAGAATTCTTTTTCGATCCAACCGATCAATTTCTCTCATTGTATTGCTTTTAAAATGTTTTAATCTGTAAGCTGATTTTATCTTTGAGATTTTAGAACTTGTCTATGTTGTAGTTCTTAATCCATGCTGAATTGTAGAAGCCATTGTGAATCATTTGCATTTTTACTCCTACGTTTTCAGACAAGGTTGCAAGCTCAGGCTGCTGGTGTCCCTTATGAGGGTATTGGTAGGATGGAGTCTCATGGAGCACATACTGTAAGTTGGCAGCGTCTCTAATGCACTTGGCTTCAATTAAAACTTCTTTTTCTTTTTGTTAATATTTATTATTTTGTTCAAAGTAGGGACTTTTTTTTGTATGTGTAGAAATGGGATATGAAATGCAACTGCAGCACAAATGCAATTTTTGGCACTGAGCCTGCATGCTCTTCAGATTCTGCTCGGTACAAAGGGACTGTGGATGTCCTCTCCAAAGTGATACGCCAAGTTAGTGATTTTCATATGGAAATGATATTTTCCTCATTTTAAGACGCAAAGTCATTTAATTTATCTGTTTTGGAATCCGCAAAAAAAAACTGTTTTGGAGAACAATTTGTACAAGTACATCTTATTGTGTTCCACACTTCCATGACATTAGTGATACAACTGTACAATATTAATATCTTCCAGTGTAATTGATCCATTTGAAGATGTTAGAGACTTAGAGTACGGCTGATGAGAGACGGCTTTGCAGGAAGGATTTACTAGATTGTGGAGAGGCACGATTGCAAGTTTGGCGTTGGCAGTCCCTTCTGTACGTTCTTCTTCACATAGGATTGTTTTTGGTATTTATTGAGCCATAAAGGTATTTCCACGTACTATTAGTTTTGCATCGTGTTGAATAAGTGTTGTCAACTCAATCAATTTTATGTAGGTGGGGATCTATTTGCCTTTATATGACATTTTCCGAAATTCTCTTGAAGAGTATGCTTTGCACAGTGCCCCAATAGTTTCTCCATATATACCCTTAGTTGCGGGTTCATTGGCAAGGTCAATAGCATGTATCACTTGCTACCCAGTTGAGCTTGCAAAAACGCGGATGCAAGTAAGCACCTTTTCTCTCCCTTTTGCTTTCTCTTGTGTATTGACTATTGTATATTTGAAAAAAATGGCTTTGACATGCCTATATGGAAAGTTTCCTAAGCTTTTTATTATAGGCTTTCAGGGATACCCCAAATACTGTGAAGCCCCCAGGAGTGTGGAAGACATTGTTTGGGATCATTTCTTCTGTCCGAAGTGCGAATGGGCATCAACACTGTAAGTTGGATTGTAAACCTTCACGGTAGTCTGTATGAAGTATTGAAGTGCATAGTACGTGCTAATTTTAAGTACTGGTTTTTTTTCTTAAATTGCAATCCATCCACCCCTAATTAATTTTTCCAAATTTACTTTTTTTTGTAAATTGGAATTGTGTGGTTGATATTTATTTTGAAAGCAAAGGATCAATATCAACCACACAATTCTTTCCTTGGTTGAAAATGAGAAGATTATACGGGGATGATCCAATAAGGAAATCAAGTTATTTGAAAGGGGGGACGGACAGCATATTTCGTTGTATCCATAAGATAGATTTATCATATTGTAAAATATGAGAGTATGCATTCTTAAAATATGAGAGTATGCATTCATAAATTAAATCAGGTATAAAGAATGATACCTGATATAAAAGGATCAAGAAATATTTATAAAAAACTACTGACTGCTGAGTGCCAAACACCTTAGATAACACCACAACTCTTCTTCCAACTACAAAATTAATAGCAGTGAGAAGTGCAGGTGGTCACTTTTTAATGCACCACTCATCTAAACATGTTGAAATTTAGACATTAAGCTATTTCTAACATTTTATATCTCAATTCTTTTCCTTCCCTTTCGCGACTAGCAATTCAAGTGTACCGGCCATTGTGGACAGGACTAGGGGCACAACTTGCTCGGGATGTCCCTTTCTCTGCAATCTGCTGGTCAACTCTTGAGCCAGTAAGTATTAAAAGCCAGTAAGTATTCTTCAGGTTTCATGCGTATTTTCTCTTCATCTTGATCCTAAAGACCTAAATCATATGCAGACTAGGAGAAAAGTGCTGGGTGTGATGAATGAAGAAAGGAGTGGAGGCAGTATAATGGGCGCAAACTTCAGTGCCGGTTTCATTGCAGGGAGCCTTGCTGCTGCTGCTACATGTCCTTTAGATGTGGCAAGGACCCGTAGGCAAATAGAGGTGTGTACCTTAATGGGTGGTGGTTTCTTTCTAAAATCATCTCCAGGGACGGACAAAGTGAAAAATTTGTAATTTTTTGAAAAGGAAAAAATGTCGTTATCAGTATGAGAGCATCCACATTTCCATAGCCATGATATCTGAATAATCTGATTTTCATCGTCCCGCAACTATAGTCTCCAAATGTCTTTTTTTTTTTTTTGCGGGGCATCCACTCACCAAATTACCTTTCGATTTGAATTTTTCAGAATGATCCTAAGAGAGTGCTGGAGATGACAACTAGAAGAACATTAATTGAAATCTGGAGGTATAACTCGTGGCTATTCTTTTTTACATATATATTCCCGTGGGTGCTCATATATGTTTACTTTAGTGGTAATGCTAAGATACATTTGTAATGAGTAACTAAGTATAGTTGTGTGTGTGAACACTAGGGATGGGGGCATGAGAGGATTGTTCACAGGAGTTGGGCCAAGAGTTGCGCGAGCTGGGCCATCAGTCGGAATAGTTGTTTCCTTCTACGAGGTTGTGAAGTACACATTGCATAACAGGTATAGAAACTACTGAAGTCGTCCCACAGAAGAGAGGAATATATATGTAAATTTGGCTGATCTAAGCACCTCCTGTTTGGTGGGGTTTTTGCCCTCGTTCTACCCTGCCATTTGTTTATGTTCTTTAGTTAGTTCAGTAAGTTAAGAAGAAAATGTTCATTCATTTGTACTTGGCATTCAGGCAAGTGGATGAAATAAGGAAAGTTTTGTTAAAAGTTATTTATTAGACTGACAGTATAATGACTATAATCCCTCCGTTTGTTTTTACATGCTCCATTGGGGTTTTTCCAGAATGAAAAATTGGGGAAAGAAAAATAAAAATAAGTAATAGTATGAACTATAATGAGGGAAAAACCATGTTGAAATATAATGAATTAGTCATCTCCTAACTATTCATGATTAATAAGTCATCATTAATCATTATCAAGATAATTCAGAAATCACGATCATGATTTCTAGATAATGATTATGTGGCTAATATTAATCCCTCATGTTGAGCTAATCACTTGTTTAGCCTATAAATAGAGGCTCTTTGCTTCATTGTAAACACGCCATGATTACACCATAATCACTCTATCACACCATTAATAAAATCTCTATCACTAAGTGTTCATACTATACTTTCTCTCCGTGATCTTATGCTTATTTCCTTCCATATTATGACATTTTGGTATTATTGTTAAATGGGAAATGGAGCAACTACTATTGAAAGAATGAAACATAAGTAACATAACCCTTTTTTTTGGATGAAATGTAAATTTGTATTAACACTCAAAGAAAAACTATACATCAAGGGTTCAAGATCTCCTAAAACCCCCCCACCCCTACCTAGTGTAGGGGTTAAAAGAGGTTTTTATTTGATCTTTTCAAAAAAAAAATTTCACAAGGGCCTAAGTATACAATACTAACTGCCCCAGAACCAAAAATAAATCGGTGCTGCCAACAATGCACGCACACAGATCATAAATGTTCAAGTCAAAATCAAGCCCAAAATGAGGTTATAAATAGCCCTAAGCGGCAAGAGCAAAAATTCAAGTGAGTTGCCCGGTGCAATCACAATACTCCAAGGGTAAAAGCCGCGGCCTCCCCATTTGTGGTAGACGGACAATCTTCAAAATGTGACCAAGTCATGTGGGTACAAAGAAAACAGTATCTTATACACCACATGTTTAATCTTTGTAATAACCTCATCTTCTGTCTTCATGCAGTCGTCAAATCTACAAGCGTTCCTTGCTTGCCATATGTGATATGCCGCGGCGCAGAAAGCAAGTCGGACAGCTTTCGCCTTCAAGGTTGAGCCTTTGTACTTCTTGAGTATCCATTTGACCGAGCTATGCAGGATGGTCATCTCCATATCCTACACGTAAATGGACAAAGAAAAAAGAGGTGTGGTGTTGTCTCCAAGTCACCGTTGCAAAGGTCACATCTATTAACAATATGCATATAAGTAACGTAACCCTTAGCTTTATGCACCGTAGCAATCCTATCATGCGTTGACTAACCCCTCTCTTGTGCACGATGAGCAATTAACACCAATCACCAATGTCTTTCACTTGCTAATTTGAGACGCTAATCTACGAGTTGTTTAAATATTCGTGTCATAGAATGATAGAATGAAATAAGAATAAGTAATTTTCGTTCGGTGTAACTGTAACACTTTTAAATATGAGTGAATTCGGTTCTGTTTCAGAACCTAACAGGGAAAAGCACTGAACAGGCGCTAAATTCAGTTTTGAATGGTAAATTGGTAATTGGTAAACACTTTGATTTTGTACACATTTTTACACATTTGTGTATCTGTGAATAGGGATGGGCTGGGAGTGGTCGGCCAGCCCAGTATTGTGCAGGCTCTACTCGGCCTGACCGGGCGGTACTGGGGGCCCGAACCGGGTTGTTTATGGGGGCATGCTACAGGCCCTGGTTTTAGTGGACCACGATTGGGCTGCTGTTAGGTGGGTTGGGCTGGGTGTGGCGGGGTTTGGGGTGGGGTAGGAATAAATTCGAAAATACTAATTTAAAAAATAAAAAAATTGACCTGACCCGGCCTGGTTTCAGTTCAAACCCGGGCCTTCATCCCAAATCCCCAGTCCCGCCCAATCCCGGCCCGGGGCTCGGCCCAACCCGGGCCGCGTCCATGCCTATCTGTGAATAGTCTGTTCACAGACAAAATATGTTAATCACAGAAAAATCTTCACAAACGTGTAAAAGTGTATAATACTAAAGTGTGTACGAGAAAAATTTCTAGTCATAATCGGAGAACCTATGAGGCTATGAGCTTCAACCAATTCCCCATCTCATAGAAGTTATAGGGTTCTGTCAATTTGGGGTATAACTCACGTGGCGGGAAGGGGGCGGGAAGGGGTGTCATAAGGGAAAAATTTTAGGTTCAAGTCTAAGCAAAGACAATTTACATCTTTTCAGTGCCCCTTTATTGAGGGACCTTAGGAATGAGGTGTCATTTCTTTTTTAGAGTCCCATCAATTTTATAAAATACAGAATCCCTCAGTATATTAATGAAGTTCTTACTTTATGTGTCTATAATTTAAGTTCAATCTACCTATTTTGTAAATTTTGAGTAATAAATTCTTATTTGTATGAATAGAACATCATCAAGTACTTTTTTTATTGTGATTTTAATGAAATCCATATTAGGAGAGTAGTTTTCTTTGCCTAAAATTCATGAATTAAAAATGAGAATTTAATTAGGAATCATAGAATTTAATTTGGATGATTAAAATTTAAATAATGAAGTGACACTAATTATTTTCAAAATTATTAAGTATTTTCCACACGCTAATTTAAAAGTATTTCAAGTCATATCTTCGGTACACAATCCTTTATCTATATATTGAGAATAAGTTTCTACTTTCTACCTTTTGTACCATTTAAAATGACTAAAAATTTCTAGTTGTCTATTTGTCACTAAAATTTTTAAGAATTTTTATAAAAATAAAATATCTTTTTGAGAAACTACATTCAGTAATTTATGAAAGAAAGATTGCAACTTTCAGCAATAATTATTCACAATAATTTTCTAGTTGTGCCAAACTTATCCTAAATTAGATGATCAATTTTAGCTGAAATATTTACTGCTCTTTGAAAAAGATTGGGTCAAATTGTGTGATTACACTGATTAGTAGTTAAATACTGAGCACAAGTTCTTGCTAGTATTGGTATTACTGAATTACAGTCTACTATTTTACAGTCTACTATTTTTTAATGATGTGGTTTGGACACATGATTGATGTTTAGTTTTCAAAATCTTTGAAGATCATTTATTAGCAATTTAGCAGTGGTCATATTTTTTTTTATTTATCACTATTATGAGTTTTGTTTTAATCACACATTTTATTTTGCATTAAATTGGTTCTTTAAAGAGAGCTAAATTGGATGATAATAATAAGTAAAACAGAAAAAGAACAAACCCTTAGTACAACACTACAACCCAAACCCAGAAGAAGTTAATTTGTGTGAATAACGCCTGTTTTCAAGATAAGATGATTTAATCAACAGAACATGAAAAATAGAACCTTAAATAGATCATCATCTACAACAACCATTACTAGCTGCAGATTGAAACAAAGTAATCTGGCAGTTATCCATTGTTCAATCTAATGAGCAGCAACTGGACACCATGCAATAAATGCATAATATTGTAACAAGTTTGCTCCTCCAAGATTTTGTTGAACCAACACAGAGTTAATCCACCCTGTCTGCTCATGGAATCCAAACCCTTTTGATTCCATATGGTTTTAACGTCAGTTTGATTGACTGGAGAAGCATCCATATCATCACTTTCATAAGTTAGAATGAGATTGGAGATGAAACACACCCATGCGTACAGCTGCCTCAATGCTGCATATACAACACATCACGAAACTGTTCTTTGGTCAACAGAAACTTCAGCTATGTTCTCAGGGGCAGCTTTTGTTGTCAAAGGCAAATCCACCAGCGTGTTTGGGGGAGCAAAGTACATATGTAGTGACATCATGCAGATAACAATGCCCAAAAACAGCTGCACATTGTGACCGGAGAATTATAAAAATATGCATATTAAAAAGTAGTATAATTAACGATAGATTTCTTTTCTAAAGCAATATGACAAAATAATGGTTTCAACATGAATTATCATACATTAAAGATTTTAATGCCGAGTAGTTGAAATGTAGCATCTCTGCATGAAATCTTTGACAAATATTACAGGGAACTATGGCAGTCATTGGGATAATTTTAACTGATATGAACAAGATATCAAAACACATTATCCTCACGCCCAGACCTATAGCCTATATGCAAATGTAATGATAGGGGAAGAGAAAAGCAATGTAACTTACTTGAACAGTTGGCTTGAAATTGAATAGGACCACTGATAATAACATTGTTAAAAGCATTGCCATAGATGTGGAGTATACCTACAAAAAGAAAAAATGCGCAAATTTGATTCAAGTTTATATTTGGTAGAAAAATCAATACTCCCTCTCACCCTCTGCACCCTTTCTATTTACTCTCCAGTCTCTACTCTTATTGGGCTGTCCAGTTTCCTTTTAATCATCTTCCCATTTTCTTCTTAGGAAAGAGCGGTAAGGTTGATATTGATTCTTTGATTTCTTTCCTTTCTAAATAAATCTCAACAGCACAATTTCATAGTCTTAAACTACGTGTGAAGTCAAATGAGCTAAATAAAAAGGGGACAGATGGAGATGGAATACAAGTCATACAGCCAATAATCATCATACACTAACATTTGTTCAGTTTAATCAGGCATGTATCCTAATGTCAACGATGACTTTAAAGTTCAACCTTATTTAACTTTTAATAATACATCTAAGTTCATCTTGATAACAACCATATGACAGAGTAAAGTTATATAGAGTATCTGAGTATGTTTTAAGAAGCCACCTGAGCCTGGATTGTACCTAGGTTGCTCGTTTCACTAATTACAAAATAACAAGTGTAACTAACATAAATGAAGTAAATGCACTTCAATGAATGGTGAACTTGGTGCCAAGTGGTTAAAAAGTGTACTTAATCTGAATACAGAAGTCCTCCACCCTTTAGAATGAGCCAATCCCATTAGAAAGCATAAGCAATCTAAAGAAGGAAAGGCAGGTGAAAAAAAAGACTATACCTTCACAATATTGTCAGCATACTTCATTAACCATGATACCAAAAGTCCAGTTGTTCCAAGATTCAAAACCACCAACCATGTTGTAATACTGTATCCATGTAAAAGGCGTTGCCACCATGCACCTCTTTCAAACCCACTTTGGAAATCGTCAATGAGAAGTCGTCCCATGTTGAATATCGAGCCAAATCTAAACAACAATGACGAACCCGTAATATATTTGGAACATTCCGTGCAGAACAATTACTTTTTTAGTTCCCGGAATAAAATCACTGAGGTTGAACATTTGTATAGAAAGTACAAAAATTCAAGACGGTTTAGCGAAAAGGCTCCTATTGATTATTACAGAACACTACTTTTTACTATACATATTTTAATTGGGGATGGAAAATATGCTCATGGAAAGAACTTACGAATACAATTGAATATTCTGCCAGTACAAGCTGTCATTGTTCTTTTTCATCAAGAACTCAGTGTAAACACCACCTAAGGCTGAAAGACAAGCAGACAGAATCCCAAACATATATCCCTGGATGGGTGATGAAAATGGTGAGTCACAAGAAGCCTCTCCACATCCTTTTACCTATGCAACAGGAACACCCTATTGTCAGACAGATTGAGCCTTTAATGACTTTCAATTTCAAAATTTTCTAAATACAACTGTAATAGAAAAATATATATTCTATGATTCTATCTTATTGTATTCAGCAGCATAGATTAACGCTCATCCTTAACTCCTTATCAGTTATCACAAGGTTGCATTGAAAAGTTTCTTGTGATCACATTACAGCCTCACAGGCACAATGTAATATGAGTGATAGTTATAAACCAAACACTTCAGTAATTCATTCCTAGCTTGACACCCCCACCTAATGTAATATGATTAATAGTTATTCAATTAATGTTTAAGTTTCATGAAAGTATTGATGGTTGCTCACAAAACAACTTCAAAGGAAATAAACGCATGAACATATTAGCAGCAGCACCTGGCTTGTGGTTGTCCCAACAGCCAATAATAAAATTGCCATCCACTGCAAAGTAGAAAGCTTCCTCTTCAAAAAAAGCCTAAAAAGTACAAATAACTCCTATTTTATGAAGAAAGAACAGTATGCATAATGGAATGAGACAGGACAAAAGAAACAAAGTTTTGGTACTGAACATCATAAACTATAAATAGATTACCTGAACAATATTCCAGTGGTAACAATCTTCAAGTTGCCCATTATCTGATATGTTGATGTATCCACATATGTCAAAGTTGCGAACTGAACGTTATTGTGAATAAGGTAAATGATGGATGGTATTGGGTATAGACGGATGCTCTTCCAATCCGTTGTCATTTTTGGAGGAGTTGAGCTTTTCATTTCTCTAGACAGAAGGATACTAGAAATGAGAAGCTGCATTTAAACAGAACCTATTAAACAAAGAAGTTTATTAAACCATAAGAAACTTCAAAGAACATCCTTGAAACCACTTTGGCTTCGAAATGTTTGAAACCCCTGGATTCAAGTATTACCTTAAACACTTCAGCAAGAAAAGGAACAGTAGCATAGTCATATTCATAGCCCCCATTGCTTTGGGATAACGTCGTCAAGATTCCCTGCCGCATATCATTCACACCAAACATGTAAATCCAAATATTGTGAAGAATTCAGTTCAACATTAGAAGATGAGCGAAGCGTGTTCTTGGGAAAAAAACTTCCACGACTTTACTTTTAAATGAAAAATAAAACTCACCCAATGGGGCATTTACGACGATGAAATCAGATGAAAAGAGTTAAAGAGGTGAAGAAAACCTGCGAGCTGGTGAGAACGGTGAGAAGCGAAGCGATGACGTACCACCGCATCTCGCCGCCGATCTACTCCGCCCTGCAATCTGCGACTCACTTGAGACTAGTTTAAATCTGTGGAGTGATCATTTTAATCGCACGGTTTGGCGCAGTATTTTTGCTTAGAAAACTGCTCTTGATCACGTCAGATGCTGTTGCTACTTGCTTGTTTGGTCGATTCGGCCGTTTTCTAGTTTTTTTGTTTTGTTTGGTTTGAGAGTTGAGACCTGAGAATTAAAGATTTAACTCAAGTTGGAGAAAATTAGGGAGGGCAATGGGTCGAGGGCGGGGCGGGTATTGCAAGATCCGGACCCGCCCCGTGACTTGGCGGGACGGGTATTGCAAGATCCGGACCCGTCCCGTGACTTGGCGGGGCGGGTCCGCCTCGAACTGTGACCTGCACGGGTCCAAACTTGTTGACTCATGACCCGCCCCATGCGGGGTGGGTCCGCCCCATCCCGTCCCGTCATAACCTAATTCGCTACTACGTAATATGTATTTTTATCTGTGGGAAATTGTTACCCATTGAATCTACATAAAGTTTATCTCTAAATAATAATTAGAAATTAATATATTAAATCAAATTCATGATACACTACAAATTTCGAAAATTAAGAAAAAATTACTCAGACTTGAATAATTAATCTATTTAATTATATTAATAATTGAATATATGTATTAAAATGCTATATATAAAGAAGACATTGATAATCCGTCTTTCATTTCATTCTAATATACATATGAATATATTATAAGATAAAAAAAATATGATTTATTGTATACACACATATGTATGTTGAAGTATATTTGTAATATAATTTAAGAAAAAATATGTATACTTATATATTGAACAGGTCGGGGCGGGTCGGGTCATTACTAATACCCGGACCCGCCCCATTATATAGGCGGCGCGAGGCGGACCCGCCCCATTTGCAAGACAGGGCAGGGTGGACCCGCCCCAAATGTCTCGGGCTAGGGCGGGTCATTGTGGGTCATGTTTTTTTGACATCTCTAGAGAAAATTGTTACTCTGTATTATCCATCTGTAGTAATTAGCTGTTAGCTTTAGCGATTAGCCGGTTGCATTAACGATTTTGATCAGTTGGTTGATTTAGCGGTATCGACTAGCTATACTCTTTATGAATGTTTTTACTTGGACTGAAATTTGCTGGTATGGTCTGATCTGCTTAAGTCTGATATGATTTGGTCTGATCTGGTCAAGTAAATGTCTGATCTTTGTGCATTATATAACTATGGAAGTCTGATTTGATCTGGTCTGTTTAATTCTGGTCTGGTCTAGTCAGGAACTGAAAACAGTCTACGTAAAAACATCATAAAATCAAATGTTTATAATTAATTGTTAGAATGTCAAAATTACACTTATGTACCTAGTGACTTACTTGCTTGTTTGCTCACTTATTTATTTATTTATTTATTTATTTATTTATTTATTTATTTATTTATTTATTTATTTATTTATTTATTTATTTATTTATTTATTTATTTATTTATTTATTTATTTATTTATTTATTTATTTATTTATTTATTTATTTATTTATTTATTTATTTATTTATTTATTTATTTATTTATTTATTTATTTATTTATTTATTTATTTATTTATTTATTTATTTATTTATTTATTTATTTATTTATTTATTTATTTATTTATTTATTTATTTATTTATTTATTTATTTATTTATTTATTTATTTATTTATTTACTTACTTATTTACTTACTTACTTACCTACTTACCTACCTATTTACTTACCTATCTACCTACTTACCTACCTACTTACCTACTTACTTAGCTACTTACTTACTTATTTAGGATGTTTTTACTTGGACTGTAATTTGTCCCAGACTAGACCAGATCAGATCAGTCCAGACCAGACCAGACCAGACCAGACCAGACTTGGATAGTTATAAAAATACAAAGAAACCAGACCAGACCAGACTAGTTCAGACCAGACCAGACCAGATCAGACCACACTAGACCAGACCAGCAAATTACAGTCCAAGTAAAAACATCCTTACTTACCTACCTACTTACCTACCTACTTACTTACTTACCTACCTACCTACTTACCTACTTATCTACCTACTTACCTACCTACTTACTTACTTACTTACCTACTTATACTTACTTACTTACTTATTTACTTACTTACTTACTTACTTACTTACTTACTTACTTACTTACTTACTTACTTACTTACTTACTTACCTACTTACTTACTTACTTATTTATCTTCCAAATTGATTTATAATCTGAATTATATAGTTTTAATATTTCATCAAAAAAAAATTATATAGTTACAATAACTAAAAGAAAAAATGTAAGACGTAGGAGTTGAGACTTTAATTTAATTTGCATAGTGAAAAAGTGGACAATATATACCAAAATGTTGCACACGGTCAGGGGCGACCTATACTTGTTCAAAACTTTTCATGTGAACACTCAAAATTTTTAACTTGTAGGGTAAAAATACATGTATATGAGTGTAGTGTTAAAATTTATATCTTTATATATATAAAGAGAACATGGTGGAGATCCAAATAGAAATCTATTTGGAGCCAAAAGAAGTGAAAAATTGTTGTCACAATTAATTAAACATTATTTAATATGTCAATAGTTAATAACAATCAATGATTAAGTAGAAACCTCATTAATTGTTGTAAGTTACAAATACAAATTAGAAAAGTAAGCATATAGACATTACATATAAATAAAATTATTAGAAAAATATTAGAAACATTTACATACATAATTAGTTAATAGACATTTACATACATAATAAATTTTAAAACGAAATGTTCTAACTTTAGAATATAAAAAAAAGTACTTCGTATAAAATTATATTCATGAATGATGAATCCAGATACAAATATTATTAAAAAGGAAAATGATACTACCTCTGTCCCCTAAGTTTGGGACAAAGGGGTGTGGTGTGGTTTTTAAGAAAACGTAGAATTGTGTGGTTGATATTGAATTGATAAAGTGTGAATAAATTAATAATGAATTCTAGCCACTCAAACATTACCTAATATGGTATGGGACAAACTTAATGGGACGGACGAAAAAGGTAAAACGGGACAAACATAGGAGAACGGAAGGAGTTAATTAGTACCCCCATAAAATGTGAATGAAATTGATTTGCATGTGAAATACAACAACAACAACAACAACATCCAAGCCTTAGTCCAAAAGATATTGGGGTCGGCTAACATAAATCGATACATGAGATCACCGCCAAAAGGAAAAGAAAGAAAATAATTTAAAGATAAAAAGATAAGCTATTATAAAAAAGATAATGTACAAAAAGATGAATATACCTAAAAACGATAAAATAAAAAGGATAAAAGTAGTCTATATATATAAGGATAAATAGATAAAAAAAAACAAGCAAAAATGAGGGGAAAAGATGATTTGCATGTGAAATATAAAGAAAATTATATGATGGAGATTTGTGCAGATCGTAGAAGGAAAAAATAATTTATCCACAAACTTAATACTTTAAATAGAAATCACCAAAGTTGCATAAATAAAGTTATCAAAGTTTAACGAGACGAGAGAGGAATTGTTATTGGTAATCAGTTGCAAAATAAAATAAAAATGCATTCATTTAATTCTATTACATCTATCCATAAAAAAAGACGATTTAAATAAATTTATCCATTAGTAAACAAGTAACTATATTAAAAAGAATTCAATCCTTACTAGCTAGATGCAGACAATTGAATAGGGAGAATATGATTGTACTTTATCAAATTTAACACGAATTTGAACTTAACTGAACTAGAAATTAATTATAAGGAAATAAATAGCCACTTTCACAACAATACATTGAAAAAACATAAAAGGGTCAATACATTGATAACTCACTAATAAGTAAACATAGCATGTCGATCTACAATTCATATGATTGGTCTATATCGTTATAAAAATTTCTATACTATGATACCCACTAATAATTTATGTGGCTGATATTGAATTGATAAAATGAGAGTAAAGTAGGAATGATTTAGAATCATACCAACGTTACCAAATTTGGTATAAAACAATCTTAATGAGACAAACTAAAAAGGAAAAATGAGACAATTTTAGTGGGACGGAAGTAGTATCATACATGGACTCTAATTTATTTTTATATCATATTTTTATACAATAACTATGTATACACATTTCTCATGAATTATTTTAAAATAAATTATTTCATCTTTTATCCGTGCAACGCACGGGTGGATTGACTAGTATGTATATGAGCACCCAAAAATTATAAAATAAAATTGAACCTTCTAAATTAATGTTCAAGATCCGCCCCTACACATAGCAGTGTGTCCAAATTAGCGTTTTGGAGTAAAAGAAGATGTTCTAAAAATTTGTTTACCAAACATATGTTTCGGGCCTTTCGGCTAGTAAAAAAACAAATCAACTAAATATGATCAAACCAGCAAAAAATGGTTTATAAACCAATTACCAAACAAGACGTAGGTTTGGTCAAATTACTTGTTTAACTTTGCATTTCCAAAATACTATTGACTATCTAATTATATTTAATACGGAGTATAATTCTCAAATTCAATGAATTTTGTTGTACAATATATGTGTGTGTAATTATAAAAGTCTAAACAATTCATTTTCATGATTATTAGTCGTAATGATTGCTCATAACGATTGCTCGTAATTTCTTATTTGTTTCTAGTGGAGTCAAATTGTTGAATTACTTCGAATTCTAATGGTTTATATTTTATACGGAGTCCTACTTCCATTAAATTTAAAAAAAAAAATATGATGTCAAACGAGATAATGTTGACAAAAAAGTAACAATGAGACTAACCAAAACTTGAAGAGTAATTAGTTGACCTTAGAGCATCATCAATGGGGGAGTGTCTAGTCTAAAAAAAGTGTGCCAATTGTCAAATAAATAAAAGGCCTTCCATTCCACGTAATAGTATGCGAAGTGATCGGATATTCAAATAAAATAAAAACTCCAATGGTAAAGTCTAATGGCTGAAGTCGTGTCCAGGTGGAATACTAAATTAACGACTCCTTTGGTTTTTTGGAAACTAACCTCACGTATTTTTCTTTTCAAATTAACCTTCCGGATTTAATCATCAGATTGATTCAACTTTGGCAAGGATCACATCGCTTCTTCTCTAATATATATTCTCTAATTTATAATTGCCTTAATTTCTTCTAACTCGAATAACATTCAAAAGCAGCCAAAGAGGTGAGCCAGTTCGATACTTCGATCTCATGTTTATTTTCTTGATTGCAGCAATTGACAATCAAACTTAACTAGTATATATATATTTGTTTTGTTTGTTTGTGTGGCGATTCCCAACACTAGCAACATTCAATTCCTATAATATACTCCGTACATATGTCTCTGTGCGTGGCCTGAGTGTAACTGGAACATATGTTTATCAGTATGTATTTATATACTTCGTATATAGTATTTGTGTTAGCTGTGTGTGTAATTCGAAGTGTGTGTATCAATATAAATATAATTCGAAGTGTCATGTGTATATGTATACATATCCATGTGTGTTATCTCAATCTGTGTTTGTATTTTATATGTTTAATTTCATTTGTTTTGAATGATGTTTTCTTAACAGGTTTTAAGTCAAAGACATGACCACCATAAATTTTGAATCAGACTCTGATAGTTCATCTTCGAGTGATAATGATCTCTCACTTACCAAACAATCAATGCATGATCCGTTGAAAGATTTTCTTCTTAACACAGAAGGTTGTTCAGGTGTGTCGTTGATCGTTTCTTCAATGGTTTCCGCTGCAAAATGCTCTCTCGAAGGTTTACCATCAGGTAGATGCTATATTCGTCGTGATAGGGAAAAACGTCATGACCAAATAGTAAATGACTACTTCAAAGGTGAAAACTCAAAGTACACCCCACAACTTTTCCGTCGTAGATTTAGAATGAATATTGAATTATTCACTCAAATTTTACAAGATGTTGAAAACTATGATAGCTATTTTCGACAAAAGATTGATGCTGTTGGAAACATTGGGTTGAGCCCACTGCAGAAGATGGTAGCAGCCATACGCATGCTTGCATATGGTTGTCCAGCTGATCTTCTTGATGAATATATTCAAATTGGAGAAACAACATCAATTGAAAGTCTAAAGCACTTTTGTGATGCTATTATAGGAGTTTATGAAGCACATTACTTGAGAAAACCAAGCATGGATGATATTAGAATGCTCCTGAAAGAAGGAGAGAGTCGAGGGTTTCCCGGTATGCTTGGTAGTTTGGACTGCATGCATTGGCAATGGAAAAATTGCCCCACTGCTTGGCATGGTACTCATACAAATGGTTTTAAGAGAGTTCCAACTCTTATTTTAGAAATTGTAGCCTCACAGAGTTTATGGATTTGGCACGCTTTCTTTGGAATGGCTGGTAGTAACAATGATATTACAGTTTTAGATAGATCTCCGTTGTTTGATGATCTAATCAATGGTGTAGCTCCGCCATGTAAATTTATAGTTCAAGGTCATGAGTACAATATGGGTTATTATTTAGCCGATGGGATATATCCACAGTATGCTACTCTCATCCAAACAATATCTCATCCTTCATCTGTCAAGGAAAAGTTATTTGCAAAACTACAAGAATCCGCGAGAAAGGATGTTGAACGAGCATTCGGTGTGTTACAAAGTCGGTGGCAGATTGTTAAGGGCCCTGCTCGTTTTTGGAGTGCAAAAGACTTGGGAAAGATAATGAAGACATGCATCATATTACATAACATGATAATTGAGAATGAGCGTACTCAAGGCATTGATCCTGAAGAGTGGCAGGCGGAAGGAGAAGAATCTACTGAAAGTGTTACTCTAGAGCATGATTTTAATTTGATGATGTCAATGATGATTAATCGAACTAAACAGGTACAAAACATATGGTTGCATAGGGAATTAAAGAATGATCTCATCAATCATTTGTGGGAAGTATATGGCGGACAAGTATTTGATAGCTAGTTTCTTTTTAATTATAATTGTTTTTGATAGCTAGTTGCTTTTCAATTTTAATTGTTAATGTATTTTTTATTTCCTGAACAATCCTTGTTTAGTATAATGTAATTGTCTTAATAAGTCTATAACATAATGATTTTATATTGGTTTATCAGTGTACATGGTCTATTTTACTTTGAAATGCTTCTGTTCTATATAGTTGATTTTGTGAGCAGTCATTCTGCTCTACGTAGTTGATTCAACCTGGAATGTTTTGAACACAGAGTATGTGCTCACATCTTTTGATTGATTTGGCATTGACATCACATCTTTTGAACAAAGCCTTTTAATGTTTTTTTCAACTTGGAATGTGCTTAACTTAAAGTGCTTAATAAGAAAATGCTTTATCATCCAAGCAATTTTACAGGTGGTGATTTTTTTCTTTAAAATACAAACTCGGTTCTTTTTCAATAGGCACAAAAATGCACTTCTAATCTTTTTACATGATGACTCAATTTGAAAAGAAACAGCAAATAGTTCAAATTAAAGAAGCAAAATCAAACCTACTTCAAATCAGAGCACCATTCTTCTATATGATGCATATCAAACTTCCTACTCATACATTCATTTATGAACACTCTGCAAAGAATAAGTTGCTTCTGTAATATAAATCAGTATCATAGAATCATGATAATTATACTAAATCAACTCATACATTCATTTATGAACACTCTGCAAGGAATAAGTTGCTTCTGTAATATAAATCAGTATCATAAAATCATGATAATTATACTAAATCACAAACTAGTGACTTAATTCCTAAAAAAACAATCAACCATGGTTCATATATTCCCATTAATAGGAAAATTATTGAAATATCAAAAGATCTGATAAATCTATAATATAAAATAAGAAAAGATCTAAAGTCTATAATATAATTAAATTCTATTAAAGCTGGCAACTTCCCATTCTTTCAGTATTTGAGCTTGTAAGATTTCATATGTTGCTCGGACAGTTGGTGACAGTCTACTCAAGTCGAGGTTCATAATACGTTCTTGAGAACGTTCTTGATCAGATTTCTTTTGTGCTCTCTCTCTCATTTCCTGCTCCTTCTTTTTCATTTGTTGGGATTCTTCCTTCAAATTTTGGTTATGCTCCTTTAGTTCTAACTCCTTTTTCATTATCTGCTCTCTAAATGCATACTCTTTTTGTTGGATTTCCTTCTTCAACTCCAGCTCTGCCATATTGAATTGGATTTGCTTCTCCAAGGTGCATTGCATTTTGTTCAATGCTTCAATAACTCCATTTTGCGCATTCAGCTTTCGCTTTCTTTCCTTACAACTCTTCCTTCCTTCAGGGCGCACAATATCATCACATCTAACTTCTACAGGTTCTGTAGTATTATTTCCTGTGTTAGGTGTGGTGTTAATAGCCGCTGATGGGTTTCCGTTATCCACAGAATTCTTATTTGATGCATCAGCCTTTGTCAGCTGGTTGGTACACCATTTTGCATTCTTTATTAAAAGTTCCCAACAATGGACATATTTGAATTCCTTTTTCTTCTTATCACTCATAATCCTCTCATACATGTTCAATGCATTTTTTTTCTGGAAAACACAAGAATCAAATAAAAAAGATTCAAACTACTCAAATGTAATGAAAATATAAAAACTGTAACACTTAAAGTAATACTTACTATGTCTTCTGGGTTCGAACCACTTTGTGGATGCCTTTCAAGTTTCTCATAAATCCCATGGAACTTGTTAATGGACTTTTGTATTTTTTGCCACCGACACTGCAAGCTGTTACTATTCCTGGGCTTTTTGCAATGATCTCCTATGTTATCCTTCCAAACTTGTAAGATTCGCTCCCACATAGCTGTATGCTTCTGGTTGTTACCAACACCAGGATCTGTAGAGATACGTAACCATGCCTGTGTTAATGCAATATCTTCTTCGGAACTCCACATAACTGATGTTTCATTGGAATTATTATGGACATCTTTCGGTTTCTTTCTTCCTCCTCCTCCTCGTGTGGTATGAGTTTCTGTGGCTCCACTTGGAAAAACTGGAGTGTTCAAAACATTTTGGATTGGAAAAGGAGGTCCATAATGTAGGTTAGTATACGGAGGACAAGAACCATTCATGGTATTAAATTGATATGAAGGATGAAACTGGGGACTTATTGATGTCGTGAACTGATTTGGAGTTTGGCTGGGAAGATTAACATAAGGAGGACGTTGGGAGCTTGGAAGCTGATCACTACCAGGAAACTGATTTGGAGTGTGGTTGGGATGATTAACATAAGGAGGACGCTGGGAGCTTGGAAGCTGATCACTACTAGGAAACTGATTTGGAGTTTGATTGGGAAGATTAACAAAAGTAGGATGTAGGGAGTTGGGAAGCTGATCACATCCAGGATCCATATCCAAATTGTTCCTGTACATCAGAAAAAACCACAATACTGTTTGCCTCCCAAAATGGTTCAAAACATCCAGAATACATCAAATCCTTTACTTTCAACATAATATTGTCAAATTTCACTCTACAGTTACTATGATACTTATAATGCTTTGTGATTAAAGTTTAATTTCAATGATTTTTCGTAGAAGTTGAAAACAAGAAGAGAAATAGCCATTTTTCGTTTATTTGCACAATAGAAAATTAGGATCCAATGAATCACAACACATCAAGTAAAGTAAAAATAAAGTGAAAGCAAAGTACAACTTGGTATAATATAGTGAAGTAAAGTGAGTGAGTTAAAGTAAACTTATGCTTTCAGTTTCCACTAGAAGTGAAGTAAACTGTTTAAACTTGAACTAACGAGTTCAGTTCATATTACAGAGTATCAAATTTAATCTTAAGCTTTGTAATAAGCATTATAATAGTTTTTACAATATTGAAATTGTAATGTGTAGGTCAAGTTTTTGTGAATAAAGATGACTTAGTTTTGCTCTTATGCATATACGGAGTATAATATATGGCTTGCAGGAGTTCAGGTACTATCATATAGTATACTGGAAACAATTAATCGAACACCAACATAACTCTCTTTTAATAACTCAACCAAACAATCTTATTTTCACACCCATTTCAACCCAAGGAAACACTCTTTATACTACAAAAATATTTGCTTTGTATCTGTTTTAAGAGCCCCC
The DNA here is from genome assembly GCA_945859915.1 of Cuscuta epithymum. NCBI lineage: Eukaryota > Viridiplantae > Streptophyta > Magnoliopsida > Solanales > Convolvulaceae > Cuscuta > Cuscuta epithymum. Next base: position 1,158,309 of record CAMAPF010000075.1, on the reverse strand, counting down.
TCAAGCTCCTGCTCAACACACATACACACACCTGAACACTTACAAATCATGAAACCAAATAAATCATAGGAAACCATAAGATAAGAAATTAGGAATTCACCTTCAAATCTAGCAATTCACAAAACTAATACTCTGTAACTCATATTAAGAGAAGAACAATAAAGAATCAAAGAAATCATGTCATACTCTTCCAAGGGATCAAATATTGGAGAATTTACATTCACATTAAAACCCAGCAATTGGCCAAACTACGAACTCATATACAAAGAGCAAGAATAAATAATTAAAGAGAAACTAAATTCATGTAGCAATTCACTAACGAAATTAAGAACACATATAAAAGAGAAAAAATAAGAATTAAAAAGAAATGGTGATATCTCCCTAATTAACACATTAAAGCTTTAGAAATACATACCCAAACACGGAGGAACCCTGATGGCCTGATTTGAAGAAAAACTGGAAAAACAATGTTTGGATATGTCGAAAACTAACCTGGTTTTCCCAAAAAACAGAATGAATCGGCCAATTGCAGAGATGTCAGAGCTTCTTCGGTGATAGAAATACCAGAGAGAATGATTTATTTGTGGCAGCTCGGCAAAGAGTGTTCATTATATAGGTCTTGAGTTTTCGATTTCCCTCTTGAGTTGTTTTCGATTTCCCTCTTGAATTTTCGATTTCCCTCTGATTTTTCGGTGAAGCCGCGCCTATTTTTGTCTAGTCAGCAAGTTTCGACGGCTTTCTACACTCGGACGTTAACCTTCACGCTGTTTAGGTTTTTTTTGCCATATCAGCAAAAGACTACTCGCATTGGAGGACTAAATAAAAACACAATGTCTAATTATGATGAAGTGGCAGACTAAATCGGAACTAGAAAGCCTGCGTTGATGATGCTCTTAAAAATGCAAGGTGAAATTAGTAAGTATAACCAAACTTCAATGGGATGATGGCAATTTGCTCGAGTCTTGACTTCTACTTTTTTTCTTTTAGACACATGATTATAACTTCTTGTTCACATGCAATTTTTTGACCATAATAGTTAGACATCATTAATAACCCTTACTATTAATTAATCAATATAGAACAAGCGCCATATGTTGATCTTAATAGTAGCATTCGCTCGATTTAATGAAATAAATTAAGAACGATAACTTGTAACCCGAGGTGAGTATTCTCGACTGTCACAACGAGAATCTCATGTCCAATTTTTCTATCTAATTTATTCATTTGTCATCTGATGAAATCAATTAAGATTGATAACTTCAACACAAGCGGTTTATTGGTTTAATCAATATAATTAATTCCCCTTAGGTTATTAACCATGAGACGCATGCATTAATAACCCAAGTTTACTACCGTGAAACGATCGAACGATTAACAAGCGTATTCGTCGATCGATTCTAGTAATAATTAATATATGAAACAAAACTAGTTGATCCGTTAAGTAATGTTCAAAATATTAATATGAAATATGAATGAGAATTAATTATTATTCAAGGAAGAATATTAAAGAAAATAAATTCTACTATAACTAATGTCAAGATGTTAACTAATTGTCATCTTAGCAACACTCCCCAACATTAATATAGAGGTAGATTCAATTAATATTCAAGGAAGAAGATTAAAGAAAATAACTCACAACTTACAATTCATTAAGATTCAAAGTAGCAAAATCAAGCTCAAAAGGCTACCTAAATTACAAGAATAAAGTGTATATGAAAGAGAGGATTAATTGGCATCTAAAACAGGAAGGAAAGGGGTGTTTTATGGGAGAAGTGAGGTGATTGAGTCTAAGACATAATCTGATTTTTCCATGTTCACTTACTTTATTTGATCTCTTATGATCTCCGGGTCAAATCATATCCGATTTTTCACATTTCTTTATCCTCCATGAAGCTTCCTCTTGTCTCTAATGCTCCTTTTCTTATGCTCCCAAGCTCCTTCCTTTTCTTTTCATCATGTTTTTGCTTACATGTCAAAATATCTTAATATCTTCTAATTCTACTTTAATTTTAGAAGATAAAGATTACACCATAATTGTACAAAAGCTAAGTAAACATAATGTAAAGTCATTCTAAAACGTGGTGTTTATGCACTACTAAATACGGAGTAGTACTCATCAATCACATATCAAAGGGGTATAGTTAATGTGTCGATCAAATGCGAATTTGGCAAATTAATCTTTAGATTAGGAACGTTTTTAATTGAACTGGTTTTAATAGACCTGATCTAACGAGATCAGACAACACCATATTTTGATAGTTACAAAGCATACATAAATAGACATTTAAAATATCGGACTGAATTTAAATAGATTAGACCAAACTAAATTATATGCCGTAGAAGACTAGAATATATTCAATTGAAAACAACATAAATTAGGAAATTTATTCTAAAATATATTGAGGAAGTCAAAATCTTTCGATTTTTACTTTTTAGTAAAAATCCAAACCTAAAATATTTCTGCCACATGAAAGTTTTTAGTTTTGTACTCCATTCTACTCAAAATAATTTATTATTACAAAATATTTTAACCTTAATTTGATGATGCAGTGAATTATGTTTTGTATAAAATTACTAGTTGTTGTTCAAAACACAAATTCACAGTGAAGTTTGAACATGTTCGTTTGCTTCTTTTTTCCAGTTAAAACATTTTATATTTAATATCAACCAATTAAGTCATTTTGTACCAAAACTTTTTTTAACTAGGCATGTAGGCATTAGTTTGGCCGCCGTTTGGGTTTTTATTTTTTGCACATTGAAATAATGTCAAACAATCTACACAATGGAAGCTCTACAAATTATTGACATCGCTAAACCAGCTAGCAACTCCATACACCATAAGCAAGCAATGAGTGTATGGCGACACACTGTCTAGCGCCTAGCTCGCCTATGTGTCACGTAAAGCGCTTGGGTATTATTCTATACTCTTTTTATTTTTAATATTATTTATTAATTGCACTATAATATATCGACAATAGAAATTGCTCGTACAGTTATTATAGGCTATATTATTGGAGTAAAGTTATAAATAGTAAGACAACTAATAGAAATATTTGAATAAAACAAGAGATTGTGTTCTATAATCTTTAAAAATGTTATGTAGTAAAATACAATTTAAACTTATTTTTTAGTGTAGGAATATTAATACTATTTTAATAGAAATAGAATAATTATCGATCAAAAGTTGATTTTATGACAAAGCGGAGAAAATTAGTTGGAGTAGTAACATATTATTTACAACCATTCTTGGTGTACACATTTTTATACCCATCAGTACACGCATGTGTCTGTGAGAGTTTTTTTTTGTCTGTGAAGCGCGGTCCACAGACATAAGTTGGCTTGTTTTGTCTGTGGAAAATTTCACAGACAAAACAAACCAGCTTTTGTCTGTGAACCGCACTTCGCAGACAAAAAAAAACTCTCACAGACACATGCGTGTACTGATGGGTACAAAAACGTGTACAAAAGGAATTTTTCTATTATTTAAGGACCGCCAAATCATCACCTAGCCATCTAGGTGCCATCCTAGCCCACCTAGACGCCCAACTGATTTTTTAATAATTTTTTTAGAACATACTTCGTAACATATATGATAAAGATTTATTATTTTTTATTGAATCAAATATAATATGATTTTTTTTGTTTATTGTATGTTTTTGTTAAGCAAACACTTTTGTCACATCGAATTATGCAATTATTTAGCTTCTCTTTTTTTAGCTTTCTACTTGTTGCTTTCTTTAATTTTGAATAAGAATGATCAAATGCGACCCATTTAGTTCCATTGAAAAGGAACAAGACAATTTTTTATATTTAAAAAATATCATTTATATTTGGGGTGATGCTAAAAAGTTTCATTTTGGGGTGACCCAAAATATAGTTCCTAGAGTTTCATTTTTTATTTACTTAACCGCATCATGTGATTTTAAAAAGTTTTCCGAAATTTCAAGACCATACTACAATCTTGGGAGAAATTTTAATCCTGATCATCAATTAATTCTAAATCAAAGTTTCTAGAAACTCATTTTCCATTGGGAGTTGTTACAAGATGTTTATCACATTGTAGTTGAAGAAATTATGCATGCCCTTCATGCCACTTTTTTATCAGGCCTGCATTTTCAGAAAAGAAAGAAAGGTAATTTTAATATTTCTTTGATCCTTCTTGATCTGGGGCTCTGCATCAAGGGGAGGGGAACATAAACTCCTCATGTTTCTGGAAATCTGGTCATCATTATTTCTTGGTAAGATTTTTCCGCATTGTGTTTATTTGTATAACATAATAATCTTAATGGATATAAAACAGACAAATTAATTCCATGTTATTCCTCCTTCTAGATAATTGATTTTCAGGATGGACCAATTTAGGCAGATCGGGGAGGCATTAGGGAGCATCAAGGCATTGATGGTTTTCCAAGATTGCATACAATTGAATCAGCGGCAATGCTATTTGTTAGTAGACATGCTTAATTCTGCATATAACAATACAGCAGAGTTAATGAAACATAATTTGAGATATGAAGATAAGAGTTTCAAGTGGAAAGTCATTGAAAACCCATTGAGAGAGCTCCTCCGAGTATTTAAAGAAGGCGAAATGTATGTAAGATATTGTTTGGAGACGAAAGATTTTTGGGCAAAAGCCATAACACTTTACCAGAACACAGATTGTGTAGAACTCCACATCCACAACCTTCTCAGTTGCATATCCGTCGTGATTGAGGCCATTGAGATGGCAGGAGAAGTGTCGAGTTTAGACCATGAAGAGATTCAAAAGAAGAGAGCCATTTACGCATTGAAGTATCTAAAGGAATGTAAGGATCAAAGAATTTTTAATTGGAGATACGGGACTCAATACCTGGTTTCTCCGGATTTCTGCAACCGGATAAAGTCAGTTTGGAATGAGGATAGATGGATCCTGAAAAACAAAATCGAAGAGAAGAAAATATCATCAAAGCAAAACCAGGGACTTGCTGATCTCCTCATGAGGAACTTAAACGCTCCTTCAGACATGTTATTACCCGATAGACTAATAATGCCTTGCTCGGTTTTAGTCAGGTCCAAAGACTATCACGTCAGGCGGCGGTTGGAAATGGATAACCAATATAAGGAAGTTCAGTGGTTGGGTGAGAGCTTCTGTTTGAGACACTTTTTTGGTGACATTGAGCCGCTCATCTCAGACATTTCTCATGAACTAACTCTCTCTCACCCAAACATAATGCACATACTTTGTGCCTTCACGGATGAAGAGAAGAAAGAGTGTTTCCTTATCATGGATCTCATGAATAAAGATCTATCCAGTTACATTAAAGAGATTTGCGGTCCGAAGAAGCGAGTCCCATTCTCTCTCCCCACTGCAGTTGACCTGATGCTTCAGGTTGCCAGGGGTATGGAATATCTTCACTCTATGAAGATTCATCATGGGAACTTAAATCCATTTAATGTCCTTGTCAAATCCAGAAGTACGTCCACAGAAGGTTACTTGCATGCCAAAGTTTCTGGATTTGGTGCTAGTCACACTCGGAAAATGCATGTGAATCAACAAAACTCGCCTAATTATATATGGCACGCGCCAGAAGTATTAGCTGAACCAGAAGAGTATTCAGAGAAGTCTGATGTATATAGTTTTGGGATGATTTGCTTTGAGGTGTTGACTGGAAAAGTCCCATTTGAGGATGGACATCTCCAAGGAGAAAAAATGAGTCGAAATATAAGGGTGGGTGAGAGGCCTCTATTTCCGTTTCCTTTGCCAAAGTATTTGACAAGCTTAACTAAGAAGTGCTGGCATGATGATCCAAACCAACGACCAAGATTCTCATCTATCTGTAGGATTCTTCGCTATATAAAACGGTTTATAGTTCTGAATCCAGAACACATACATCCGGATTCACCAATGCCACTATTGTTAGACTATGGCGACACTTTCTTTACAAATAAAAAGGCACAAATTCCTTTGTATGTGACACATATTCCTTTTCAAATGTTCGTGTATAAAGTGGCAGAGAGAGAAAAATCAACAACAATTCAAAGGGAGAATAATTCTGAGTCCGAAAGTGATAATGCATCAGCTTGTGAAGATGAAATTGTGATTGCAGACGAACCACCCCCATCACCTATAGAAAGAAAGTCTCTCGGTTCTCCAAATGTTTTGAGCAAGAAGCTTTCGATATCAAAGAAATCTTTAGACATCAAATCAATCAAACAACCCGGTAAGTTTAGAAAACTAGATACATCAAGTATAGATTTTATAATTTCTCTTTTATTGTCCAATTTTGAAGTGTCACGATATTCTTCTTACTTTGCCATTACAATTCCTAAATAGGATATAGAACTAAGAAATCTTATAAAGACTGTCATCATGAAAACATTGACCCATCTATCCTTGATTCTACTCCTTTTAATGTTGGGCGTTTATGCTCAAGATTGACAATTATTTACTGAGCTTATTGTATGTTATTTCCATTTTATTCAATCATTGGAAATTATAACATCAATATATATTCCATTGCATCACATATATTTAGGTTCAAATACATATACTAGATCTTAGAACAAGTGTTCCTAATAGAGTCTATACCTCTTGTATTAATTCAAACTATGTCGCATGGAAATGTGGGAAACATGGGAAAACACAAAATGGGAAACACCATCGTTTAATATAAAAACATGTGTTTGGAGAGTTTTTTAAACAATTTCTTAAATGAAATCATACTTTTCCCCAAACGTTTATGTGCTTTATAACATTACACTATTTGCATGCCTACGTGATTTCAGTATTAACACTATGCCTATGGTTCGAACATTATAGGAACACCGAGGGGACGGTCCGTAACTCCAGTCATGCTTCCACATATGAGTAGACACGGACGTCCTAAGAGGATGGGCTCAGAAAGTCAATTGGTGGTTATGAGCCCAAGAGAGCGGAGGATGTCTGGTCATATGTCAGATTCTGAGCTTCCATAGCCTTGTAAAATTGCTACTTGTAGTGTTGTAACATATTGATCCCATGTATGTCAATAAGCCGCTAGCTCAAAAAATGCATACTAATAGGCCATATTTATAGCTAGCTAAACAACAAGACATTATAGGGCGCGATAAAATTAGAGCTTATTTAGGCTAGAGGTTAACATAACCCTATTTTTGTTATTTTTGCATTTCAGATAGTTCAAAGTCAATTATTTGTAATTCCAGATAGAGGACATTTGTAACTTTTTGTCTTGAGTAGAGAATCTGAAACTCATATTAGGAACTTCCTAATGTTACAATGCAAACGAGGTTATGTAAACTTAGAGGATCCAAAACTAAGCTCACACTTCTATACAAATACAATGCTTATAATATTTAAAGCTCCAAATGCAGAGATGAGAAAACAAAGAATTTTTCCCCCGAAATTTCAAGGTTGCTGCCTCACTTCTAATAAAGTGATGTCTTTTTAATGACTCCGTGTGTATTCATGAAAATAACATATTTAAGAAAAGATTTCATTGGGTAAGTGAGATGATCAATTTCACATTGTTCTTAATTCCCGTCATTTCTACAGAAATTTGAAGCATATATTGTAAATTTTCACAGTAAAGCAATGAACCAAAAGTGCAACTGTGCTAAAGCATATATGAAAGCCACTTGAATCAAGGCTTCCTATGACTTACAACAAAGACCCAATATTGCAAATAAGAGATGAGTAATATGTACATAAATAGGCAAGCATGTATTTTGGAAACACTAAAAATAAGTCCTCGCACTTCAAAATTCAGTAGATTTATTAAAATGAGGCGTTTACTTTTTTTTATATAATGTAATACACATAATAGTCTGCACTTTATAGAATGCTTGGGAAATCCATAATGAGGAAATATAAACATTGCTTAGAGAACTGTAGACAATCCAAATTAATCCAAATTAGCATTTCTTTATGTTGCCATATGCCTAAAATTATAATAAATAATTGAATGTTTGGAGCATGCTTGTAATACCTAAGTTGCTGGAAGTCTCTAAAGACCAAATGAAATATTGACCAATGCACTTGAAGTAGCTTGAAAAGAAGTGAGCTTTTAATTGAACCAGTGCAAGAGCGCTATACATCCAATTGAGTTGGAACAAACAACCATTTTCGATTTTTTTTTCAACACCCTTGAAACAAAATGTCAGTTACTACTGTGTTATCGTTGATGAGATTCAACAAATCCAATTTTGTAAAAAGTATTTGACATTGACAAAGATCTATAATAAGCATGATTCGATCTAATGGAATGAAATTCTAGATCAGTTAAGACGAAGTAAAGAAAGCAAGACACATAACAAAAAATAATAATAGAAGGATTAATAGAGTACTCCTGTTAGGAGAAGAGCTTAGGATGAGTTGTTAGAGAATATAATGGTGACTTCATCAAAGGTGGTTGGGAAACTTACACGGCAGACTGATCGGCAAGGATCACGAAGGCAATTGGAGTGAGGCAAGCAGTCAGGTTGGAAAAAAACAAGGATGGGATCAGGTTATTATAGAGACTGATGCCCAAAATGTTATGACAGGGCTCAAGGAAGTGACAGACAATTCTTATTTTGATATTATTATTGAAGACATTAGACAAACATTTCACTTTGAAGTTAGGGTTGTTGTCCAGTTTTGTAATTGACCGCGAACCGTGTAGCCCATAAGCTAGCTAGGGCGACACTATCACTTGTTTTGTCCAGTTTTGCGCATAGTAGTCATTTTGACGTTAGTCCGAGTCATATCTTGAACTATTTGGTGAATGATCGCTTGAATTAATAAAACTTATCTATTTCCATTAAAAAACTCCTCATTTCCTGAATACTTGTCATACGTGTTTCACCTAGTTTATACTCCCTCTGTCCCGCAATGAAGTTCTCAGTTTGACCTACACACATATTTATGTAAGGTAGAGTTTTGTTTTGACTTTCCAAGTTTACCCTTACTTTATGTCAAATCAAGCAAAAAGTGGGTAAAAAGTAAGGATAGTTGTGACTTTGGGATAAATGGTTTCCTTTTATAGAAATAGAAACTTCTTTTTGGGACATCCATAAAAGCAAAGTGGGGTCTTCTTTACGGGACGGAGGTAGTATATGCGTGTTTTGAAAAAATGGAGTTTTGATCTCAATACTAGTAAAATAAAAGTCTTGGACAAAAATATGATCAATTTTAAAACTTTTTAGAAAAGTGACTATTATGACTTTTACCCCACTCGGTTCGAGTGACACCCTTTTATGTCTAGTGACCAGCCGGTAGTGACTCGTCCCGCTAGTAACCTACCCCGCCCTTGACTCACCACCGTTGCCCGTTATTCCTTAAAATAGTACCCTTTGGAGCTATGTAAGAGTTCATAATAAACGCTACACACTTATCTATCTTGCATTACTATCTATCTTGTATCTCTCTAGAATAATATATACATTATTAATAATCTATCAAATACTATGTCAGTCCCGAAATGAAGTTCCCGTTCACTATTCATTGGTCAACTTGAATCACTTCTAATATTTTACTTTATATATCAAATTTTTATCAAATTTAAATTTTCTTGGTCAGACTTTGTTGCGGTTTTAATGTAGTTTCTGAATATGTAAATTTTATTTACTAAAAATAATCCGAGTTTGAACAGGGATCAAGTTGCTTTATTGTCAATCAAGCATCGTAAACTGAACGAGAACTTCTTTACGGGACGGAGGGAGTACTTATCGAGGAAAATATCTCCACGTGTTAAAACTTGTGTCCCTAATTTAGTGTATACTATTTGGAAAATCCTAAATTAGTGACTATAAATTTAATATGCTAAAATATGAAGGTTGGCCTAATGATCACATGCAGTGGCGGATCTTGCGATCAAAAGTTGGGTGTTCAAAATTAATTTATCGCCAAAATGTTGAACAAATAATATTATTCAATCCAACAATTGAATATATATATTTTTTTCAACAACAAACAAATGACAAATAAGATTAAATGTATGAGATACTATCTAAAAATACACTATATAAATTATTACATCAATTCTATATGTATATTTTAACATTTAATTTTTAATTTTTTGGTGTTCACATGAACACCCTTGCACAAAAGGGATCCGCTTTTTTGGATGTTCACATGAACACCCTTGCACAAAAGGGATCCGCCCCTGATCACATGAGGATTAAAATCATTCAGATTCGATATCACCGGCCATTCAATGATACTAATTCAATTTTCAAAGAACTGAGAATGTAAAATCCATTTTTGTCAAAATCCTTCTGCGCGCATGTTATAATTTTGAATTGTAGTCTAAAGCATTAGTGACAATAATATCTCTAAACTTTATCTTTATAGATGTTAGTGATAGCTTCATTACCATGTCAATATTATCTTATAAATATACTTTTGTCTAACATTGTTGGATAGTTAATGTTGGATGTGTTTCGAAAAACAAAAAAAATTAATTAATAAAATTAATTAAATAAAATGACTAAACGAAAACATGAAATAGATGAAGCATAAATAGCCAAAGCTCGTGTTACGCACGATTTCCGTAAAATGTATTTGTTGCCTCCCGGGGTGCTAGGAGCGTTACAATGATCGTTTCCTAGGATACGATGACTACGAGCTATTCGTTGAGCACTCAACCGAATAGTTCCAGCGAATGAGAACGGCAGTATGAACACTAAGGAATTTTCAGAGATGGCTGGAGAGTTTAGTGAGCTAAAGAGAAGTGCAGAACGTTTGTGATTTGTGTATTTTTGCAAAGCATCTACCAGCCTTTTATAGGGGTGGATGTTGGTGTGTTAATGGCTGTTTAAGGCTTGTGAACATTAGACATCAATGTCCTAAACGTTGGGCATTGATTCCAGCAAAAAACAGGCCATGAACGTTGGGCATTTATGGACGTACCGGAAGAATGGGCATTTAGGCTGCAACGTTTCAGTTTAGCATGGAGCAAAAAATAAAATAGGAACGTACCGGAAGAACAAAAATTAACGTTATCTTTAGAAGATAGATTCCCAGACGGCATTCGTGTCCGCAGGTTGCCCGCGCACGCAAGTCAAGCTTTTTGTTCTCTGGTTTCGGGATTTGATTCGCACCCCCCTGCGCGTGTGAGAGAACCTTTACCCTAAGGAATCTTAACTCCTTAAGGGGGGTTTTCTTTTATAAAGGGTTCAAATTCCCTTGGGTTTTCCGGTGTGGGAAAAACCACACTAGAAACCCACATTTTCCTATTTTTTCTCCATTTCAACGAGTGAACTTCGAGAATCAATTTCTCATTCAACCGTTATCCGTTTTGAGCGTACCATATATCGAATTGTAGCCCTAAGCAAGGACAATCGAAACCACTTTGACCCGACCCAAATCGGAAGTGGACCCCACTCAAACAATTGCCCCCAAAATGACCATTGAATGCAATTTTAACACATTTTCCCAACAATTAACTCATTGATGATTGAAATGTTTTGTAACTTGTAAGTTGCGGCATTCACTTGTTTTTTACCACATCTTTTTAAGTAATGATATATTTTCTTTTATTTATTAATGTATGTCATTGTGTATTTAATTAAACAAATTTATTTATTAATCCACATTAATCCTTTCCTTAGATTTAGTTGCAAGATCTACGATTTGTCTTTTTCATTTGTGCAATTAACATAATTTGCGTAAAAATTATTCAATTAGTTTTTATTTTATTTATCATTGAGGCCTTTCTTTTCTCATTAATTTAATTTACTTTAAATAAAACTAAGGTTGTACTAAATTTATTTTGTCTACGGAAAACACTTAAAGGATGTTCAAGTAATTCGCCAATTTTGCAATATAAGATACTTCGTACTACGTACCAATCAATCAAATAAATTAATGTGATATTTCCTGAATCTTAACCAAACAAATATAATTGAGTACATTTTCACTAATCTAACACTCTCAACGCACTATTTTTCAATTAGTAGGAAATTAAAAGTAATACAGATGCATTTTATTTTCCAATATATTAATCACTATTTAGTTAGTATAGAAAGTTTAGAAGTTTATTTAGTAGTTATCTTTGCAATTGGTGGCCTGGAATGACACGACAATATAGTTTAGTATACCTAGATACTAAATTTAGTTATATTATTGTACTAGTTTTTATCACGCGCTTTGCGCGATTGAATAAATGTCCAATGTGATTTATTGTGCAAAACATTTGTATAAATTATACAGGGAGTATTTCTTGTGATACAAGAAGTCTATCCATACTTTTCTCAAAGGAAAAAAAGGGAGAAACGAAGAAAGGGTTGTTAAAGGGAATACATGTGTTAAGCAATAACATATTACTCAGGTGGAAGCAGCAGTCCATCAAGGAAGAAATTTAAATACCAGCCCAACAAACCCAGTATTAGGATGCGAGAAAGTTCCTACTCATCCTGTGAAGAAGAAAAAACATGTGCCATTGCAAAATCACTCATAAAGTATCAGCTCTCATTTTTGGACAAACATAGAATCAGTTTGGAAACACTGTTTTTCGGCTTATCAGCCAACTTTTTCACCAAATACATAACTTTTATTTTCGCGCGCTGAATTGTTTAATAAGCAGAAAAAGTAAGATTGAAGTTACTTTTCTGACTGTATTGGCTTAAGTTACTGTAGATGACCATTTTAGTTATTTTTACATATAATTTTTTCTTTATTTTATTAATAAAATATATTTTAAAAATAATTTATTCTCAAATCAGCAGAATCAGCCAATGTAGCCACTTCAGCCAGAATTTCATAAATTTCAACAGAATCAGCCAAATCAGCCGATTTTCGTGCTACCAAACGGGCTCATAAATTATTAATAACTCTTGAGGAGAGCCTCAAAGTCTTCGAAAAACCATGGAGCCATATTGGGGCTAGGAATCTTCAATTCTTCATTGCACATCTAAGTCCCTGAATCTCTATGACAAATGTCAACTGAATCAAGAATGGGATTCCCCTAGGGATCTTTGCAGCAAGATACTGCACCTCCTGGTTAGCATGCTTCCTTTTGGCAATGAAAAATATGTTGGATGTGGCTAAATGCTCAATGGTTGCGTCAACACCATTTATAGCAACCCACGGAAAGTCCCTTGAGATATCATTTGAATCAGGTAATGATTTCCATGTCTGCACATTGATGGGAAAGGGATTTGTCATCCATCAGTCTCCTGAATGACCATTAAAATGCATTGCATAATGATGAATCTACGAAAAATTCTGTAATAATAATAATTTTTTATAAAAGTAAATCATAGAAGCATCAGGAAAAGCCACATAAATGCAGGGCTAAACTGCACGACTGGATTTCAAAAATCGGCTTTGCATTATATTTAGAAATTATCTATTTACTACTCCCTCAAAATTGTTCCCTGTTTCCTTTTTGGGCCGTCCCAAAAAATTGTTCCCCTTTCCCCTTTTGGAAAGTTTTTTGTGGCTACAATTCATTTACCTTTTTCTTACTCAACCACAACCATACGTTTCCACTTTATTCCCACTTTCTTAAACTCCGTTCCAAGTCAATGCGGGAACAATTTTCCGGGACGGAGGGAGTAATAGATAGACAAGTATTAGTCACCAATACATAGCTTTTACAGTAGTAACTTTTCTAGATAGGGTTGGGGTTACCTCAAGAAAGTTGAATTCTCCATTTTCCCATCCTCAATAAAGAACACGTGAAATGAGATCTTACCATTGAAGTAGCACACTGGCTGTTTGTTGTTTTTTATGGCAACATGCAAAAGCGGGGTAGGGGAGCCTGGAGAAAGATTCGGGAATAACACCATTGGCAGCAGATTGCTTGGAGATGTCCCTAGTTGTAATTGTGGTACCTATTGGACACACACTTTTTTCAATTCAAGACCAAGATGGGAGGGCAAATGAAATGACAGAATAACTCAAAAGATCAAATAAAAACTTCCCACTTGAAAAGAGGAAGGGGAGTTAACACCTGAAGTGGTCCAGCAGCAGCAAGACCAAAAGTGTTCTTATTGAACTGAATCATGAAGCCATCAAGTGCAATCTGGGAGTGGTTCTTAAAGAACATGCTATAAAATACTTGGCCATCTCTTCGTATCACTTGTGCACTGATTTGTAATCCTTGACCAGTAGATTCTGATAATACAACAAGCAAAGAAATCATGGAATCAAAATCAGTACTCCATGAGAAATGTCATCTAAGTTTTATGTGGAAAGTGAGAACCTTTACATCGGACCTAGTGTGATTTTGTAACGCAAATCATATGCTTTTTCAGTCAAAATAACTTCTTGCATGATAAAAATAGCACATCTGCTTAAGCATGCACCATAAGTCATATGAAAAACATAAGTCATGAATGAGATGTGCTTATTTAAGTATATAAAAAATTATTAGTTCACACTCAATGAACCAATGTTAGTTATTTTTTCACTTTGTAAGTAATTTCAATTATTTGAATTTGAAAAAAAATTAAGAGATGCAAAAAAAAAATACTTTAATCACATTACACTTAATTTCTATTTCCTGAGATACAACATATAAGTAAACATGAGGGAATAAGTTTGCTAAAAATATTTCCTTTTAATCAATAGCATATCCCATGACCTAAGATTCCTAAAATGGGGAGAGGGGGGGTCGAATAAGTCATATTAAGTTGATTACAAATATATGCAGATCCCAAGTTCATCTCCCAATATTTTCGAATATCTTTATCTAAGTTTAGCTTTTATAATAACTAATACTCCGTAACTAAAAGAGGTTACAACAAAATTAGAAAAGGGAAAGTTCATATTAATTCTATATTGGTAGGAATTCAATGCTAAAGTAGTTCACTATTGGTTGAAAATTCACACAGTATACTAAACAGTAGTCAGACTGAGTATAATAAATTGATATCTTGGTAGAAACTATCTGTTGAGCTTCTCAAACTTAATACTGAGTTACTGATACAACTTTTACTAATGGAGTTGATGGAAGTACGGTTCTAAGACATCACACTGCTAACATACTACCCTAGTTAAAAATCCAACATTAACCGCACTTGTTTTTTTTATAAGGCAAATTAAAGCAGTTCTTCCAATTCATTTTTATCTAAGCCATTTCCTTTTTGTTAATTTGCATTGAGAAAGGAGATGAGCATAGCTGAGTAAAATTGGGAGAAACGACATGGAAACTAACCTGATGATGGAAACGATGGGAGATAGACCGGTTTCTCGCAAAACAGTTGGCACTTATAGATGGAAACGATGGGAGATAGACCGGTTTCTCGCAAGGCAGGTCTCATCCACTCCCTAACCACACCTGTCTACCTCCCATCGTTGGGGGCGTTGATTCTAAACCATCGGGAGCTCATCAAGTTCTGTTTGGTTGCGAAACAACCAGGGTTTAGTTGCCACAGACGGAAGTTGTTAACGGGGTTTAAACGGAGAAGTTTATTTCTTTAAAAGAGTACACATGATAAAGCACAATGCACAACCTAATAAAGCAAGTGATTACACCAACATTATTTTCAGCCCTAAAATACCTTAACCCTCATTGACGATTATAAGATTTTATTTAAGATTACTGTCATATGATTTCTTTTGAACTTATGCTTTTCGTTACAAGTGACTTGAACTGAAAGAGTGAATTGATGTATCACCTCACAAAAATATTTCTAGAGATATGCATTGAATTGAATATAGATGTAAAATGTACATCATAAATCCCTCATCCAATACATAATTATAAGGGCGTGCGGTCCAAACTGGAGTATATGTTAGTCAAGAATGTTGCATTTGAACAGAAAGAATACTATAATATGTAAAAAAAGTATAACAAAAGAATTATAGTGTTATTGGATACCTCATTAAGATAACATGCAAGGGCGGAGCCGGGATCAGAGTGGTCAGCCAACCCTGTTGAAATATTGAGAGTATAAAGAGAACTAAAATACATTCGATTTGATATATTATGGCTCTCGTAACTCATCACGAGTAAAAAATTGTGACTCATGGAAAATTAACAATATCTAAGCTTGAAATTAGTAAAATTTGATGTGTACGTAATATTGATTATATTCTCAAAATCTAAAAAATGTCTAAAAAGTTTATAAAGTATATGACATATATATTAAGTTTACAACATTAATCTCATTTATACTATCATTATCTAAGTTATATATAAAAATTACAACTCAGGTATCGTTAAAGAACGACTCGCCCTTTTTGTTCTGGATTAAGTCAGGTTTCGCCCCCCCCGAGCAGTTTTTTGGCTCCGTCACGGATAAAAAGTTTAACTTATTTTGACTCCAAATAGATATTTATTTGATTTTCCACCACACCCTCCTTATATATTACATAGTAGAAATTAAAAATATAATTATGATTTTCTCTTATATAATCTAATCTAATTTTATTTATTTATTTCTATTCCAATCTAATTTGATATGTTCCATTTAATCTTGATCACCTACCGCTTAATCTTATGCTCTGTTCTAAAAATCGTTCTACACATCCGACTAGTCCCCGCCTAGGCGCTAGGCGGTGGTCGGGCGCCCCGGTTTTCGTCTAGGCGCTCCGACTAATTGGTTAGCTGTCTAGGTGAATTAGTCGGCCGCTTATGGAGCCTAGTTGCCCGCCTAGAGCGCCTAATCGGCCCGCCTAGGCCGTCTAGATTCGTCAAACATTACTTTACTTTTTAATTTTAGTTTTCTAAGCGATATACGTACTTTAGCTTTAGCCATGGATATAAAGAAATGAAGTTATAGATTAAGATAAAACTACATATGTTTCTATATATACCTAAATTTCATCATTATTTATATTTATAACATAATGAAGTTAAGTGATTAGTTATCATATACTACTTATGATTACATGTGATAATTATATCATTCATGTTTGTTAATGTATATGTATATATGTATTTTATACATACAAAAATACAATATTACTCACATGTTTATGCAAAAATATAGATAAAAATGCAATTTCTTTGTCTCCGAGTAGTCCCCGCCTAGGCGCCCGCCTAGCCGCCTAGGCGCTGGGCTGGCACCCCACTAGCGCCTAGCGCCTTTTAGAACATTGATCTTATGTAATAACTAGTTTTTTACACGCGTGTTGCGTGATTGGATAAATGCCCAATATTATATATGTGGAATACATCAATCTTTATAAGATCCTATAAAAGTCAAATTCCACACACAAAGAACAAAGTTTGAAATAGTACAAACCGTATATATTAGTGGTTTACCAGACCATGACTAAAAATCATGAATGTGTACCGAACAATAAAAAGCAGACATGTATGCTACCATGAAAGGTCAATATAAGAAAGTACAACCTCACAAACAGGCATGACAGCCTAAAGACGGTGTGGTTAAGCCGCTTTCCAATGAAGATAATATATAGACCACCACATATGTATGTGCAAGTTTGATAGTTAGGTGTCAGCGAATTTAATTGGACATCTTCTAGACTACGGTTTCCTTAATTTTATATGTTGGAGGTATTGGTCCTACCAAGGCCTCCCTTCCACTTATTCGTGTTAAGGCCTGCACCCTAAGTTTAGCCGTACTCCTATTATTTCCTCTTGGGTTTATTCACTACCTAATCACATGGTCTTGTTATTGTCTTGCCCGTTGTTATCCTATCCACTGTCTTTTTTGGGCTCCTCTTGGTTTGTCTTACTCTTATACTCCCTCCATCCCGCTAAGATTGTCTCATTTTACCTTTTCGGGATGTCCCACTAAGATTGTTCCATACCAAATTTGGTAAAGTTTGTGTGGCTCTAAACCATTCTTACTTTATTCTTACTTTATCAATTTAATATGAACCACACAAACTCACTTTTCTTAATAACCGTGTCACCTTTTCATGTCACAATCTTAGTGGGACGAAGGTAGTAGTTGATTAGTAAGTGATAGTCCCTGATAGGGTTGTAAACGAATCGAATCGAGTCGAATAGTGTGCTTTTGTATTTGTATTTGTTTAATTTTTCCGAATACGAATCCGAATTCGAATATAAAACGAATATTATTTTCGATTTGTATTTGTATTTGTTTAACTATACGAATAGTTAACGAATCATATACGAATATCGAATCGATTTGAACATAAGTAAAATATTAGTCAAATATTACTTGAAAACAACTTTTCCTATAGATCTATGCATTTTTAGGTTGTGCACAATGTATTGAAGTGAATCAATTTTATGATTATTATACATACATATATTTCATAGTTTTTGAATAAACACCAACACACATTAAAAAATTTACCAATAATGTGTGAAAAAGTTGATAATTGTATATAGGAATATATCAAAATGATCAAACAACTCGAATTTTATGTTAGATATTTAACATTGTTGATAATAAAAAACACCACTAGATAAATAGTTAATGTACACACATATATGTATTTGATGCGCACACATATATAGTATATACTACACACATATATATTTCATTATTCTTTGAATCAAATGCATAATCATTTGTATTCTTATTTGAGATATGTTTGAACCGAAAATCTGATTTGTATTTGTATTTATATTCTTCATTTTCAAATTTAAATCATAACTTATGAATCCAAATCATGAATCAAATTAAAATTATTATTATGTTTACAATTCTTACTGTATGAGTAAGAATGTATGAGTATACATAAATGTATATATGAGCTACACTTAGAGGGTATATACCTAGCTTTTAAAAACTCTTAGTGTTATTACTACTATTATTACTATTATATTAATATTATTAATATTCATATTACTATTATTAATCGAATATTTTTGATTAACATTCGAATCGAATATACTGATATTCGTATTTGTATTTGATAACAATTTGAATCATTTTTAGTATTCGTATTTGTATTTGTATTTGATTTTTTCAAATTCGAATCGCTTTATACGAATACGAATCCCGAATCAAGCAAAAATTATTTGATTCGTATACAACCCTAGTCCCTGATAGAGGTAAAAGTCTAGGGGGGGGGGGTGAATAGGCTTTTAAAGCTTTTTCAACTTTAAAAACTTTCCCTACTAGATATGATGATCTATAACCTTTTGAGAGATTAAAGATATACAGCGGAAGTCTTGACCTCTATGTAAATAGTGTATGACAACTTTCTATTTATAATAAGTGGATAAATGAGAAGTTTGGAGGACAGTCACATAAGTTTCATGATATCTAAGAAAGTAAAGTAGAGTAGTTGAGTGAGATTTAAACTTATCTATAAGGGCAGTTGACTGGACAATTTGGTAAGCAGTGGACTGAGCAGTGGAGTAATTGTAGAGTACTAATGAGGCTACTGCGAAGGAAAGATATTATTTTGAGACTTCTGATTGGACTGGGGTATTTCTGAGGAGTGTAGAAGGCTTTTGATATATTGAGATGTCTTTAAGAGAGTGTGTAAACGAGCAGTGGACTTAGCAGTGGGGTGAGCAGTAGAGTGAGCAATAGACTACTGCCTAGGTAACTGCTCAGGCAGCTGCTTAATTTAAGAAGTGTTTGGTGTGTTCTTTGTTTGACTGAAAGTAAATCAACACACAATATATCCTGGTTCAGAGGTGGTGTAATCCTCCTACATCCAGTCCCACCCTCTTTTAGATAATTTCCACTAAAGTATTAAACCCAATACACTTAGTACCAATCTGACCTTTATCACACAACTAGCTCAGACTGAAGGTGTTTCACAAGGAGTACACACCACTCCAAGCTACTCAATCCTTAGATTTTCTCAATTGATCCAGTGGGGATCAAAAGGTACTCTATTCTATTCATCCACACTTAGGACTAGATAACACTGTCCTTCCAAGTGTTCACAATAGTTTGGTATTTAACAAAAATTCTAGCCTTCAACTAAGAACTAAACTTCCAGAATATAGCAATAAGAGTTCTAACTTGGAAGTTTAGTGAAGCATGAGTCTAAGCAGAAAGTAAAGTTGAACACGCACTTTCTTTGTTACTAGATATCTCTTAAATGCTCAGTATGATTTACTCTACTTAGAAGGCTCTCAAAAATTTGGTTCTGAACTCATGCTTATGCCTGTATTTATAGGCTTCTTCGATTGAAATCTCCCCCGTTGGTTGAGAGGAATTAATCTTTGACGTAGGATGAGATGTACTTTCGTCTTCTTGTGTTGGAGCTGGTTAAAGGAAATTTCCTTTATCTTCTCAGAGCTGCGTAAGGATCACTTGCAAGATTATCTTCAAGATTGTGTGTGTCCCCATACATTAGGCCCTCCATGTACTATTCACCTATTAAATGCTCTTGGCTTTGCCTGCAATCATACACATATAGTGTATAGTGTACGCCTTGTATTGTGTATGCCGTGTTCTAATTAGGACTTAGTAAATTTGTGACTTCAGCCTTTTTTGTATCAAATCAATTTGTACTGATAGGATTTAAATATTCTTTTAAGGTAAAAGAAAATTACCTTATTGCATTTTTAATTTCCAGTGCAATTTATTTGGTACAAAAAAATTGTACATTTTAATTTGTCATAGTGGACTAGTTGATAGTGTACTTTTGTGACTGTTTAATTTATGTATCAAATAAAGTTATACTGGTAGGATTTAAATATCCTTTTAAGGTAAATAAAATTTACCTCATTGCATTTTATATTTCCAGTAAATTTTATTTGGTACAAAAATTGTACATTATTTAATTTGTCACTTGATAGTGTACTCTTTTCTTGTTTAGTACATCACTCAACTTTTGATATGGTCACCAAAATCTAGAACACGAGTCATACAGGAGCTTAGTAAAGTGGCATCACAAAATCTATCAAAATTGGGTACTAACAGTAAGACATCTTTTCCTTTGCTATAAGAGTTGACTCTTATCATACTAATGTGTGTGGTGTATAGACAGCTTCCCCTTCCTCTTTGTGAGTGATAGTGTTGAGTGAGTGTGAGGTGTGATACTGTGAGTGAGGCAGTTTGCTAGAGTCTTCTTCCTCCTTGAGAGTTTCTTCTTTGTGAGTGAGAGCTAGAGAGGTGTGATTGGGGGTAGGCTAAACTTGGTGAGTGGTGGAGTGACTAAACATCCTGGGTGGTGTGTGTGAGTTGTATTGGGTTGGAGACCTGAGCTGAAATACACACCCAACATTATATAAAATGATACTACGTATCTGTACATGTATGTGAAGCTATACAATTATTGCTCCAAAATACTCCTAGCTCAATTTTGAGCTCTCCACCTACCCCATCAAATTGACCTTTTATATTCTTCCAACTTCCCTTTTATGGCTGTGAAAATGTTTTTCCTAATTGCCTATTACTCCGTGTGAGTTTGCTAGCTAGGTTTAATCTGGCAATTTTGATCAAAGATCTTACAGAAGATCATTGCACATGAAGGTTAACAATGACTAAATGTAAGCTGAAATCCTAAAATAATAAATTATTCAATAAATAGATATAGTTTATTCCCTCTTATTTCTTCAACAGTTATCTTTAATTTTATCTTATTATTTGTTCAAAGTTGTCATTAATAAGCGTTAGCAGATCATCAATTAGCCTAGAAAGCAGTTATACTTAGGACAAATTTCTACCGTGCATTAAGTATTAACATAAAAACATGTGAATTAAACATTAACCTTAACATAATTGCACACTTCTTTGTGCAGGTGGTTTCATTTTCCGGGTGCTTCTGAACAATGTGTGTCTAACTATATGTCCCTAAAGAGGGCCGTGGTGGATATATTAGAGAAACTTCCATGTACCTAAACATTGAGATTACATGCTGATATTTAACCTCAACTGATGAAACATGTCCAAATCCTTGAAAGTAGTACTTGGTGCATACTAAACTACCTGCTTTGAAGATCCATAAATATTTTTTAGATTTTATGTATAAAAGCAAGTAATTAGATATAAGTTCAACTTTTCCAGGAGCCAAAATTGGAGCGGAAAATATATACTGTATAAGTTTAACTCAAGGATATAAAATACTCCGTACATGATAAGTTAATACATACTCCATAGTACTAGCTTTATGCAAATTCTATTATTTGCAACTAACTGGGGAGACGTTCTTTTCCTAAATTCCTACCACAAAATCATTTAGTAACTAAAGGAATAAAATATTATACAAGCATGTTATGGCGCAATTTGAAACCATAGATCCTGCAATTGGTTCAATCTGTAAACCATGAACTATATATGATCACAGTTTCACAAATTATCATGGCTAAATTTAAATGAAAACCAAAAGCTAATAAACTAAATACTGAAATTTACCAAATTAAGGGATGAACCTATCGGGAGAGAAGACGGAACAAACAATATTACTAAACACGATAGGTTAAATTTCGAAGGGCAAAATCATCCATGTGATCTAAGTTGGAATTAATGGGAAGGAATGAATGGAAGGCTGAGAGTTGAGACATTGACGATTGAGAGTTTTCGAGGGTTTTATTTTAAAGGAAATGGACCAGGGATATAAACATCGGGCTTTTATACTCCGTATATTTTAACGGAGTAGACGACAGACTTAGACATCAAACCAACCAGTACAATCGGTAAAGCATATAGTATAAGTATGTTATGCATAGTTGTTCCACCAACACTTTCTTTACACCTAAAAGGCCCTAACCCTCATTGGCATTTGTAAGATTATATTATAAAATAAATAAATTAATAAAGAAGTAGACGGCAGACTTAGACATCAAAACAATCAGTACAATCGGTAAACAGGGACGGACCTACCCTTTGGGGTAGGGGGCCATGGCCCCTCCCAACTTTCCAATAATTTTAGTATTTATTTGTTAATTTTTTGTAGGAGTAATTAAATGTTAATATATTTATTAAAAAATTCTCTTTTGAAGTGAAACATAGTACTAGTTATGATTGATAGATATATAATCTTAAATTTATCATTTTATAAATTCTAATTATATTAAAACTATTCAAATTATTAGACTTTTTTAAGCTTGAAAAATGTTGGGGGAAATCGTAGGAAACTATGAGTAAATGAGATACATAAATTTGATCAAATATGATGAATTAACTTTGACGTGAGATGAATTTGATCTTATATTTCTATTTGTATAGTTAAAGAGTAATATAATTAAGTATGAAAACAAATTGAATATTATCAATTATATTTAATTCCCTTTAAAATTTGTGTTGCAAAATCAAACAGAAAAATCATATCGCATAAAATCTGTACGCATTATATAGTCAATATCTTAAAATAGTATCAATATGTTAATATATACTAAAATTTGTATAGTCAATGTAAGCAAGGTATGGTACCTTATGAGTACATAAAATCTACCTTAGAAATAAAGCCGATAAATAATACGGAGTATTTTACTATTTTAAAACCAAAGTTGGATAGTTATAAAAATACAAAGAAACTAGACCTTACCAGACCAGACCAGACCAATTCAGACCAGACCAGACCAAATCAGACCAGACCAGACCAGACCAGCAAGTAAAAACATCCTTAGAAATAATCAAAAAAAAAGTTGGTAGAATACAATAAGGCGGAGATTAAAATATTGTGTGGCACACATACAAGAGCATACAGGTAATGAACTGGTCTTCTTCCTCCTGTTGAATGACAATTTTTCTTTCTTCAATACTTGACAGTGAACTCTCTTTGACTTTATATTTTATTTTAGACAACTGTGTCTTCTTCCTCCTGTCCTCCACAAACAGACAAGGCTTTCACACGTTATTAATCAAATCTACGGATGATATATCCTCAGCTTCTTATCTCGAGCTATGCATTTCATTGATTTTGACTACGTGTGAATGCTTTGAATATGTGATGTGGTTGTTGTTTATCTATGCACTTTTCTAAGACTCGTTCTCAAGATTGTTTTGAGCTTCTTTGAAAATGTCCGAGCCACCAAAGGTTCGTCTTGTTCGATGCCCCAATTGCGAAAATTTGCTTCCAGAGGTCACTGATTTCTCTGTTTACCAGTGTGGCGGATGTGGCGCTATTTTACGAGGTAACTTACAATAGACCTTTACCGATTCAGTTTCTCTTATCATATTTTGATTATTTTCCCTGTGAGTTTATCTTTTCGCGTTAAATCTACAGCTAAGAATGAAAACGGGGGTTTCGAGACATTTTCTGACAAGTCTGGTAAAGAGGGAGAATTAGGGATTTCGTCGAAGTTTGAGAAAGTGGAGAACATTAGTGATACTTCTGAGGTTGACAAGTCAAATGCAGGTAGTTCTGCATTATCTGAGAGGAGAGGGATTAGTCATGATAGAGTTGAAAGTTACAGGTCTGATCTGAAAACTAGGTCTGATAAATGGGCGGTTAGGGATGATGAACATCTTCAGAACGTAATTTCTGAATGTGAAAGTGAAAATGGGTCGCAAAGACCAGTCCGTCCCCAGAGAGGCCGAAGAATTGATACTGATGCCTCATCCAGTTACCAGTTAGGGTCTGATTGTGGTTATCAACTTCCCCCGAGGAGTGGTGACAGAATTGGAAGTTCAAAAGGTGAATACGGTGACGATGATAAAGCTGAGTTATTGAGGAAGCTGGATGCCCTGAAGGAGCAGTTGAGTAGATCTTGTGAAGTTACTGATAATCCCAGAGGTAAGTTCGCCCTTGATAGGAAGACAATGAATCAGGATCCTTATTGTGATTCCCGCGATCGGTTTAGTGGTTCAATGCAATATCCCGTCATGAATAAACACGAATATCCTCCAGGCAATGGTTTTTATCCACAAAAAATTGGTTTTCAACCTTACGGTCCACCTTTAAATCCTCACCATCCATCCTGTTCTTGTCTCCATTGCTATAGCACAAACCAAAACCCCATTCAGTTTCCTCCAACCACATTTGGCGATAACAGGTTCTATAATTTCCCGAGATCTGGCCCGCAGAATTATGACCCTAGAATTCCATTTCCTCCTTCTATTAGGACACGAACCCTTAAACCAAGCGGACATAAATGCCTCCCTGTAGCCGGCGGTGCACCATTCTTGGTCTGCCACAATTGTTTGGAGTTGCTTCATTTGGCTAATAAGAGAGCTTTTCCATGTGATAGGAAACAAATGAAAGTGAAATGTGGGGCATGCTCTAGTGTTATGGTGTTTTCAGTTGCTAACAACAAACTTGTCTCTGTTAATGCACTAGTCAAGAAAAACAGTGAGGTGATGTCTGTGTCATCAGATGATCAGATGACGCGAACCCACATTAACCGCCCCACCACAGTTTTTTCTTCTGAAGATTTTGACAAATCAGGATATGATTTCCATGCAATGGATCAAGATCAACTGCAGGGTAGGAGTAGGACCCACCATTCGAAATCTTCTTCGATGAATGCAGAAGATAGCAGCTCGGCCGAGAAGGAGAAAGTGTCGACACCACCGCCTGTTGGGTCACCATTGCAGGACCATTTCGATTATTCAACCAAGTATGGCGGACTTGAGAATGGAAACGCAAGCGGGTCCTCAAAGAAGAGTGCTTCACGTCAAACTTCCATGAAGGACATACATGTGGCTACTGAGATAGATATACCATCCACTGAGTATGCTAACACTGGTTCATCTTTAGAATCTGGCGAATCAAGCACGGGGGACCAGATAAGTTCCAACAAAACAAGTGGCTCATTTTTTGCCATTGCAAAGAAAAGTTTCAAGTCCAATAAGCAGGTGGTGGACAGTGATAAAAGGGGTGATGTTACAATCAATGGGCATCTTATACTGGATGAGTTTATCAAGAAAGCTGAAAAGGTGGCTGGAAAAATAAACCCTGGACATTACTGGTAAGTTACTTCATTAATCATCCAGTGTTTCTAGTAGATTGGTGTCCTGTAAAAATAATGCTTTAGGACGAGTTGCATGTGGGCATACTGCTAGTCTGCTAGTCTGAGAATTTGGTATGTTTGTATAGGCTTAGAAAAGATCTTGTAGGTTTTGAAGAGCCATTTAGGAAAAACATATAAAATGTAATCAGCATACAAGAAACACATGTATTAGTTTTTATATGCAAAGTGGGCCTTATAGTGTGTGCTTCTAGGTTATGGCAGCATTTGCTTGTGAGCGTGAGAAGTGATTTTATTTTAGAGCTTATAGAGAAATTAAATAATCATAAAAGTTGCTAGTGTATGGAATGATATCATTTTAAAAGAGAAGTTGGAGTGCATAGTAAAGTTGAAGCACCAACTCAAGAACGATATTTAAGCTATTTTGAATAAAAAGCACAAAAGGGCTTCCTAATAGCAACAGGCAACAGCAAACACTCCCTTCATATATTGTGGGCAGAAGAGATACTCTTGCATGAAAATATATAAGGAAAAGCAAATCACTAATCTTCACATTTTCTCTAGTAATAGCAATACATAGTACGCCTGGCAGCCAAAACTTTATGCAGGAAACTATTGGATTTTCCTATCAGTTTCCGCAAATTGGAAAGATAATGGTCCCCCTGGAACCTGGAAAATGCTAGAAAAAGATAAAATAGATTGGGAATTTGAAAAGAAAGGAAAGGAAAAACGTAGTGAAAATAAAAGTTTCGTTCAAACTTAATAGATCCATTTCGGAAAAAAGTTGTTATATGATTTAAGTAACTTTATTTATGTATTTCTAAAAATTAAAAAGTTTAATCAATTTTGATTTTGGGGTTTTGTCTTGAATATAACTAATAAAAGAGCAATAGGCAAAAAAGTGACCTTTTTTAAAAATTCCTAAAATACGATTAATAAGTGACAAGCTTGCTTATATACACACTGCTACAGTGACACGTTACAGTGACACGAGACACAGTGACATCCACCCTCCTTGCCACCACCTCCCACCGGTGACCGCTGCCGCCGCCGGAGACCGTCGCCGGCCATAGTGACAACGCCACAGTGACATCCACCCAACCTTTGACCACAGTGACGCGGCCGCAGTGATGCCGCCGCAGTGACGATGCCGCAGTGACGATGCCGCAGTGACTCCGCCACAGTGACATGCCAACTCCGGCCCATAGTCACACGGATCGCGGTACGCTTTGGTACGCGGTACGAAAACGGGAACGCGGATCGCGAATATTAGAAATCCGATACGCGGGGGGGTAGGCTTCTTCGGTACGCCATTTCGGTACGCGGTACGCTGTACCCTTTGTTTATAATACGGTGAACCATAAACATATAAGTTTTAATAAGTATAAATATAATTAATAATATATTAAGAACTTCAATTAACTTCAATAAAACAGAAGCTACAAAACAGTAAACTAAGTTTCAGGAATCAGAATTCTAGCAATAACTTCAAGAAAACAGGAAATAAACATTAAAGTATTAAACAAAATTCAACACAACATTAAACATAAGCTTCCAGTAAACTAGTCAATCCTCGGCCTCTT
Organism: Cuscuta epithymum; assembly: GCA_945859915.1. NCBI lineage: Eukaryota > Viridiplantae > Streptophyta > Magnoliopsida > Solanales > Convolvulaceae > Cuscuta > Cuscuta epithymum. The sequence goes on along the minus strand of CAMAPF010000075.1, from coordinate 1,131,056 downwards.
TCCTTTGTCCTTTGGAGCAACATCTTCTTCTAAGTCTTCCCATTGCAGCTCATCGAGTCTTGCACTTGATCCTTCCACGTACGCACTTTCAGGATTGATATCCCACTTCTTATTTGGACCAACTTTGTAACTTTCAGAAAATCGTGATTGGAGACGAATGTTTGAATGAATGAACACCAACTTGTCAGCCCTTTTACAATTCAAACGATTTCTCTTCACACTGTGAATGTAAGAGTAAGTGCTCCAATTCCTCTCAGCCGAGGAACTACTTATAGGCTGCGATAGAACCTTTTTTGCAACCTCTGCCAATTCAGGTGTCTCTGAACCATATGATGACCACCAATCAATAGCCTCCATAGTCACTGCATCCATCTGAGCTGCCGCCATAGCAAACAATCCCTTTTTCATGTGAAACCTTGCAAACTGTTCTCTTAAGAGTCGTTGTTCTTCGGGGGTTTCGCCAATTTTTTTAAAAGCCTCCATCACACCTAACACAACTTCTTTATCCAAATTGGGAGCTTTTCTAGCAACTCCACCGGGTGCTAATTTCTCAAGATAATAAGCATCATAAAATCGCGGTGATAAAGCAAAACCCAAACAGTGTAAAGGAATGGTCATCTTTTCCCACCTAGCTAACACAATAGTCTCAACTTTTGGAAAGGATGAAGCAAATTGATTAGTAGCCATGATATCTTTTATTTCCCCTAACATGTTATCCATTTTCTCATATATTTCTCCCATTTTCGACCCTTCCCCATCGCAAAACTTGATTAGCAAGAAAATTGGCTTTGTTATTGCAAGAATGCTATCAACATCATCCCAAAATTCTTCAGCCCTAATAGTCTCAGCAACTAACAATCCACTAACTCTTGCATTTTCATCCCCTTGTTTTACCCAATCCCTCCACGAATTAAGAGCAATAGTCGTAGCAAGGGCTTCTCTACAATCCCTCAATCTTTTCAACAAAATATAATGGGATGCAAACCTAGTCTTGGCAACTTTCAACAACTCTAACTTTGAATTATCTCTAAAAATTGCCAACGCTTGGGTGTGATTAAGAAAATATTTCACAATAACTTTCCCTCTCCTATAAGTATCCATCAACCAATCAAATTCCTTTGCGAGGTCTTTGAAAATCAAATTCAAAGTATGAACACAACAAGGAGACCAAAATATGTGTTTGTGTACCTTTTCAATTTCCCTACCCGCGGCTTTGCAATTCGCAGCGTTGTCGGTCACAACTTGAAGGACATTGCTCGGTCCTATAGTTTCAATTGCTCCAAGCAAGAAATTTGCAATTGCCACACCGGTTTTCGGCAGGCTAGATGGGTCACTATGCTCCGGCCATAGTGACCCATCTAGCCTGCCGGAAAATTTTCCTTTCTACGAAACTGCCGCCGTTGACTGGCGGTGCTCGAACAATGACTCCGCCAGCCCCTCCCTGATCCACCAGACCCCCATCCCAACGCCCACCACCGGAAAACCTCCATCCCAAAGCCCCAACACCGGAAAACCCCATCCCAAAGCCCCAGCACCGGAAAGCCCACATTTCCTAGCCCCCAAACCCATTGAGCACCAGCCCCATAAACCCATTGACCACCAGCCCAGTGTCCGACACTGCCTCCATCGCCACCGTCGGTGCCACCGCCACCGTTGCACCCTCACAAGCCCCATCCCCAGCCCCTCCCTTGCCTACTGCTGCCTTAATCCGTCATCCCAACCCCTCCTCTGCAACCCGATTCTGCTCTAGCATCTCCACCCTAGCCGTTCAGATCTGGATCACCCGCCGGAGCGCCGCACGATGTCACAGATCTGACCAAGCTATCTGGCTTACCGAAGCAACAACTCAGACGCCGGCCAAATCCACTCACCTCGCCCTCAACCAGATGACATCGTCGACCCCCAACCTCGTCCATCCGCAACCACGGAAATAAATCGCCACCAAATCGCCGGTTAGAAAAATGAGAAGAAGGAGAAGAACGACAGAATCTGAGGACGATGGCGAGCAGCAGACATGGAAATGGAAAGATCGGCTATGGAGATTGTGGGAAGTGGACGGCCGGCGTGAATCGTGTGGCGGTGCAGCACAGGTCGGGGCGGTAGAGTGAAGGCGTCGATGGAAGTTTGAAGGTCCTTAGATGAGAGAGGGAGACGTAAGCTGAGATCGAGTGAATGTGAGCTAGCTTTGTAAATTAAATCACATTTTTGTAAATGTAAAAAAAGGTCATGTTTTTGTCTTTGAAAAGCCCCACAGTTATATCCGTGCCATTCTTTCTTTGATTTTTCTTGCTCTCCTTTCAGTTCAAAACCATCTTTTTTAGTAAAAAAAAACTAGTTTCATTATCTATGTTTTTCTTTTCTGAACCATTTTCCATATCCCAAACATAGCCAAAGGTTATGATAAAGCTTCATAACAAAAAACTCATGCTCAGTTTGTGTTTGCCAAATTTAAACAAAAAGGAAGAACAATTGAAGTTCCAATGGATATCTTGCTTAAATATTATATTATGGTGCAGGTATGACTTCCGGGCTGGATTTTGGGGAGTGATGGGAGGTCCTTGCCTGGGCATAATTCCGGTAAGATTGGTTATTCAAAGGGATGCATGGCATGTAGTATTATAGTGTATCCGTCACATTGTAATACTTAAATAATCCTATCTCCTTTCAGCCATATATTGAAGAGTTTAACTATCCCATGCCTGAAAACTGTGCTGGTGGGAACACGGGTGTCTTTGTCAATGGGAGAGAGCTTCATAACAAAGATATGCAATTACTATGCAGCAGAGGCCTTCCACCTCAAAATGACAAATCTTACATCATTGAAATTTCTGGCAGAGTGCTTGATGAGGATACTGGTAAAGAGCTTGAGAGCCTCGGCAAGCTGGCCCCAACGTAAGTAAACCTATTTTCTAATTATCTTTTTTGCCCCTATTTTATGAAATAGCTTGCCCCTTTCTATCCATTTTAACCTCAAGCTAACATCATTTCTCGATAAAAAATGAGCTCCAATCGTCAACTAATTTTTTGGAAACTTTTTGTGATGACTAACTGAAAGAATTTAGAATTGGGTTGAGGTCACAAAGTTATACTTGAACCATCCTATTAATTAGTTCAACTCAAGGACACTTATTAACCCATGATTTTCCTATCATTTATCTATTATGGAAATAGAGAACATATAAGAGGGCAAGTATAAGTTACATTCAAAGAACTATATATATGTGTGTGTGCGTGTGTGCGTGAATGACTTTAATCATATATTATTTTCAAACCTATGCGCCAAGGTAAAACCAAACATAAGAAATAACTTTCTTTGGGGGGAATACATAGTGTAGAATATAATGTTTTCTTTAAATGAATTAAAGATTATTTAAATGTTACGTAGCATAATGATGATTTATTATCCCTGCAATCTATTTATTTTAATCCTGAATATATATGAAGATATAGATTTAGTCCTTCAAAACCCTCCGTCCAAACTGACTTTTAGTGTTCTCTTTCCCTGATACTTTTTGGGATCCATGAAGTTTCTCTGAAATATTTTTTGTACTGACAAGAGTTCATGCTCGAACTTTAACATGATCTCTTTAAACACTTGAACAGAGTTGAGAGAATGAAATGTGGATTCGGGATGAAAGTTCCGAAAAGGGCAGCATGATGATGAGTATCCAGAAGCAACACAGATGCAGAGATGCTTCATTCCTCAGCAACACCATGACCAACTAAGCCACTGATATTGGTTGCAGGTCTGGATTCTGGAGTGTTTAGGATGGAATTTATATGAACTTGTTGCATGTATGTCTAAGAATGCAGTGCATACTTTCAAAAGAAATGCAGTAGCATGTGTTAACCATCATACCTAATACGTAGTAATAGTTATTTATACTTCGTATATTAATGTTAGCCATGGTTTGGTGGTCTTTTTCTATCATATGCTTATAGGAGGTATGCATTATGCACATTCATTGAACTTCTAGAAAATCTATTTTCAGTTAATCAGATACTCTATCTTGTACAATAAGGTGTGCTTCCATTAATTACTACTCCGGTATTACTTGCAAAATGATCTTCAATGTAGTTGTAGTATATATAATATACGGAATATTACGGAGTAATATTAATATATAGCGTAGATTCATGCTCGTGCTTGTAGTTTTGGATATAACCCAATGTGATGTTCTGTAAAAAGTAAAAGGACTGAAAAATACCCGTAAAATGTAGGGCAATCAAACAACCCCGCTTGATGAAGAAACTGAAAACAACCCTGTAAATATGCCTATCAGTCTATCACTTGGGTTTGCATATTTACTTGTAACTTAATGAGCTTAAATGAGAGCGGCTTACTTATTTACCTGTTGCTTAATTGAAATTAGGGGTGGATTGGGCCGGCTCGGCCCGACCCAGGACCCGACCCGGTCCGTTTTTGTGCTGGACCGGCCCGACCTGGCCGGTACCAAGACTGGGGCCCGAACCCGGGCATTAATGTGCCGGCTACGGGCTTGCTAAATGATGGACCGGTCCGGGCCCAAATATTTTGTTTTTTAATTTTTTCAGGTTGGACTTGTTGGTGCCTGCTAGGTGGGTGGGGCTGGGCGGTTAGGGGGTGGAATTAATTCAAAAACCCAAAAAAATATATTCATACCCGGCCCGGTCCTGGTTCTATCCCGGTCCGGTACCGGGCCCGAATAATTTGGACCTGGAGCCCGGCCCGACTCGGGCCCAGTCCACCCCTAATTGAAATTGGTAATTATTCGTTTAGTAAAAAAATTGACTATGTTATTTAAGAATGTACTCCGTATTTAATTGGACTGATTTCAATCCCAGATTAAAATCAAAATTTGATAGTTATAAAATAAGAATATACATTTACCAAAATTAAACAAACTAGACTAAAAATATTGTTTAATTAAAAACATCTTTAGGTCATGAACTACTCTTTCCCATTAAAATGCCACAATTATTCAAGTGGTGATTCAAATTCATTATGTAGTATCGTAGTGCATAGTAAATGTCTTTGTAGCAAGGCCCCAATAGGAATGTTTTTACTTCGACCGTAATTCGTCTCATACTAGACCAGACCAGATCAGACTTGGGTAATTATAAAATACAAAGAAACCGGACCAGACTAGCAAATTACAGTCCAAGTAAAAACATCCTAAGTAACATTATATTACTCATTGACAATTAAAAAATAATCCTAAATTGATTATTTTTACCAAACGAAGACTATTTATTTGACATATAATATTAACAATATTATGTATAAATAATTAAAAATCAATTAATTCAGCCTGGCGTCTTAATTTTTTTTGACAACACCTGACGTCTTAATATAGATAGGTATCTTTGACATAACATGCATTATTTAGGTGACTAGGCCATTGGTTCAATCGAAGTCCTCGTTGTTGACATAAGTGTACATATACAAACATAGAGCATTCCAATTTATATCTCTACCAGATCGGACAGAAGGATCATCTAAGAGTGGCAAATTTGAAAACAATAATGCAACTACTAACCTATTGCTATAATTAGGAATATATAATAATGTAATATTGTAGACAAAAACTAAGCAGGTTGGCATTCAGAAATTTGCAATTGGAGAGATTGAGATAGATGAGGTGGGTGGGGTAGGGAAAAATAAAAGGTGGGGTGGGATTAGTGATTTGTAAGAGACAGATAGAGTGAAAAAGAAATAGAGAGGAGAAATGGTGGGAAAGAAATGAAGAGGGCAAAGAGCAAACTGCAAGTATTCATTGCCACCCATTATAGATAGTACGGAGTATATGTTATGATTTGAAGTACGGGTAGTATTTAAATAAGTTAATTAAATATGCAGAGCTGAGCCAAATAGCAAATACATGCACTAGAAGGCATTTTTTGAAAATATATTAAGAGTATTCTATAAGGAGTACTTTATGTAGGCGATTGGTTCAATCTGAGTCTCCGGTGATGCACATGAGGACAAAGAAAAGTATATTGACGTACCAAATCTAAGATCTCATATAAATTTATGCAAATTACTATTTAAGACTATATTGACGTGGAATATTTAGATTTCCTAAAACAAGTTTTAAATAAATTCACAATTTAGAAAATACAAATTTTTATTACTTCAAAATTTTATCAAGTCAAATCAATTTAAACTTCATTTGATCAAATTAGACTAGAGTATGCTTATATTTGATCAAATGAGACCAATTGAAATTGAAAAAGCTTCCAAAATAGGACTAAAACAGTTTGAAAATTACAAAATACGACTGTCATGTTTTTTTATTCCCAAAATAGGAGTAATTACTGCCAAGTTTGGAAAATACTGTCATGTTTGAAGTATGGTACTGCCAAAACATGGCAGTAATTAGTAGGGGTGGGAAAAACCGAACCGAAACCCGGAAACCGACCCTGGATTGACTCGAATTATGATCCCGGTCCGGGTTTTTTCTTTCTAACCGGCCCGAATTAAATAAAACCCGAACCGAACCCAAAATTCCGGGCTCATTAACCGGCCTTAAAATCTATAACCCGGCCCGGACCGATAAAAACCCGAAACAATTAGCTTTAATATAAAATTAATATAATATATGAATATAAATTTATAAATATTTCCTAATATATGATTATGATCACGTTGGATAAAAAAATGATTTATTAACTTTTAGTGACTACAAATATGTTCAATTTTTTTAGCTTAATGACTGAAAATATATGTATAACAACTCTAGTCACATTTTTATCTATAAATTTTATTTCATAATATTTTTAAGAAGAAACTATGTTATTTATTTATATGCATCTTAAATAAAATATTAAGATAATTATCCTCTTTGGATTTGAATTGTTGGTGATTTTGGAGATTATTATTTCTGTTATTATTTGTGATTTGTATTTTTGATTAATTTTATTTGCAAATAGGTGTTAAAATATAAAACAACAATGAGATATTTCATGTTCAGGCTTTAACCGACCCAAGCCGAACCCGGACCGAACCCGGGCTACCAAAAACCCGACTCGGGCCGAACATAATGGGCTTTGTTCCGATCTTTAATTTTCATAACTCGAGACCTTACGAGTAATTTCTGGGTTTAGCAAAAACCCGACCCAGACCGGACCGATCCCAACCCTAGTAATTAGTCCTATTTTTGGAATAAAAACATGACAGTCATATTTTGAAATTTTGAAACCTTTTTACTCTTATTTGGGACGATATTCTCATTGAAATTAGATTATACAAGTGAGTATATCATAAAATCAGATCAAATTCAAACAAAACAAATAAGACCAAAGCATAAGGCCAAATTAAAGCTCTCGAGAATGAGGTTATTCGGATTCCATTGCAAATGGCAATGCGGAGGGGAGTTATGAATCAAGCACTACATATACCGAACCCCACTAGCCCTATAAGTATGATGACTACTTCTATGGAGTATATATTATTCTTTAATGCAATCAGTACTCCAGCTGTTCTGATGTTGTTTCCCCCACTATTCACAATAATGGAGATTTATGTATGCATTCCCATTTTATTTAATTGTGTTATACTGATCGGAGTATATAATTACTCGCAGTGACAATAGGGGCAGAGGCAAGGCGATGAAGGGGACGATGATGAACAACACCGTGAGCAATAGTCAATTCTCATTCCTCGCCATTATCAAGTTTGCAGTTTGTATTATGCTATTCGGACTTGCCTGCCGTTTGTTTCTCTCCAGTGATCAGTTTCTGCAATTCTCCCCATTCCTGGTCGCCACTGACCAGAAGACATCGCCGCCGTCCGTTTCAAATCAGCTCCGGGCGAATCTCGAGCACCGGAGTTCTAGAACTGGTTAGCGAACTAAATTCCATGAACCTTGCAAGTTTTTTCGGCCATGCATGAATCGCTGTGTGCTAAATACTGCATATCGATCCATGATCGATCTATTTTGCTATCAATTTCTCCTTTTTGATGCAAATCAATTTGCTCTTAAGCCTTAAGAGCGGTAAATATTATGAATATATTAAGTATTAATAAAATCATGTGTTAATTGTCCAAAATCGGACGTTTATTGGTTTATCCATATTTTGTCTCCCCTGTAGAATTGATTCGACTCATTTATCTACTTTGTATTGTCCGGTTTTGCCAAACGAATGTGTAAATGGACTCAAGATGGATGATGCTGAAATGCTGAATCACTGAATGAAATGATCTTTGTTTGCAGTGAAGTGTGATTTGTTTAGGGGAGATTGGATTGCAGATGCTAAGGGTCCATTTTATACTGACCAGACTTGCTCTTCAATACAAACCCACCAGAACTGTATGAAGAATGGGCGGCCTGATATGGATTATATACACTGGAGGTGGAGACCGAGAGACTGTGAACTCCCCAGGTTTGATCCCGGGAAGTTCCTCAATCTCACGAGGAATAGATCAATGGCTTTTATTGGTGATTCAATTATGCGGAACCATGTTCAGTCTCTGCTTTGCATTCTCTCGCAGGTTAGACTTTCCTAACACCTGCATCTGTTTGGTGTTTTGTATGAATGATTCGTTGCTTCTCTTCTGGTGATATCTCTTCTTCTTTACAGCTATTTTAAGCATAATTAATTAATGTTGTTGGGAAAGTAAAAAAACAAGTGTGTTGCTGGCTAAAGTTGGCAGGATTAGAATAATTTGTCCGCTGAGTGGTCCCTTGTCTTTAAGATTTGGGGATTTTTTCGTCATTAAGAGGTATGAGGGACTTTTCATTTTAGACAGATAGGTTCCACTTACCATTTAAAGAAATAAGAACCAATAAGAGTATAAGAGCATCACCAATCACTATAAAAATGAGGGTCTAAAAATACTGCACGGATAACTCAATTGATCATGTCACGAAAAAGTTGGTAAGATTGTCTAAGGATTGAAACACACAAATACACAATAGCCGTATAGAGGTTACAACTTTTGTATGTTGGATGGGATCTTTGATGTACACGGGTACAAAGTCTATCACCATTAGATTGGCTGAGTCACCGTGATTTACAATCTCACATATCCTTTGTCGAGTCGGTGCATGAGAAGCCTTAGAGATTGAGGATTCAACATTCTAGAAGAGTGATCGTCTAAAAATATATTTTCTGACATGTTTTTTTGGTGTACCTATTCTAATGATACATGAAATTTATACACATTTGGCTCACATTTGTATGTAAGTGTATTTGCATACATACACTACGCACGACTAGTTGCTTGTGAACACACGTGACTCATGCAACAATTATTTTGTATACACAAACAATTATACGTACTATATAAATATGTGTCAAATGTATGCAATTTTTGTGCACATGAATTTGTTTGATAGAAATCACTCCGTACTTCTTAGGACTTAGGGGTGTGAAAGGACACTCAAATAAGGACTAATGTATACGGAGTATTATGTACTCCCTCCGTAACTTAAAAATCTTCTCACTTTCCTTTTTCGTCCGTAATACAAAAATCTTCCCATTTCTAAATCTTCCCATCATACCCTCAATAATTCTTAAAATAATTCACTATTACAACTACTTTTTTTGGATTTATCCTACATTCTACCACATTATTCCACTATTTTCCCACCATACCCTCAATAATTCATATATCTTTCACTATTCTTAATCTACCTCCTTTTGAAATGGGAAGATTCTAAAGTTAAGGAGGGAGCAGTACGTACTTCGTACTCAATAAGCGGTAATTCTCAAATGCGGAGCATTTCTTGCAGGAGGAAAAAGTTGACGAGGTATACCACGATGAGCAATACAAAAGTAGAAGATGGTATTTCCCCGCAAACAACTTCACCCTTTCAGTGGTTTGGTCTCCTTACCTTACAAAAGCCGTCATATTTGAAGACAACGACGGCGTTTCGACAGATATAGTCCGTCTCCACCTCGACAAACCCGATGACATATGGAAAGATCAATTCAAGAATTTCGATTACGTTATTCTTGCCGGCGGGAAATGGTTTCTCAAACCGGCAATTTACTACGAGAAAGATGAGATTGTGGGCTGCCATAGCTGTAATGAGAAGAACATTACAGAGTTACGGTTTGATTATGTGTACCGCAAAGCGTTGAATTCAACCCTAGAATACATTTTGAGGTCAAAGCATGAAAAGGTCAATGTGTTGTTCAGAACCACAACACCGGATCACTTCGAGAATGGGGAGTGGAACACTGGCGGTTATTGCAACAGGACATTGCCGTTTAAGGAAGGCGAGGCTGAGATGAATGGCATGGATGAGCTAATGCACCAAATAGAAGTGAAAGAATTTGAGAGAGCATTGACCACATTAGGATCCAATGAGAAGGGGTTAACTTTGAAACTTTTCGATACCACTTATCTTTCATTGCTGAGGCCGGACGGGCACCCGGGAATCTACAGGCATATGCAGCCTTCTTTAGCTGTCCAGAATGATTGTCTGCATTGGTGCTTGCCCGGACCTATTGATTCTTGGAATGATTTGATGATGGAAATGATTTTTCCATTCTTAGGAAGATAGAGATTTTATACTCTATCCCTTCTGCTATTTTAAGGGCTCTGCTGTGGCCATGTGCATATTAGTAGCATCTGTAATGTGCATAAAAGAAGCATCCCTCTCAAGCAACCATGACGACATTGGTACACACGTGACACGATCGAGATATACTTACAAGAATCGATCAATACAGTTTCTTTTTTTCTTTCACCGTCTTCGAGCCATCAATTACAAATTACCAAAAGTATATGAGGCTGCAGAAAGGATGATCAGCTAAGTACACTTGGTGGTGACAAGATGCCTTTTTTCCCATAGGTTCAATTGAGATGGCTTTGCAGCACATTTATATGCATTATTACACATTTACACTGCAGAGCAGAGGTAAAGAAACGAGCAAAGAAAGCTGTGGAGTGTGGATGGTTGTTATTAGTAAGCATGTCCTCCTGTCTGAATAAATCATAAAAAACTTATTCCCTTGGTTCTTATACAGCTAACTAACAATAAACTTAACACTATTTTGAAATTAAATTACTTTATTATACACAGTTATACATTTAATATCTTAAATTCTTCGTTGTATTCTATGCTTCGTATATACTCTGTTTATACAAAGTATACTAATCCATTCCACAGCAATTTTGGAGCTTATTAAATTATTTTTCTTTATTAATTATCAGCTCTATATAGGGAGTTGGTCCTCACTTTGGTTGCTCCATTTTTCCTGCTTAGTAATAATGATTGATTACAAAAGGTAATCCGTTAAGCTTTGTATGGAATTGGTATCTTTAAAAAACATGTATGCATTTGATAGCTTTGTGTAGTTGATTCAGAATTGGTCGTTGAAGTATAATTGGTTGTGATTTTATAATAAGATTTAAATTTCATTTTAAAAAGTCAACTCTAGGAACATGAAAGCTTGTTTAATTGATGATACTTAAGAATATGGTGGGCCTTTTGGCCGGGATATTACTAAAAAAAAAAGACAAAAGACAAAAAAGTGATATGTTTCTAAAAATTCCAAAAATGTGACCAAGATCACATTTAAACCCTGCGGTGCATAGTGACTCCGATCAAAGTAACTTCTCCGACCATAGTGACTCCGGTCACAGGGACTCCACCACAGTGACCGCAGACTACTGGCCAAAGTGATTGTCGCCGCACCTCGTTCAATGACTACCGCCACTCCACCGGCCACTGACCGCTGCCGCCACCGTCCAATCACTGCCGTCCCCCGGTCAGTGACTGTTGCTGCCACCGTCCAACCACTGCCATCCCCTAGTCAGTGACGGCCGCCACCACCTTCCAGTCACTGTCGTCCCTCGGGCAGTGGCTGCCGCTGTCCGCCCCTGCTATTAAACTGCCCAACACCACTGTCGCCGTCACTGCTCACCCCACCCCGACCTGCCCAACCCCTTTCCCAACCATCCCAGTTAGTCCCCTCCCCAACTATCCCCAGCCCCTAGCGCCGCCGACCCCAACCGGGCCATCACCCAACACCGACCCACTGCCCTGCTCCCCTGCCACGCCCATATCCTCCCCCAGTCCACTCCGACCAATCAACACCACCATGGACTCCGGCATGATCAGTCCCCTCCACTAGCCCCGCCCCAACCCAGGCCCCAACACCATTCCCAGCCCCGCCCATCAATGACGCACCCTAGCCCCACCCAACAACGTCGCAACACAGCCCCTCAAGCCACGCCCTACCGTCAAGCCTCGCCCCAGCCACGAACTCAGATCTGAAAATAAGAAGGAAAATCCCCAAATTTGATCTGGAATCGTGTTGATTTGCGGTCAAGAAGGACGACGAGGCTCAGGTCTGGCGGAGAGAAGGTGCCATGGTCGTACGAAGAGAAGAGGCGCCTCGACCTTGTGCACAAATGAAGGAAGACCACGCCATGGCCGGTGGTTTATGGCGGCAGAGAGAAGTCTCATGTTGTGCTGTGTGTAAGGAGGTGCATCTGTGCTGAGAGAAGCGTGAGGAGAGAAGCCTGAGTCACAGTTTTGCTCTTGTCCCCATTCCTCTTTCAGTTCTCGAGGACGGCATTGCTGCCGGTACCGCCCCTCCCGCGCAAGTAAGTACCCCAGCCCTTTCATGGCGGCTCGATACCTCTGGGTACGAGAAGACCGCGAACTTCATGATCTCTACTCAGCGCTACTGCCGAGGGCGGTTGGAGATGTTTTTTAGGAGGAGCTGCGGGCTCAGAAGAAGAAGGACCACTTGGGTCATGGGGTGCGGGTCCTGGAGCGGACTCCGCTCGGCGAGCAGTTCTTGCTTGATGTGGCCGATGACGGATTCGCCACGGGCTACAACCTTTGGGTGAAGGCCACGCTGCCGGGCTTCGCCAAGCTCCACGGTCTAGACTTCAAGTTGGTGGACCATACCGATGATGAAGATCTCAAGGCGGCCGTTGGGAAGTTGAAGCAGGATCCGAGGAGAGAGGTGAGAAACTTGCAGTTTCTTTTTCCGAATATAAAAGAGCGGCTTTTATATTAATATCGAGAAATCATACAAGACAACTTCCACACAGTTATGTCAGAGTTGTTCGTAAGCCCTGAGAATATACATAGAATCTGTCATCTCAATCAAAGCAACTTGATTCACAAGACACAAAATGGACAAATTTAAGCCTAAAACAATCGTAATTGAAACATTGTCTATTAAAAGTACTCCAGAAATCCAAACATCCAAACCAAACCTACTCAAAGTAAAATATAAATAAGTATTACTAAAGAAAAAATAAAATTGAAATACATTCTTTCCAAAAAAAACTCTATATTGTAAGAACCGACCCGGACCGGCCGGTTCGGACCGGAACCCATAAGTGGGATTCAAACTCGCGCCTACCACTACCATTCCAAGCTAGTGCCCAACGTGCTACACCTGCTAGTTTGTGAAAGCCGTAGCTTTAGTGTTCTTATATTGTGCTAACGTGAAATGTTTTTAGTAAGTCTTAATTTAATTAGTTAATTACATAATTAATCTATAATAATAATGATAATAATAATAATAATAATAATAAATATTATTGATGGATAGTCTACCCGGGGGGTATCTTATCCGAGGGGTTATTGTGGGAATAACTAGAGAGAAGTCAGAGTAAATAGGAGGAGAGAGAGTCGATTTTATTAAATGAACTCAGCGTGGTTTACAAGGAGAATAAGGGCTGCTATTTATAGCAGCAATAAATGTGATGAGAGTACGCGTGTCAGTAATCCAACGGCCGAGGGGTCACATCAATCGGGGTGGCACCGACCATCGCACGTTCCCCACATTAAATGCGGTGGGTGGATGTGACGTCGCATTAAATGCGGTGGTTGGCTGTCTCCAAAGGGAATCTTCGATGATTGAGTCCGTTTAGCCGAAGGCTCCTCGCGTAGCCGAGGGCTTTGTGTGGACGAAGGCACTGTGTGGCCGAAGGCTTCATGTATGGCCGAGGGCTTCATGTATGGCCGAGGGCTTCATGTATGGCCGAAGGCTTCATGTATGGCCGAAGGCTTCATGTATGGCCGAAGGCTTGATGTATGGCTGAGGGCTTCATGTATGGCCGAAGGCTTGATGTATGGCCGAGGGCTTCATGTATGGCCGAAGGCTTTATGTATGGCCGAAGGCTCCCTGTGTGGCCGAAGGCTTCATGTATGGCCGAAGGCTCCCTATGTGGCCGAAGGTTCCATGTGTGGCCGAAGGCTTCATGTATGGCCGAAGGCTCCCTGTGTAGCCGAAGGCTTGGTTCAGCCGAGGGCTTCGGCCATACATGAAGCCTTCGGCCACACATGGAACCTTCGGCCACATAGGGAGCCTTCGGCCATACATGAAGCCTTCGGCCACACAGGGAGCCTTCGGCCATACATGGAGCCTTCGGCCATACATAAAGCCTTCGGCCATACATGAAGCCCTCGGCCATACATCAAGCCTTCGGCCATACATGAAGCCCTCAGCCATACATCAAGCCTTCGGCCATACATGAAGCCTTCGGCCATACATGAAGCCTTCGGCCATACATGAAGCCCTCGGCCATACATGAAGCCCTCGGCCATACATGAAGCCTTCGGCCACACAGTGCCTTCCTCCACACAAAGCCCTCGGCTATGCGAGGAGCCTTCGGCTAAACGGACTCAATCATCGAAGATTCCCTTTGGAGACAGCCAACCACCGCATTTAATGCGACGTCACATCCACCCACCGCATTTAATGTGGGGAACGTGCGATGGTCGGTGCCACCCCGATTGATGTGACCCCTCGGCCGTTGGATTACTGACATGCGTACTCTCATCACATTTATTGCTGCTATAAATAGCAGCCCTTATTCTCCTTGTAAATCACGCTGAGTTCATTTAATAAAATCGACTCTCTCTCCTCCTATTTACTCTGACTTCTCTCTAGTTATTCCCACAATAACCCCTCGGATAAGATACCCCCCGGGTAGACTATCCATCATATGGTGCTCTCGTTGAGAGGTTGAACACAATCAAGTGAGAAACCATCCCCAAAACATCCCAAAAAAATCGTTCCATTTACAAAAAATCAAGCAAAATCGGTCGGCCAAACAAAAAAAGGAAATCCGGATTTTCCCGGATAAGCGTCTTCAGCTGGTGCCATCACCGTCTTAAGCCGTCGTACGCCATCTGTTGAAGCTCCCTGCACCAGTTAGAGTCCGTTGCGCCGTTCTCAAGAAGTGAGGTCGCTTCTCCCGAACTCACTATGCGTCCCTCCGCTGAATCTATTCGAAGGGTGGCCAGGAGATGCGATTCCGATCTGAAACGGGAGCATGGTTCAGAGTGGAAAACCCCGGTATGAAGGTTTTTGCTCTTCTCCGTCTTCGAACACCGCCTTCTCCGGCGCCATTGTTCTCACCGCATGTAGCTCCACCTAGCCGGTCGCCGATTGCGCCGGTCGGTCTTCCACCTCACACGTCGCCGCTTGCAAGCCCACCTCTCGGTCGACATTGCCTGAGGATCTGACGGTTCGAGGTTCTCCATTAATGGTTGCTTTGAATTCTTAAGAAGCAGATTGGAATCTTTTCCTGTCGAGCTACCCACTCAGCTGCGGATTAACATATCATATTTGATCCATCTAGTTTCGTTCTCCTTTGGCATATATGGTGGTCGTTTTGCTCCATCGTCGTTGCCGCCCTCCGCCCTCACTTCTTGTGACCGCAAAGCGTGACTTCTTCCTGGTGCTGGTGAGCTGCGCAGATTGTAGATGAGCTGGTGTAATGGACGTATTGACAAAGAATCAGACGTAGTACAAATCAATTGACCCACTAAATTAATTCACTTTGTGAATTATGGCCTAGAAGAGTCCATACGTGGATGCACTTCACTCCTGTCATGATGGCTGGCTGAGAAAATACGAAGCAAATATCTAGCTTCTGTTAAAATATGTGGGCCAGCAGATAACATTTAGTCCAGAACCAGTCTCAACAAAAACGGTGGGCTGTGGTTCTTGCAACAGATTCAGCCCATTTTAAAAAGATAAGTACTTTTTAATTTTCATATTATTTGTTTTTATTTAAATTAATTTTTGTCGGGCGAGCATCACACTATCACGCACTTATGATCAAATACCTAGTAGAGTGTGGCTTGAGACCCATCACTAGGATTTAAAGCCCTGTCTCCTCAGGCACAAAGCCTCGACCAAGTCGGGCATGAAGACAAAACCCGACCAAGTCGGGTACGAAGACCGGTCTTAGTCATTCCTCGAGTGGCGACCGTTGCTTACGAATGGCTCACACATCATTCTACTAAGTATTTTATCATTACATTAACAATTCACATCTCCACTTGTTTCAAGTGACGAACTCCCGATCGGGAACATAAATCCCAAGGAAAATTTTTATATGTATGATAAATGTGTAGGTACGAAGATGTACTCATTTTCACCTCGTCTCCACTCGCCTCAAAGAGTGGGGACTGGGGGACTGAGGGGTCAGAGTTTCTAGATGAGCAGAAAACATCACGCAAGAGCAGGAACGAGAGCTGAGTCAGTTGAAGAGGAGCTGAGCTAGATTGATTATGCCGGAGGGGATTTACCTTCCTTGTTTCATGTTGGGGGCGCTAGGTGTACTCTTTTTCCCTTTATTGGGATTTTTTCCCACTGGGTTTTTCCTAGTAAAGGTTTTTAACGAGGCACCTCCCCATAATGGACAAGGGTGGTGGTCCCCCGACCGAAGAGGAAGAACGTTGCAGATACAGTTTGGACTACTCCCTTTCGCCTCGAGTACTCTCGACTCAGGGAGTGAGGGACTCCTGATGGATTATATGGACTCCGACCCCCCGGTACGCCGACTACTAGGCCTGGACAGCGGCCCACACACGTTTAGCAGATATCATTAATATTATTGTACATTATTATTATTCGGATGTTCTAGATTAGCTTTTTATACTATCAGTCCATTTATGTAACCGGGTCTGTCAGGCCCATATTAGAGGCCCAGACCCGGATTTTCCCTATATATACTCTTTATAGGAGGCTTGTAACTGATATAACCAATACTCATTCTAAACACATTTCCTTTTTCTTCATCATTCCTTCTCCTACATTCTTGTTCAATTTCTCTTAGTTATAGGTTATGGGTATCAATTATCCAACAATTATTATTATTAATTATTACATATCAATGTTATATTATTACACTTCCCAATCACGTAGGTAGTATATGATCTTCCAATTATTATTTTGTACTCCTAATTGGTATTATGTTCATTTTTATTATCTATCTAAATCCAAATGCATTTTAAATTTTGTTAGTCAATATAGTTTAATACAATTTTTTTTGTCATTGCTTATTGTATTATCAGTATTAAAGTTTGAAGGAATATAATTTTTATATTTATGAATTTAAATCTTTTATATAACTAATTATATACACACACATATGTATTGGTGTTGACCGGGTTTACCGGTCGTTGACCGGGCTGACCCGCCGGGTCTGGGTTGACTCGTGACCCAGTCATTTGTCCGGGTCACTTCCCGGTCCGATTTTTACAACATAGAAAAAACTTTTCATGACACATAGGTGGTTCTGAAGGAGAACGAGATCTACCATTATATGTGCATCCCAAAAGAATGTGCCGGAAACCCCTCACTAGATGAAACTGGTTGGGACACCAAAACCACTCTCCACATTGAGGATAAAAAAAAAACAAAAAAGAACATTTCAGTTGAGTCATACATCTATCAAGAATCTTCACTACCTAGGACAAATAATGGAATCTACTTATTTTGAATTGTCTGTGACAAACAAAATTTTTGTGAATGACAGACATTTTGTGTACCCATAGGAAAACTCTTTTAGTTTTATATATAACGATTGTTTTTTCTTATCAGTTTTATAATTTCATTGACATATTCATACAAATATTAAAAATGATTTTAGTGTTACAATTACACATTCTATAATGCGTACACCAATCTTCCATAATACAATCAGTTGAAGCCATCGTTATTTTTTTGACCGAATAATTAAAATGAATGGATACTCAACGGATGACGAGTTGCCGACGACCTTGGTTAG
Organism: Cuscuta epithymum; assembly: GCA_945859915.1. Classification (NCBI taxonomy): domain Eukaryota; kingdom Viridiplantae; phylum Streptophyta; class Magnoliopsida; order Solanales; family Convolvulaceae; genus Cuscuta; species Cuscuta epithymum. Next base: position 1,113,070 of record CAMAPF010000075.1, on the reverse strand, counting down.
TCAGCAATTATCTCGATTACGAAAATGGCACAACAAATAATTTCGCAATACGGACGTAAGCTACGATGACACGCTCACGTGGGGTGTTGTTAGCTTGGTCTGGCTTCTATCGCGAACGCAAATGGACAGTCAAAAGTTTGGTCAACCTTCGATTTCTTTCACATCAATTTCAAAAAGGAAAAACACTCATGTCTTGGAGTTTCAATTTTTCCATATTATGTGCAAAAATGATGTTTGTACTCATTCTTATATCCACATTTGTATCCACTTATGTTTGTGAAGATTTTTTTGTCTGTGAAATCCGACTCACAGACAATATTTTGCATAAATAAAATATTGTCTGTGAATCGGGTTCATAGACAAAAAAAAACATTCACAAACATGGTAGGTATAAGGTGGGTATAAGAGTGGGTACAACAAGCATGGTTGATGTATGTGACTATTGTTTTATACTTTTATCTCTTCTTTAGCTAGCGACAAAATTGATCCTTATTATGGAGTAGTATACTAGTATTTAGCTTTTTCCATAACTAGAATTACTTAAATTTGGATTCATATAAGTGACCAGTGGGAACAGTCGCTCTCGTAATTTTTTTTTCTATTGGGTATAATTACTCCAAAAATTTAATATATACTCCGTAGAAATTAATACTATCGTATGTACCTGTTACAATATATCTCTCCTTATTTGAAGGATCTTGTATCATTTTGGTAAGTTTTTTTTCACAATGTCAAGTACAATGTCTAGATGTAGACATTGTGCTTGACATTGCGGGAGAACTTACCAAAAACACATAAAACCGTGGAAAGAATGTGAGAGAAATGTCACAGATTCAATTTTTTATGTCTATCTCTTTCATGCTACATAATGCATCATGCACATTGTAGCATTGAAGATGCTCTAAAAGAGTGTACAATAACTACAATACAGTTGACTGTAATAAATTATTATCTCATTATTTATTAATAATTAATTTGTTCAATTATGATATTCTAATTGATTTAAGGGAAGGTAATTAGAGTTAGTGTAAAACTTGCCTCTTTTGTACGGAGTGACATTGTTTTTAGATGAAACACCTAATACTCAGAATAATGGAGAACCCATGTGGATTGAATCAGAGGTAGTTGGATCTCCATATCATCCACAATTATTTTAGTGATAAAGATCCTCCGTCGGCCTTCAATACTATAAAACACATCACTTTATACCCTTCATATCGTTACATTTTGAACCCGTTTGGTAATACTTATTTATTCAAATTTATGAAGTTCTGGGTGGAGTGGCTGTATTTTACTGATTATGCTGATTTATGAAAAAATTATATTTAAAATATTTGTTATTAATAAAAAATAAAAAAAAAATTATATGAAAAATAGATAAAATGATCCTCTATAGTAACTTCAGCCTATACAGCCAGAAAAGTAACTTCAACCTTACTTTTTTCTTCTTATTAAATAATTCAGTGCGCGAAATCAAAAGTTATGTGTTTGGTGAAAAACTTGCTGATAAATCTGATAAGTCGAAAAAAAGGGTCACCAAACGGGCTCTTATAGTATTAAACAAATATACTCCGTACATTGTAGGGCTAGATGGATAATATTTTTATATTTCCTAATATGTATAATTATCTGTTCTAAACAAAAATCTATTATAAGGACTTATAAGTACATATCTAGCTAGAGAGGGCAGTTCATATACATAGTTCCTGAAGAGCAGGCCCCTGTGGACAAGCCCATCAGAGGGTCTTTCCGGTGGAATTTTTGATGAAACTTTTTGAGCATGTTCTCCATCAAGTCTAGTTTATCCATACCAAAATTCACCTCAAAATTCGATCGGGAAGGCAGTCAAATAAATTCTGGAAAAATACTGAGCATTCTGCGCACATATAATATGCAATATGTTTCCAGAATTTATTTGACTGTCTTCCCGATCGAATTTTGAGCTGAATTTTGGTATGGATAAACTAGACTTGGGATGTTTTCTTTTGGACTGAAATTTGCTGGTCTGGTCTGGTCTGGTCTGTTTAAGTCTGGTCTGGTCTGATCTGAACTGGTCTGGTCTGGTCTGAACTGGTCTGGTCTGGTCTGGTAAACGGCTAGTCTCTGTGTATTTTATAACTACGGAAGTCTAGTCTGGTCTGGTCTGGTCTGTTTAAGTCTGGTCTGGTCTGGTCTGTTTAAGTCTGGTCTGGTCTGATCTGGTCTATTTAAGTCTGGTCTGGTCTGGTATGGGACTGAAAACAGTCCAAAAGAAAACATCCTTGATGAGGAGCATGCTCAAAAAATTTCATCAAAAAAATCCACCGGGAAGACCCTCTGATGGGCTTGTCCACACGGGCCTACTCTTCAGGAACTTCTGATAGAAACGGGACTCTCTAGCTAGATACATTTACATACGTGAAGTGTGAATCGTGATTGATATCGACGATAGTGACATACGTCCATATATACTATCTTATGGAAATTAATATAGCATACAAGAACTTTGAACAAATGGGGAAATTAATTCTTAATCTAACAACATTATAATTGTGAATGAGGGTTGATACCCTTGATTTGTGTCAATACATCTTTACATAAAAATTTGTGCATTATGCTTAGAAAATGATACCTAACTTTTCAAGTGACTTTAATAACCCTAATGGTGTAAACTTTCGTTAAGTTACTTGATTCATAAAGACATTTAAATACTACTTACTATGATAAATTCGTGAACTTTAAATAAAGTAATATGGGAACTATTTATATTAAAATAAGTAATAATCAAATTTCGTATATTAATATGCACTTTTTAAACTTTTTCAAGTTTGAAGGGTTCGGCGGTTTACCGCCGTTGCCTTAGTGTAGCCCGATATTGCCCTCTTCGCCTGTCAACCTTGGTTCGAATTGTATCGATACTAAGGAAGGGCGAGAATGTGGCTTTGGTTTGTTGCTATCGGCAGGTTTTGGTAGAGTGCAGACGAAGACATCAAATTCAACTGCTGTGGCTGTGGGTTTGGGACGAGCAAGCTTTTCTCTCGAAGGGGCATATCGGCGGCTGTGGTTTGGGATTTTTCAACTATGGAGGATGTGGTAGAGCAGTATAGACGACTGGCTTTGGAGAAAGAAAATAGTACATTGAATTTTGATGATGAGGAAGAAGAAGAAGAAGAAGAAGAAGAAGAAGAAGCAACCGTTCCAAAGGCAAAGGTGACGGAGTTTCCGGTGGTGGGAGTCATCCTCACCGACCGGAAAGTCAAATCTCAGTCAGTACAGGAACTGTTTGTATCGCTCTGGAGGCCAGGAAGAGGAATGGCGTTTCAAGAAATTGATGAAAAGAGGTATCTTTTCACTTTTAATCATAAAATTGATATGAATCGTGTTATAGAAGATGGTCCTTGGCTATTTGAGCCGAATCTGTTACTGCTAAAGGCAGTTGGCCCTAATGATATACCGCATAAAATGGACTTGTTTGAAGCAGAATTCTGGGTGCAAGTGCACAATGTGCCGTACAAGTTTATGAATGTAGATACTGCTAGGAGGGTGGGTAACTATATTGGGGAATTTATTAGTTTTGATGAAAGCCACTTTAAGGGAAAATGGAGTTCTTACTTGAGGGTTAGGATAAAGATGGATGTCAGAAGACCCCTAAAAAAGGGTTCCACTTTGACTAAGGGAGGGGAAGGACACTGGGTAGATTTTAAATATGAAAAACTACCAAGCTTCTGCTTCATTTGTGGGATTATGGGGCACTCTGAGAAGTTTTGTCCATTAAAATATGTGGAGGGTCTAGTTTTGGAGAAAAAATTTAGTGATGATCTCGGAGCAGGTGGTGGGGGTAAGATTAGCCCCACGAGGGGCGGTAAGTGGTTGGGGGATAAACAGGGAGGTTCGAGTCAGCACTGGAGGGCTCAACATAATGGAGAAGGCACTATGGGACAAGAACGTAGGGGAAATACAGCTGAGTCTGAAAGCAGTGGCACAGAGGAAGAGACTAGAAGCGGTGCAGGGGAGGTCGCGGTGGATCAAAAGCGCAGGAGAGTCTGGAAGGAACCGTCAGAGGAAAACAACTCAGGGGAGGAGATGGCACTGGACAACACAAAAAACGGGGAGGAGGCGAGTCTCAGCTCCTAGGCCCGCCTGATGTGTTCATGAAGCTGCAGGTGCAGAGTTTCCACAATGGTGCTTATTTTATTATTGCTTGTTTTGTTTCTTTTGATGGTCAGACTGTTGTTTTGGTTATTTGTTTTGGTTATTTATGTAAGACTCTTGCATTAGGCTCGGGTGATGAGTGTGCTGCAGTAACCATTATTGGCTCAGTTATGCCTAGTTTAGGATCAGCGAGTTATATTGCTTTTTTGAAGGTGGTTAACTCAGAGTCTGGCCCAAGGGCAGATGATTATCGGTTGTACTCTTGTTATTTTAGATCCTTGCTGAATGCTTTTATTCTAATATAAGCCCCCTTCATTCAAAAAAAAACCTTTTTCAAGTTTGACTTTTTTTTATAGTTAATTGCATCGATTTTTTTTACAATAATGAAGCAAACACTATAAAAAATTTATGGGATTGACACGGATTTGTCATGGATTTATCAATTTTTTCGTGCCAAACTATTTTTGGCACAGATTTGGCATATCCATGTCAAAATCCCTGCCAATTTTGGAAAACTCATACCAAAAATCTCTGTCAATCTCATATTTTTTTTGGTAGTGAAGTACTTCGTATGTATTTACATGATAATATAAATCTTTTTACTATAATGAATATTTCTCCTCAAATATATCTAAAAAAATTGTTTGTGCCGATCAAGTTGAACTTCTCCTCTTGTATATGCCTCTACTCATACTTAACAGAAATTAAGGTGATCAACAATACTATTTTTAGAGTTTAAATGTGTTAAGTTTTTTTACTTTGTAATTCATCAAACAACACTACTGCCTCATTATCCACGTAAATAAGGGTGGCCGAAAAAATATTATTAAACATTGGGCAAGTTTTGCCAAAAAAACATTGGGCATGAGTTATCGCGCCTTGCGCGATCAATCGCTAGTGTAAGAAATATATACGAACCTCGTGCATAATGTTTTTACTTGGACTGTAATTTGCTAATCTGGTCTGGTCTGATCTAGTAATGTTTGGTTTCTTTGTATTTTTATAACTATCCAAGTCTGGTCTGGTGTAGTCTGAACTGGTATGGTCTGATTTGGTCTGATCTGGTCTGATCTGGAATGAATTACAGTCCAAGTAAAAACATCCTTAGAACAATAACAAATCCAAGCCTAGTCCATGAAAAAATGCAGTGTAATAATATAAATTTGTATACCAACTATATATTTATATGATATAGTTTTTTTAATTGTTGCACACAGTAAGAATTCTAAGTTAGTATTTATATCAAAGTATAGTATTTACATTATGTTAGGGATATTGGGTCCAGGCCCAATATACTCGATCCATGATGAGAGAGGCCCAAAGGAAGCATTCGGCCCAAAGCGATACAAGACACCCCGGTCGAGACTCCCGGACAACATTCAGGTACATCTCTCCCAGTGATGCACTGTCATCCAAGTAAGAGGCTCACTCCGAGCAGCATTCAGCACATCTCACCTACTTGAGAGGAATCCACGAAAGTGCTACCATCCGAGTAAGAGCTGCGCCCCGCACAAGGTACCTGACCGGCATTCAGGACATCCCATCCACCTGGGACCTATGTAGCACCGATACGGGTACACGGAAACGCGGAAACGCGGAAACGGGTACGAGGATACGACAAAACCAAAAAAAGTAGGATACAAATACAGGGCCATATTTATAAATATTAAAAGTTATGGGGTCGTATTTATAAATATTAAAAGTAATAGGGGTACATTTATAAATATTAAAAATACATTTTTTTGAAAAAAATAGACATATATTATCCTCAGATGTCTACTCATTCATGGCATTGAAGTATTTTACATTTTCAAAATACTTAGAAATAAGTTCATATTTTATCTCATATACACTAGTGCACCTTGAAATATAAATATAGTTAATAAGTCATTAATATAAAATGAGAAATAAGTCAAACAACCATAGTTTTGAAATTAAAAGTGCAAATACTCAAAGTTCTTTAATAATGAAGATAGAATATAATATTTTAAAAGTTCTAATACATATTTCCGTTGGAGCTATTAATTTACAGGGATAATTAAAATCAGGGATAGAAGGATGAATGAATTAAAAATAAGCCCATTAGTTGTGTACCACATAAAAGCAAGGTAAACATTATTTTTAGTTTTTCATTTTTTAAGAATTTTATTATGTAAATTTTGAGTGTTTTTTAAAAAGTGTTCAGTCCCTGTTTTCTAATCTATAATATGTATGGAAGAGTGATCAAATGAGGATGAAGCTTTCCATTGATGTGTAGAAGGTTTTACAGAATGATATGAAAACTTAGCGTAGAAACCTATACACGAGAATAGGCTCTGCGGCTCTAGGGTATGAAATGTCTGGGAGATCTTAACCTAATCATTCTCCTAAGGGGCATATTTATAGCCTTGAGAATCGTAGGTTAACAAATGATTGAGCTCCAACTTTAAGGAGGCCCATTCATATTTAGGCAATTGAGCCTTTACCAAATAAGGCTTATTCTATGAATAAATAAGCTATTACAAAAAGGCTATTTGAACATTGATCACAATACAATTAAAATATCTCTAACAAAAAGCATTGTTTTGGAAGATTTTTTTTTTAAGTTGATATGGGTATCCATCAAGATACGAGTATCCGAAATTTTAAAATAATTACCAAAAAATGGAAACTTTTAAAAATTGCAGATACGACCCGAGAACGTACGGTACGGGTATCCTAGAGTATCGGATACGGGAACGTTTCCAATACGCCGACACGGCGCCCTAGTGAAGTATCCATGCTTCATAGCCTGGGACAACCCATTGAGTACTTCCACAAGCGGGGAATTCCGCACCCCGAACGGGGTACGCGAACGCAATATCAACAAGTGGCAGCAACATTTAATGCTAGGGTATGGCGGGAACAAGTGGGAACATGGCGGCAAAGGCAACATCCAACTGGCATTGGCCACATGTCCTTCTCACCTACTCCCCCTTACTATGAATAGCAGCATTTAATATATTGGAAAGAGTTAGCATTTGTATACTCAGAGCTTAGAGATAGATTTATTATCCCAGTGCTTGTATTAATTCACTACTTCGATAGGCTATTCGGGTAGTTCTTGTACTCACGATATTAATACGAGTTCAGCTCTTGAGTTCAATCCTTTTCACTATTTTATATTTTCTTTACCCATCCAACCAAGACTCACGTCCCCGAATACCCTAAGCGTGTGTTGGGCTTTTTGGGTCTACGGGACAAAACCTCAACACGTGATATTCTAATCTCAGCTGCTAAAGTTTTTTATTTGTATTTTCCTAATTTGATTAGAAATTCAACTTTAGGTTTCATTAGAGCCTCTCCATTGTTACACAAAAAAAAATTAATAATGTTACTTAGCTTATATTTTGTGATTTGTGAAATATTAGCGTTCTACTATATTTCAATAATAAGGGCTCTTTGAATACAATAAACAAGTGAACTAAAGTACCAAAAAAGTAATTAAAAAATGTGCAGCTAAGCTGCGTATAAAACAAAAAGACCTAAACAAAGAAGCAAATTATGGTGTATGTAAAAGAGAGGTAAGAATTCTGTTTAATTATAAAAATCGGTGTATTTTTATTCATATTTTAGAAATTGCACAAGAAAATATTGAAGGAAGATAATAAGACTTACAATATGACAACAAAATCTCTTTGACTGATTTTATAAATTTTTTAGAGGCAAATAGGCCCATGTACTAACAAAAAAGGTCAAATAAGCCCTTATTTAGGAGGCTCTGTCCGGCAGTCGTCATTTGAGGTGGTTCCCGGTGGAATTTTTTGATGAAATTTTTTTAGCATCTTATTCATCAAGTCTAGTTTACTCATACCAAATTTCAGCTAAAACTTAAATCGGGAAGACATTCAAATGAATTCTTGATGATAAGTGCGTTTCTAACTGCACAGTTATTTTCAAAAATTCATTTGAATGCCTTACCGATAGAAGTTTTAGCTGAAATTTGGTATGAGTAAACTAGACTTGATGAATAAGATGCTCAAAATATTTCATCAAAAAATTCCACCGGGAACCACCCCAAATGACGACGGCCGGACAGAGCCTCCTAAATAAAGGCTTATTTGACCTTTTTTTGGTTAGTACATGTGTCTATTTGCACCTTTTCCCTTCAATATATACTACGTGCATTATATCATACTTTAGTTTCTTTTTTTATATCATCAAATCCAACTAATATATTAAATCAAAATAACGTTCGTCACATGGCTGATAATACAATTTTAGTAGAAACAATAATATTCGTTGATCCTGTAATGGACTTAACTGAGCCAATGACTAGCAAATTAGACTTCTCATCACCTAATTTAAAATCTAGAATCTCTCTACTAGGAAATAAGAACACGTCCAAAACAATATGGAATTCGAAAGAAAAACACAAACAGAATAAAACGGAAATAAAACAGAGTTCACCCATCTTCTTCCAAACTCTAACCTTGCTTGCACTCCATGGCAACGACTCAGGAGGGGGACGCGCCCGCCGCTCATCCGCATCAATAGTCATGCTTTTGTATTGAATGACGATATCCTCTTTTGACATCCCTTGCTACTGAATCGAAATCATACTCCGGCTTGAAACCATACTTAAGCAAATTGCAATTTCGGTTTCTTCAACAACCATGATAAAACTGCAAACGAGCTCGAAACACTGCTGCTTCCAAGCCGGAAAAAACAGAAAGAAACGAAAACCGGCGCTGTGATCAAATTGATCACCGCCGGACGATACAAGCTAGGTGTTGCCTTGCGGCAACCCTAGAGAGAGCAAAGAAAACGTCTGAAGACGGCTGCGAAAGAAACGTCCGAAGACAACAACCCTAGAGAGAAGTTGCGAAATGGCCAGACTCAGCACCCAAAACTAAATAGTAGTATAAAGAAATGTTTGAGTTAGTTAGTATTGCGGTAAGTAGGGTCTCAAATAAGGAAAGTGTTATTTGTATAGTATACACCATTTTACATGTTGGCTGAATTGCTTGCACATAAATTATTTTTTTTCATTTTAGGAAGAAAATAGTTTTCTGCAACAACAATTTTTTTTTACCATACTACAAAAAATTATATCATCATTTCTTTCATAAAAAGAATTAAATCTTTATCCACAGATAATTCACACTTATAAAATGACGTAAACAAAAAACGTGTACACGCAACGAGAATGAAGTATGTGAAAGGAGAACGTCACTATTGGCGTACTCCGTATATGTTGTTACTATATATACACAAGACTACAAGTTGTGTTTCCTCCATTATATTGGCTTTCACACCGACTTATATTTTCCATTTATGCAATACCTCAACCAACAAAAATGGCGGACACCCAATCCAGAGCACCCCATGTCCTCGTCGTACCCACCCCCGGAATCGGACATCTCACGCCGCTCGTGGAGTTCGCCAAGCGCCTCTCTCTCCAGCACAACTTCTCCGTCACTTTCATCCTCCCCACCGACGGCCCCGTTTCCGCCGCCCACAAGTCAATCCTCGAGAACCTCCCCGCCGGGATTTCGTACACGCTTCTCCCGCCGGTCAACTTCGACGACTTGCCGGAGGACGTGAAGATCGAGACTCGGATATCCCTCCAGATCACCCGCTCCCTCCCGGCCCTCCGCGACGCGTTCCGGTCAATCTTCGCGACTGCGAAACCCGTCGCTCTCGTCGTCGATCTATTCGGGACGGACTGTTTTCAGGTCGCCGTCGAATTTGGCGTTTCGCCGTATATTTTTTTCCCGTCGACGGCGGTGTGCTTGTCCTTCTTCCTGAACTTACCAGAGATTGACGGGAAGGTTTCGTGCGAGTATAGAGAAATGGCCGAGCCGGTCCAGCTCCCGGGATGTGTCCCGGTCCGCGGGGAGGATCTGTTGGACCCGGTCCAGGACCGGAAGGACGAGGCTTACAGATGGGTCCTTCACCACACGAAGCAGTACAGAATGGCGGAGGGTATTCTCGTCAATTCGTTCGAGGATTTGGAGCCCGGCGCGCTGAAAGCCTTACAGGAACCTGAACCGGGGAAGCCGCCGGTCTACCCGGTCGGACCGTTGACAAAACTTGGGAAGCCCAAAGGGACGACGAACCGGTGCCCGGTCCTGGAGTGGCTGGACCACCAACCACGTGATTCAGTTATTTACGTGTCTTTCGGCAGCGGCGGGACCCACACACAGAAACAACTGGACGAAATCGCCTGGGGATTGGAGACGAGCGGGCAGCGGTTCGTTTGGGTAGTCAAGTGCCCAAACGACGTCATTTCGAACGCCGCGTATTTCAACGTTCAAAGCACGGCGAGCCCCGTTGACTTTCTGCCGGAGGGTTTTACCGAGCGTACGAAGGAGACTGGGTTGGTTGTCCCGGACTGGGCCCCGCAGTCCCAAATACTGAGCCACGAGGCCGTAGGAGGGTTCCTGACCCATTGCGGGTGGAACTCGATCCTCGAAAGTCTGGTTCATGGGGTCCCTTTCGTCGCGTGGCCGATGTACGCCGAGCAGAAAATGAACGCGGCCATGTTGACTGAGGGTCTTCGTATAGCGTTGAGACCGAACCGGGGCGAAGACGGGCTGGTCGGGAGAGCGGAAATTGCTAAAGCTGTTAAAGCATTGATCGGAGGGGAAGAAGGGGAAGAAGTTCGTCGGAGGATGAGCGAGCTGAAAGAAGCGGCCCGCCGCGTGCTCAGCCCGGAGGGGTCTTCCACAAAGGCTCTGGCTCGTTTCGCCGCCAAACTCAAAGAGAAATCCAGTTAATCAGCCACGGTCATGTTTGTTGTTTTGATGGTCTGATTTTTTCTTGTGAATTATTACACGTATGTTTGATTGATGCCGGATCATTTGATCTGGACCAGAATAGGCTCCCACATTTTCTTTATGCTTCCTTTTTTGACCTGTAACAAAATAATCTTCAATATCGTGGAAGACTTTTTAATCGTGATGTCCTTTTTAATCTGTTTGTAACTGTTGAGGTTTATTCCTTCAACCCTCGGGTCCAACACGTAAGCCCAAGGATTTCGAGTGGAGTAGGTGTGAGTAAACTAGCCCAACTAACAAGTGAGATGAATCAATAACAACAAGTAGCAAGTAAATGGTTAGGTATTATTATCTCTTAATAACTCCCTAATACAATACTTTTCGCTAAGGCTCCGACGGCCGTTCGTCTTACAGGGCAGTAGAAGTGCTGCGAGTAAGAATACTATAGCTAGAGTGCTAAGAATAGAAAGTTGCCAACCCTTTACAATGAAATAAATGCTTCTATTTATACCCGCCAATGGGCAGGTGGCTGTAGTGACGTGGCAGCCTGTGGACCGCTGGTGTCCCAACTACCAAATCTTTAGCATTAAATGCACTTCCCGCCAGAATCTAGGTTTCCCGCCGGATTAGTGGGGACGTTCATCCACCCGGGAAGTGAGTTGGATTGCTCCAAGTGTACCCTTGAGAGATATCGGCAGTTCGTCTCCTGGCCTTGAATGGTATTCATCATGCGGACTGGGTTTCCCCGATGACTACAGGCTTGTCCTGGGGACGTTCGTCGCCATCCCTGGTGGCCCGTGGTTCTGCTCCTTGTCCCTGCATATACGTTCGTCGGGATGAGCTGCTGGGCCTGAGTCCCCCAACACCAGACGTTCGTCCATCCTCAGGGAACATGGGCCCGTGGGTTGGCCTAGTGTTCTAACCGGACGTTCGTCTAGCAAAATGGGTTAGTGGGCCGGACCTCGGCTTGGGCCCTTAACCCAACACAAGTCCCCCACTTCTGATGTTCTGAGCATGCGCAGGACATAAGGAAGTATGAACCTCCCCGAAGTGGACGTCCGTATCTTGATACTTGTGTTTATTGCACCTGGTGGAAGCGTACGTTCGTGGTCATGGTGCTTGACAGCCGTTGACGGTTCAGGAAACGAGGTGACGGCTGATGTTGCGGCGGCGCATTTTCCCGAGGAAGTGTCATCATTACGTTCCCATCCCACGCACAGCGCGTGGGCCGGAATACGCTCCTTGCCACGTGTCCGCTCCTCGTTGGTCCCCCCGCCGGTGTCTCTCCTATAAATGCCGGGTTCTCCCTCTAAATTAGGGTTCCCAATTTCTGCTCTCCTGCTCTCGCGTTCCTGCAGCTCTTCAAGCTTTCTCCTGTTTTCAAGCTCGGCTAATCCCCTTTCTAAGGTAATTTCCATCCTCTGCTTCTTTTCCTTGTCTTGAATTCTCGCCGAGATGGTTTCGATGGAGATCTCGTCGAGTTCTGGTTCGGGTTCATCGGGTTCTTCCTCGGGCTCCTCCTCCGATTCCGGTTCACGCTCTTCGGGTGAGACTAGCACTTCCGGGAGTTCTGGCTCAGCCTCTACCGTGGGAACGGTCCGGGCCGGGGAGGCCCAAGATGTGGCTACTGCGGTGGTCCCTGGTGAAGAAGGTGCCGATTTGGGAGAACAAGGGAATATGGCCCTCGATGTAGTGGACCCCGTGGCTGATGCCGGGGAACGGGAGTCCGCCGGTGAGGACGAGCGTCCAGATGGGTATGACTCTGGGGATGAAGCTCAGGACGGCTCCGATATTGAAATATTCGAACTTGGGCTGAAGATAGATGTGGAGAGGCATCTGTGCCCGATCAAGAATGTCCTGTGCCATGAGCAGATCTTCTCGCAGGTGGCCCTCAGCAAACTGAAGGTATTCTTCCCCCCTCCGTTCGTATACAGCCTGCGTGGTGCAACCCACGTGATGAGGAGACGTCCAGGGATGGTTATGGTGCTTCTGGACTCCATCGAGGCTGGGCTGCGCTTCCCTCTTCATCCGTTCTTCGTGGAGTTCTTCTGTTTTTACCAGATAGCCCCCGCACAACTCATGCCGAATTCCTATCGGTTCGTCTCCGCCTTCCTAGTCCGCTGCAAGGACAATGGGGTCACCGCCACTCTGGACTTGTTCCATTACTTCTACCGGCTCACCCCCCAGAATTCTGACGGCTTCCTGAGCATTGCTGCTCGTCCGAAACGGAGGTTGTTCAGCGGAGCACCGAGCTCCATCCACGACTGGAAGAATCGGTTCTTCTTTGTGCGGTACGCGGATGCTCGTCTGCCATTGCGTTGGAACGGCTACCCGCCCAAAATAGGATCTCCGGAGCTGACCAACGACCTGGAGGAGGACATTAGAAAGATCTCGACGGGCGGCATCCGGCCCTTAGATGACTTCTTAACCTTCGAGGCGCTCGCCGCGGTAGGAATAGGTACCGCCCATGCTCTTGGACATCTCCCCTTCTACGCTCGTCTCGGGGTATTGGGCGGTCCTCTCCTCCGAGGTGAGTTCTTACTGACGTTCGTCCATCTAACCCATTTCCTTTGTCTCTTTCAGGTCTTCCCCCAACCCAGGAGCAGATGAATCACGAAAAACTCCTCAAGAATCGGAAGGGGAAGGGCGCCGCGGCCGACGCTGCCCTTGCCAAGGCCAAAACCGTCCAGGCAGCTGATTCCAACTCTTCCGCCTCCCAGGCCGATCGTCGCACCGTGGAGGCGGAGCAGCACCTCATTGCCACGGTGTTGGCACAAGGGTCCCAGGCCCCAGTCCTTGATTCTGGCGTCCCCGAGGTTGTGGCGCCTCTGCAGGCCGTCCATCCCCAGGAGGGGGAGAAAGCGGACAAAAAGTCCAAAAGGCCCAGGGGAACTGGTTCTTCGGCCCTTGAAGGGCAAGGGGTGATCCTCCCCTCTCTCGGACGTCCGGCGCATGACGTTTGGCAGGAGGTTGCCTCTCTGGCCGGCGTGGAGATGCCTCCCCGCACGTCTTCGGAAGCCTCCAATGCGACCCTGGCCGCCGCTCTTCAGGTAAGATCTCGCTCCGCGCGTGTTGCCTGATCACTTTTATTCTAATGTTTTGAAGTCTCACCTCCCGCGTCCGATTTGTAGGTCGGGCTCTCCGTTCTGCAGTCTGAGGCTGCCCGAGATGCCGAGGTCCTCCAGGCGAAGACCAAGGCAGATGCTGCTCTGAAGAAGGCGAGAGAGGCCGCTCGTCTTCAGGAGAAGGAGCTTGCGGCCAAGGATAAAGAATTGCAGGCCGCCCTGAAGGTAGCCCGTGAGTCCTCCGCGAAGCTCGCGGTCCTCGAGAAGGCCGGGTTCAAGCTCGTCCCAGCTCTCCCCGCTCCTAAGGACGAGGCCCCCGAGTGGCTCGTCGACGACACCGGGTACCACAATTCTGGGGCATTCATGATCGCCGCCCAGAGGTATCTCGGCGGCGCCTTCGGCGATGTATTCGCCGCCGAGCTGCAGAAGCAGGCGCCGAAGGATCGGCTCAAGTTTGGGGTCCGGATTCTGGAAAGTGCGCCCCTGGCCGAGAAGTTCCTATATGATGTTGGGGATAGCTCCTTCGTCATTGGCTTCAACGAGGGGGTGAAGGCCACATTGCCGGTCTTTGCCGCTCTTCAGGGCCCCCGATTTGATCTGGCCGAGCATACGTCAGATCCAGAGCTGATCCGGGCCGTGGGCAAGCTGAAACGGGACGCCCGGCGGGAGGAGGCCAGAGCCAGGGGGGAGGTCCCAGAGCCCCCGACCCCCGAGCCCGAGCCCGAGGAGGAAGAAGAAACCATCCCTGGGGGATCCCGGCCCATTTCTCCAAATTTTGTATAATGTAGCTCGTAGTTTGTTTGTTTTGATCCTGTGCTTATCCGGCCAGTAGAGCCGAAGAATATACAACTCTTTTTTGCCTTATCATTGTCTCTACGCTCATGAACTCTTTTTATCTTCTTTCTTCGTTGGTAGTTTTTCGTTTTTTCTCGGGGACGTTCATGTCCATAACTCGCCCTCGCGTCCCAAACTTTCGGGATACGAACGCATGCCTGAGAGCACCCCACATATGTTCCATCCCCAAATCCGTTCGTCGGAAGGAAGACGTGCGAAGATGCGGCAGTATTCTTCCGAATCAGTTGGTGAAGACGCCCGCCTCTTGGCCATTTGCGTAACCGTCCGTGGGGTCGCTCACGTCCACACTCCATTCCTGTTTCTCGATCCATCGGGGTATGAGCGTATGCTTTGGGAGCATTATATATGTAAACCACTTCCCCTAGACGTACGGGTTGCGGCCGTAATTCCCCGGGCCAGAGTTGGCGAAGACGCTCATCGGATGCGCTTCCCCGAGCCCCGTCCTGATGGGGGAGATCGCCGCTTCTGGAGTGGCGTACCCTTTTGCGCCTGTGCTTAAGCCAGGCACCCGTCTCGGACGTGCGTCTGATGTGAACATGGGACCTTCAGGCACACACGCACGTCCTCCTGTGAATTTGGCCTGCAGGTACGTTCTCTGTTTGCCCTTTCGGGGGACGTTCGTGGCATCAAGCCAGATTCCTTCGAAGTGGCTGTGAGGTGATAACATCGAGGAGCCTTTAATACCGCGGTAGGTACCGGTATCCGGATGCCACGTGTTCCACCGTGATTGGCGCAGCCTCGCGGTGCTGCCTATAAGTACCCAAGGCCTTGCGAAACCTCCATTTGCTCCATTTCTAGCTCTTGTGCTGCACAATCATCTCCTCTCTCTAGCTTTCTTTGGTACCGCTTCCGACTTCAGCACCCGTAGGTACCGAACGTCGTCATGTCTCTGTCCATACCAGGGTCCCAAACTATTGATAGGTTTGACGATGGGTGCTCCTCTGGTGATGACCTAGAGTTCTATGAGCGGGGTATGCCACCATGGCCCCCCCGTCATCACCTGAATTTCTCTTGCGTTCGTCGTCAGCGCCAGCGTCTCTTGAACGCCGACCGTCGGTTGATAAGCCAATGGTTCCTTCCCCCAAGGGGTTACGACGATCGGATTCTGCGCAACCCAATGCGCCATTTGCCCGGCTACGTGGTGGTCCACTTGGACTCTGTCATAGCCGGCCTCCTGTTTCCCCTCCACAGCTTCCACATAGAGCTTTTTAGGGGCCTCCGGGTGACACCCGCTCAGTTCGTCCCCGCTGCTTATAGGATCATCGCGGGTTTTATAATTAGATGTCACAGCGTTGACGTGACCCCCACCGTGGACCTGCTGCAACACTTCTTCCGGCTATCTCCTTTCGGACGTACGGGGTACTTAACCCTGATCGCGCGTCCGTCCATGGTCCTGTTTTCTAACAACGCCGGGAATCCGGACGGCTGGGAGGAGCGGTTCTTCCTCGCCGAAGTGGGCTCCCCGATGCCATTCTCCGATAGGTGGAACGCCTATCCGGTGAAGTCCATCCCGCCGCCCATGACGGATGAGGAGCTCGGCTATGCCAAGCGCATAGCTGGTCTTGGTGTTCAGAACCTCCGGTCGCTGGTGGCCGAGCCTTTCAAGGCCCGGGCCGGACTAGGTGCGTCTATTTGTACTTGCATTGTCCTGTCATCCTCTAGTTGTTACGATTCTGAACGTCTTGATTTTCTTCCTGCAGGAGTATTCCCAACTATATCATCCATGGGGCGCAATCATATTACTTCGCATGCCCATGGCCGCGACAACAGGCATGAGGATAAGGGCAGGAAGCCGCTTGTCCCAAAAATTGAGCCTCGGACGAGCAGGAGGCGGTCAGATGACGCACCAGAGGACGGGGCTTCGAAGAGGCTCCGCATCGATGGTACCGCCTCCAAAGCCATCATAGTGGCTGATGACTCCGACGGTGAGCCGGGAAGTCCCCTGAAGCGGAGGCCCTCCTCCCGGAACAAGCCCCCTGTTTCCCCTCCGGCCAATTCTGAGGTCCGTCGACTTAGGGATGAAGACGTCCCTGCTTCCAAGGGTTCTGACGATGCTCGTCCCCCTTCGCCCCCAGAAACCAACGGGTCCTCCCTTGGCCTTATCGAATTCTCGGGGGTTGGCCCTCGTAAGGAATCGATGATGCTCTTCGGCCAGACCGCATCTTCAATCTGGTGTGGCCTTAACCTCAAGGTCCCCCAGGATTTCGCCGCCCAGGAAGCTCCTGAGGATCTCCTGGAGTGTGGGCAGAGCACTCTTGACAAGGCCGGGTTATATTTCCACCGAGCTCGGATGGCCTTTGAGAATCAAGGCAGGGAAATGACCCGGGTGCGGGCTGAATGCGACGCCCTTCTGAAGAATGCCAAGGGCAGGGCTGGGACGCTCCAAGAGAAAGCTGACGCCTATGATAAGCTCGTCCAGGAGAGCGCTTCCCAGAAGGAACTCCTTCGGAAGCAGGAGGCCGAGCTTGTAGATCTTCGCAGCCGGCTGTGGGCTGTGGAACAGGCCAAGGTGGGGATCCGCCGTACGGGTGTGGATAATCATGTCCCCATCTATGAAGCCGATGTTTCGAAGATCAAGGAGTCTGGTTCCATCGAGTTCCAGAAGTCCAAAGCCTACACCGGTGCCATCCAGACCATGGCCAGGAAGTTCCTTCCGAGGTTCGTCGGCGAGTTCTTGGCCACCTGCCCGGACCCTTATCTAGATGGTATCAAGCTGCTTCAGGCCACCCCCACTGGGGAGCGCTTCCTTGATGATCTTGCCGACGACACTTATCTCAAGGGTATGGTCGGCCTTGTGGCAGAGAACCTTCCTGTCTTTGAGCGTCACTTTGGGGCTCCTTTTGATCCCGCGGCAGCTGGTTTCGATTCCCTGATGGTGGACGCCCATAAGGGGGCCCTTGAACTGCTGAGGGAGCGTAAGGAGCGCGAAGAAGCTGAGGCCAGGGAAAGAACCATGCAGGTCCCCTTTTCGGCCCCAACTCCTGACGCCGGCCAAACTTAATTCTCCGCTCATAGTCTGTACTTCACAATTATTTACACTGTAATTTACATTACACATTGTACTTTCCGGTCATCAGTACCGAAGAATAAAAATCATTATTTGTTCCATGTCTCCGTCTCTCTCCTTTTTTTTTTTTTTTTTTTTTTTTGGAGTCTTTTTATCAGTCTTTGTCCTTCTCTAGCTTCGTGGGTACTTGTCTCCTGGTTTCGTAGGAGACGTTCGCCATCCCCGCCTCGAGAAAGAACAGGTTTATCCACGTCGGGATTCCCTATCTCCGTTCGTCCCCAGCCGCGAACTACTAGTCTTCTGGCTTCGCAGAAGGCTTTCGTCATGCGCTCATCAGGGGGAGGAACTAGGCTTCGTTCGTCCTTGTCGTGGTCCTACTAATCTTCTTCCCTCGAAGAAGACGTTCGGTCATCCAACGATCGCAAGGAGGTCACTGGTTTATCCACGTCGGGATTCCCTGCTTCGTCGCCCCATATCCGTGGCCCTACTAACCTTCTGCTTCGGCAGAAGGTGTTCACCGGCCTACGGGTCATGGGGAAACTGGTTTATCCTGCCGAGGTTCCCTTTGGTACGTCCAGCCCCCCCCACGTTCCTACTGACCTCCGCGTCGGGAGACGTTCGTCACGTGGTGAAGGAAGATCAGGCATACCTCGTCAAGACTCCCTCTCTCCTAGGAGCTTCTTTATCCCCTTCTCCTCTCTTTTCCCTTTTTTTTTTTTTTTTTTTTTTTTTTTTTTTGAGGAGGAAATCATTCAACAGCACTTCGGCTTTTAATCTCTCTGTAGGAAGTGAAGAACGGAAATAATCCTTTTAATATAGAGATGACGATTGGTGGTGTTACATGGTACTTCGACCAAAATATTACAACGATCTATCTCTAATTATTGGTAGAACTTCTTCAAGTGTTCGACATTCCAAATTCCAGCGTGGTTCCCCTCCAATGTGTGGAGAAGGAACGTCCCCTGGTTGTATCTTCTCATGACCCTGTACGGCCCCTCCCAGTTTTTGGCCATTTTGCCTCCTTCGAGCGGCCTGCTTTTCTCCCTTTTTCTGAGTACGAGGTCCCCTGCTTCAATTTCGCGGATCTTCACCGCCTTGTTGAAGTATCTTTGGGTGGCTCGGTGGTATTCCTCCATGCGACGAGCTGCTAGGTCTCTTCGCTCCTCAATGAAATGGAGCTCCGCCCGTAGGTTTGCCTCGTTGTCTTTTGGTTGGAAGTGTCTCGTGCGATGCGTGGGTACCAGCACCTCTGTTGGTACTTTGGCCTGGAATCCGTACGTCAAAGCAAAAGGTGTCTCGCCGGTTGCCGTCCGTGGGGTTGTTCTGTACGTCCAGAGCACGTAATTGAGCTGCTCCGGCCAGGTGGATGCGTAATCTTCCAATTTCTTTTTAATTCCATCCATGATGGTCCTGTTCATGTTTTCCACCTGGCCGTTGGCCTGCGGGTAGGCCACCGAGGCCTTGGAGTGCCTGATGCCCCACTTCGCCAGGTATGCCTCAAATCCTCTGCCGACGAACTGCCGGCCATTGTCGGTGATGACCTGTTCTGGAATCCCAAAGCGGCATATAACATTCTGCCAGAGGAACCTCTGACATTGATATTCGGTGATGGAGGCCAGCGGCTCGGCCTCTACCCACTTCGTAAAGTAGTCAATTGCCACAATGACAAACTTTCTTCCGCCGGTCGTCGTCGGGAGGGGGCCCAGTAGATCTACGCCCCACCTGGCGAAGGGTAGTGCAACGGTCATCGGAGTGTAGAAGCTTGCCGGTCGACCGGGGACAGGGGCATATTGCTGACATACCGCACACCTCCGAGTGTGGTTGAAGCAGTCCTGCTGGATGGTCGGCCAGTAATACCCCTGCAAGATGATCTTCCGAGCCAAAGTACGAGGGCCTTGGTGACTGGAACAGATGCCTTCATGTATTTCCTCAATGACGGCCGCTGCCAAGCTCGGTGGGAGGCACCTCAAGTATGGTCCTCCGAACGTCTTCTTGTAGAGCTGCCCATCAATGAGCTCGAAGTTGGGGGCCCTCCTCTTTATCCATGCTGCTCGTCCGGTGCTGCCATCATCCTCAGGCTCGGGGAGCGTCCCATCCCTGAGGTAGTCTGCGATCTCCTTCGACCAATTAGGTTCGGCGATGGAGATGGCTTCCACCCGGATGATGTCCGTCGCCGGTGTTAGGAGCGTCTCCTGCCTGACGAAGCCCTTGACGTGCCGGGGGATGCTCGTTGTGGGGTCATCGCTTGGGGGATTGCCTAGCTTGGATAATATATCGGCCTCGGCGTTCTCCACCCGCGATACCTGCTCAATTATCACCTGTTCGAACTGCGCGGTTTGTTCCTCCGCGAGTTCCTTGTAGATTTTCATCCTTTCTTCCCTGGTTTCGGCCGTCCCATTCATCTGGGTTACCACCAGTTGACTGTCCATCCTCACCTTGAGACGAGCTGCGCCGAGTGCCCTTGCGCACTTTAGTCCCGCAATCAGCGCCTCGTATTCAGCCTCGTTATTGGTGACTTTGAATTCAAACTTCATGGAGTAGTAGGCTTTGAAACCTTCAGGTGAGGTAATCACTGCTCCCCCACCACAACCTTTCGCACTCGAGGCCCCATCGGTGTACATCTCCCACCAGTTGTTGAAATCATTGTCGCCTTGGGGATCGTCCTCGGCGCGGGCGGTGCACTCGGCAATGAAGTCTGCCAGCGCCTGCCCCTTGATCGTCGGCCTTGGTTTGAACTCAATGTTGTATTGGCCGAGCATTAGGGACCATTTGGTTATCCTCCCGCTGGCCATGGGGTTCCGGAGGATCGTGGCGAGAGGCTGCGTCGTGTATACAGTCACTGGGTGTGCCTGGAAGTACGGGGCCAGGCGTTTGACAGATGCTATCAAAGCGAGGATCGTCTTTTCCATCAGTGTATATCTGGTCTCCGGACCGTTCAGCGCTTTGCTCACGAAATAGATTGGTCGCTGAACGCCCTCCGCCTCCTTGAGTAGCACAGCACTCACAGCCAAGTCCGCCACTGCCAAGTACATGTATAGCTGCTCCCCGGGGTCCGCCTTGGTGAGGACGAGCGGAGAAGAGAGGTATATCTTGAAATCTTCGAAGGCAGCCTGGCATTCTGGTGTCCACTCGAAGGGATTTGCCTTCTTCATGATCTGAAAGAAAGGAATGGCCTTATCTGCCAGTTTCGACATGAACCGGCTCAGGGCTGCCAGTCTCCCGGTGAGGCGCTGCACGTCCTTCAGGTTCCTGGGGGCCTCCATGTCAACTATTGCCTTTACCTTCTCCGGGTTAGGTTCGATCCCTCGCTCACTCATCATGTAGCCGAGGAACTTGCCGCCCTTGACGGCGAAGGCACACTTCTTTGGATTTAATCTCATGCTAGCCTCCTCCATGATGGTGAAGATCCTCTCCATATCCCGGACGTGGTCCCCCCTCTTCTTACTCTTGATCAGGATGTCATCCACGTAAGCTTCCATTGTTTTTCCCAGCACGTCTTTGAACAACATCCCGATCATTCGCTGGAAGGTGGCCATGGCATTCCTCAGGCCGAACGGCATGACCACATAACAGTATACGCCCTCCGCTGTGACGAACGCCGTTTTTTCTGCATCATCAGGATGCATGAACACCTGGTGGTAGCCCCTGAATGCATCCATGAAGCTGAGCAGCTCGCAGCCCGCCGTTTCATCTACGAGCAAATCGATCCTTGGCACTGGGTACGGATCCATCGGGCAGGCCTTGTTGAGGTCCGAGTAGTCGACGCACATCCGCCATGTGTCGCCCTTTGGGGCTAGCACCACGTTGGCCAACCACTCCACGTGGATGACCGGCCGGATGTGCTTGATGTTGAGGAGCGTAGCCGCCTCCTTTTTGATGAACTCCTGCCGTTCGGCTGCCATGTATCTCTTCTTCTGCTGTATGGGCTTGGCATCCGGCCGTACGGCGAGTCTGTGGCAGATGAGGTTGGGGTCTATCCCGGGCATGTCCTCCGGCCCTCTGGCAAATAGGACTTTGAACCTCCGGAGGACAGCTATGACCCCTTCCTTGATCTCAGGTTCGAGATCGGCGCCGATGGACACCTTTCTGTCCGAAGGTTCATCCAGCTCCACCTCCTCGAGCAGGGCAGCCGGTTCCAGACGAGCGTCGAAGTCAGCCTGCCTGGCTTTCTCAGTGATGCTGTTGACCCGGGCTTCTCGCTCTCTGAACCTCTCCATGGCCTTGGTGTAGCAGGCCCTGGCCATGTGCGGATCCGTGCGGGCGACCCCCACCCCTGTCTCGGTGGGGAATTTGATGCATGAGTGCCGCACGGAGCAGATGGCCTCCAGATCCTCCAAGCCGGGCCGGCCTAAAATTGCGTTGTGGGCACACTTTAGGCGGACCACGACGAACGTCATCCGGATGCGGGTGGTGTGAGGTCCATCCCCGATCTCGACAGGGAGGCCGATAGTACCCTCCGCATCGATGCAGTCCCCTGTGAAGCCAGAAAGAGGGGTACGTAGAGGGGCCAGCTGATCCTTCCTTAGCTTCATCCCTTCGAATGCCTCCCAGTAGAGGACGTTCACGCTGCTGCCCGTATCCACAAGGACGCGTCGGACGATCGCATTGTTGACATCCATGCTGATCACCAGCTCATCCCTGTGGGGGGCCGGTGACATTGGTAGGTCGGCCGGTCCAAAGGTGATGGCCTCTACCTTGTTCCTTTTAGCGGGGGGTGCTGATACGGAGCCCACATAGAGGGACCTTTCAAACTTTTTCCGTTCCGCAGGCGTGTCCCCAGTCTCGGCGCCCCCGAAGATCACTTTGATCTCCAATTTCTTTTTTCCGCCGTTCGGGCCGAGGGACCCCTCCGGACGTTTATCAGCACTCCGATAGTCTACGTCCTTAGGTTCCGCCTCGCGCTGATCGTCGCGGCGCCATGACCGTGATCTCGGGTTCGGCTGCCTCGGGCTATTCTTCTTTAACAGCTGGGTGAACTCGCCCAGGTAGCCTTGCCGGATCAGCTCGTCGATGGCCGTTCTCAGCTGTCTGCAGTTGTCGGTGAGGTGGCCGACCCTCTGGTGGTATTCACAATATGCGGTCTCATCCTGACCCATAAGTGCCTTCTTGTCTTGGGGCTCCCTTAGGATGCCCTTGTCTTTGATTGCGTCAAAAATCTGACTGACGGGGTAGGCCAGAGGGACGTGGTATCCCTCCGGGCGTGCGCGGCTGGCCTCCGGATGAGCCTTCCACGGAACCATGCCGCCGTCCGTCTTCTTCTTTTTGCTTGGGGGGGATGGCCCGCCTCCGGGACCGAGCCTATCTGCCAACTTACGGGAGGGGGCGGCAGGCGCGCCGTCCCTCAATCTGATCTCCTCCTCAATGGAGGCGTACTTCTGTGCCCGAGCCAGCACCTCGGCATAGCTGGTGCTGGGGTTTCTCCGAAGGTCCCGGTACAGGTCCCCTGTTGCTAGAGCGCTGGTGAACATGTTTACCCCCAGCCGCTCGTCCAGATCATCCACCTGAAGCACTTCATCTCTCCACCTGACCAGGAATTGGGCCAGAGGTTCGTCCTTCCCCTGCTTCACACTTGTGAGCGATGTGAAGCTCTTCTTGGGGGTGGTGCTGGCAGCGAATTGTGCCATGAACTGCTGGGACAGCTGTTCGTAATTATCAATGGATCCGGGCCTCAGCTGTCCGAACCATTCTTGCGCCGGACCTCTCAGGGTGCTGAAGAAGAGCCGGCAGATGGCCTCATCAGATGCCCCCAGCATAGAGAGGTTCCCCTGGAAGCTGATCAGGTGGGCCTTAGGATCTCCGGTCCCGTTGTATATTATCCCCTGGGGGGGTCTGCAGTCGCGCGGAATTTCCGCATTCATCACCCTCGGGGTGAAGGGTGAAGTGAGGGAGAAACGCGGCGTGGCTGGGGCGGCCTCCGCCCGTCTGTCCATTTCGGCTAATCGCCGCTCCATTGCCTCTAGCCGGGCCTCCTGTGCGGCCCTTCCGGGGGACACAGGAGGGGCGGCCTCGAGCGCAATGTTCCTTCGTGGGGCAACCGCGTCGGGTTGCCTTCGTGTGATATGGGCGCCATGTCTTTGGAAACGTCGTCCAATATTACTGGCGGCGGGGGTAATGATGGTGCCCCGCTGTTCGGAGGGGACATCCGGCGTGCGTCCCCGGTGATCGTCTTGCCACCCATAGCGGGGGGGTGCTGGCGCTGGTGTGCCCCCCAGCTCCATGGGAAGACGGATTCTGACCCAACCTCATGTGGATGGGTGTCCGGCGCTCGGCAGATTCCGCTGTCTCATCCAGGGTCTGCATGCGGCGGACAGGCGATATGGGCGTCCAGATGGTGTTGGCTGAATACACCTCTTCGTTCGCCTCCTGTTCGTCCGCCATCCGGCGCATTGTTTCCGCCAGTTCCCTCATGAGTCGAGGGTCCTGCCTGGCTTCGTGGGGGATGAGATTTGTGAGACCACCCTCACCCCCAGTCGTCCCCAACGTCTCGGAGTATTCCGTGGTTTGCCCGCGGTTGCTTCGTCCGCGGGACAACTGCTCGGAGAGATCGCGTTGGCGGTTGTTTCTTGTCATCGTGCTTGCTTTGGGTAGATTTAGTAGCTGTTTGGGAGAGTTTTTCGGAAACTTTTAGTTCAGTTTCCCACAGACGGCGCCAGTGTTGAGGTTTATTCCTTCAACCCTCGGGTCCAACACGTAAGCCCAAGGATTTCGAGTGGAGTAGGTGTGAGTAAACTAGCCCAACTAACAAGTGAGATGAATCAATAACAACAAGTAGCAAGTAAATGGTTAGGTATTATTATCTCTTAATAACTCCCTAATACAATACTTTTCGCTAAGGCTCCGACGGCCGTTCGTCTTACAGGGCAGTAGAAGTGCTGCGAGTAAGAATACTATAGCTAGAGTGCTAAGAATAGAAAGTTGCCAACCCTTTACAATGAAATAAATGCTTCTATTTATACCCGCCAATGGGCAGGTGGCTGTAGTGACGTGGCAGCCTGTGGACCGCTGGTGTCCCAACTACCAAATCTTTAGCATTAAATGCACTTCCCGCCAGAATCTAGGTTTCCCGCCGGATTAGTGGGGACGTTCATCCACCCGGGAAGTGAGTTGGATTGCTCCAAGTGTACCCTTGAGAGATATCGGCAGTTCGTCTCCTGGCCTTGAATGGTATTCATCATGCGGACTGGGTTTCCCCGATGACTACAGGCTTGTCCTGGGGACGTTCGTCGCCATCCCTGGTGGCCCGTGGTTCTGCTCCTTGTCCCTGCATATACGTTCGTCGGGATGAGCTGCTGGGCCTGAGTCCCCCAACACCAGACGTTCGTCCATCCTCAGGGAACATGGGCCCGTGGGTTGGCCTAGTGTTCTAACCGGACGTTCGTCTAGCAAAATGGGTTAGTGGGCCGGACCTCGGCTTGGGCCCTTAACCCAACAGTAACAAAATAAAGTTTTCAAAGATTTTGTGATTTAAATTATTTCTTTCCATTCAACAGACTCTCAATTGCTCAGTTTCTTTTTTCTTAAAAAACAATAGAGCCGGAGGAGAGTGTAATTGGGTGATTGGGTGTTACAAAGAGTAAGTTCTGAGTTCGAATTAGTCGATGATGGAACACTATATATATATATATATATATATATATATATATATACACATGTATATATATATATATATATATCATTATATCAAAAATGCCCAAAGCAACATATATATGTAGACTGGATTAGAGCATCACTCGTTATGTGTAAATTTATAATAAAAATTTAATTTACACCATCTCAATTAGTTGTCCGGAGCTAGTCATGGACTCCGGCCGGGCTGGTTCCGGGTCAGGCTCGGCCGGGCTTTTTTTTTAAAGGAAAAACCGCAACCAGCCCGGGTAGGCACCGGTTCCAGGCCGCCGGCCGGGCCGGTTCATGTTATTTTTTTTTAAATTTCTTTTGCTTTTCTAATTAACTCCCGACCCCCATTCACCCCCCACCCCCCAAACCCCCAAAAACACCCAGACCAATCCCGGAGAAACCAAAAAAGTTGAGAAAAAAAATAGACCTGGCTGATTCCACTTTTAAGAGGCCCAAGCCTGGCCCAATTAATTCCGGGATCGGGTGGCCCGGACCGATTCTATAACTGGGTACCGGGCTGGGCCCAAATAGTACCGGTTCCGGGCCGGGCAGCCCGACCCGAGTCTATGACTGTCCGGAGCCCTAAAGGATGGGATGTAGCAAGTATGTAATATTGGAATAGATGAACTCATGAAGTACTACTCTTGTACTCAAGGAATTATTACTTGTAGTGTTCGTGTATTTAATAAAAATCATTTTACCATTTCATATCTAAAAAAAAATTATTGAATCTTCTCGATCTAGCTATGCATGAAACATTTGAATTGGAATGTGCTGATCTTGCGCTAATGAATCATTTGGTTGGATACATAAATTGGCCGAGATTATTAATTTAACTATATTTTCAAAACAATTTTTATTGTTCTATGTTTCTTTTTAGTTGCCACTTGAGAAATATTGCATTATTCACATACTCTATACTCTATTTTGAGTACACTTTCTTTCTTAATGTGTGGGATTTAATTCTCTTGAAAAATATTTTTTATTGCTTCTCATTACAAATTTTATAATCTAATTTTTATATATATTTAATAAATAGAGAATTAAATATATTAATTGTTAAAGTTGTACAATGTCAAATGTAAAAATTAGAATATTCAACAATAAAAAACTAAAAGAATATTAATTAAATTAGAGAAAAGTTATAGGGAGTATAAATAAATGTTATCTTGTTTTGTTTTCGAATAGATGTAAGTATGTAACCAAACAGGATCAAATGTCTGCCCATGCATGTAACGGGATAATGTTAGACGAATGGACATCAAGTAATCGGAAACTTTATTGAATTGTTGGCTTCAATAATTTGTGTTTGTTGATTGGTAAGTTAGGATGATAATGATTGCATCACATTAAATATTGCATTATTTGGAACAAAAATATGCACCATTCTATGAAGCACGGATACTTCGCTAGGGTAGCGTATCAGCGTATCCGATACGTTCCCGTATCCGATACTCTAGGATACCCGTACCGTACGTTCCCGGGCCGTATCTGCAATTTTTAAAAGTTTCCATTTTTATTTTGTAATTTTTTGAAAGTTTCCGATACCCGTATCCTGACGGATACCCGTATCAACTTTTTTTTTTTTTTAAAATCCCAAAATTTACTTAATAAAATTCTAAACAAAAATGAAAATCTAAAACTACATTTTACTTGGTAATCAAATAATGGGCCTATATGGCTATATCCGAATTAAGTCATTAACTCATACTCCGAATTGGATACTTGCACTTTTAATTTCAAGATTGTAGTTGTTTGACTTATTTCTCATTTTAAATTAATGACTTATTGACTATATTTATATTTCGAGATGACTAGTGTATATGAGAAATATTATGAATTTATTACCAAGTATCTTGAAAAAGGAAAATGTTTCAATACAATGAATGGGTAGACATCATAGGATATTATATGTGTGTGTGTGTGTGTGTGTGTGTGTGTATATAGACCCCCTATAACTTTTAATATTTGTAAATACACCCCCATAACTTTTAATATTTATAAATATTATATATATATATATATATATATATATATATATATTTTCAAAAAAAATCTATTTTTAATATTTATAAATAGACCCCTATAACTTTTAATATTTGTAAATACACCCTCATAACTTTTAATATTTATAAATATGGCCCCGTATCCGTATCCTACTTTTTTTGGTTTTGACGTATCCCCGTACCCGTTTCCGCGTTTCTGCGTTTCCGCGTACCGGTATCGGTGCTACATAGGCACCATTATAAAATAAAAATATGTATGAAATTAAGGATGTTTTTAATTTCAGACCCAGACTAGACTAGATTAGACCAGACCAGACTAGTTCAGGTCAGATCAAACCAGACCAGGTAAGATCAAATCAGACCAGACAAGCAAATTCTAGTCTAAGTAAAAACATTCTAATTTCTGATGGCATCATTCTTACTTTCAGGGTTTTTACAAGATTATTACTAAAATAAAACTTATTTACATAAATATGACTATTCATTATTACAACCTAGTATTATGGTAAATTAAGTTCAAAACTTGAACATGAATTATTATAATTTCATTACTATTCTAGTAACTAATCATATTTTTGTAAAACATTTTTAATTTGATCGTAATTATTTCTTACTTTCATCGTAAAATGAGAACTATTTCATTCAAACTTAGAAGGAAAATGGTGATATGCATTGATATAGAAAAGGAAAGATTCCTTGTGTACACGTTCTTAAACTGACATTCACTGGCAAAACCCGGCTTGTTTTGTCTTTAGAATTTTCCACAGACAAAACAAGCCGGTTTTGTCTGTGAACTGACATTCATAGACAAAAAACTTCTCACAGACAGTGAGGTGTACTGGTATGTATAAGAACATGTACACCAAGAATTTCCCTTTGAAAAATACTTACAAATAGAGTACTCCCTCCGTCCCGAAATTTACTGCCGTAGTACAAATGGCACACGGATTAAGAAAATGAGAATTATGTGGCGGAGAGTTGTGCAGAGGAAAGAAAAATGTGTAGGAATGTGTAAAAATTCTTTACCAAAAAGGGAAAGTAAAATTCTTTTTGGGACTGACAAAAATGAAAATTTGAAAGTAAATTTAGGGATGGAAGGAGTAATTATTTTCCCTTATCAACCCACTACACATGAAACAGATGAGATAAAGTAACTATTTGGTTTGCCCCCTACACAGGTGAAATACTTACATTAGTACGGAAATAAAAAGCGCTTCTTACATATAGTGAATGCCAATGGAAATAAAAAGATACTACCTCCCTCCCGCTTAACCGTTTAAATGTTGACATTAAATAAGTTCATTCGAATATATTTTGAAAAATAATTTTGATGGGTATATAATATAATGAGTTATTCATAATAACTGTAATGTTATAAATGTATTATTTTTAATATTTGATGATTGTTTCATAAAATGATGTGTTATTTAAGAGTGTTAAATGTTTCATAAAATAGAAAGTGTAGGTGGGACATCCAAAAAAAGAAAGTGTAAACCTGTAAATGGACGGAGGGAGTAATACAATTTCTAAATGAGATAGGAGTCTGTTTGGTAACACTGAAATTGGTTGAACTGGCTGATTCTGCCGAAATTTATTAAGTTCTGACTGAAGAGGCTGGTGAGTTGATTCTGCTTATTTATGAAAAAATTATATTTAAAATATTTTTTTATTAATAAACCGAAGAAACAATTATATAAAAAATAGCTAAAATAATCTTCTATAGTAACTTCCTTCAGTCAATACAGTCATAAAAATAGCCCATACCTTAGTTTTTCTTATTATTATACAATTATTATAAGGGCTCTTTGAATACAATAAACAAATGAAGTAAAGTATAAAGAAAGAATGGCATGAATATTACTCCTCAAGTTTCATTGGAAAAATATAAGACTCTTTTAAAGATAGACACAATAGTGACCCAGACTCTTCCGTGCTTTAAATAATTCGACTTCCTGCTTCCGTCCTCATCGAACCACCACCGTCTAAGCTCAGCCAACGTATCCTTCGGGCTGGTCTTCTCTCCTCCGTCCTCGTCGTTGAAGCACCAACGCCCAAGTCCGCCGCCCGCATCCTTTCTTCTTCGCAGCTCATCTCTACCAATCTGCCATCATTGGTGACTTACTTCATTGTTCTCCTGCTCTACATCACCGATACTTGATGGAATCAACAAAGACATCGTTGATAATTGATGTTAGGGTATTGAATTGCAAACACGAACTGAAATTTTTATTCTCGATCTCCCAATTTCTGCATCTACCGTGACATCTCCGTTCCCCTCACTATTAGCGTCGATGGAGTAAGATTAGCACGCCGCATTTCTGCTGCAGAGTTTCCACGCTGGAGGAAGAGGCACCGCCGAAGTAAGATTAGCGTCACCGGACTGATTTTCTCGCCGGAGATGAAATTAAAGTTGTGGTGTTGGGGGTTTGACCTTCGGATCTGCTATCAGACTGCAGCAAGACTTCCCACGTTTTCCAATGGGGGGAGGAAGCCACCAAGTGCTGGGTGAGGCAGGGGGGTTAGGGTGACGTAGGGGAGGGATGTAGAGAGCGAGCTGGGTGAGATAGGGGCTGGGGGAGGCAGGGGAGGGGTATGGTGGGGCAGGGGCTTGGGCATGGTGGCTGCCAGCGTTGGGGATGGTGCAAGCTGGGGCGTGGGGCCGGTGAGGTTAGGCGGTTATCACTGGATGAAGCGGTATGTCGGCGTAATTGGGCGGCAGTGTGGCCTGTGGAATAGCTATAGTGACACTAGCGGACGCTACAGTGACACGGGCGGTGGCCGCAGTGACACGGACAGTGGCCGCAGTGACACGGCCGGTGGCCACAGTGACACGGGCGGTGGCCACAGTGACACGGGCGGTGGTTACAGTGACACGGGCGGAAGCGGCAGTGACATGTGCGATGGTGACAGTGACATTTGATAGTGACATTAAAACAGGATAGTGACATTAAAATCTAAGAATGACATTAATATGACTTTCTTGATCACTTTTTTGCCCCTTTTCAAAAGTGCTCACTTTTTTGATAATTGGTTCAAAATTAGTAATATTCAAATAAAATCCCAAGTATAAAAAACGCAGCTTAGCTGCTTAAAAAACAAAAAGAAAAAAAGCGAAGCAAATACTACGTAAGATGGATAATAGTAAGAGAGGAGGAAAAGTTGGAAAAGTACCAGCACCACAGGGCTGCGGGGCCAAGCAAAGGAAAAAAACAAAAACAAAAAAGGACAAACACGAAAAAAGAGGGGAGCGGATCAATTAATAGAACGGAGTAGCAGCACGCCAGCACTGACATGCAGCAAGAAGAGAAACGAGGAGAAAGAAAACAATCAGTTCGTCAGCTATCATCTCTCAATCATAACTTGAGGTTTTGGGTTAAGTTTCTTCCTCACGTTTGAATAAGTTTTAAAATTTGTTCTTTGATTATTTATAGTTTCAGATGACTCTTAAGTTTGTGGTTGAACTATTATTATTTCGAATCTCTATTTAAATTATCTCCATGTATTACTTTAAGAGTTTAGCTCCTCCCTTAGTTGTGTTAATTTATAATTATGCTAGGCTAAATTTCTAGGGGGTTTGGAGTTGGTAAAATTAAAGTTAACGATTGCTCTTTGGATATCGAATTGAACTCAATGAGTAATTTGTGAAATTGACCACTTCATCATTTTTGTTTGAGGAAGTGCTGGTTGGGAATAACAGCATCGTACTAATATGAAAGAAAAACACTTCTATTACTTCCAAGAATAGAAAGAAGAGACATACAAGCTCTAACTAAAAACTCTCAAAACAACACCTCACATATCTCTCAAGGATATTCACAACTCAAACTTGGTTGTGCTATGATGATCTAATCTAATTTACTTGATGATAGAAAGATTCTCCAAGCTCTCTATTTATAGCACCAAAACTAGGTACTAGGAAGGTGGAAGGAAAGTGTGTTGAAGCTAGGAGGAAGGTGTGAGGAAGGTGGTTCTTTGGTGTGAAGAAACTTCCCTTGTCATTCTTGCACATGGAGGAAGTTACATGAAAACTAGAAATTGGATTCTTCAATTGGCTTGTACTTGGATATGTCCTGGAAATTGAATTCTTCAGTGCTCCAGCTCACTCGTCGCCGATTCACACTTCCATAAGGGAGGTCTTGTGTTCAAAACTCTAGCCTCCTTCGATCCTTCCGACCCCAATGTAAAAAAAGAATTGATCACTTCACTTGTTAATTTTTGAAAAGTATTATTTCTTTATTGTATTTGAGTTTGGAATTAATTTAACACACATCTTACACACTCTAAATTAAGCCTATAAATTGAACAAGTTAGGAAATTAAGATTATTTTATTGTCTGAGATTTATCATTTACTATCCTTAAATTGGCAAAAATTTCCGATATTTATTTATAATCAAAGATACCCAAGATCCACAATGATAAATCCGAACACTACTTTTAATTAGTTAATTTATTTATGAGTTGTTTGGTTTGTATCAATTGACACAAGCTGTGATTGTTGTGTTGTATGTAAAATATGAGTAGGACCTTTGCCTTGTACAATCAAAGTAATTACTCAGGCTCAATTCACTTCAAGTTAAAGAATTGTTGCTTCTGTTTGATTGCTTTTTTGGGGCATACCAAAAATATTTTATATGTGATGCAATGGAGGATATTGTTTTGAAAGGTTAGTTTAAGCCTAGAATATTCTATCAAAAGAATCCCAAGATGAGCTGCAAAATAGAGCACTACGAATTAGGAGAGCCGACATCAGGCCTAGCTTGACACTTGACAACATTTCTCATAAATCTTGGGCATTCTACTGCAGACCTTTTGATGATTAGTTTTTGAGACTAAAACCATGGCTTAACTCATCTGAATCATTTGTTTATAAATGGAAAGTTTGGCTTCAAAATTGACAATTACGACCAATTTATTCTTCTAAAGGGAAAACTGTCAAATAGGTCCTCGAACTTTCATAAAAAGGTCAATTAAGTCCTTCTATACGAGGTTCTATCCGGCCGTCGCGAATTGGGGCAGTTCCCAGTGAAATTTTTTGATGATTTTTTTAGCATCTTATTTACCAAGTCTAGTTTACTTATACCAAATTTCAGCTAAAAATTCAATCGGGAACACATTCAAATTAATTCTTGAAGATAACTGCTCATTTTTCCGTTCTCGAATTAATTTGAATGTGTTCCCGATTGAATTTTTAGCTGAAATTTGGTATGAGTAAACTAGACTTGATGAATAAGATGCTAAAAAAAATTCATCAAAAAATTTCATCTAGAACCACCCCAAATCACGACGACCGGACAGAGTCTCCTATAGAAGGATTTAATTGACTTTTTTATGAAAGTTCGAAGACCTATTTGACAGTTTTCCCTTCTTCTAAATCTTTTACTTTGGTTGCTATTGATGTACATTGGTTATGATACTAAACGCAGAGACTATGCTAGAAGCCTAGAAGCAATTGATATGACCGATAAGTAAACTTTTGGCATCACTTATTGAACTGCAAGTTCAAAAGGCAGAACTGTTTAATTTGCCATCACTTTTTAAAATTGCTTCTTCTTACAAGTGTATTCATGTCTAGGAGTAATGCTATTCTTCTATTAAAAACCTTCGTTTCAAGAATACAAGTTGATATTTGTTGTTTCTAAGTTTAAAGAATACGACTAAATAGCAGATTCTAGTCTATCAAATAATATTGTGATGGATTAATATAGGATTCAATCTCTAGGGAATAGTAGTCTAGTAGCTAATTCCCCTCATCTGAAACATGTATTTTTATATTTGGTAGAATTCTACTTTGGTCCCATAAAAACCTCACCATTCTTTCATCTTCCTTTTTCGACTTGTTCAATTATGAAGGGGAGGGATTAGGGATAAGAGTTGAAGATGATTGTTTGTGTGACCGGAGGTGCTGGTTACCTTGCCTCGTTTCTCATCAAGACATTGTTGGAGAGGGGCTATACAGTCCATGCAACTCTCAGGAATCTAGGTGATTCCTTGCCTCACCAGAAAACTCTCATTTTCTGTCTGTATTATGTATTAGGACTTAGGAGTGGAACCACATTAAAGATTTGAGTTTCTTTTGTAAGAGTAGGTGATCCAGCAAAGGTGGGACTTCTAAAGGAGCTTCCTCATGCAGAAACGAAATTGAAGTTGTTTGAGGCAGATGTATACAAACCTGATGAATTTGCTCCTGCCATTAGAGGTTGTCAAGTGGTGATCCATATGGCTACTCCTTTGCAGCACACCCAACAAAGCACTGAGGTCTTTTTATATTTACCCTTAATTTGGCTATGTGTGATTTTGTTTTATTTGGAGATACTTCAGCTGTTCTTTTTTGCTGTTTATGATTTTTTAAGATCAAATGTAATCTGACCTATGTTTTAATATTGATAAGTTAAAGTTATAATTCTAAAATGAAAAGCCTGATGCTTATTATGTTAGTTGTATCCATGAACGTTTTCACGATAGTAGGAAGGTGGTAGATTTGGAAGGCGACTTTGAGCTAATTGACAAAAATAAAATGTTCAAACATTTCACCCCAATAAATTGGATTAGTAAAAAAGGTGTCTAGATTCTAACCCGTACTCTATGTTATTCTTGGTTAATTTACAACTGTAATGACCAGTGGAGGAGCTAGGGGGGGCAAGGGGGGGCAAGCGCCCCCGCTCCGACCAATTTTTTTTACTAGTATTACTTATCATATGTTTCTTGCCCCAACTTCTTTTTTAAAAAACAATAAGTACAACTTAAGATTATTTTAAGATTAAGTGTTAATTCTTCAATTGTTCCTAATTAGTCTATCTCCGGTGTTGGAAATGCCACTGCGTCAAATGAAAATATTGCTGAGATGAGAGGAATGAGAGGGACAAGAGAGCCCGAACAGAAAGTACACATGAATGAGATATTATTAGTGATCCATTTTTACGAAAACCAATTAATGAATATGCGCAGGGGGTTAGGGATGATGTGATGAGAGCATATGTTGTTAAAGGTGCTTGTCAACCAGCATCTCATAAGTTTCCACGAATTGAATTTGGAAAGTCATTAAGGAGCTTTCGAGGAGAGTGGTTTAAAACTTGGGAATGGTTGGAATATAGTATTTCTGAAGATGCTGCTTTCTGTTTTTGGTGTTACCTTTTTCATGGGCAAGAAGGAAAGAGATTTGGTGATGATGTGTTTGTGAGGACCGGATTCCGTAACTGGAAGAAGTCTCCTCAGTCTTGCGGAGTTGTATTCATCTGATTTTTCAGCTGTTGAGCAAATGGAGCTTAAAGAACAACTCCAAGTTTGGATATATGAGATGAGAGGGAATGAAGCATTTTCCACGGTACAAAGTATTGGTGAAGTGTCTAAGAAGATGGTTGAGCTTACAATTCACAAATCTTTTCACTTGGTCAATCGTCTTATTGAGTTGGCTCTAGTGTTACCAGTTGCAACAGCCACAGTTGAAAGAGCTTTCTCAGTGATGAATATTATCAAGACAGATCTTCGCAATAAGATGAGAGATGACTATCTTACGGATTGTTTAGTATGCTACATCGAAAGAGACATTTTTCAAGCAATTGATAATGAAGCTATTATGCAGCATTTTCAAAATATGAATCTCGTAGGATTGATTTGCCTACGTTGCAAAAGTAAATCAAGTAGCATGTAATGAACTATAATTTTTTTGCTAATTAATTACACCATTGTTGTTCTTATTATATTTTGGACACGTACTTTAAAATTTTTAGTCTTCAGTTTGCCCCTCCTTGGACAAACCTCTGGCTCCGCCACTGGTAATGACGACAGTGAAGAACTGAAGATTAATTTGCATATTAGAATTAGGATGTTTTTACTAAATTTTCTGGTCTGGTATGATCTTGTCTAGTCTGGTCTGGGAAATGTATGGTCTCTATGTATTTTATAACTATTCAAGTCTGAACTGGTCTGATCTGGGATCGAAAACAATCCAAGTAAAAACATCCTTACTTTTTAGTTTTCAATTGTTGGGAACTCTACTCCTTGGGCTACCTACATTTCACCCTTATCACACCAAAATGACATAATGGATATGTTGGTTTTGTCTTGTTTGTGATAGATGCTTACAAAATCACCTGGAGCGGTGTTAAAATGTAAAGCTACATCTATCTTACAAAGAATGTGTTTGTAATACCGTTTTCAGTGTTACAATTAAGACTCTACAAAGATGGATGTAGTAATTATTAATTATTCCGATTCCAATAATTTTTTTTAAATCCACATAGCTACTATTGTATATGTTCAACGTGGAATTCATGGATGTCATTTTGGCATGGATGAAACTTAAACTTGATCAATTTTAAGAGAAATGCTCAACATTTTGCATCAAGTTAATTAGGCTATTCATGATTTAATCGCCTATGTAGTACAAAAATATGTGGGAGGCTACTGTTGCTGGAGTTAGGAGCATTGCGGATTCGTGTATAAGATCGGGGACTGTAAAGAAACTTATTTACACAGCCACCGTGATGGCTGCATCTCCATTGAGGGACGATGCAACTGGTTTCAAGGACGCCATGGACGAGACTTGTTGGACTCCTTTTGATTTCCGAACCCTTTACCATATTGATTCATTCGTGGTACGTTGTATGTGTGTTCTTCTTCTCAATAATTGCCTTAATTGACGGGGTATGCCTTTCCTGTCTGTACTAGGATGACATTCTTTAGTACGATTTGGCTCAACTCAGGTAATGACAAGGTTGAACACTTGAACCTTAATCAATCCCAAATAGCTCTCACGAAATGGGATGACCTATTTTGGGGTTCATGTGTTTTTTGTAGGGTGAGGGAGCAAATCCCGTGAACTATAGGATGGAACAAATATATCTATCCCATTCTTTTTGGAACAATTAAACACTAAAATTGTAAATTAGAACAAATATACCACTATGTCATAGAAAATCTATACCCCTTATCTATACTTCAAGGAATGAATATACCCCCTAAACTCTTTGGACAAGAAAGTGTGTTTTTGTTTTTAGGCGTACAGTTCAAGGGTATATTCGTTATTTTTTTATATTTAGCTTGTGTAAAATACCATTCAACACACTTTTATCTCGTGTTTGATTTTATGGTTTTTTCCCATTGGGTAAAAACACACACAGCCCCGTGCTTATCATATTGACTGCATTTTTTCATAGGGATCCACATCCTTCACAACCATACTTATGGCTTGGGGCATACACCTCATATAATAAGGCACCCCCGTCTTTAACAAACTTGGTCTTAGACTTTCAGTTTTTTCATGCATTGTTTATAGGACTACGCGAGATCAAAGACATTAGCGGAGAAAGAAGTGTTGAGCTACAATGGGAAAGGCAACATACAAGTTGTTTCTCTTGTTACTGGCGCTGTTGGAGGCCGTGAAACGCTTCAATCATGGATGCCAGAAAGCTTGGGTTTGATGGTCTCACAAGCTACAAATGACAAAACAAGGTATGAAGTGCTGAGGTTTATAGAGGAGTTGGATGGTAAAGTTCCAATTGTACATTTGGAAGATGTAACTGCAGCCCACATTTTCTGCATGGAAAATCCAGAAATTAATGGCAGGTTTCTTTGTGCAAATTCCTATCTAAAGTCCGCCGAGATTGCGTCTTTCTATCAGCACCACTTCCCTGCCATCACAATCCCTCAAGAGTGAGTGCAACTGCTTTGCTGTAAAAGTTTCCTTTATTTTATTAGATGTTTGAATGAATGTTATTGTTTCAGGTTCATTGAGGATACAAGGAGGGATATAAAGTGGAATTCAAGCAAACTGGAAGATGCAGGTTTTGAGTACAAATATGACTATAAGACGATACTTTTGGATAGTCTGGAATGTGCCAAGAGATTCAGCAACCATTTTACTGAAGTATAGTGGGCTAAACTAGTTGTTTGGCCCAAGTGCCTCGGGGGTTTTTGACTGACCCTGAATTGCAGAGAAAAACTTACCAAAATTGTATTAATTTCTTCAAATAAGGAGAGAGATAATTTATTTACTCATATTTATGTGGCTAACTCACATGCCACATGTGCACCGTGCACATTGTAGCATTGGAGATGCTCTTACTCTCCTTTTTTGAACATCATGTCTAAGCCTCTCATTTAATTTCTATTTTATGAAATAATTAGCACTCTTATATGCTAGATTAATCATTGAATATTATAAAAATAATTCACCTATAATATCACAGTGTTATCATCAATGACCTCATAATGTTATATACTCATCAAAACTATTTCTAAAAAAAAAAGATATACTCAAATTATCTTATTTAATTAGGGAAAGTTCCCGAAATAGGACTAAAACAGTTTGAAAATTCCAAAAAAAGGACGGTCATGTTTTTTATTCCCAAAATAGGAGTAATTACTGCCAAGTTTGGAAAATATTGCCATGTTTGAAGTCTGGTACTGCCAAAACATGACAGTAATTAGTCCTATTTTGAGAATAAAAAACATGACAGTCCTATTTTGGATTTTCAGACCTTTTTAGTCGTATTTCGGGTAATATTCTCATTTAATTAATTTCTAAATAATCGTGTCATTTTTTATCAGGAAGCTTAAACCGGGACGGTAGTAGTACTTATATACTTCATGTTTTCTAATATAATAGAATAAATTCCACTTTTGGTCTCACGAGTTTTATATCAATTCCACATTTAGTCCACATCTTTCACTTTGTCCACTTTTGATACATGATTATTGTGTTTTCGCCCATATATGGTCCTTCCGACATTGTTTCTGATGGTTAAAATCGCCGGAAAAGGATCACAAACGGTTAAAAAAAATTAGTCAAGTACCAATGATGGACAAAGTGAAAGACATGGATTAAAGGTGGAATTGACACAAAACTCGTAGGACCAAAAGTGGAATTAATTTAATATAATATTACTAAGTGCAGGTTTGGCACAATTAGCTGCTTTTTACCTTTATAAAAGTTCCTAACTTTAACGAGTAGTAAGTACTCGTAATACTTTTGGAAAAGTACTACTAGTAACTAAAAAGTTCTTAATTGGAAAAGATTGTAATTGTTTAATAAATTTGACTTTTGATGTAGCCATGTTTCGTATAAAAAGTTGTGGCTATTTGAAATTGTATTTAATACAGAATGCAACATATACGGAGTAATTCATAGTGCCTAGAAAAGATCTTAATTTTTAAAACAGCTTCCAAAGGATGTTGTACCAAGCATCATTTAAGAACTTTTTGAAACTTTAAATAGTCAAAAAGCTTAAATGTATTGACTTGTGTCTATGAACATGACTATATTTATTGATTCTTTTTAATATATTGCAAAACCAAAACTACAACGAATTATACATTTGAAAGAAAAATAGATGGTTCCCTTGTTGTGGACAACAATCTGCCCACTTATTTGATCCCGTCAAACATATTGAATTTTATAGACAACCTATTCAGAACATTAAAAAAATCACGAGAAGTTCTCCAAGAACTCAATTGCATCAAATGTATCCCCATCAAAGAATGGGGAGTTCGTAACAGAAGATGGAGTTGGGATCATAAGATTATCTGATTCTGACTCGTCCATAATTTGTCCAAGCCCAAAGTCATCCTTATGTTGATCGAGTAAAAATGACAAGTCCATCAACTCCTCCGAGAATGTCGGAGAGGCGAAAGGTGGCGGGTAACACGGCCCAACGAGTCTGTTTTCTTTCTCCGTGATCTCGTCGTGTTCGTTCAGAGACGGAGGGAAAGAGAAATGAGGAAATATGTCACTTGCAATGTCAAGTGTTTGGTCTAGTCCAGAGTTGAGAATCAAGTCATGGTTTTCCTCTGATTCTTGGAGCTTGAACTGAGGGTTTTGTATCAATGACGGATAAGAGTCAATACAAGTGTGCATTCCTTTGTATTTGACCTCAAAAACAGAAGGGTCTTCATCAGACCTTTGAACATGCTTTGTAGCCAAACAACCTTTTGTGAAGCGATGAGTGCACCTGTAATATGCCCTGCAAAAAAAAGCCCGAAATAGTTTAAGTAGATGTTGAAGAGAGCTTATGAAAATGAAAATAGTGGAGACAAAACTCAAGTTGGAGTAAAATATAGCCCACCAGAGGATGCCATTCAATGAGACGAGGAGAGGAATAAGAACAAATCTGATGGTTAATTGAGCAACTTATGCAATTTTTAGCACAAATTCATTGAATTTTTAGCAAATTCAGACGATCAACCAATTTCATTGAATATAAACGGTTAATTAAGAAATGGGCTCTATATGTACAACATCCATTGAATATAAGTATAACAAGTTAATAAGTATATTGCATTTCTCTAATAAAAAGTCTAAATGCATGATAATGAAAACTCCAAATTAATCACTTTAATGATATGATGATAAAGTTTTTGGGATAACTTAGAAAAGTCAACAGAGTCTTGTCCAATGTAGAGGGAGTAATTAAAAAAATACAAGGAGTAATTAATAAGAAAAGAAAATGATTGATTAATGAAGTGCTAGAAACCGATGGTGGGAAATTGATGATGGAAAGATTAATAATAACCTCAGTGTGGAAAGAAAATACACAAAAGGAAACAAAAGAAATGAAACATGTGGGACAAACACTACCAATCCTAAGGAACAAGAAACGTATACACTCATTAATGAACTCAGAACCTTCTTCACTCCTACTCGGACAATATGAATCCTACTGAATTCATGGAAAAGTCAACCATGTAAAAATAAAGTTAAAACCAATCATATAGATCCGCACTAAAAATCCTTAAGGCCTTGAGAATAGAGGACATGTCCTCTACGACATAGGAGAGGGATCTCACCTAGGGTGGGTTGCCCCCAAAATGTCTTTCTGGCCGTATTTTCTCCAGCTATGACCATCATCAAGGGCGCCTCCTAAACCAGTGGCTGAGCAAACACGGACACTTTCTGTAGCCTGTGGAGAAGTTTTCCTGCAATTCCATATGATAAATGTGAAGATTGAGTTGGGAAAATGGCTGTTTGATCCTTTTTAATGTTTTTAACAACTAAAAACGTTGTTTGGTAAAATAGTTGTTCGCCCTTGTGTTTTTGAATGAAATCGCTGAAATGGAAACACTACAAATAGGAAATTTCGAGTTAGTGTGTTGAAATAGGTCATTTCCTAGTAATTGTTATAGTCAAACGGCTAAATTATCAAACGTTTTTATGATTGAATATGTTATTAACAACCTTTTAACATAATATTTTAACCGTTAGACGCTATTAACAACCCGCTAACATAATCCGTTAACCGTTAAATGTCAAACACGCCGATTGAAGAGCAACAAAGATTGATGCTTTTTAAGAACATAATTCAGATCTCAAGTTTTAAAAAAATGATTTGAGTTATAGATGAGCTAACAAGTGATATTGGATGAAGTCATGAATACCTTTTCTTGGAAAAGCCCAGTCTGCAATTCTGTTTTGAAGAATCTGCATCAGAGAGTTCACTAACAGGGGAGTTGTTACCCAGAAGAGGAGGAGAGGAAGTATCCATGGAATCAGGCAGTCCAAAGAAAAGGTTGAAACTGAGAAGTCTTATAATTGCCTTATCACAAGAAGAGATGATCTTCTTGAGCAGTAGCAGCTCACAGGTATCTGGTGATGATGATTCTTCAATCAAGCCTTGCAGCTGGACTGCACAATCTCTGCCCCGTGTTAGCTCATTGATGATCTCCTTGTTTCTCTCCAAATTCATTCCAATGGTATTTTCCATGTTGTATTTGGAAACGAAAAGAAGAAGTGCAGAAGAAAAAACAGAGGATTTTTTTATATCAACTAGCTAGTTAATCTCATATAAAATCTTATCATGAAGACAAGCAATTGAGCAGGCACTTCACACTGCACTTCCCAGAGACTAAGGAGAACACAGAAAATAGGCAGTAAAGTTCAGAAAATATATGGGGGACGGAGTCTAAACTATGGTATATATACAGGGTAGGTTCCACCGAAAACCTCTCCTAAAATAAGACATTTTTATAGTGAAAAATTTTAATAGTTACTCCCTCTGTCCCAATTTTATAAGATATCCTTACTATTCATTTGATCAACATAAATCACTCTTAATCTCCTACTTTATACATCAATTTTTTTATGAAATTTGAATTATTTTTTGCAGATTTTGTAGCGGGTTTAATGTAATTTCTAAATATGTACGATAGTATTTTTTTTCTAAAAGTAATTTGAGTGCAGACATGGATCCATTTACTTTATCGTCGCTCAAACATCGTAAACCGAACAGTATCTTATAATTTGGGACGGAAGGAGTATTACTTTAAATAGAGCTAAATGGAAATGGGGGGCGGAGTCTAAACTATGACATATATACTGAGGAGGGTTCCACCTAGAACCCCTATGAAAATGAGATGTCTTGAGAACCCCTCCAAAATGAGATTCTTCTAATGAGAATTTTTAATCGCAATCTCTTATGTATCATAATTAATGCTTAGTATTCACATGAAGCCATATTCATAATTATCATAAATTCAAATGGGGTATTTTGGAATTAATCTTAAGTAATTACTCTATAAAAATGTGACTTGTTCATATTAGTCGTGGATTGCAAAAATGAATAATAAAGATTAGAAGTTCTCATTTTAGATACACTTTCATTCTAAGAGAGTTCTCGAGAACCCTCCCACATGTGTGTGGGGGGTTTTAGTACACATAATAAGTTATTATCTCGTACAAAATGAAAACAAATTCGGAGTATCGATTTGAAATCTAAAAGCTAAAAAATGAGGTGACATTTTGTTAAATATATAAATCAAAATTTCTCTATCACAACATAATATGAATTACTTTGAACTAAAGATGTGTTACAAACGTTGGGTTTCCTTCTTAATTGAGATATTAATGAGAACTCTAGAATATCGCAGAGATGTCTAGAATTCTCTAGATGTGTGTATAGAAGTATTGAATGTTCTAGAATATTTTAGAGCTTTCTAGAAAGGCGTGGAATTATCTATAAGTGTGTGAAAGAATGTAGAATGTTTTAGAACATTGTATGATTTTCTAGAGAAGTGTGGAGTTCTCTAGAATCGTATTGAAGTGTGTGGAAGCCTCTAGAACATTCTGAAAAGATGTGGCGCTCTGTAGATTCTTCTAGAAGATTAGAGAAGATGGTGGATACTTTTAAAAGACTCTAGAAATATGGTGGTGCATAGAAAGTTCTAGAGAAGTTTGGAGGAGATTAGTATAAATTAGAGTTAGAGCCATGAGAGAGTCTTGGGGAGAGCCTTGAGTGAGAGCAAGTGATGAAAGAGAAGAGTCTGAAGGAGAGCTCTTGAGTGAATGAGAGCCTCCTTGAGAGAGGAGAGTGAGAGTGAAGTAGTCTAATATACAAAGAGTGAAGTGAGATACTCGTTTACTTGTAAAACATCTCTAGTACATTTAAATTGTATAATAAAAAAATATTATTTTCATATGAAGCCTTTCTATTACGAGTGAGCGAGTGACTATACAAGAGTTCCTTGAATTCGTGATCCTGAAAGAGGTTGGGCCTTAGGGTCATGTTTTCCCAACAACAAACAACTAAAGTGCACTGCTAGTATACCTTCGTCACGGAATAATATGTACTCCCTCCATCCCTAAATGTTGTTCCAATTGCGGATTACGAAAGTTGACCGACGATAAAGTTAAATGATCCCTGTGAAAACTCGGATTATTTTTAGTAAATAAAATTTACATATTCATAAACTACATTAAACCTGCTACAAAGTCTGTAAAAAACAATTCAACTTTTATAAAATTTTGATATAAAAGGTAAGAGTTTAAGAGTGATTTAAGTTGACCTCGATAAGCGAAATTTAATGTAGAGATGCATTACGAACCTGCATGCCAAAGGAAAATCAACACGCCCTTTTCCATGGCCTGTCCTAGGCATGGGTAAAGAGGCTTTTACCTAGTGTCCATGTTTCTACTACGAGGGCCTATAAATTTTTGATATGTATAAACTAACATATATACATATGTGTATTATGCATGATAGATTTATATTTGAATTACTCTCCCTATACCATTGTCAACCCGCTTTTTATTGTCAGGAGTTAAGTGCCAATATTTTATTACATTCAGATTTAATCTTTTCTTTTCTAAAAAAAGATTAGTTTACATTTTATGTTGTTTAACAACATAAGTCAAAATTCAATTTGAAAAAAAAAATCAGAATTCAATTTAGAACACACAAAGAAAATTTAGGACATGCAATAATCAAAACAATGTTGCACTTTTAATTGTTTACAGTCTTCAAGTCTTTGTCTTCTACAATTTTGTATCCTAAAAGTTTGCAATCAAAATGTCGCCTTTCTCAGGAGCAAAACGATGTTTTGAAGGAGAATTAAAGAACGTTTTGAAAACATCGTTATTTTCCACAATGTCTTGATAATAAGAATGGTTAAGAATATCAATATTATCTGCAATACTTAACTCTACTTTGGATATGAGGTATCAAGAGAGAACAAGTGTAATTATACTATTTGCTAATTTGTTACTCCGTATTATAAAATAAAAGAGTACTTTTTGAACTCTTATTATACATGTTGAATCTAGATATATTTAAATTGTAATATAGGGGCAAACAAATTTACATTATCTCTGGTCTATAAAATATCAAGACCAGACCTGCCCTTTTCTTGTGAAACATTATGTTTATTTGATGGGAAAATTGCCCTAAATAGCAATATAAAACGTTGAAAATTCAAAATAAAACCATCATGTTTTTATTCTCAAAATATGAGTAATTACTGTTTTTTTACAATACCAAACTAAATACATGACAGTATTTTTTAAACTTGGCAGTAATTAGTACTCCGCATTATTTAGGAAATAAAAACATAGCAATCCTAGAATTCCAAAATGTTTTACTCTTATTTCGGAAATTTTGGCTTCTTTGATAATCTATATAGATGAGTTTACGTGTACAGAAATTTTGGCCAAAATTGACTTTCATGTGGATTAATAAAGTAAAAACTTTGGGATTGAACTTTGTGCAGAAGAGAGAAAATTAACTTTAACCACATATTTCTTACTTTAAATGGAAATGACGAATCTTTTTGGGCCACCGAAAAAAGGAAATTTGGCCAATCTTTTTGGGCCACCGAAAAAAGGAAATTTGGCCAATCTTTTCAAGGAGTATATATATTCCCTCCGTCCCCTTTTAAATGTCCCGTTTTACTATATTGATATGTCTATATTTAAATGTCTCATACCTTATTTGGTAAAATTTGTGTGACCCAAAATCATTCTTACTTTATTTTTACTTTATCAATTAATATCAACCACACAGACTCACTTTTCTTAAAACCCGTGTCACCCTTTAAAAGGGGACGTAGGG
Source organism: Cuscuta epithymum (assembly GCA_945859915.1). Taxonomy (NCBI): domain Eukaryota; kingdom Viridiplantae; phylum Streptophyta; class Magnoliopsida; order Solanales; family Convolvulaceae; genus Cuscuta; species Cuscuta epithymum. The sequence continues at coordinate 1,068,333 of CAMAPF010000075.1, read as the reverse complement.
AGTATAAGGGGGTGTTTGGATCTGATTCTCAAAACTGATTCTGCTCCTTCAGGGAGCAGAAGCAGAAGCTGGAGTGTTTGGGTGAAATTCCAGAAGCACTTCTGGAGCTCTAATTTACTCTCAGAATCAGTTTTTTTAGAAGCTGGGGGGTACCAGCTTCTGAAAACTGATTCTGATTCTGCTTCTGCTTTTAAAAAAGAAGCAGAAGCAGAATCAGTTCCAAACACCCCTAAGTATTCGGCACGTTTTCATTTAAATTAATTCGAATTTATTGGTAGATTTGTGTGTCGTTATGACGGAAGCGGGAGAGAAAGTACGAGGAAAGGGAGATGGGAAACGGTGAAGTACTGAAGTGTGCGTGTGGAAATATAACGGATTAGTAGAACTACGCTGATAAGAATGGTCGGTGTGACGTAGGATGCATCTAACTTTCTTTCTCTCCCTTGTACGATTGTACCCCATATATGTACAATTTTTTTTATACACGCCTTATATGTACAAATACTAGTATTTGTACCCGTGCCGTGCACGAGATAAAATCAGTTTGCTTTTCAGTGGATATATTATACTGAAGGTATAGATTTTCTATGTCAATGGTAATTGATTGTTGGTATAAAATACCGTTAAGTGACAATTTGTCTGTGTGCCCTATTTTTTTTACTAATTATCTTAACATGCTTCCAGTCTATATTCTCTAATGAAAAGATCCATTTATTTGTAACTCTCGGTTGCATCCAAATGGAAATTAATCTTTTCAATTATTTGTACCTGAACAAAAAAATGCTCAATGTCTATTTTTATCTATCAAATTTCATCCCTGACTTGGTGTTTTTTCCAAAACTAATAACACATTTTTGTAATATATTGATCCTTAAATGGACGTAGTCAATTTTTAAAAAAAATATTAGCCCTTCTAGACTTTAGAATTTTGCTAATTGGTACTTCGATCTCTTTCTTCAAGAAAAGAGTTTAGAATGTATAGTTTTAATACATTCTGATTATAATGAAGATGATGGCGGTGACAATAGGCTGCCTATTGTGATTGGTAGCAATCAATTTATTTTTCATTGGGTTGAGTTATTGAGGGTAATATGATCTTATTAAGTAAAATAAGTGTTATTGTACAAACAACAGTTGCATGTTTTAGATTTTCAATAGACAATTTTACCTAGAAGGTCACATGAATAAAACTTATAAAAAGATTCTCATCATATCAAGAGGTAGCTATCATAGAAACATAAACATGTCAAGCTATGCAATGAAAAATAAAACAGATGTCCCATATTTATAAATGAAAAATGATCTCAATCTTCATGACCAAATATAACTAAAAGAATTACTACGTACTGTTTATACTCAGTCTAGATGTCTAGGACATAACTGTTATAACTTACTGAGTATTTTAATTACAACCCGTATTTTTCATAAATTATTATTATATTTTGTACGACACCGATCTTGCATATAAAAAAAAATCTAATTATGCTAGCTCTACTTTCTCCTAGCTTGCTAGTGTCCTTTATGTTTTCCGATTTTTCAAAACTTGGATATATTTTTTGTCTTAATTTAAAATTGGATTTATCTAAAAAAAAGTCTAAAAACATCCATCCATCATATATTCAAAATTCTTTTTATTTTTACATATGCAATATTGATATCATATGAAAGATAATAAAAAATCTTGAATTTGTATATGTATTTTATAAAAATTTAAATATAAATAAAAAAGTTATATCAATTCAAAAAACAGAGAGATTGTTCTTTGTTGGACGAGCCATGAAGTGACTTCCCGATTTTAGAAGAAAGCCGCCTATGATATTGAATTTACCTAGAATTCCAACACAATGGCTTATTCCTACATTAACCTAATAGCAATTCTGAATTCCAATATAACATAGAGCCCGTTTGGTGAGCCCTTTTTCGGCTTATCATGTTTATCACAGCCAGCTTTTTCACCAACTTGATTTTGCGCGCTGAGCTGTGTAATAAGTAAGGTTGGGTTACTTTGTTGGCTGTATTGCCTGAAGTTATTGTAGATGATCATTTTGGTTATTCTGCATATAATTTTATATTTTATTTATTAATAACAAATATTTTAAATATAATTTCTTCATGAATCAGCATAATCAACCAATATAGTTGCTTCAGCCAGAACTTCATAAATTTCAACGGAATCAGCCAATTCAGCCAACTTTAGTGCTACCAAACAGGCTCTTAAATTCTTTAAAATAGGACTTATTTAATTCTATTAAAAAATAAGTTGATTAAAACTTTCTAAAATATGAGTGAATGATTTATATTTTAGAAATAAAATAATGAGTTATATTTACCACTAATTTAATCCTCTTAAAAAATCTCTTATTTTTATTTGTGGTGTTATAGGATTCTTTTAAATTTCTCCACTTTGAAAAATCAGAAAGCTTTACATATGTGACTTTTGGAATTCTAATTTGATTGAATTTTAATCTAACTGGTGGAGTTCTAATTTGTAGTAATTCTAATCCTAATCTACAAAAAAGTTTTTAAGTAATGTTAGATTTTAGGAGTTCTTACCTAGGGTAGGAAAGCCTAGTATCTACGTAAGGCTTTAGGAGTAATATATTCGGATGCGTAATCTAGATTTTAGGGAGTTTTTAATTACTTAGGATAGAATTGCTTAGAGCATGACACGTGGCAAAACTTTCTATAATTGTATCTTTTAAATGTATTATCTATAGATATTTCATTTATAAAAATAAACCTTTGGAAATTGTATAAACGGACATGTACACCCTTGCCACTATTTTTGTAATCGTATAAGAACGTCTGCATTCATGGTATTCAAATAAACGATTTTTCTAGTACACCTAATTGTCACATTATTCTTACGCATTAAATTTTGAATAATCTCAAAGTATAAATTTGTTCATCAATAATGATACTTAGAGCATCCACATTCATGATCTTCAACTTTACGGTTTTTTATAACTTATTATTGTCATGTCACCTCCACATAAGATAATCTCAAATAATCTCCAACCCAATAAATTTCTCCTCATTCATGATCTTAATTTACCTTAGATAGGGGCATAAGCATGCACGAACTACAAAACTAGTCATCACCATAGTTATGAGTATATGCCTAGATGTTGGAAATAATCTCAAAATAATCCAGCTTTAGTATTTGATACCAGATTATTTTATCAAATAATCTCATAAAATAATTTCAACTCCTCATCCATGATCCCACAAAAAATCATCCACATCATCAAAATGATCTCAAAAATAATCTATGGATGTGGATGCCCTTATATATTTAGTTTTTCTATAACATGCATTAAATGAATTTTAACTATAATCTACAATAATTCGGGATTTGAATCTTGATACAGATTTTTTTTTAAAATAATGTTAATCTTTGAAATAATCTTACACGCGTCATCTAATTAATCTTCAAATAAACTAACCAATGGTGATGCCCTAAGAATTTCATCGTATAATACTCGCTATTTTTTATCTACTTTCTCTCAATCCCCATTATCATTCACTATTAGGTAGTGCTCCTTCCGTTCCAATTAGATACTCTTGTTGTGGTTTACGAAGCTTAACCGACGATAAAGAAATGAATCTATGTCTGCATTCAAATTATTTGTAGCAAATAAAATTTACATATTCAAAAAACTACACTAAAAATTTTACAAATTTGCAAAAACTAGAATCAAAGTTGATAAAAGTTTGATATATAAAGTGAATGATTAAGAGTTACTTGTGTTAACCAAGTGAATATGAACTCGGACCATCAAATGGGACGGAGGTAATTGTAAATTAATGAAATTGTTATATACAAGTGACTTTTACCTTAAAAAGTGACTTTAAGATTTTACCTTAAAATTGGGACGGAGTAATGGAGTATCACAGAATATAAAAAGTGATTTTAAGATTTTAATTCGAGACAAATTAATGAAATTGTTATATACGAAGTACAACTAAAACACTCTGATCTGGTAAATTCACGATATGATGTGCTCTAGCAATAATTATTAAATCGCTAGTTGATGGATAGTCTACCCGGGGGTATCTTATCCGAGGGGTTATCACGTGAATAACTTAGAGAGAAGTCAGAGCAAATAGGAGGAGAGAGAGTCGATTTATTAAAATGAACTCGAGATGTGGAGTTGAGATGTAGATTGTGTCGATTACAAGGAGAAATGGGTTGCTATTTATAGCAGCAATAAATGCGATGAGGGGACACGTGTCAGTAATCCAACGGCCGAAGGGTCACATCAGCCGGTTGGCACCGGCAGTGGTACGTTCACCGCATTGAATGCGGTTGGCGGATGTGACGTGGCATTAAATGCGGTGGTTGGCTGTCTCCAAAAGGAATCTTCGATGATTGAGCCAGTCCAGCCGAAGGCTCCTCGTGTAGCCGAGGGCTCCTTGTAAGGCCGAAGGCTCCTCGTGTAGCCGAGGGCTTCATGTATGGCCGCAGGCTCAATGTGTAGCCGAAGGCTTGGTTCAGCCGAGGGCTTCCCCCTGGTGCCGAGGGCTCAATAGTGCCGAAGGCTAATGTTCTCGCCCGTTTTTCCCCAGTAGCTTCTTATGCCAGAGAAGGCTATCCTGTGAGTTTCGGAGCCTTCGGCCAAGGGGGCCGAAGGCACCCTAGTGCGTATTCTGGGCTACTTTGAAGCTTGGGCCGTTGTATTTGGGCCTGAGATGTTCTCTGGGCTTATTGGACTTGTGTAGGAGAAGTAGGAGTCTATGGGCCGGGGGTTCCTGGGCCATGTACTCCATCAGGAGTCCCTCACTCCTTTTGCCGAAAGGTACTTGAGGGAAAAGGAGTAGGTGCGTTGATTCTTCTGGGGGCTTTCATCATTTCGCTGGGTGCCTTTTGCTGGAGAACTTTGTCTATTGCTGATTGCCGAAGGCTTCCCTCAGTCCCTCACATGTCGAGGGTTTTCTGAGGGAAGTATAACACCTGTATGACTGCAGAAGGCTTTCCTCAGTCCCTCACATGTCGAGGGTTTTCTGGGGAAAGCATAGGTGTATTGCCTGCGTGTGTTGTGGTGAGGGCTGCTTCATTATTGTCAGTGACTGGAAAATTTCTGACATTTTGCTCTGCCGAAGGGGTTCCACTTTGATGTTTGTCTGGAGGCTGTACGCGTCAATTGAAAATTGCCTGTATGAAGGAATTTTTGTTGTGTATGATCCCCGAGGGGGATATCCCAGTCCCCCACTCCTTGAGGCCGAAGGCAAGTTCGGGCTGAAGGAGTTATGATGAGTTGATGAGCCCCCCGAGGGGTGGTTACATTGATAAGCCGAAGGCCTATGTTGCTATGGGCTCGAAGGCGTTTGGTGGAATTCGTTGCTTGAAGGCTGCGGTGAGTGATAGCCGGAGGCTATCATTCGGGGGCATCCCAGTGTTGCCGAAATATAGTCGTTGTAATATAGCCGTTGGAGGGGGGATTGACGTGGCGTGTCCTCGTTGGCTGAAGGCGGACGGCTACCACCCATTGGGCGATGAGGCGGTGTGTAATGATGGGCTTTTCAAATCGAGGCCCACATATCGAGGCCCTGAGCCTATAAATACCCCAAAGCTGGAGTCATTTTTCCTTGTGTGTTCATTGTGAAGCGAAGCTCTGCCCTTTTATTTTCTAGAGAGAGAAAGTTTTATTTGATCAAACCCCAAGCTTCGAGGTCAGTTCTTTCACTGTTCTCCGACTTTTCCAGCATACTTTGCTTTATCGCTTTAGATTAAGTGTTAGTGCCTCGCTAGGAAATTCTTAGCCTCCCCTTTTCTTTACCTTTAGTCTTCCGACACCGAAAGATGTCATCTGCAAGCGATTCCCAAAATCACTCGAGGGAGCCCTCGGTTGCAGCAGAGAGCACCTCTGACACTGAGTCACCAAGCGAGCAGTCTTCGACCCACAACGATCTTGCAGTGGCAGAGGAGGTACAAAGCAATCTCCGGGTGGAGTTAGAGGCTGAAGAGTTTGAGCAAGTCGCCGCGGACGAGGAAATGGCCCTCGCACTCCAAGTGGCTGAGGAAGAGGAGGAGAGGGAGCGACAGGAGGTGACTGTTGCTGTTTTGCCCCTCCGAGGTTCAGGGGAGACGAGTACCTCTCGGCCTTTAGACCCGGAGCCTCTGAGTGTAGCCCTCGGGAAAAAGAAGAAGTCAAAAGCTCCTCAGAAGAAGAAGCAACCCGCAGCGGATTGTGGGAAACCTGTGGGCATACCCGAGGGACACTCTTGGTTGAACACCGCCGCCCTCGCGCTGAAGTCGAGGGCTGACCGGGCCGAGTGTTACGTCACCCAGTTGCATGTGGGCCCTTCGGCCACCGTGATTGAACCGGGGCCTAACGACCTCCTCTCCCAGGCTCCCGAAGGATGCTTCGCCGTACATGTGCTGTCAGTCTCGATGGGCCTCCGGTTCCCGTTGCACCCATTCCTCCTTGAATATCTTAGGTTTGTGGGCTTAGCCCCCTGTCAACTTACCCCAAACAGCCACTCTTACATTACCGGCTTTCTGCAACTCTGCCGGTCTCGGGGGGGTAACGGCCACTCTGGACTTATTTTTTCAAAGCTTCAACCTGTGCCGGGGGGGCCATACCAATTCCGAGGGCTTCGCAAACCTGCAGCAACTTGCCCCCTGGAGGCTTTTCGACGATGTGCCCTCGTCTCACAAGGGATGGAAAGACCGATTCTGCTACATTAAGATGGCTGGAAACCCATTCCCGAGGGAGCTGCGCAATCACTTTAGGCGGCATCCGAAGGTGGGAAATGCCGTACTTCAGAAGGATGGGAAGAAGATCGCTGCCTTACTGCCGGGGGCCACAAAGCATGTGTCCGTCAAGGACTCCACCCTCCCCGGGGATTTGCTGGCCTTAGGCTTTCGACGGTACCGATTTCTGGGCGAGAGAGATGAACAGTACCCCGTTTTTGAGAGAGCTTTCGGTAGCACTGGAGGTAGTTACCGGAGGGTCTGCTTTACTTTACTTAGGAATTTCGCGTATCCTTATTTTATCCCCCCCCCCCCCCCCGTTGTTGAACCCCCCGGTCTGACCCCACTGTTGTTTTGCAGGTGTTAACATGGATGTCTCTAACTTCGCCGCTTTGAAGAAGAAGTTGGCCAAAGAGCCAAAAAAGAAGAAGGAGGCGGGGAGTCAGAAGCCCGTCGATGATTTCTTCCAGAAGGATGGGGCATCTCGGGTGCCGGAGGGGGAGGGACCATCCAAAACCGACGGTGCCGGTGCCGGGGGCTCCAAAGGGGAGGAGCTCAAGAGAAAGAACTCCGGGAAGGGTGTAGCCCCCCCGGAGAACAAGAAACAGAAGAAGGGTGCCCCCGGGAGGAAGGATGCCCCCATAGTGATAGTCGAGGAGCAGCCTTCCTTGAATCCTTCTGCGACTACTCCTCCTCGATCTCCTCCATCCCCCATAGACGAGGGAATCCGCCCGGCGGAGATCATCCAGTTCCCCGTCAAGTCGGGGACCTCAGTTATGCATGGCACCCTTCATCCTGTAGGCTTTATGAGGGGGGTCATGGCGCCGAAGGATAGGTCAGTGCTGGCCCGCCTCGGGGATGACATCCTCGACTACAAGGTCGCGAGCTACAGCACTATGGTGAGTTGTCTTCCCTTTTTATCTCCTTCAGTTCTTTCTTTTTGATGATAGCCCCCGGTGAACCATTCTGATGCCACATTTTTGTTTATATGCGTTTATGTGCAGGCTGCCTTGGCTGCTTCTGAGCAGGCCCGAAGGGTTGAGCAGCTGAGGATTGCCAAGTGCCAGGCGGACGAGGCCCTGAAGAAAGCTGATGAGGAGAAGGTCACCCTTAGGCAGAGGGTTGCTGATGCGGAGGCGAGCCTTCGGCTGGAGAAGGAGGCCTCGGAGCAAAGGCTCAAAGACGCTGAGGCGAGGGGGAAAGCCGCCGCCGAGGAAGCCGCCGCTGCCATTGCCAGGACCGTTGCCGAGGCTGCCGAGAATGATAAGGCTGAAGCGGTGGCTGACGCCAGAAAGAAAGCGGTTGAGGCTTTTCTTGCCGAGGGCTGGGCGGCACCGGACCACGAGGGGTGGGTGGCCTCCGTGGTGGAGCAGAAGGTCGACTCTTGGGTGAAAGGCCCCGGCGCGGAATGGCTTGCCCGGAAGGGTAAGGACTATTATGATGGCGGTGAATTCTTCACCCAGAAGATGATCTACCGGAGGCTGGCCCGGCATTTAAAATTCGATCCGAAGGAGTTTGATCCGGCAACTTACGGCCTCCCCCCCTTGCAGCCAGATGTCCGGGTTCCTCTGCCCGAAGGCGAAGAGAGGCCGGATCTTGAGGACTCCGAGCTTATGGGCGAGGGTGACAATGAAGAAGCCGAGGATGATGCGGCCTCAAAGCCGAAGGAAGATGTCGTCAAGGATGCATAAACTTAGAATTTCCTCGAGTATAAACTCCTGTAATAGTTCATAGGTTTTCGGCTTCGGCTATGCCTTATAAACAAACATCTTTTGCACTTTAAAATGTTGTTGTTGATGGATGATTGTGCCTTCGTGCTTTTGTGAATGAATGTTTCCTTCATTTCGAACTTGAATGCATGCCCCTGTTTCTCTTTGTGTTTGTGTATGAATGAATGTATGTTCTCCTTTCCCCTGCCTGGTTTCCCGAAGGCCAAGAGTTTGTGGACTTAGAAAATTTTCTAAGTGAGACCAGACCAGGACCCTTCGGCTGTAAAGTAGAATTTGCCGGAGGCTCGTGATTGTGGACTTAGAAAAATTTTCTAAGTAAAATTCCACCGCATGTCTTCGGTGATGAGTCATAGGGATTGCTTCCGGGTTGTAGCAATAGGACCGAGGGCTAAGGTGAATTAGATCTAGGAGATTTCCCAAGTGAAGTTGCCTCCAATGCCTCCGGGAAGCTTGGGATCCTTTGTTTAGTAGCGTAGATCTTGGCTATTGCCAAGTAGTTTGGGGGGCCATCGGCCGCAACCCTGTAAGTGAAGAGGGCATCCCTGTTTTCTCCCGAAGGGTCTCCAATTGTGGACTTAGTCAGATTTCCACAATATCCCAATAGTAGTTGTAGTTAACCTTCCGGTATGGGAACTGCTCTGAGCCCCCGGTACATATGGTTGCCGAGGGGTTCGAGATTATGGACTTAGTGAAATTCTGAGATCTGTCTCCCATAGAGTGACCCTTCGGTTGATGAGTCTGCTTCGAAAGGCACCAAATTGTCATCATTGAGTGAGTTTGGTAGTATTCCGCCTTCGTCGGTATGAACCCTCCGGTTTGTGTAGGTGTAGATTTAGCTTGCCTTAGGACTTTGTGGAGCCTTCGGCATGTCACATAGTTGACTTTGATCCAACCTAAATTTAGCCAAATTTAGGTGAAGTTTTGCTTAGTGAGCTGTCTTCTTGAGCTTCCGGGGAAACCGTTGTACTCCAAGGCTTTTTGTAGTGAAGCTTTCGGCTATGTAGCCAGATGACTCGATGTTGAGAGATTTTCTTGTGCATTTGAGCCTCCGGGGAGAATAGTATCCGGGGAGTTCCTTCCCCCCTACACACCCCTTTTTTTTTTTTTTTTTTTTTTTTGTGGATGGTGTAGGAGGGGCATCTAGAAACTTGGTTTCTAGGAAAGGCTTGGCCTATATGGGAGGCAACGGAATAAACCGTTGGCTCCCCCTTCGGGAATGACCTTCCGATATCCCGAAGGGTTTGAGGGTCGTTTCCTCGGCCCGAGACATCGTCTGTTGCCTGCTTCCCCTTGGGAGATAGCACGGAAAGCGCCTCGGTTTTGAAAGTCGTCCCCTCAGCCCGAGACATGGTCTGTTGCCTGCTTCCCCTTGGGGGATAGCGCGGGGAGCGTTTCGTTTGTGGAAGTCGAATCCTGGGCCCGGGACGTGGTCCGTTGCCTGCCTCCCCTTGGGGGATGGAGCGGAAAGCGTTCCTGGGAAGGGTTTTATTCGTGTGTAGAACACAAATAGCCGGGGGCACTTGGTACCAGCCGGAGCCGAGGGGTATTGCACCCCTCGGTTTTTTTTTTTTTTTTTTTTTTTTTTTTTTTTTTTGGAAGCGTGTATAATATGCATAATGTATGCATGATTGCGTCCTCGTGGGATACGGCTTACTGAGAAAACACTTAGTGTTTTCAAAAAGTGATGGGGGTGACCCGTGCACTTGGTACTTGGTACCTAGGTTGTTGTTCCTCCTTCATCAGAGGGAGAGGCCTTGGGCCTATTTTGGTGGAGAAATGAGGGCTTGGCCACTCATGTGTAGGAGAGAAGGGGGCCTTGGGCCGTTTGTACAATATGTAGGTGATGAAGGCTTGGCCTTCTGATTATTCTTCAAAAACAGATGGGGCCTTGGGCCATTGATCATTTACACTTGTTGAGGATGAGGGCTTGGCCACTCATTGGTAAAACTTCACTAGGTGATGCACGTTCCAATGTCTAGGGATCTCTGTCCCATTAGGGCGTTTAAGCTTGTATGTCCCTGGTTTGATGATGGCTGAGATGATGTAGGGGCCCTCAAACTTGGGAGCCATTTTTCCTCCTTCGGTGGGTAGGCTGGCTTCCCTTCGTCGGAGGACGTAGTCACCCACCTGAAATTCTCGGGAGCGGACCTTGGCGTCGATGTAGCCTTTGACTTGTCTCCTATAGTTTTCGGCCCTGAGGAAGGCTTGCTCTCGGCGTTCCGAGATGAGATGAAGGTCGAGGGCCATGTTGGCGTCGTTGACCTCGGGCTCATATTGTTCCACCCTTCGGGTCGGAAGGGTCACTTCTGTTGGAGCCTTAGCCTCAAAGCCATAGCATAGGGAGAAGGGTGTCTCGCCTGTTGCGCGCCGAGGGGTCGTGCGATAGGCCCATAAGATGTTGTGAAGTTCTTCAACTCCCTTCTCTCGGCCGAGAGGGGTCTTCTTCGTTGCTGCACTGGTTTGGCCGAAGGGTCCACCGCCAGGCGGTGGGTGATAACCCTTCGGTCAATTCCTGGCATGTCCTCCGGCCCCCATGCAAAAACAATGGAGTAGGCGCGGAGGGCCTCGGTGATGCCAGCCTTCAGGCCTTCGGGGAGCTTGGCTCCAATCTTCAGGACTCTCTCCGGCTTGGCCGGATCGAGTATCAAGTCTTCGGTTTCCTCGGCAGGCTCAGCCCTCGGCCTGCCTTCCTCTTCCTCCAGGGCTTTGGTGGTGATTGTGTCCACACGAAGTTCAGTCTTACTAACCTTCTTGGTAAGTTGAAGGTAGCATGCCCTGGAGAGCTTCTGATTCCCCCTCGAGTAGCCGATGCCGGTGGGTGTGGGGAACTTGAGGCAGAGATGCCTGATAGAGATGACGGCCTCCAAATCCTCGAGGGCAGGCCGGCCGAGGATGATGTTATGTGCGCAGTCGAGGTTGACGACGACGAATTCCACTTCGAGCTTGGCTCTATGGGACCCGTCGCCGAACTCAACCACGAGGGTGATGACGCCCTCGGCGTCTATGCTGTCCCCCGTAAATCCGGAGAGGGGGGTGTTGATGTGTCGGAGGGACCCCCTGTCGAGTCCCAACTCTTGGAAAGTGCTGAGATACATGACGTTGACAGAACTCCCCGTGTCGACGTAGGTACGGTGGATGATGGCGTCATTGATCTCAGTGCGGATGACGAGGGCATCCCTATGCGGCAGGGAGCCCGAGGGGAGGTCCGCATCTGTGAAGAAGATGGGATCCGCCCTCGGCCTTTTAGTAGGGGGCATGTGATTGACCTCCCCAATGTAGAGGGACTGTGCCCACTTCTTCCTTTGGCTCGTTGAATCGCCTCCGGTGTTGCCGCCGTTGATCATATGAATATGGCGCTTGTATTGTTGATGGGAGCCCTCTCCCTCGTCATCGAGGCCACCGATCTCACGTTTCTTCCCCTGTGGGTTCCCCAAGGGGATGGTGTTGGGGTTTACCCATTTGTTTGCCTTCGGTGGAGGCCCTTGATGATGAAGGGGGCCCTGGGGAGGAGGGCCCCTGATGAACTGAGACAAGTGGCCCGCCTGTATCAGCCTCTCGATGGCGTTCTTCAGCTGATGGCAGTCGTCGGTCTTGTGTCCATGGTGGCGGTGGAAGCGGCAATATGGCTCATCAGGGCCGATGGCATAGATCTCGAGGGGTGTGCGGGAGTCCCGCTCAACGAGCCCCCGCTCTTCCGCATGGTCAAGAATGACGCTGACGGGGTGCGTCAAGGGAGTGCGTGGGTGCTCCAGGAGGACGGGTTGCGCCCATGCCTTCGGATTGTTTTTGTAACCGCCCCCGGTTCTGGCTTGGCCGCCCCGGGGGCGATCATTGTAATGGGGCTCTCGGTTGGCCGGAGGGGGAGGCCCCCCGGGCCGATTCCTGCCCTCATTCCTCTGGGAAGGATCTGTGTTGCGGCGGTCCTTCTCGATCTCCTCCGCTTCAGCGTATCGGTCCCCCCGCTGAAGGGCCTTGGTATAATCGCGGGGGGGATCAGTGATAAGGCTTCGGGAGAAGTTACCGTTACGGAGGACGGTGTGGAAGAGGGCCATTAGTGTCCTGTCATCAGCGCCTTCGACTTCGAGGGAGGCCTGCCTCCAGCGCTCTAGGAAACTCCGAAGGGTTTCCTCCTTCTGTTGTGTCACATTCAGAAGGTGGGAGAAGTGTTTCTTTGAGCGGTGCCTCCCGGCAAACTGCGTAAGGAAGCGGTGGGCGAGTTCTTGCCAAGAATCAATGCTGCCTTCGGGCAAGCGGTTGAACCACTCATACGCGGGTCCCTCCAAGGTGGAAAGGAACCAACGACATAAGTATTCATCCGATGCCCCCATCATCATCATGCTGTTTTGATAACGGCTATAGTGTTCTTGGGGATCCGTCTTCCCCTCATATGGTTTGATAGGTTGCCCCCGATATTTGTGGGGGATTTTGGCCGCCAACACCCTTGGGGTGAAAGGCGTCCTAGTGCGGAGCTGAATGAGGGGCTCGCCTGAGCCTTCGGCAAGTTTACGTTTCATTTCCTCCACTTGTGCCCGGAGGTCAGCGTACTCCGGATCTGGCCTTGCTGTGGAAGCCGTCGGGGGTGCCTGACGATTCTCCTCGAGCTGACGGAGGAGGGCTTCAATGATTTCGTCCTTGGGATCCTTCGGAGCAACCCCTTGGGAGTTGGCCCGGAAGGACTGCGCCTGATTGATCTGGTGTCTGGCGTCATCGGCATGGAGGATTGCTTTGCCCTTGCTTCGGGGCGGAGGTATGCCCTCGGCTCCCGAAGCGGAGGCTCCGCTCTCCTGAGGCCTGCTGAATTCCTGTTTGCCGAGGCGGTCTTGGACCCCTCGGCGTACGGGAGCTCCCCCAAGCCTCTCAAGTGCAGAGGTCCGGGGTTTCTCCCTCATCAAGGGACGTTTATCCCTAGATTGGGCCTCTTGGGAGGCGGTATCCTGTGCCATGACCCCTTCGGCGTTTCCAATCCCCGGGGGAGGATTGGTGAACAGAGGAGGGAGTGGTGGCAACTGAATAACATTTCCTCCAGCGTAGGGCTGGAGGGGTGCCTGAGAGGCGAGGGCTCCGGAATTGAGAGCCATGTTTTGAACAAAGGCCGCAAAGGCAGCTTGAAGATCGATGGACGGGGCCGGAGGGGGAACTTGGTTCTCACTCCGATCCCTCCTTCGATTATCAAGGCCAATGCGGGCATCAGGGGCGTTCTTCTGTAGCTGCTGACGGAGGTCAGCGGTAGCCTGCTCCAACTCAAGGATGACACCACCCTCGGGTACCAAGAGCCTGTTGGAGGCCTCAGCCCCGTTGGTTTCGCCGGGGGCGACGTGGTTCTCCTCCAGAGTTTTAGATTGGGCACGAGTGGTTCTTCCCATCTTTTGGCAAGTGTTTTGTATTTGGTAGAGGGGGAGGGTTTCTTACTTGATAGTTCAGACCTCTCAACGAGAGCACCAAATGATGGATAGTCTACCCGGGGGGTATCTTATCCGAGGGGTTATCACGTGAATAACTTAGAGAGAAGTCAGAGCAAATAGGAGGAGAGAGAGTCGATTTATTAAAATGAACTCGAGATGTGGAGTTGAGATGTAGATTGTGTCGATTACAAGGAGAAATGGGTTGCTATTTATAGCAGCAATAAATGCGATGAGGGGACACGTGTCAGTAATCCAACGGCCGAAGGGTCACATCAGCCGGTTGGCACCGGCAGTGGTACGTTCACCGCATTGAATGCGGTTGGCGGATGTGACGTGGCATTAAATGCGGTGGTTGGCTGTCTCCAAAAGGAATCTTCGATGATTGAGCCAGTCCAGCCGAAGGCTCCTCGTGTAGCCGAGGGCTCCTTGTAAGGCCGAAGGCTCCTCGTGTAGCCGAGGGCTTCATGTATGGCCGCAGGCTCAATGTATAGCCGAAGGCTTGGTTCAGCCGAGGGCTTCCCCCTGGTGCCGAGGGCTCAATAGTGCCGAAGGCTAATGTTCTCGCCCGTTTTTCCCCAGTAGCTTCTTATGCCAGAGAAGGCTATCCTGTGAGTTTCGGAGCCTTCGGCCAAGGGGGCCGAAGGCACCCTAGTGCGTATTCTGGGCTACTTTGAAGCTTGGGCCGTTGTATTTGGGCCTGAGATGTTCTCTGGGCTTATTGGACTTGTGTATGAGAAGTAGGAGTCTATGGGCCGGGGGTTCCTGGGCCATGTACTCCATCACTAGTTTTATTATTAAACTTCGTGTGGTAATTCTTGAAATTACAATTATTAAATCGCTAGTTTTATTATTAAACTTCGTGTGGTAATTCTTGAAATTACAATTATTAAATCGTTAGTTTAATTAGAGTTCGTAAAATTATACTGCACTCTAGTACGTAGTATTAATCTTGAATTAGCGATTACTTCTCTCCACATCCAGCCGTCCAATAAATTCGGTAGACCCCTTCAAAATGACAAATCCATGCCCTACATTATACATTTGGATATACTTGGTAGTTAGTATTAAAATCCGTGGGCCCATGGCCTAGATGGAGTGGTGTAATTTTTAAGAAAAACCAATGTGTGGTATTATTGATATTTAATTAGTAAAGTATTAATAAAGTAAAAATAAATAAATTACAATCATTCAAAAAACTGTATGCGAACTTGAACTCACAGCTAAAAATCTACAGGAAATCTCAAAAGAACAAAAGATGTCACAATATAACAACTAATCCAGACATTTTCCATGGGATTAGCTCTTTTTCCTTTTTGTGCTGCTTTTCCTTTAATTTGGTACTTTTCTTTTTTCTTTCATATACTTTTTTTCCTTTCTCGTATTGTACTCTTATATTATATCAATAAAACGTTCTTTTTGCAAAAACAATTACAATCCTTTAAATACTATCAAATATGATGCGAGACAAATTAATAGAACAAACAAAAAGATAAAATGGGACCATGATCGGGGGACAGTCAGACAAAAGGAGTAATTCTAATGAGAGATATAAAACCACAACATGCGTAACTCGTCTACTTCACTACTAATTTAGTAGAGTGTTGGGCCCAGGAAAAATAATTATGGGCCTGTGGGTCAAGTATTAACGACATGGTGTTCGGCCCAGGAATTTAATGAGCAGTTCGTGCAAACAAATAGGAGAAGAATAATTCAAAATGGGGATAACGATTGAAGATTAAAAAGCCTATTTTGGAGGAGGTGCCACCTATTTCGGTGGAGGGTTAGAGTTGGAGCGTGCATAGCTTTAGAATAAATAGAGGAGTATTACACATTTGTAAACACACGGTCACTTGCAACTAATAGATATAGTTTTGTTCTTATCTTTCTTAATACGAAGAATCATATCCCACTCCTCACATAGCTATCATAGATTTTGCTTTAATCATTATATATTATATATAGAGTGCTGGAACTTTCCACCTCAATAATTATCAATAGTTTGGTCTTTGATCTTCAAAAGAGATTTTTTGGGAACAAAGCTCTTGAATTCATATCCAATTGCTATTAATATATATTTATACTAGTTTATATCTTGTACGTAGCCCAACCATCATTTTCATTCAATTGATTGTTTAAATTAGCATAAAATTGCTAAAACATAGAGTATTCACAATTGAGATTGATGTTTACTTAAGTTGCTATTAAGTACAATTTTCAAATTGAAATTTTTATATTTTATTATGAAGTTCCTACTTATTAATTACTTTCATATGGGTGAGTGATCTCTTTTCTTTCTTTTCCATCTCTTTTTCTTTTTTGTTTTATCTTTTTTATCTTTCTATGTTCTTATGTTATTTTTATATTTCTTTATACGTACTCTTTAATTTTATATATCTTTTTATCTTTTAGCTTTCTTACGTTCTGGTGTAATTTTTACTTTATATTTATCTTTATCTTTTTATTCTTCTTATCTTTCTTTCTTTCTTAAGTTGTGATATCATGGACCGATTCATGTTAGCTGACTCCAAAATCTTTTGAAAACAAGACTTGGATGTTATTTTTTAAAGAAATTGACTTAATTAGGACTAAAACATAGTCATTATTCCAACTTAGGACTCAATGTTTTCAATTTCTCAAATAGGACTACCTGTTACCATTTTACCCCTGATGTATTAAATCCCTAAACATCGGATCTCTCTTCCGCCCCCAATTCTTTCGCATATCAATCGGTGTCTCTTGATCTCCTCTGCCTCCTTCTCTGGTCGATCGCCCTCTGCCATGTCCGCGGTTTCCAAGCTCCACGAATCTGGTCGAAATATGTCCAGGTATGCTCCTCCTCCTCCTCCTCCTCTTATTCTCTTATGTGTTCTGCTGAGTCGTGCTCTGCTCTTTCATTTTAGATTGTTTTTCTATTTCTTTTTGTTAATTTTTTAGATTCAGAATGTAATTTTTTTTATTTGAAAATTTTAGATTTGGGATTCTGGATATGAAATTTGAGGCCGTATCAATTTTCCTTCAATATTATATTGGCCTGGTTTTTTTATTATGTATACGTCATTGAGCTTCTAAAAATGTCACATGAGAGGCAATTTTTGGAGACATGATGATAATTTTTGGAGATGACAGTATTATATGTTTGAAAATGCAATGATTTTGACATTTTTTGAGAAATGATGACATTTTTATGATATATTTTTGTAGGCATGATGTCAATTTTTTGGAGATGATAGTATTATATGTTTGAAAATGCAATGTTTTTGACATTTTTTTATAGAAATGATGGCATTTTTATGATATGCGAATGTCATAATTTTTAATATGAAAATGTCATGTTGTAATCTCAAAATGACATGTTTATGGATTTAAAATGACAAGTTTTTGTCTTTGAAAATGTCATGTTGTAATCTCAAAATGACATGTTTTAGCATCTAAAAATGACATGTATGTTTTTTATGTTCAAAAGAAGGAGCAGCAGTTAATCTCAAAATGACATGTTTTTTTGCATCTCCATGACATTTTGAGGACAAAAATGACTTTTTTACAAAATAAAGTAAGAAGAAGAAGAAATCAGATGAGGAAGAGGAATCTGGGAGATGATGTTCGAAGAAGAAGAAGAAGGGGAGGGGGAGGGGGGAGGGACCTACCTGGACGCCGATGAGTGCAGGGCGACGAAACTTTGGTGCTAGGTCACAATCGATGTTGGAGCTAGCAGCAGTTCATGGAAGGCAGATATGGTTTGCGATGAATTGCAGAGCCGGCTGGGGTGATCCGAAGAATTGCAGGGGCTTTTGTAATTAAGGGCAGATTTGTCAGATTGTCTCTTTTTAGTCCTATTTTTGCAAAATAAAACATAGTAGTCTTATTTATAAAATTCTACCTTGTTTTAGTCCTATTTAGGTAAATCACTCTATTTTTTATCGTCAAATCCTCGTGCATGTTGAAGTTGTAGTGCAACATCGCAAAATATAATTCATAGTGCAACATGAAACTTGTTTTAGTGCAACATCATAAATCTAACAATTTAGATTCAATCTCATTGCTCACATTATATGCATTTCTCATTTTCTCACCTTAACCAATATGTGTGTGTAATTTTTTATATCTAATAAAAAGATATTCTAATGTGTAAAATGGGGCCTGTGTAAAATGAGAATGATTTGGTACATTGGGTTTGGGATTCGATAGCTCTAAAGATGACAAAAATGCAATGAATTGAGTTAAAAAAAATAGTGGCATTTTCACAAATAAGTGGATGTTTATGGCACCTGAAAAAGTGTAGTATTTGACAATAAAAGTGTGTTGTGGCGAGATAATAGTGAAATTTACACACATGAAATGAGAACCCTATCTAAGCTGAGCAATGAGAATGAAGCTGAAGCGTTAGATATGAGAATTGTGTATCCAAAAACATGGTGTCATTTTTATAGATAAATTCAACTTTAATTAATTTTTCTGACCATTGAAATACGTGCATTATTTTAACCATAAATGTGCATCTCCATAAACATAATCTGCATTGTTTCAGATCGTCCTCATTTGTCATGGGAAGAAGCGTTCTCGCTAGAACCAAATCCTATAATTATGTGTGTATTCTAAATTTCTAATATATACTTCCAATTCTATATAATATGTTATGGATCGTGAGCCACGAGCTAAAGAAATTGAGCCCAAGCTTAGCTCGATTGCTTAATGAGCTCGCACGCATTCGAGTTTGACCGAACTCAAACCAAGATTTGACTGAACGGCTTACTAGTAGAGCACAAGCAGTTTAACTATTTTACACCTCTGATTGAAATTAAAAGAGATTAAGAGAAACTAGCATGTAAATAATCTAGTACTACATCTATGTGACTATGTCAATTTAAAAGTGATGGAGTTTAATCCAACTACGAGAGCTATATCTACAAAAGCAAATGAAATTTAGGCAGCGTATGACAATATTATTAATCCGGAATTCGGTCCCTTGATAGGAAGTATACACGAAGTATTTATAGACTCTAGGAGCTAGTATTCTAGGAGGAAACTGATACAATAAATGTTATTAATTATATTCTAGTCGAATAGAACTCCTGTAACGTCTTGGACGTTATGCAATGATTATCTCCTTAAAGTCCACGTTCTTCCGTTTATTCCTTCCTGTTGCCAGATAGTTATGCACAAATGATATTCTGTCACGTAAGCCCTAAGAATATCTAGGCTTCACTAGAACTCCGCCCAGGTTCGAGGTCTGTTGTCCAGCCTGGCTTGGTTATGGGTTCCTATCGTGGGTCTGATTCCTAATTAGGCCCAACGGCTTATTATATTAATCTCGTTTACGGGCTAATCCTGTTTATAGACTGATCTCGTTTTGGGCTGGATTCCGTAATTGGGCCATGATCTGAGTGCATAGTACCATAAAAAAGTTACATTAGTTTTGGGAGTTTTTTCCAAAAATAATGTTAAACAAAAAAATATTTCCCAAAATAAGGTTAGATTAAAAGTATTTTCCAAAATACTGCTCCCCTAACTCTAGTTAAAAGAACCGCCACTTGAAGTGGCGGCTTATGAGAACGAGTGAAGCACGCTGCAAGGCAAAGCAATATACCGGATACACGCATAGTAACGGGAGATAGGACCCACAAAAATAAAAAACTCATTTATATTTCAAAGTGATATAACTTTTTTATTTGTAGTCTGATCATTACAATAAATATATCAAAATTCATAACTTTTTATTATTTTTCATATGACACTAATATTGAATATATACAAATAAAAAATTATTTTAACATTTTTTAAATGTAACGGAGTATATCTTTTTTATTTGTACTCCGATTGTTATAAAAAAATATACTAAAATTCATAACTTTTTGTTATATTTCATAAGACACTAATTTTGATTATGTCAAAATTAAAAAACTTTTTTAATAATTTGTGCTGTTTAGAATCGTTTTAAATAGATCAGGTCTGGTCTGTCTAAGTCTGGTCTGGTCTAATCAGATCTGGGATGGACGTTTTAAATGTTATATCTTTTTTATTTGTACTCCGACTGTTACAAAAAATATAAAATTTAAAATCAATTTTATTAATTTGTGCATTTTAGAATCGTTTCTCACAGTGCACACATTTATTTGGAGTGATCGCTTAGAATAAAATTGCACACACTCTTGTTTTACTCCTTGTACAGTTTTAGGATGTTTTCTTTTGGATCGTTTTCCGTCCCAGATCTGATCAGACCAGACCCGATCTATTTAAAACGTCCATCCTAGATCTGATTAGACCAGACCTGACCTGATCTATTTAAAACGATTCTAAACAGCAGAAATTATTAAAATTGATTTTAATTTTGGAATATTCAAAATTAGTTTCTTATGAAAGATAACAAAAAGTTATGAATTTTAGTATATTTTTTATAACAATCGGAGTACAAATAAAAAAGATATACTCCTTAACATTTAAACAAAATGTTAAAATATTTTTTTTATTTGTATATATTCAATATTGGTGTCATATGAAAGATAATAAAAAGTTATGAATTTTGATTTTTTTTAATGATCAAGCTACAAATAAAAAAGTTATATCACTTTAAAATATAAATGGGGTTTTTATTTTTGTAGGCCCTATATCCTGTTACTATGTGTGTATCCCGTATATGGCTTTGGCTTGCAGTGTGCTTCAATCGTTCTCATAAGCCGCTACTTTAATTTAAGTGACGGTTCTTTTAACGAGAGTTAGGGGAGCAGTATTTTTGGAAATACTTTTAATCTAGCCTAATTTTTGGAAATATTTTTTGTTTAACATTATTTTTGGAAAAAATTCTAATTTTGGACACAAATAATTAAGGAAGTGCAATAAAAAAACTTAAACTAACTTCCCTTTCACCATAACGTCCAACTAAAAACTAAGAAGTAATTAGCTAGCACTAATATGATGAATTGTACGTAGTAATATTTGACAAAAACAGGGAGTAATATTTTGATATATGAAAAATTAAAGCAGCCGATGAAACGATTTAAACGGAATATATAGGGAAATACAATTCTTCTCTTTAAGATTTGTCGTATTTGTTGTGATGCTGTCTTTTATAAGCAAATACATCACTATGTTTCATGATCCAAAACCTCTCGATTTCTTCAGCTGTTCGTCCTGGTATTCGCCCGGCTATCAACGCCCACCTAACCAAATTTTTATACACGATAAAGTAAAATGAAGTAAATAAATAAACATTTGCAAAAAAAGGCATGGTTTAGAATCTGATATATACACACGCAGGAAAAAATTGTTTAGAATCTAATACGTAGTATATACACACGTAGGAAAAAGATCATGTCCATCCGGATGGATAGGAGGCGTCATCCGGCCGCCGCCGTTTAGGGCGGTTCCCAGTGGAGTTTTTTATTAAAAAAAATTGTACATGTTTCTCATCAAGTCTAGTTTATCCAAACAAAATTGAAGCTAAAAATTCGATCTGGAAGAGTGGAAGACAGTCAAATGATTTTTGAAAGATAACTGTGTTTTATATGTACATAAAAGGCGCAGTTATTTTCCAAAAATCGTTTAATTGTCTTCCCAATTGAATTTTTAGCTGAAACTTTTCGTGGATAAACTAGACTTAATGAGAAACATTCCCAAAAAAACATCAAAAAACTCCACAGGGAACCGTCCTAAAAAGCGGCGGCTGGACGGCAGATCCTGTTACTCCGGCTGGACATATCATTCCTCTACACACGTATACACTTAACATATTATATACGTAGTACTACCTCCATCCCAAATTGATTTGCAAATTTGACTTTTCTTGGTCAAACAGTTTCATTTTATTTGCTTAATTAGGATGTCAATTTTTAATGATATTCTAATTTGAATTTTGCAACTTTGAAGAGAATTTAATGTAGTTTCTTAATTTGTAAATTTTAATTATTAAAAATTGAGTTAATTATCACTAAAGAGGTTTGACTTTTATTATTGGTTGACCAAAAAATGTTGACTTTGCAAAACAATTTGGGACGGAGGGAGTATATGTGTATATACGGAGTTAGCATGTAGCCATGTACGGAGTACTTTATAAATTCCCCTATATATTGAATAAAAAGCATATTTTCTTAAAATATGATCTTAGAACCATCGATCACGGTATCGTATTTATAGTCTTGAGACTGATATTTATGATAAAGAAGAGTTTTAGATGTTGGAAAATATTCATTTCAGTGCTCTTGGAACATTGTACCATTTATATAATTTAATATATATTGGGGACATTTATGTCTTACCATTAAGTTTATCTGATAGATTTAGTTCTTATATTTATGTATAGTTAACCTATGATGAGTATGTTTTAACATTAAATAATACACAAGGGATCAAATGAATTTCTCTTTGATACAAGATAAAACACGTTCGTTCCATTCTTACGAGTTACGACTAAAACGAAAGAACATGTTTCTTTTCAAAGGTCTCAAGAACACCTATATTAAAGAGACCCAAGGGAAATCATTCAATCCATCGAAAATCCGCTTTTGTCCTTAGAGAATCTAAACATCTATGGCTTCATCATCTTCTACAACGCCATGAATGTTTGGTTTCTCCTCAACCTGTTAGTGTTTCTTATTGCTTGATTGTGTGAATTTTATCATGTTTAGTGAGATTAGATCCCAATCAGTACTGAATTTCTCAACACTAGAAATTACATAATACGGAGTATGTATCAAGTATGAAAGATGTTTTACTTAAAATATGCGAAAATTGCACTTTTATTTCAAAAACGCTTCACTTATTTATGACATCAAAGAAGACTTAATCATGTAAATGATCACAATATTTGACATAAAACAAGAGTGTACTTGTTAGTCAAAAAAATTATCTTAGAAAAATATGTCAATAGATCAAACCGGTAACTTCATTTCAAAAGTGAGGGATGGAGCACGTATATAGGCCAGGTAATACCTATCTCCAACAATCTTGTGCATTCTATGAATAAGGTCCTCCTCTTGCGGGCTCATGTTTATGAACTCCCACTCCATGCTGCTCACCTCTGCATCAATTAAATCATATGGAAAGAAAAGAACTTTAACATTCATTCACTTCATATATAAGAAAGAAGATATTTAATGACAAATCTGCCAAGTGTTCACTACTTAACCCGTTTTAGTAATAAACAAAATGCATTCGAGGTTTAGAAATGACTGACCTTCATTGTTGCAGCAACTGATGCGCTGGTTGTTGATCTTTGGCCGTTTCTTTTGGGGCTGTTGCCTGTACATCTTCAGATGATCGATATATCACGCCAAACTATTAAACCAGTTAATTAATCAGCTCCCAAATTAAAATAAGACCGATCTTAAATTCTTAATATAAAAGTTAGCTGATCCATGGTATTGGTATGATGATGGGTTTGAGCTTGAATGGAATGACAAGTTTTGGGCTTATATATATAAAGGTTCTAGGCGTGCAGCGAAGCAAGGAGATAAGTTAAAGATATATGTGTGTAGTGTCAGTGTATGTGGGCGCAAAAGTGACAAGAGAATAGAGAGAAGGTGGTGGGTTCCTTAAGGATTTGTCTGCATTTAATAAAACTGGCCTGGGGCGTGCCGCGAGCACTGGTGGGTGGTGGCCTGGCATGTAGTGTGCAGTTAGCTTCGGCCTAATATTAATTCTTTAATCTGTGGGAGAGGGAACCGCCGGTCCTAAGTATACCAAACCTCAAGTCTCAACCCCCACGTCGCTGTTTTTTTTCCTTTGACTTGTGGTTGCGTAATTGCATGTCATGCCATGCATATACAGTTGATAGCTCATTGCTTTAACTCCCTTCAATAGACACTTTAGATGTTATGTTGCTCCCGACCTTCTCTTTTCGGTTCATCTGGTTAAGATTGTTTTATACTCTGTATCAAATTTGATAAAGTTTGTGTGATTCTGAGTCGTTCTTATTTTATTCTTAATTAATCGTTCAATATCAACCACATAAACTGGCTTTTGTTAATAACCGCATATATCGCCTCCTCATATCCCAATGTTAGTGGAAAGAAGGTAGTAGCTTGTTATTGGGAATTTCAAGGTGTTCATCAATCAGGGTCGATTCTCTTCAAAGTCGAGTCGAATCCTTGTGTACGCGCTTAATTAATTGATCGAGAGGCCGAGAGCGACTTTTTTAATTTATGTGAGTTCTAGAGCTGCATTAAAAGGCACGGGCCCACCCAACCCACCCGCACAAATGGGTGGCCTTGGGCATATATATTTACTCACTGGACCAGATCGGAACGGACCCAGAATAGCATATATATGGACGGGTATGTGTTAGGGTGTATAGTAATTTATTTATTTATTTATATGTAGACATGTATATTTACATTTACTAATTTATCTTTATAACAAAATATCTTTATATGTATTTATGGTTCATTATGTTTAAATTTACTTTTTTTTAATTCTTAACAACTAGCTCAACCAATATAATACTACCTCTGTCCCGAAAAGGTTTGTCATATCGACTTTTCTTAGTCAACAATGACAACTTTGGATAATAGTTTTAATTATTATATTTTTATATAACTTAAAAAAATATACTTTTATGAAAATATTTTGAATGAGAACATTTTGATATAATTTCCATATTCTAAATAATTTTGTACTAAAAAATACTACCTACATATCATTTGTCAAAGTTGATTTTCATTGACCAATAAAAGTCAATTTGATGAACCTTTTTAGGACGGAGGGAGTATCTATTTTTATACCCTCTCCGTCCCAAAAACAACTTCACAGTCACTATTCATTGGTCAACTTGAATCACTCATAATCTTTTACTTTATATATATATATATATATCAAATTTTTATCAAATTTAAATTTTCTTGATCAGGCTTTGTAGCGGTTTTAATGTAGTTTCTTAATATGTAAATTTTATTTACTAAAAATAATCCGAGTGTGAATAGGGATCGAGTTGCTTTATCGTCAGTCAAACATCGTAAACCGAACGGGAAGTTAATTTTGGGACGGAGGTAGTACTTAAATATAAAACTTTTGCTTGAATTTTAAGTTTTAATTATGGTAATTTATCACTATTTTTGCGCAAATATTGTGTATGTGGTGACAGCTAGTGAGGTCTATACACATTATATATTTCAACAATTTTTAATATGTTTTAATACTATTTGAAGTGTTAAACATTGTTTATATGATTTTGAAAATTTTAAAATGCCCGTACCGGGCAGCTCATTGGACTACCCGAACCGTGCGGCCTGGTGTACTACCCGATGTGCCTTTACGGATGGGTATGGACTATGGACATGTGGTTAGGCCAGTTTCTTGCGGGTCGGACCGGGCCGGGCTCGCTTCATCAATGGGTAGAAAGTTTAGAAAAAGAGAAATGAGGACTGTGAGGAGTTCATGGTTACTCGAGTGGAGCCGGATCGAGTGAGAATTGCTCATGTGCTGAGTGTTTCCTGAGTACGTATATCATACCACCGGGTGTACATACACCCGGCCCAACTAAGGGAGACAACCCAACAATCAATACAGACCAAAAATTTTTCGGTGGCAATTTTGTAATTTAAGTGAAAAATCACGGCTTCCGCTAAATGAGCAATAATGTAATTTTAGTGAGCATCTAACATATTTTATTGAGTATTAGGAGGCTAACAATAAGTTTCACGATCTTTGCTTCATATATTCTAATTCTCTTTCTTTTTCTTATTTTTTCTATTATAAAAACTTATTAAATTATATCTATAATCCACTCTTATTAATTTCAATATGCGAGTCTAATATAATATGATACTTTTGAAATATGTATTGATATGACATTGTAAAAATGAGCATTACATCAGTACCAAATGAGCATACATAACTACAAAGTGTACATTGAAATGAAATTTTAATTGAACATCAAACATCCGCTATTGAGATGAAACCCACAGTTTCTTGTGAACGAGCATTAATGAACTTTTTATGAGCATCCGGTCTATTGCGTTGAGTATTAGGAGTCTAATAAATGAGCATAAGATCGGTATCAGATGAACATACGTAACTAACAAAATGAGCACTAATGAATTTGTTAGTTGAAAATCACGATATTTTCATTGAGCATCAAACGTTCTCTATTGAGATGGAAATAATGGTTTTTGTTAAATAAACATAAAACTCATTTCTAATGTGAATCTAATGTAGTATGACATGTTTGAAGTGTGCAACCTTTTAAAGTGAGCATAAAACAGTACTAAATGAGCATACATAACTTACAAAATGAGTATCAAAAAATTTAAAAACGCATTATTGTAAAATTATACTTCTGAAATATGAAATGAGTGTATGCTCATTGAAATATTAAATGAGCATTACACTAATATGAAATGAACATTCACATCTTACGAAGTGAGTATCAAAAAATTCAAAAAACGCATTGAATTCTCTAATATGCTCAAATTTTTATGTGTGTATGCTCATTTGAATTTTCTAATGAGCTCAAATATTCATTTATGTATAAATCATTGTGCACATTTATTGTAAACATTATACTCTAATTAACAAGCTAAAAATATTACTACCTCCGTAACACTTATATCTTCCCGTTAAAAAGTAGGTGAGATTAAGAATAGTGAAAGATGATATAAATTATTGAGGGTATGATGGGAAGATAATGAAATTGTGTGTTGGAATGAAGGATAAATCCAAAAAAGTAGTTATAATAGTACTTCGTATATTATTTTCAAAATTATTGAGAATATAATAGGAAGATTTTGAAATGGGAAGATATGAATGTTACGGCCAACAAAGGAAAGTGAGAAGATATGAATGCTAGGGAGGGAGTAACATACAATATTAAAATCCGAGCTAAAAATGGTCATCCGTTCAGAAAAAAGGGGTTTAATGCACCGAACCCCCTCGTGATATTGAAATTCGGCGCATTAGCCCCATGTGATTTGAAAAATGCGTCAAACCCTCTTGTGTTTTAATTAATCATGCACAGAACCCCTTTTATGAATAAATTTAACGATCTGGAAATCACTTTTTCTAATATTCTGATTGAATATGCAAGTAAATATGTCAAAATTTCTAAATCATACAAAAATGTTAATCATTTTTCTTTTATTTGACAATTTATTTTGTTCATAGAAGGGATTTTGCGCATTATTAATT
Organism: Cuscuta epithymum; assembly: GCA_945859915.1. Taxonomy (NCBI): domain Eukaryota; kingdom Viridiplantae; phylum Streptophyta; class Magnoliopsida; order Solanales; family Convolvulaceae; genus Cuscuta; species Cuscuta epithymum. Next base: position 1,041,391 of record CAMAPF010000075.1, on the reverse strand, counting down.
AAAACACAGGAGGGTTTGACGCATTTTTTAAATCACATGGGCTAATGCGCCGAATTTCCATATCACGAGAGAGTTTTGTGCATTAAAACCAAAAAAAAGATACAAACATACTTCGTATCTAGCAGAAGATACGTCAATAAAGTTAATGTGACCAAACTAAAAGGGTAAAAGAGCATAACACATAGATCCAACGAGCAGAAGGCCACACCGCCACCAGGACACCAGCGAGCAGCAGACACCGATCCGGTGTCTTCTTCATCAACCCTCAGAATCTCAGGGAACAACACCTCGATGCCACCGAATCGGTTCTCAAGTCCCTCTTAATCAACAGATCTTTACCACCTGTATTCTAATTAATTACAAAAATACCTGGTTGTACGGTGAGGACCGTACAACCGGGTGTACGGTATATTTTACCGTTTTTCCTATCCCTCTTTCTAAACTTTTGATAACAACGTAACTGTCAAATTCAAATACTCCCTCCGTCCCATAAAATTCTTCCCACTTTCCTTTTTGGGCCGTCCCAAAAATTCTTCCCACTTTCCTTTTTTGGACAATTTGTGTGGTTCACATTCATTTCACATTTTTCTTACACAACCACAACCACACATTTCCACTTTATTCCACTTTCTTAATCTCTGTGCCAAGTCAAAGTGGGAAGAATTTTCTGGGACGGAGGGAGTAGTTCCTTAACTGACGAGCTGTTTACGAGGTTTGGCTGACGAGGTTTAAATCAGCATAATCCCTGATGAGCTGTTTCGTCAGCATTGCTTTCTGCCGATTCCTATCCCTCCGTCCCATAGACAAGTTCCCATTGTTGTTTACGAGGTTTGACTGACGAAAAAGCAACTCAATCCCAGTTCACACTCAAATTATTTTTAGTAAATAAAATTTACATATTCAGAAACTTCATTAAAACCGCTACAAAGCCTGATCAAGAAAATTTACACTTGATAAAATTTTGATATATAAAGTAAAAGATTGAGAGTGATTTAAGCTGACCATTGGAATAGTGAATGGGAACTTGTTTATGGGACGGGGGTAGTATATTTTATTATGAAAATAAAGAAAAAATTATATGTAAAATAGTTAAAATGGTCATTTACAGTAACTTCAGCCAAGACAGACAGAAAAGTAACTTCAACCTTACTTTTTCTGCTTATTACACAATTCAGCACGCGAAAGCAAAATTTACATGTTTGGTGAAAAAGTTGATTGATAAGACTGATACGCCAAAATATTGCCAAACTGCTTTATAATGGATGAAGTAGTATTTATCAATCATTCATATCATGTGATTTAGCGTGATCGTTTGTAATACACACACGCATAAAAGCATACAGGGCCAGGAGTGGTGGCCTGGTGGGGACTGGGGAGCAACTTAGACCTGGTCTCAAGCTAAGATGTGTAAAACTTTTGTTTTTATAATTATACAAATAAAATTTAAAAGTTCAACTTTTTAAATATCTCTCCTGACTACGTCAAACTCCTTGCACACGTACATGTAATAATCATGACAGGGATTTGGTCGGTACACTCTAATCCCCCACAATTTCAAGTTTTCAACTTTAACAAATTCTGTCATTTAAGGCCATGCCAAAAGGCTGCGCGCAAAAATGATTTGAAAAAGATGATCAAATTAAAAGATTATAATAATATTGAGTATTGACTAAAGCAAAATAACAATTGTAAATAAACTTGAGTTGCTTCATTGCTTATTTGCAGGATCATGACAAAATTATTTTACTATAATTTCGTGTTACCACATTAATTCACACATGTACATGATGATGTCACACATCAGACATCATCTAGTTGGATTTGAATGAATTTTCATTCCTTCCTTTTACACCTGCTTACATGCTCTGAAACGCGTCTTTCTATCCATCAAATGGCGACTCGACAAGCAAGAAAATAGCTTGCTTAGATAGTTCATGGAACAACAACAAACTACTCTTGTCATCTGCAAGATTGCAACCATGCACAACTCAATCTATGGCTGTGAAGGCATTGGTGAGGATGGAGGCTTGTAATCCGGGTACTGCAAAGCAAGTTTCATGTGTTATATATCATTAACATCACAACATTTACATCAACTGCAAATGGAACATAAGATATACTACGGAGTAGTATTTAATTAAAAGAGCAAATGAAGTTTTAAAATTGTAAAATTGTAGCCTTATCTGGCTCATAATTTAATAAGAAACTTGTATGTTACATTGTTACATATTTGGGTGAAATGAATAGTTACAGATAGGATCCAAGATTGGGTTGAGGTTGCTCGAGGGAACCATAAATGTCGTTTTGAGGGGGGTGGGGGGGGCATGAGCCCCTGAGTGTATTATACTAGATGGTCAGTGCATATTTCAACATGTTCTTTGATACTCCCTCCTTTCTATAATTATCTCTGGTTTTGACTTGATGTGCAGGTTAACAAGTGAAATATGTGAGATCATAATATGTCAAGAGGTGAGGAAAAACAAAAGGAATAACATAATCATTGCAGTAAAAGGATTGTAAAAAGTATGAAGTTTATTTTTGGGATCGAGGAAGTATTTCATAATTACATATTTACATGTATACACACACACACACATACACAATATACACTAGCTAGAAAAATGGGAGGGACTGCGGAACCTCTCTCCACCATTGTTATTAGCTAGTTAAACCTAAGATTTTATTAAAACTCCACTATATATTTAATTTTCTTTTTTCTGCTGAGGTGGGGACAGGGTAGTACTGTAGTAGTAATCAGATAACACAATATCAAGCAGTAAACATAAAAAGGAAATTACGTTTGGATATGGAGAAAGTGGTTTTGGAGTTGGAGTAGGTGCGTCTGCTCTAAGGACTGAATTGAACACTGGAGTCGGCAGTAACGATGCCTCTGCATCTTTGGGTCTAATGTCATTAGCCTCTGGAAGTGATGATTCCTCTGCAGAAGGGCTGGGTAGAGCCTTGCTAGTACTTACTGGTGTTGGTAGAAGTGCCTTCCCTATTTGCTGAATTCCCAATTGGCAAGTTTAAACATATGTATAACCAACTTATATTTAGAACAACTTCTTCCTCAATAGGATGATGATTTTACCTTAATCTCATCTACAAGCTCTTTGGGAGCTATCTTGGTGTTTAAGAACTCATCTACTTGTTGAAGCGTTAGCTTTCTGTCCTGAAAGGGGGAGAAGTGGAAAAATATGTTGATGAAAGTTTTATTTTAGAAATAGGTCTCGAATCCGCTGTAGCAATTACTCCGTATAAGCTTGATGAAGAAATAGGTCTTGAAGTTCTAAAGATGCAACTATAAAAAACTTAGGAGGCAATCTTGCTTAGTAAGAGTCCATGCAAGTACCATGAGCAAACCCATCCTCTATCAACCATATTGTGATAATTAGCTTGTAGGTGTACTACACATTTATAATGGGTCATTATGTTCTTGTATATGTCTCAATTATGAAAAGAGGAACAATATTACACTATGTTCTCGTGTACCACAGGGTCCACAGTTATAGAACCTGTCTGACATTCAGCCTCCTTTTGGTAGCTATATGTGGCTTTTGAATTACTTATTTGGCCGTAATATATTTTAATAAGCAGGAACGGTCTTGGTTTTAGAAAAAACAAGAACTTCAGTCATAGCCAAATAACTCTTACCAAAAGGGCTCATAGATTATTGAAGTACCTCTGCGAACAGGAGTTTCTTGCTGAAAACTTGAATGATTGCAGCAGAACCAAGCAGTTGAAGAATTGTTTCTACCTAAAAAGGAAATGAATAAAAAACATTGCACACATTGCCAAATAGATTTACAATAAATAAAAAAGAACTTGAGAATGACCTCTGTAAAAGCCAATACTCCTAATCCAGCTGCTGCTGCTGCAACTCCAAGGCCTGCTGTCACTCCATCAGCGCCTTCCTGCAACCCACCCATAAATCACATCCATTCTGATGTAACCATGTGTTGGAACATGAAACTAGGGGTACAATAGTCAAACAAAACTATAAACCTGGAAAACAAGTGCTATCTCCGTTCACTTTTAGCCATAGTTTTGAATAAAAAGGATGTTCCAAAATAACCAACTTTAAGATATCAAGAAATCATTAATTGATCATTTTCCACTATTACCCTTCGAAGTCTATAACTGTTACCGAAAAGTTTAAAGCATTAATAAGGTTATTCTAGTCATATTCCACTAGATTTACATTGATATTAGGAGGGGTGTTTTCTTATGGGTGCATACACCTAAAACACCACACTTTAAAAATAGAGGATTACACAATTGACCATATGTGGTAAGAAAAGTACCCCAAGAACATCACCAAATGCATCAGTAAAGTTACTGATGAGATCAAGGCTTAATGTTTTCTTAGGAAGTATCCATGGGAGACCACTGTTCTGCACGAATCACAGTTTTTTTGTTCAGAACATACGCATTTTCATAAACAACAACATAATTTGTATGTAGCAACTAAAGTTTGGGCAACAACCATCCATCCTTGGGGTCCTTCCGCTCCATCTTTAATTGCATATGCAGCTTTAAACCCATTTTCTGTCACTAGCTCAGCAACCAGTTCCGAGCTTACATCAAATCTAGCTTTCATTTTGATACACAAAAGAAGAAGACTTTCAATTATTGGAATATCAGAAGCTAGATTAACATGAACCTTTAATACATCCAAAATATAAACAACCCACAAATATGAAAAGGCTGACAACCTTCCAGAAAATATGAACCTTCCAAGGCATCACATTACAAATATGAACAGCTCACCAGCCGCTGATTACGCTGTTCCATACCATTAAATAGCAAGTATTCTAAAATATCAATGACTTCTTAGTCATTAACAATCAAGAATTCCACATCACAGTAAAATTTGCGTGTTCTTATTGTGTTTTACTCAGATTGAGCTGCTAGTTTGAGCATAATGGTTTAATAGTTGATGCCGCCACATTAAGACTTCGGATTCCATCTTAACAAGTCAACCATATAAAAATAGTTGAATGTTTTTATATGTGACTTTGTACCTTTATTTTTGTCTGATGTGGGATAACCAAAGAGAAAGTTATTCCCGGGTTTAGGCTATATTTGGAGCAACAATGCTGATACTATAAGCTAAAGTCTGGAAAGAGTCTGGATAGTAGGCTATATCTTGAGGTAAATTTTGGGGTGACCGAGCTTGAGGCCTTAGCTAAATGCAGTTGACAAAATTTGCCAAAATGACTCAAAAAAGGATAAAAATAAGACTGGAAAATTGTAAAATTTTGTTAAATGTCATTATGTCAATATATCATAGTTGGATATGCAATAGATGTTTTTTTTTACTTAGTGGCAATACAACCTTCTTACATTGAAGAGCTGGATTTGGAAGATTTCAAAACTAGTCTGCCAAACATACACTTAAAATGATGCAATCGAAGAAAATCATAGATCTATTTTGCAGTTTCAAAGATAACAGCTTCCAGAATCTTACTTGTCCAGAACGAATAAGGTGGTGTTCTCAGGCTCCTTGAACTTCAAAGACAGCTTCTTCAAAAAACGGTTCTTGTCCTCGCCGTTATAGCTGACAGTCACCGGCTTCTTCTTCATCGCCGTGATATCCGGCCCCCCCACCTCCCTCAGCTCACGCGGCGGTCTTATGTCCAGCAACTGCGCACTGGCATCGTCAGCCATTTTAGCATAAGCATACTTTGCTGACGTGACCCCCCATGGCTTAGGCTTGGTCAGCATCTGTGATACTATGAGTGGGACCGCCAAGATTGCGGCGCCGCCGGCGAGAAACACCGGATTGTCACTGGCGAATCTGGTCACTGTTTCCACAACCCCACTTGCATCGAAGTCAGCGCCGACGCTGTTCATTGACTGGTCAAGTGCTTCCTCGTACGTCAGTGCTTTAGCTGAGGCGGAGTTCAGTATAGAAGACAGCAGAAAGAGAGTCGCTTTAGCGTTTCTGGATAAACCCTTTGCGGAACTTGAAGAAGAGAGGCTCTTCACAGGGAAAAGTTGGATTTTTCTGGGTTTGATCCTTCTGGTCTCAGAATGAATGGAGAGTGGAGTCAACTTCAGTGCATTGACCGCCTCCATATCATGAAATCCAGATCCGATTATGAGCAATGGCGACTACTGATTTCTCTCGGGTGTGTTGGAGGATTGAATGATTGATGGAAAGCTTGCGGATTGCCAAACCTCTGAAACTTGTGATCTGGAAAGGTTTTCGGTTTGGGTGAAGGTGATTGCTGAGTTGGAATGTCAGGCCAACGATCGAATGACATATGTCAGATAGGATCACAATGCTTGTTCGACGACAATGTTGCGTCTTGATTGTGTGGTTCATAAATTCTCGACGAAATAGGTTGTTGAAACCCCACTTCAATAACTTTTTACTAGTATCTCCCCCAAAAAACATAGTCATATTATAAATAATTTCTCATAAAAAGATATAGAGTTCGTTAAAATTTTGAAAATGAAAAAAACCTTGTTTGAATACTACCGGTCGATGAAGCCGCTGATCATTTTATGCGTGAAAATGCTGAAAAATGCAGTGGGAAAGGTGCAATCCGCCGAAAACCAAACGACCCCAAAGTCTTATGGAAAGAAGCATGTACTCCGTATTAAATAAAATGCAGTGCGTATATTGTTGTATCATCTCACGGTGAGCACCGTGCTCCACGTCCAGAAAGACGTCGTTTTAATCAATTTTAAAAAAAAATCGCGTAAACAATACATGTGCGTGCAATACTTTTTTTTATTTGTTTCTTTTTCCAGTAGCAGAATGATGTAACTCACGTATAAAGAAATATAATTCACATCATTGATGAATGTAACTCGAGTCTAGTCGAGGTGTAACTTGTCCAATACATAATATAAAAAATAAAATATTGATTTCGATGAAAAGGTGTCTAATTGCCCAATTTTTTTACATAACTAGTGTATATGTTTTGTTTTTAATATCAAAGCTATAGAAATGATTTTTTTATAAAAAAATAATTTTTATTTGAATTGCATGGACTTATTGTGTTGTGTAACTCGCTTTAGATTGTGGTGTAACACACATTTTGGAAAATGTAAATAAAATGTAAACATTATGTAACTTGTTAAAAAAATTGACTATAACTTATGGTATAAGATATAACTTCAGACAAAACCTGATGTAACTTGAGTTTGCCCGAAATGTAATTTGAGGAAAGTCTAAAATAATTTACAGTAGTCAACTAGTCATCTTCAATGTGTAAATTTTCCAATACCAAAGTTGGCCGACTATTTGGGCATGAAGCCATATACATATATACTTCATAATATACGTGTGCACACAATATACGCATGCACACGCCCCCGTAAAAGACTCAAGAGCGGGTAAGAAACTAAGAATAGGTTAATAATTACAATATTTCTAATAATAGAATATTAGTAATGATGATCATATAATAATAGTGACAACATGGCCGGTCCTAGGGGGAGGGCAGCAGGGGCGACCGCCCTAGGCCCGAAAAAAAGTAGAAAGAAATTAGGCCCAAGTTTTTTCTTTATATGTAATATGAGTATGCTTTTTTATATATATAATTTCAATTAATTAATTAGGTCTAATGTGTAATTTTTGTTGACAATTTGAGAATTTTAAAACATAAGTAAAAAGTCTTGAACAAAGCTAGACAAGTTTTTAAAAAGCTATGAATATAAATTTAATTTTGATTTTTATTTAGAGTTGGTTGTCAGTCAACACATTTGTTGTTGAATCAATAAAAACACGTCTCTTCACATCTTTTTAGCCTTTAAGATTTTTTATTCTTTTAATTACAAAATTACCAATTTATATTAGGGAAAATGGAAACTAATAATCCAACCTTTTAGCGGTCTTCTTTCAATAATCCCACCTTTTGATTATTCATGAATAATCCAACCTTTGCACCTCATCTTCATTCATTGGTCCCTGGTCGGTTAATAACCTATTATTCCAAGTTATTTTCTTATCTTTGCAAAATATTATCTTTGTGAAAGATGAGATTTATGGTATAATGATTTGCAAAGATAAGAAAATAGCTTGGAATAGCAGGTCATCAACCGGTCAGGGACCAGTGAATGAAGATGAGGTGCAAAGGTTGGATTATTCATGAATTGTGACACCGCACCCGAATGTACTTGAATTTGAAAGTGGATATGTATTTGATTTTTCTAGCGAAGAAATTGTGTATTGACTGGTACATTTAATTAATGTGCGATTAATTAAATTATTTATCGAGCCCATAATAATGGGAATGAGCTACCAAATATTTAGTTGGGTTATCATAATAATTTAAGGAGCCCAATAAAGGGTCAACCAAAGTTGATAAAAATATTTGGACAACCCGAATGCTATTTTGGTCCGACCTACCGAAAATAGCAGGAATAATTGGGAGGGATTTCCTACACCCACTTGGGGTATCCTATACACTAAATTAGCTCAAATAATAGGGGAGGGGGCCACACAAACTTGGCTTGTGCGTACATGAAGGGAGAGGAAGTCTCCATGAGACAAAAACAACACCCTCATGACCCCATCACCAAATTATTTTGGTTGATTGGCTTGGTGATACCTCCCCCCTATCCTCTTGCATCACTCGGCCAACACAAGGAGGAGGAGAGCTCAAGGAAGGCCTCTCACAAGTTCCAAGCTTGAAGGAAGCACCACAGAAGAAAATCCAAGGAGGAGAGGGTTGTTCTTGAGGTAAGAACACAACTAGTATTTCTTTAACTAGTATTAATCTTGTATGATTTTTGAGAAATCATATGGTGGATTAAACATGGAGTTCTTCATGTTTAAAAGTGTGGAATAATGTTATAAAGTGGTGGTATTTAACTTAGAAGAGTCGTGGAATCGATAGGAGTTGAAATCGCCGGAAACCGCCACTTAAAGGGAGCTGTTCGTAGCTGCAGACCACGAAAGCCGCCCACCTTTCACGAAAGCCGCCCGGCTTTCGTCTGCTGCCCAGATTTTTCATCTCCAAACGGTTTAGAACGGGGATTGATCGAAGGGCTTAACAAGGACAACTATTTCAGCACTTCATAAGGTGAGGATGGCTGACTATGTTGTTTATAATCTTTGGGTTAATTTCGTAAGATTACCTAAAGTAATTAAATGTTATTTTCATGGATTATTAATGATTAATAATGCCTAAATGAAAATATTGTTGTCAATGAATAAAGGAGCATAATATACAAATTTAAGGATAAATTGTGTATGATTATGTAATATGAGTATATTGGCTTGATGAAGGGATTAACTATGAATATTATGTTGAAATAAAATTTTAACTTCATATAAGGATATATGAGTGATTAAAGATTATATTTTGTATATTGATATGAACTATATTTTCAATGGAACATTAGTTTGAGAATTGTCTATATGACTATGAACTGAAATGAGATTTTGTTGGAATTTATCCGACTAGTATAATGATACTAGTCGGGGTTTTGGAATGAAATATGTTAGAATTGATCCAAGGTTTTGGATTGTAAATTGTTGAGCCTTAAGTAGTCTTAAGAGATACTAAGGTGGATAAGTGATGCTAGGGGTAGTCCTTAAGGGATACCCAAGATAAAGTGAATAATAAATTGATCCTAGGAATAGGATTGGCCTACGGGTGTATTCGGTAGTCTTTAAGGATTAGCCGATAGAGTATTGGTAATTAGTAAGGACCATGGCCCTTCCCGACTCTAGAGAGCGGTGTTGGATAGCATGGACTTACATCGTGATCACGGGTTAGGGTGGAATCCGAACCGGAGACCTTACGAGGCTCCCGACAGCGGTAACACATAAGATAGGACCCCGAATGGACCTTACCTTCCTACGGGACGATGGGTATGAGTTCAGGGGCGGGATGTTGGACTCCGGCCCGGGGACCCGGTGAGGCCTCGGAGAGCGGTGACAAGTCTCGTAAAGGATGATAAGACCTACGGGCGGTGTCGTGCTAACGACGGGTATAATGAAATATATGAAATGGGCCGTGTGCCGACAAATAAATAAATTTACTTATTATAGAGATAATAAGTGGGAAATATAAATTATTATTTATATTATGATATCACCCTATTTTGAGGGTCTTAGAAGTTGAAACATTGATTATACTTGGTATAGTTGTCATTGTACTTGTCAAATGCTTCCAAGTACTGACCTCCCCTTCACGGGGGAGGCCACCTCACAGTTTCAGGTAGGGAGTAGAGCTTGCTACCAGTGCCCGTTGCCTCGGGAAGATCTAGGAAGGAAGACGTGGTTCGTGCTTCCTCCGTCTCTATTTTAAAAACATTTCAATTAATGCTCATGGATATTTTTGAATGATTATTGGGGCTTGTATGCCCATGTTTGCCGGAGTGTGGCATAAACACTTGTATTAAACGTTTCCGCTGACTTCAATTGATTATTTTACATTATGTTTGTTTATGGATGTACTATTGTGAATGATATTCAAGACGCCTAGTATAGTATGGATGAGTTGGACTGCGGTTGACTATTCGTACTGTACGGCGGGTTGTTGACGTGTCCGGTAGGTCCGGGGCGTGACAATTTAGTTGGTATCAGAGCCTTAGTCCGTAAACTTCATAATGAAGCTTCAAAATCCATTTTGAAAATGATTTTTGCAAACCATGAGCATAAAGTTTTGTACTTATGGAGCTTTTGGTACTTGAGTTGCAAAGTCTCTAATTGTTAAGATGGTACCCTTAACAATTGGTATGGCGGTGATTTGAGCCAAGAGATGTCTTTAAGTACCTATCCGTCACTTGACAATTGATACGAGTCTAATGGCTCATTCTAAACTTCTTTCAGAAATGGAGCCAATTGGAAGAATCACTAGGAGGAACCCGACGGGCCGTGTACCGGGGGGATCCGAGCGCGGCAGCCGGGGGTCCACTAGGGTGTCCAGGGGAAGGGGCCGTGGAGGCCAACAACAAACCGTGAGCGACGGCCACGTTGACACGGAGAGTGAGACTTATTGGTCCTATGAGGACTCAACCTATAGGCCGGAAACCGAGCCGGTGGAGACCCCTTATGAAGGGGATGATGATGATGTTAGTGACGAGGAGCAAGATGGCTCCTTGGCAAGAATTGAGGCGCTACTCCAACAATACCACCGAGAGCGCGAGGAGAGGAGGGAACGCCGAAGGCGCCGGGTGGGGCAACCTTCGGGTATGGCTTCAAGAGGAGGAAGCCACAATGCATCTAGAGTCCATGTGGAACCACATGGAGGCCGAAATGATGGAGGTCCAACCATAAGGATCTCCAAATTTATCAAAGAAGCAAGAGACTTGGGGTGCAAACCCTTTGACGGGACCGGAGACATTTCGGTTGCCGCCCAATGGATCAAGAGGTTGAATGAAGCAGCCCTTGACATGCAAATCACGCCCAACCTTAAACTGAGAATAGCGGTAAGGTTGCTTGAGGGGATGGCATCCAAATGGTGGGATGGAACCAAGAGCAAGTATGGCGAGGGCGTCATTTGGGAGGACTTCCAACGGGAGTTCTTTGCCCAATATTACTCCGACTTCGAAGTGAACAAGAAGGTGAGGGAATATACCCTCCTAACTCAAGGGGGTAACATGACGGTGAAGGAACTTGAGTACAAGTTTCGGGACCTTGCCGACTACATACCGGAGTACGCTTGCGATGAGAACCGGATGGTGAACCACTTCTGGGATGCCCTAGACTTGGAGATACGTGATAGGGCAACACAATTGCCTAACATGACCTTCGCCCAAGTGGTAGACCAAGCCTTGAAGGGCGAAAAACAGTGGGAAGAGAGGAAGAAAAGAGACGCCGATGAGGCGAAGAAAAGAAAATGGGAGAACCATGGCCCCCAAGGTTCTAACAAGAAGGGGAACCACGGGGGAGGTGGCTCATTCAAGGCCCCTGCACCACCATCGAGGGCGAATCAAGGCCCAAGCGGGCAAGCCTCGAGGTCTCAAAACTCGGGAGTACCAAGGTGCAGCAACTGCAAGAAGCTTCACCACGGCAAGTGTCGTGATCCCCCGAGATGCTACCAATGCGGGGAGGTCGGGCACATGAAGGTGAGTTGCCCACAGCTTGGGCGAGGTACAGGTTCCGGACCGAGTAGTGGGACTATGGTGAGCAGGAACCGAACGGGAGCACCAAGTGCAAGTATGGGGCACGGTGGAGCTAGCACAAGCAATGCACCGTCCGTTAATCAAGGGAGGACCCAAGCGAGGGTCTATGCGATTACGGAGGCCGATGCACGTGCTAACCCGGACTCCGTTGCGGGTAAATTCATGAACTTTTGATGTTAATTTCTTGTAAACCTTTTAAATGTTGAGATGTATAAGTTATATGGCCAACCCCGCCTGTTTAAAGTTCGAAGGAGTGGACAGATATCTGCCTGGGGCGAAAGCCGCCCGGCTTTGACGAACGTCGCCCGACGTTTGTCTATGATTTTTACATAAATCCTACGGCGACCATAAGCCGCCCGACGTTGACGAAAGCCGCCCGGCTTTCGTGCTTGATTTTTGGTTAAATCATTCGGCGTATAAAAACCGGCCGCGTTTCGTAAAAACCGGCCGGCTTGTGTTCAGGAATTCCGGTATGGGGCGCTGCTAACGAAAACCGGCCGGCATTCGTAAGAACCGGCCGGCTTTTATAATTAAAAAGTTGGAATTCTTTCGGCGACCGAAAACCGGCCGGCTTTGGCAAAAACCGGCCGGCTTACGTAACCAGCCATTCCGAGCCGAAGGCCAAGGTACGAAAACCGGCCGGCTTTCACGAAAAGCGGCCGGCTTTCACTTATTGGTGCACGGTGTTGGTTTTGGGTGGGAACCGGGATGGAATCGGGATGGGGCGTTAGATGACGATCATCCAAACCATAGCCGGGGTACTCTTTTACCTAAGAAAGGAGTCTAATAAGTGGGGAGTGTGTCTTACATTGCTTATGAATGTAGGAACACTCAAGATTAACGGGAGAGACGCAAGAATCCTCATTGACACCGGGGCGCAACGATCATTCGTGAGTGAGGCGTTTGCCGGGGGATTCAAAGAACCACTTGTACCGATGACTCAAGCCCTATTGGTATCCACACCTCTAGGGGAAGACATCGAGAGAGATAGCCACTATCCATCGTGTGAGGTGGAAGTGGAGGGCCAAAACTTGACGTGTGATTTCGTACCGCTGAGTATGATTGAATTCGATGCAATCCTGGGGATGGATTGGCTTGAGAAGCATCATGCTAGGGTCGATTGCTACACAAAGATACTTGAACTCGAAGGCGATGAAGGGGTAACCTTACGCTTCGAGGGGGATCGGGCCAAATCCAATAGTTGTATCATATCCGCCGTAAGAGCTAGGAGTATGATGAGAAAGGGTTGCCACGCATATCTAGCATACGTGGTAGACAAAACAAAAGAAGAGACGAGCATTGATGATGTGAGGGTGGTATGCAAGTATCCGGATGTCTTTCCAAAGGACTTACCGGGACTTCCACCCGATAGGGAGATTGAATTTGTGATCGAGGTCGAGCCTGGCACCAAACCAATCTCCATACCGCCATACCGAATGGCACCCGCAGAACTTAACGAGTTGAAAACCCAATTGCAAGAGCTTTTGGATAACGGTTTCATTAGACCAAGCCACTCCCCATGGGGAGCACCGGTCCTTTTTGTGAAGAAGAAGGATGGAACACTTCGAATGTGCATTGACTATCGTCAACTGAACAAGGTCACAATCAAGAATAGGTATCCTTTGCCTAGGATTGATGACTTGTTTGATCAACTACGAGGAGCAACTGTGTTCTCGAAGATTGACTTGAGGTCGGGGTACCACCAATTGAAGATCAAAGAGGATGACATACCGAAGAGTGCTTTCCGCACTAGGTATGGACATTTTGAGTTCCTTGTTATGTCGTTTGGGTTGACAAACGCCCCGGCGGCATTCATGGACTTGATGAACCGAGTATTTCACAAATACTTGGACCGATTCGTGATTGTGTTCATAGATGACATCTTAATCTACTCAAAGAGTGAGGAAGAGCATGAGGAGCACTTGATACTCGTTCTCGAGACACTACGGGAGAAGCAACTCTATGCCAAGTTTTCTAAATGTGAATTTTGGCTTAAGGAGATTGGCTTTCTCGGGCATGTGGTTTCGGGATCGGGAATTGCGGTTGATAACAAGAAAATAGAAGCCATTACCGAATGGGAGAGGCCAAAGAACGTCAAGGAAATTCGTAGTTTTCTTGGGTTGGCAGGCTACTACAGAAAGTTCGTGGAGAAGTTCTCCGTTTTGGCATCACCATTGACGAAGCTCACTCGTAAAGGAGCTAAGTTTGTATGGGATGACAAATGTGAGAAAGGTTTCATTGAACTAAAGAGGAGATTGACCGAGGCACCGGTACTCACATTACCCAAGCAGGGTATGGGGTACGATGTCTATAGTGATGCCAGCATCCAAGGGTTTGGATGTGTGTTGATGCAAATGGGGAGGGTAATTGCCTATGCTTCACGACAATTGAAGAAACATGAGGTAAATTATCCTACTCATGATTTGGAGCTCGGGGCAGTGGTGTTTGCACTTAAGATATGGAGACATTATCTCTACGGGGAGACATGCCACATATACACTGACCACAAGAGCTTGAAGTACGTGTTTACTCAGAAAGAGTTAAACATGAGGCAGAGACGGTGGATGGAGTTGATAAAAGACTACCACCTGGTAATCGAGTACCATCCAGGCAAGGCCAATGTGGTGGCAGATGCCTTGAGCCGGAAAGGCTCATCCGGGGCATTGATGGCTAACTTGAGGGCTTTAAGAGCCCAACTGGAGGTATCCAGTAATGGAGCCTTATTGGCACGATTTGAGGTGAGACCTACTTTGCTTGATGAGATCAAGAAGGGTCAGGAAACTGACGAGGAAATCATAAGGATCCGAGAACGCATGCAAGCGGGACCAGTGGAGGACTTCAGGGAAAGAGATGACGGTCTCTTATTATTTCGTGACCGAGTGTGTGTGCCGGCAGATGGGGAGCTCCGAAAGTCCATCTTAGAGGAGGCTCATTCATCGGCTTATGCCATGCACCCAGGGGGCACGAAGATGTATCGTGACTTGAAAGAAAGTTACTGGTGGTCTGGTATGAAGAGGGAAATAGCCGAGTACATCAGTCGATGCCTTACTTGTCAGCAAGTCAAGGCAGAACATCAGCATCCAGCGGGGTTATTGCAGCCACTTTCCATTCCAGAATGGAAATGGGAACACGTGACTATGGATTTCGTGGTAGGGCTACCACGGACTGTGAAGAACTATGATGCCGTATGGGTTGTGGTTGATAGGCTCACGAAGAGTGCACATTTTCTACCTATCAACACCACCTATGCACTGGAGAGGTTAGCCAAATTGTATGTGGATGAGATCGTGAGGCTACATGGGGTTCCTATAACCATTGTATCCGACAGGGATCCACGATTCACATCACGATTTTGGCCGAAGTTCCAAGAGTCTATGGGGACAAGATTGAAGTTTAGCACTGCTTTTCATCCCCAGACAGATGGGCAATCCGAGAGGGTTATACAGATTTTAGAGGATATGCTGAGAGCCTGTGCATTGGAGTTCCAAGGAAGTTGGGACAACCATTTAGCACTTGTTGAGTTTGCCTATAACAATAGTTATCAGGCAAGTATCGGCATGCCTCCATACGAGGCATTGTATGGGAGGCGATGTCGTACGCCTTTGTGTTGGGACGAAGTTGGCATGGCCAAACTTGAGAGCACAGAATTGGTGGAGATCACCAAGACAAAGGTGAAGATGATTCGTGATAGGCTTAAGGCAGCCCAGGATAGACAAAAGAGCTATGCCGATAAACGCCGGAGAGCCTTAGAGTTTAAGGTGGGAGATGAGGTGTTTCTGAAAGTTTCACCTTGGAAAGGGATCATCCGTTTTCAAAGCCGAGGGAAACTTAACCCACGCTACATAGGGCCATTTGTGATTCTTGAAAGAATTGGGGCCGTAGCATACCGACTTCAGTTGACTCCGGAATTGGAGAAGATACATAACGTGTTCCACGTGTCTATGCTAAAGAAATATGTGCCGGATCCGTCTCACGTGTTAGAGAAACCACCCGTGGAAATACGTGAGGATTTGAACTATGCCGTACAACCGGTGAGGATACTTGATAGGCAAGTAAAGAAACTAAGAAGCAAGAAAGTTCCTATGGTTAAAATCCTTTGGAAAAGTGACCGAGTTGAAGAAGAAACTTGGGAAACAGAAACCTTGATGAAGGAACAGTATGCATTCCTTTTTGAGTAAGCATTTGTGAATTTCGGGGACGAAATTCCCGTTAAGGGGGGGTGAACTTGTGACACCGCACCCGAATGTACTTGAATTTGAAAGTGGATATGTATTTGATTTTTCTAGCGAAGAAATTGTGTATTGACTGGTACATTTAATTAATGTGCGATTAATTAAATTATTTATCGAGCCCATAATAATGGGAATGAGCTACCAAATATTTAGTTGGGTTATCATAATAATTTAAGGAGCCCAATAAAGGGTCAACCAAAGTTGATAAAAATATTTGGACAACCCGAATGCTATTTTGGTCCGACCTACCGAAAATAGCAGGAATAATTGGGAGGGATTTCCTACACCCACTTGGGGTATCCTATACACTAAATTAGCTCAAATAATAGGGGAGGGGGCCACACAAACTTGGCTTGTGCGTACATGAAGGGAGAGGAAGTCTCCATGAGACAAAAACAACACCCTCATGACCCCATCACCAAATTATTTTGGTTGATTGGCTTGGTGATACCTCCCCCCTATCCTCTTGCATCACTCGGCCAACACAAGGAGGAGGAGAGCTCAAGGAAGGCCTCTCACAAGTTCCAAGCTTGAAGGAAGCACCACAGAAGAAAATCCAAGGAGGAGAGGGTTGTTCTTGAGGTAAGAACACAACTAGTATTTCTTTAACTAGTATTAATCTTGTATGATTTTTGAGAAATCATATGGTGGATTAAACATGGAGTTCTTCATGTTTAAAAGTGTGGAATAATGTTATAAAGTGGTGGTATTTAACTTAGAAGAGTCGTGGAATCGATAGGAGTTGAAATCGCCGGAAACCGCCACTTAAAGGGAGCTGTTCGTAGCTGCAGACCACGAAAGCCGCCCACCTTTCACGAAAGCCGCCCGGCTTTCGTCTGCTGCCCAGATTTTTCATCTCCAAACGGTTTAGAACGGGGATTGATCGAAGGGCTTAACAAGGACAACTATTTCAGCACTTCATAAGGTGAGGATGGCTGACTATGTTGTTTATAATCTTTGGGTTAATTTCGTAAGATTACCTAAAGTAATTAAATGTTATTTTCATGGATTATTAATGATTAATAATGCCTAAATGAAAATATTGTTGTCAATGAATAAAGGAGCATAATATACAAATTTAAGGATAAATTGTGTATGATTATGTAATATGAGTATATTGGCTTGATGAAGGGATTAACTATGAATATTATGTTGAAATAAAATTTTAACTTCATATAAGGATATATGAGTGATTAAAGATTATATTTTGTATATTGATATGAACTATATTTTCAATGGAACATTAGTTTGAGAATTGTCTATATGACTATGAACTGAAATGAGATTTTGTTGGAATTTATCCGACTAGTATAATGATACTAGTCGGGGTTTTGGAATGAAATATGTTAGAATTGATCCAAGGTTTTGGATTGTAAATTGTTGAGCCTTAAGTAGTCTTAAGAGATACTAAGGTGGATAAGTGATGCTAGGGGTAGTCCTTAAGGGATACCCAAGATAAAGTGAATAATAAATTGATCCTAGGAATAGGATTGGCCTACGGGTGTATTCGGTAGTCTTTAAGGATTAGCCGATAGAGTATTGGTAATTAGTAAGGACCATGGCCCTTCCCGACTCTAGAGAGCGGTGTTGGATAGCATGGACTTACATCGTGATCACGGGTTAGGGTGGAATCCGAACCGGAGACCTTACGAGGCTCCCGACAGCGGTAACACATAAGATAGGACCCCGAATGGACCTTACCTTCCTACGGGACGATGGGTATGAGTTCAGGGGCGGGATGTTGGACTCCGGCCCGGGGACCCGGTGAGGCCTCGGAGAGCGGTGACAAGTCTCGTAAAGGATGATAAGACCTACGGGCGGTGTCGTGCTAACGACGGGTATAATGAAATATATGAAATGGGCCGTGTGCCGACAAATAAATAAATTTACTTATTATAGAGATAATAAGTGGGAAATATAAATTATTATTTATATTATGATATCACCCTATTTTGAGGGTCTTAGAAGTTGAAACATTGATTATACTTGGTATAGTTGTCATTGTACTTGTCAAATGCTTCCAAGTACTGACCTCCCCTTCACGGGGGAGGCCACCTCACAGTTTCAGGTAGGGAGTAGAGCTTGCTACCAGTGCCCGTTGCCTCGGGAAGATCTAGGAAGGAAGACGTGGTTCGTGCTTCCTCCGTCTCTATTTTAAAAACATTTCAATTAATGCTCATGGATATTTTTGAATGATTATTGGGGCTTGTATGCCCATGTTTGCCGGAGTGTGGCATAAACACTTGTATTAAACGTTTCCGCTGACTTCAATTGATTATTTTACATTATGTTTGTTTATGGATGTACTATTGTGAATGATATTCAAGACGCCTAGTATAGTATGGATGAGTTGGACTGCGGTTGACTATTCGTACTGTACGGCGGGTTGTTGACGTGTCCGGTAGGTCCGGGGCGTGACATGAATAACCAAAAGGTTGGATTATTGTAAGAAGACCGCTAAAAGGTTGGATTATTAGTTTCCATTTTCCCTTTATATTATTGTCTTTGGGCTGCCGGTGCCTCCCAATTCTCAAACATCATACCAATTATCTATTATGTCTCAAAAAACTTAATGGATTAGCAATTTGAAACATTGCACGTGTGATCTTGGAAAAGATTGGTGATAAAGCAATCTTAATTATTTAATTATTAATATATTAATTAATTAACACGAATTTTGATATTATTTTGATAAAAAAAGTCATAAGGTCATAGATTGAGAAACTGATGGAGTTTTACTCATATCTTTGATAATTATCTCTATATAATACGTACTCCGTATAGAATAGAATAAGCAACAATTTTCATGAAATACCAAACATTCAATATATGTGGTGCAGCTGAATTCTCAAGGGTTATCGTCCCTGTCCTTGTCCACTTTGTTGTTTTTCTTTTCCACATACACGAAGATGTTCGTCCCACACGGCCACACCGTTAAAGAGTGGAAACATTCCTCCTTCCAACACAGTATATATAAGAGGCACCCGGACGGGAAAAAGGCGTTCTATCACCATCTCTTCCTTGCGCGGAAGAGAAGCTAAATATGGATTCTTCAAAACCTCCATCTGTTCCTCGCCTTTCCATGTTATCCACATTCGGTTCCAATCCCGAGAGAGGCAGCAACTAATCAAGACTTCAAACGCGCTAAAAAGGCATTGGAATATTCGAATCCACTATGTTGCACCTAGAGATCGATCCACCAATTTTGGTTCCAATTCTGAGTGAGAGACCAACTAATCAAGACATCAAATGCGCTGAACTGGCATTGGAATATTATAATAAGAAAAACGGGAAGAAGAAAAGGTATGAACTTGTGGAGGCCGGGTTTAGTAGTCTTTTTGTATCGTGCATGTGGGAATGAGAAGGCCCCCACCAAGTTCTTCTTTGGAAGAAGAGTTGTTACTGCCTCTCGTATTTTAAGAGGTAAAGGCACCGGTGGATTTCGTATGGGCCTCTACCGTGATAAACTTCGTGCATTGCGTTCCAATAAGGAAGGAAGTTTGGTTGATGATGGCTCTAGCTAGATATAGCCATGTCTGATTTCTGGGATGGTGCTGCTAGCAAGGGATTTTTCTGAATGTTTTTTGTTTTGAATGCAGAAGTCTCTTTGTTTTTTTTAATTTGGGGAGTTAGCAATGACCTCTCAACTTCGAAGTTTGATTATCACTCAAATCCTTGCACTATAAAAAATGCACTCTCACAGTCTCAACTCTTACCTATCTTTTATATACATAGTTTCTTAACTTTTGATTGTTCATATTAAAGACCTTTCCACCCGAATCTATACCTAGTAAAATATAAAAAATTATCAAAATGGACATCATTTAAAAAGTTCGACCAAAAGATCCATGATTTAATAAAATTAAAAGTGAACAGAATAAAAAATTATGGAACTATATCTATAATTTTCTCTAAATATAAATGAAAAATTACTTAAACATCATTAAAAGATAGAGTGGATAAGAGTACTTGTTTTATTGTGCAGGGGTATATGTGTGTTACATATTACTTCCTCCGTTCTTTTTTAGTTGCAACGGTCAACATTTCACACTTGCCAACGCACATCTTTGACCGTAATTATATCTTAATCCCTATTAGTATAAAATATTTAAAAATTAGATTTTGAAACTTTGTAATGAGATGAATTGAACAATATAATTTTAAAAAAATAATTTTCATAAAATAATAATAAAAAATGTAGTCAAAGTAGAACATGTGAATAGTGTAAAATTCAACACGTTGCGATTAAAAAGAGACGGAGGATAGTATAATGCACTAAATCTCAAGGGATATCAATGATAATTTTCCTTTTAACTTTTGTTCCATGGGGTGTTGATGACGTCAATCACTCTTTGAAAGGTTCTTGCTCTAAAATGAAACTAGAGAAATAATATATGGAAGTGTAGCTCAATATGTGGGAATAATGTCACAAAGGACCTATTTTGCTAATTTGTTGAGGCTATAAAATGTTTAGTGATTTACATTTTAGACAAGACATGTTTATTTATTTAAACAAATTTACCTTATCATGAGGAACAATATGTTAGTAGATCACTTAGAGTGTTACGTATTGGCAGCACGAAGGATTTTTTGAAGTAAAAAAATAGAGAAGTATAATGATATTCAACGTATTAGATTTTTTTAAGTTAAAAAAAATATAGGATAACTTCCCGAAATAGGACCAAAACAGTTTGAAAATTCCAAAATAGGATTGTCATGTTTTTATTCCCAAAATAGGAGTAGTTACTACCAAACATGGAAAATACTGTCATGTTTGAAGTCTGATACTGCCAAAACATGACAGTAATTAGTTCTATTTTGATAATGAAAATATGACAGTCCTATTTTTGGAATTTTCAAACTTTTTTTGTCCCATTTCGGATAATATCTCAAAAATATAACGTTTTCGTTATATTCAATGTAAATTTCCCTTTATGATACGGAGTATTAGATTAAATTTTAGCACTGTTTGATGCAGGCATGTCCATGATGTGTCCAAAGAAAAGCATGTTTCTTTTTTACACAATAAAGCCATAAAGGCAGCCTTAAGTTTTTGGAGAGGATCACAATAGTAATCTATATCCATTTTCCCATTCATCACTCCAAAAATTTTATGGAGCCATATGTGACTCTCTTATGGAGTCACATAGGCTATTGTGGCATCACCACAACCACACATTATTTTATTGAGGATCCTCAATAAAATATTGAAGATCCTCAATAAAATAATGTGTGGTTGTGTTGATGCCACAATAGCCTATGTGACTCCATAAGAGAGTCACATATGGCTCCATAAAATTACTCGAGTAAGGGTTGACACTATTAAACGGACATTAATTTGTATTCACCCCAATTTATTTTTATGACACCATTTGATGGAGTATATGGCCCACAGACTCATACTTCTCCAACACAGGCTCAATAAGCCCAGGAAGCACATGAGAGGCCCAAACACAGTGGCCTAAGCTTAAAAGGAACCCACAGTACGCATATGGATGCCTTCGGCACCATGACCGAGGGCTCCAAACTCTAGCAGACATCTGGATCTGGACCTGCGAAGCTTCTGGGGGATTTTGGCTAAACCAGTAGCCTTCGGCCAAAAGGAAGCCTTCGGCACATATGTGGAGCCTTCGGCCATGTATGACTAGGCCGAAGGGTCACCACTCTCAGCAAAGATTCCCTCTGAAGACAGGCAACCACCGCATTCAATGCGGCGTCACGTCCAACCACCGCATTTAATGTAGTGCACATGCAATTGCTTGTGTCACCCCGATCGAGATGACCCTCAGCCACCGGATGGTTGACACGTGTACGCGCATAGCATTTATGGTTGCTATAAATAGCAACTCCTTTCCGCTTGTAAAACATCCCGAGTTCATTTAATATATTTGACACTCTCTCTTACTTGTTTGATCTGACTTCTCTCTAGATATTTCTAGTGATATCCCTCGAATAAGCTACTCCTGAATATATTATCCATCACCATTATTAGTTCGGATTATTTTTGTGGATACTCTAAGTAAAGATTATTATTATAGAATTCCTAAAAATATGAATCGTTCTTATGAATTTTGCCTGAATTTTTCACATCATATTTGCGTGTTGGAGCTTTGGATGTTTAAAGCCATGCAAGTAAAAGTCATTCGACTGAAATTACTAAATCTGTTGGGTTTTTAACGTGGTGTGTAGTAAAACCAATTTGAAGTAGTCATTAAAAAAGAGGCTGAGTAAATCGAAAGTAAGTTGTTCTCATAAAAAAATAGAATAAGCAAAATAATGCTACCAAATTCCAACAAGACCAAACAAATTATACTCGTAAGATTCTGTGTTACAAGCGGCTATGATTCTATTTCTATGAATGAGGCAAAATAAAAAATAGGAGAGTCTTGACTACTATTACAACAAAGGAAAAAAGGACTCCAATCCTTGCCCAATTTCCCATATTGAGATGCCAACATCCCAGGAGAGAGCCGCCTCAAGCCGCATTACTAGTGACAAGAACGACGGGTAGAATACGACATGTCTGGCATGTTGATCATCAGTGTACACGAAGAAATGCTCCCCGCTGGTGTTCTCCCACTCCAATGCCGGCTTGTGCTTCTCCAACAATGACACATACTCATGTGCTATAATAGGCCCGCCCCCTAATCCTGCAAACGAATTACATGTCTCATTGCCATGAGAATCAGAAGTCCAGAAGTAACCTTCAGCATAATAAGGGAAGGTGACACACACACTTAACTTTAAGGGCAATTTTATCAAATCTAATTGAGCTTATTTAGACTACTAATAAGGAAATGGGCGAAGAAACAATACCATCAGAGGAAGATTTAGGGAATATTCCGGAAGTAGCCTTCCTGAGAATGGGAGGGTGACTCATGCACTCTCACTTAAAAGGCGTTTTTGTCAAAACTAGCCCAAACTTATTTGGTCAAGTAAAGATATGGACAAAGAAAACTCATAAAAACATCCCGGGAATGTCAGAATTACCCTAGAAGAATCAGGGAGAGTGACTCGCAGACTCTCAATTAAAGAGGGCTTTTAGTCAAATCCATATTACTCCCTGAAACCTTTTCAGAACCATTAAGGCTATGTTTGGAATTTGGATCCTAGAAAATACTTGGGAAAGGAAAGAAAATGACAAGGAAAACTATTTTCATATGTTTGGTAATAGCATGGACAATGCAAAGAAAAATAAAATATGATAAATGTATTTTCTTATGTTTGGTATACGTTTGGAATGCTTGGTATTTATATGATAGCAACAAATAAAAAGAATGACTTCGAAAAAAAAAATAGAAATATATTAATTGAATTTTAAAAATGCTTTGTTTTCCTCAACATTTTCTTTCCTAGCAGATTTCTTTAATCTAATATACTAATCCTCCTGAATGGACCCTAAATGCACATCACATAATTGTAATTGGATGGGACATTAATATACCTCCTGAAATGACAAAATCATTTCCGTAGAAATTGATGCCAAGAAATATCTTTCTAGCCAAACTATGATCGAGACCTACACGACCACCAAGAAGGAGCTGCAACGTAGAGTGTATCCAATTAAGTGGTGCATTTGGGCCTGGATTTTGGGGTCCTGAGAAGTCATAAGTCATAAGAGAGAAACCATCCACAGCATCACCCAAACTTTGTAAATCATTGGTCCCAAAATCACGATCCTGCAGCTTATCGGAACGTGGTGGGCCTATCACATAAACTAACTCCAGTGTTTTCTTCTTGTTTCTTTCCAAGCTTACAGAACGCATGGCTTCCCCAAGCTGTCGAATAAACTGCAATGCCTGTCAAATGAAGAGTCATCAGAATCGCTGAAGAAACTTTGACTTATAAGTCAAAATGAGACATGCTAAATAAATGGCATAACCCCTTTAACTTCTAGTTTCTTTAACATTTGGAAGAAAAGTGAACAATGGTGATAATCTTTAGATGGATATAAGAATAATTACTCCAAAACTATAACAGAATCATACACTACAGTATGCAATGTCCAATGCTTTAGTGCTTTACCATATTCCGTATATCAGGATCATCCAACACACCATAAGCTGCCCACCTTGACCAGGACTCAAGAACAATACCATCATACTCCATTTCCCTTCATAATACGGAAGGGTCTCAAATAAATGCTTTCAGGGAAACAAGAATAATTTGAAATAATTTAAGCTATGTTTGGTAACTGGAAAATGGAAGGGATAGAAGAAGAAGAAGAAGAAGAAGAAGAAGGTGATGATGATGATGATGATGATGATGATGATGATGCTAAAAAAGGGCAGCCCGGTGCACAAAGACATCCCCACAAGGAGAGGGTCCGGGGAAGGGTCCCACCACTAGGGTGTATAAGGGGCAAGCCTTCCTCAATCAAATTTTGACAAGAGGCCGCTCCCAAGACTTGAAGCCGTGATCTTTTGGTCACACGTCAACACTTTAACCGGTGCGACAAGGCTCCCCTTCCAGGAGAAGAAACTTGTAATTTTATGTTTGGTTTACTTATAAAGTTCAAAATAAAATTTTATTTGATTATGCATTTTTCAATATTTTAGTTGCATTTAAATTTATCAGACTTTTCAGAATTTTTTTTATAAAAATGTATGTGTACATAATTACATGTGTGTACATGTATTTGAGCGATGATATAAAGATGATTTATTAAGTTTGAACCAATTATAATTCAACCCAGACTTTATTTACTTCCAAATTTTCCCTCTATTTTCCTTATATTCTTCCCCTAACATTGTACATGTTCGAAACTGACCCTACAAATAAAAAGAAAAAAAAGCATACCAGCGTATGAATTTAATTCCGAATGATGGGAGTATGGGACAACTATTTCTCACTCATAACAGTTGTTGATACAATAGTACCAAAATCAAAACTTACTTGCACTCTGCAATAATAATTCTTATAGCTTTATCCCTCTTTTTCTTCCTCTTAAGAAGATCCATGGGTAAAAACATATTTTCATTAAACACTCTACTTTTATTTTCTTCAAGATCTCTTTTCTTTTCAAATACTATCGTCTTTTATTGTTAACACTCGGAAAAATGTTTCACTGTTAGTTTTTTTTGGTAAAATTTACTGTTACTGTTTTACTGCTCTATCTTCTCCTAAATGTTGGACATGAAGTTTTTTCATTTAAAGGTTTCCTCATACGGAGTATAACTTTGTCTTATTCTTCATACTTTCAATTTTTACTGTACACAAAAAATTGTGTGTATTAATACCTCCATGTTCTTGTTAGAGAAATACTTCAACATACTATCTATTGCTTTCTCTTTCTTCTTTAGACTCTCCACCTTTCCACTTTCTCTCAACTCCATCTTGTTCACTTTCTTTGCTCAAAATTTTGTTGGCATTCAGCTTCAAAGTTCGAAGAGTTGCTTTTATATTTAATATTAAGAACTCCTTATCCTTTCCCCTTCATTCAAAGCCGCTGCGAAGTAAACCATTCTCCTTCAAAACAAATTGCCATAGACACAATCACTGAACTCTTTCTCCTTACTTAATAGGCTGCCGCAATATCAACTCCAATTAAGCTAAATTAAGGCTTTTTGTTCATACCGAGGAGAGGAGTGCAATGAATGGAAGAAGGGCTTATCCTTCCTATGAAGGGTCTATATTCGATTGTTGAAGCAGCTTGGGCCGCTTGGCATGCCTCATTAACAAGGACTCCTGTGAAATTTTTAATGTAACAGATGGCTTGGGAATTGGGATAAGCATGTAATAGGAATACTTTTGCCATCAAGAAAATGTACTAGACCCAAAGAACCATCAACAAATTACTTGGTTATGATTCTGATAAATTTATTTTTTGGATCCACCACTGTTTGTTAGCCAATTTGCCATTCACTCAGGATTTATTATGTGTATGAGTATGTAAAGCTTTGTGTGAAAATGTGATGAACTAAAGTATAAAGGCACGTTTATGGTCAAAGTTATCCTTCACAAAATGGCAACAGATAGGAAAATTTATCTTAGGCAAGGTTACCATCACAGGTCAATTATTTACTTAATCAAAGTAGGGTGACCTGGAGAAGATAATATCATAATAGAGGAAGTTTACTAAAACATGCATGCAGTAGGTACAGCATATTTATTGCTTTGCTTTGCTTCAACATACATGTTCCAAAGCAGCATATTTTGTATTTACAGATACTAAAGATTATTTAACTATCCTAACTATAACAAAAAGCAAATCAACCCCCACCCCAATAACAGTCCTAGCTAGCTAGAGGAAATATGCATAGATGAGAAAGTGGACTGCTTCAAGCAATCTCTCCAATCCCAAGCATTATGGGACCCTTAACCCGGTACACAAAACAAAAAGCTGAGGTTCAACCCCATTATCTACTCTGCACCGCCATCCTCTCGGAGACATCGGCCAGAGCTTTGAGGTTACAATTGATAAGGGCATTGACGAAGTAACAGGTTTCCTCTCGTGTGTTCCCTTCCGGCACATCAACCAAGAAGGACTCGATTACCAGCGTTCCTGGCCTCCCGTCAATCATCTCCGGATGCAGCGTAATGACCGATGAGTAGTTCTGCAAACAAAAAGCAGTTTATATACTATACACTTAAAACGCATACTTGCATTCCACCAGGTCAAACTAATTAGGCTTAGTGAAGTGTTCAGCTTAATCAAATCTATCTGGTAGAAAATAAAACATAGATCAGTATACTTCACTCACTCTTCCTCAGGTTGATCTTTTGGAATAAAACTCAAATATGAAGTAGTTTATATGGCATTATAGCTAATTAAGCTGTCTAAATTAAAAACATGAGAATTTCAAGATTGGCTACATCAGTTAATTATCAATAACTCAACTTACAAAATGAATGATTCCCTTATGAGGTCAACCTTTAAGAGCTAAACTACAAGTCTTATCATGATATCGGTCTGATTGTCATTTGGTTTGAAACTGAACCCGTGACTGAAACAACTCAATATAACTTAAAAAATGTGCTCTTAAAGAGTTCAATTGTGGCTGCTACCTCCAACAAATAGGATATGTTAGATACTTAGTTTTCAAAGAAAGCTAGTCTTTTTTGTAGTGAGAGTGAGAGGGAGAGAGAGATTGGCTGCACAGACAAAAACAACTTTGATTTAAGGTAGCTTGTTTAGGATGGCTCATTTACGCAACTTGAAGTTGACCAATTCAGTTTAGGCTAAAGAAGCGTTTCAAACCCTCCAACAAGATGATCTTTTATGAAAAAACCTAATGTCTTTCATACTCCAAATAAAAACCCAAAAAAATAAACCAAGTTTTAATCATAGTTGCTATGAATCCTTGATCCCAAAGAATAAGTAAATTTATACCTTTAGGCGGTGATCACCTCCAACTATCTTGATTCCAAGAATATGTTCACTATCATCAAGAAGTTCCAACATTTCAGTGCTGGTGGTGGCTGGAAGTCCTGACTTGACGTTTACCTCTCTGAGACTCCCAATTGCAACACCATTCACCCTACACCTGCTGACGAACGGCTTATACTTCTGTGGCTCATCAAACCTCCTCACCAATGACCAAACCTATGTACCACCCAAAATGCAAACACAATAAACCACCAATATAAAACCTTGTATCTCCTTATTACCACACAATAATCAAAATTACAGTCCCGTACTAATTAACCGTGTAGCTCATATTAGCTCCTCCACTATGGTGGCTAAATTGGTGATATTTGAAAAAAAGGATAACACCCACTCTGAGGGCCCCAGAATCAACCAGAGACTTATCCAGGAGGATGTAAGTTGAGCTATGATCACACTCAAATCCAAAGAGTCCGAAAGAGAGTGAGGTTTCAATCGGTGATATTTGAAACTCTAGTTGTTGCATCACCATCCCTCGCAGGGCAGACTCACATACCCCTTTAGCAAGGAGGCTAGTCTCTGCCCCAACTTCACAAATATTGAAATTTAATATTACTTTTCTTTACTAAAGTTTTACCTGAATTTTAGTTTATTACTAAATTTAAACCTTGTATGACTCTAGTCCAACTATAAATATAATACAGTCCAACACTATATAATTCTCCATAATATAATAGAATTCGGATGGGCATGAACAGCCTGGTGCACGAAGGCATCGCTGCAAAGCACCCCATCAGGAATTTTTATACTTGGTAACACAACGAAAGCCTGTCAGTGACCCATTTGAAGATATCGAAGAGACTGGTCGACACACATATTCTCACTTTTGTAGCAAATCTTAATCTTTTTGAGTTCTTGGAGTCCTATCAACATAGCATAATCTCTTTCATGTTTCTTGTTTACATTGATTCTTTTTTTATTTCTCAAAACTTAGCTATTGATACAATTATTTATAGACTTTAAACTCTGAATACTCTATTGGTAAAAATCAAACATTCATGAGGATCATGATTGAACTATTGAAGTAATTCTAAAATGTGATCCGCGTATTGAAACAAAAATCTGAGGAGATTTTAGGCTCTCTGTAGACAACTTTTGCAAATAACTTATACACATAAATTTAACTAGTCTGCAATAAATAATTAGGCTTAATTGGTTACTTATTAATTATAACAAGGTTTATTACAACATTAGTTACAAGCAATTAATTCTTTTATACACTAAGTGGATTGAAAAGGTGTAAAATGATTCTAGACCAGTTTCTAAGGCGCCCCTGCTTTCAAGTAAGTGAAATTACTCTATGGAAATCAAGACTGTGTGTTAAGAACATATATGTATATATAAGGATGATGGGTAGAAAGGGAATTACAATATCTGTGGAGGCTTTGATGTGCTTCATAACAGTCCCAGAACTTTGGTGGTCTTTCGGATGATGCCTGTGAAACCTCTGTATGTAACCTGCAGCTTCCATTTTACAGTGAGGAAGCAGAATTAAGAAGACAGCTTATCAACCCTCCGAGGAAGAAGAAAACTGTGGATATACTTATTTATATTGTGTTACGAGGAATAATTAATGAATCTTATCGGGAAGGGCATATGTTACTATAATAATGTCTTATGTGAATATATAATGACTAGTGAATTATAAGCTGAAAATGTGTGGTGGGATGGTGCCCTTATCACTTCCCCACCGACAGTGAAGACTTTTTGGAAAGTGATTTGAGTTGTTGAACAATCGACACGCGTCGCAACGATTAACGTTCAAAGATAATGTCCCAATTTTGCCATGTGGGAGTTTATCAGTTTATGTACTGGGTATATATATCATCTCAATCTTCCCTTTTCTATGGTGTGATGATGACTGGATGCGCATCTTTTTCAGGGTGAAGCTTGGCGTAGAAATTATCAGCTTGTGTGGGTGCGTATATATATACTAGGAAAGTATGGGTGGGCATAAAAACCGAGCTGAAGCGATATTTAAATGGTGTCATGAGTTTTTATCCCGATCTGAAATCGTATCGCTTGAAGCGGGTACGGTAACGATTCTGGATTTTGAGAAACGGTTAATACCGGATTGAGCCGTTCATAATTAATTTTTCCAAAATTATATATTTTTCCCAACCCAATCCCATGCTCAACCCAAATTCAGAAGTGCTGCCCAGTGTCCACTGCGCATAACTTGTGCGAGAGAACAGATTGACGCAGAAACACAGAAACAAAAAAAACACTGTGCGTAAGAAGCCACAAACTCTTCTTTCGAATTTCAATTGCGCACAATACTAACGCAATCGTCAATTCGTTGTTGTCACTACTCGCTAGCTTGGAGTGCTCATCAACAAAGGCGATGCGACGTTGAAACCTCTGGAACACGGCATCGGTCTTCTCCCAGAACATCAACTCAGCTTGGACTAATCTCACTTTGCAATCTTTGCTAGCTTGGACTAGACCCGGACGTGCATCCAACTAGAAGTAGGCTCAATGGTTTCATCTGCTTCAATGGTTTCGTCATCATCTTTCCCAATGGTGCAATCTGAAAATTCAACCCCTCCTTATCCAATGTCTGCCCAGGGGAGCTGTGTAATAACCAAGCAAATAATCAACTTACTAGCGGTGACCAACAGCTTACCAACGGGTCCCGATATCATCCATGAACCACCACCAGGTATACAATGTCTTTTTAGGTCAGATATTTGGAATCATGTTATACCTTATTGGGTTAGACATGTCTTATGAGAAGGATGAGAAAACTCGTAAACTTGTAGAGGTAATAACATGGAAAATGAGGGTAAGTGTAAGTATTGTCCAAAAGGGCAGGGGGATTATGCATGTGACAGTGGTCCTAATGGGGCAGGAGGTCCAAGAAAAAACTTACTCGATAAGCTGTGCAGGTTCTATCCAGGAAATGGTTACTTCAAGACAACGAAAGTTTTAGCTCCGGGAGATTACAATCAGTTAACAAGTAAAGGTTTTGATAAAAAAAGAAACCATGATAGCTTGTGTTAAGATGGCAGTTCTTGTTGAGCTGTCGTTCAATTTTGTTGAGAAATAAGGGTTTAGGAGATTTTGCACGAAAGGGATGCCTCTTTTTAAGGTTCCATCTAGAAGAAATCTGGTCAGGACATTCCTAGACATGTATAAAGAAAAGAAAATGAAATTGAAAATAGAATTGAAGTCGCAAAGGATCTCTCTAACCACTGATACATGGACAAGTCTCCAGAACTATAATTATATGGTATTGACTTCCCACTTCATAGATGCGGATTGGAATGTGCAAAAAAGAGTGTTAAACTTTTTGTGTGATTACTGATCGGGCTGAACTTGCAAGTATACAAGTGCCGATATAGTAATAAAATACCGGTAAATACCGGGTCGATCCACAGGGAAATGGTTGATATTATAAAGTCGAGTATTGAATGCAAAGAATGTAAATGATATATTTTTTTAGGAACTTTGCTCTTTGAGATTGGTTTAAACAAGAATGAGAATTACTAAGGCAATCGGGATTCACCTAAATGCTTTAATAGTTATTTAATAATAGTTCTTCTCCAATAATTATGAATACGATGTCGCTAATATATTCTCAACTCCGGTTAAGGCAGCGAGAGCGTGGTTTTCGTTACGTGTAAGTCCTGTTACGGCTCACATTCATCTACCGAAAACCCCGTTGAATATCAAGACATCACACCCGTATCATATAAGACCGGATATATTTCTATTCTCGGTGCTATATATGTTTATCCTTTAGTGTTCATAGTTTAGACTTCAACGTTAATTGCAAGCATAAACTAAATTTAACATACTTCTATGTTGTACACCATAGTCATAAACAATCAAAATATAAAGGATAAATCACAATTTATTGGTTTAGAACTTTTATCAAACATCTAGTGTGCATAGAGGTTCATCCCTAGCCTTAGCTAAGAAATTAGCCTCTAATGCTCATATTAATCACAATACAATATGAAATGTAATGGAACATGAAATTACAAAGGAAATAATACCTAAACACCAATGGTTTCGGAGGTTGAAGTTTCCTCCTCAAGAACTTGAAGAAAATACCAAGAACAAAAATATAAAAGCTAAGAATTAATCTATGGAATGGAATGTATTTGCTTGATGAATTGAAGGCTTTATATAGGCTAAAGAATGGCATCTTTTAGTCTATTCGGGCCCAACAATCAGGTATGGAGCAATATTTGATCAAGAGATGAGGAAGGTGAAGTTTTCCCATCAAAAATCCTCTTGCACGACCTTTTGTTTGAGCTGAAATCGTCCCAACCGGCCCCGGTCAGTCTAGAACCGGCCCCGGTCGCAAACAGGCTCGTTAAGTGCGAAAAAACCTTCCAACCGGCGCCGGTTATAGGCTGACCGGCGCCGGTTGCAGCGCCCAAAAATGCGCTTCCTTTCTCTTCTTCCGAAATTGATCAAAAAGTGTCGGTTTTTGTCCCGGGATTTTGGGGATGTTCCGCTACGAATTTGGACATGATTCCTTCACCAAAGTTGTAGATAATGAAGTCTTCTATCCACCAAAACTTGAATGACGTGATTTTATTCATCCAATCAAACGTTATGGCTAAAACACTGAGAGGTATGCATCCTGAAATCCCACCAGCAACATCTGACTTTGTTGGTTGATTGAGTCTTGTTCCTTTCATATTTTGGCCATGACGTCTTCATAACATTTGTTCCTTATTGAGTTAGCATTCACATGAAACTCGAATCGAGTGATTTCGAGTTCTATAGAATACGTTATACTCAAATTATGGACAGAACGTCATTCTCTTGGTCTAAAAAGTCGTTCATCGCAATGTTTTATGCTCTAGCTCTCATTCTGAAGGTATTTGTCCGATTTCTCTTCCTTTCTTCAACAAATACTTATAAATACTTATGTTAAACACAAGTAAATATAACGGCTATCAAATCCCCCCACACTTGAGCATTGCTTGTCCTCAAGCAATTTCTTCAACTTTGGATGCCTTGGTTAGTTTCAACAAAAATATATGAACAAAAATAATTTAATTTTTAAGAGAGATAAAAAATGACATATAAACTCTTTTATCATTCTCGGTCCAAAAACCATTTTTTAATCAAACACAAAAAGTATCATTTAGATTTAGAAAACTACTTATACTCTTGAAAATAAAGGAATGATTTGTGACTATGGTTTTTTTTGGGTGAGTGGGATGGCTTTTTGGTGTTTTTGACTTTTAAGTTGTATGAATCAATTGAACTTCCTAGATGAGACCATGAGTTTTTTTTCTTCTTCTTCTTTTTTTCTTCTTTTTTTCTTTTTTTTTTCTTTTTTTTTTTCAAACTCATTTGAAAAGGTCTTCAACTAGTATTTACTGAAAGTCATTTGATGATGCCAATTTATTTGATGAGGTGTGAGAGTGGGTTTTGTGTTCCAAAATGGTGCTTGAATGTAGTATTTGACCATTTTTGGAAATGAAGGAAGGAGATGCTCTCTAGTCACAAGAATTTATTTTTTTTGGAAAAATTTTCAAGAGTAAAGAGTAGTCTAAAAAAAATGATAGGTTTTTTGTAAATAATTAAAAAAAACTTTCTCAACCAAATACCCATTAAAAAGAGAAATATGAAAATTTTACCTTCCTAAAAAAAATTATTTTTGCACACAAAATTTGTTTAACTAACCATGAAATGCACCCCCCACACTTGAGATACATTGTCCTCAATGTACATTGGAGGATGTAATGGAGGATGAAATCTTCAATAGCGGAATGAGCCGTCTTGTGAGAGTAGGAGATGCATGATACTTGAGTTTAGATGATGCTTTTGTTTTCTTTTTTTTTTTGTTTTTTTTTTTTTGTTTTTTTTTTGTTTTTTTTTTGTTTTTTTTGGGTTTCAATTATAAATAAATATGAATATGTATTTAACTAAACATATTTATTTATAATTGAATTTGTTGGGTTGCCTCCCAATTAGCGCTCAGTTTAACGTCATAGGCCGGACGCAACGTACCTCTCACGTGTGATTGGGCTCCTGAAGACGTTTGACCAACGTTACCTTTTTGAGATCGTGGGGAGGCCATGGAGTTGTCCGTCCATTCTTTTCATTCCCGTGGTGTGTTGGAGGGATGGAAGGATTTGTGTTGACCTTCATGTTTTGAGTTGGTATGGATTGTGTTTTCCATACATTGAATGTTTCATCGTCTCCTCCCACTCTTAGCTTTACGGTGCCTGCTTGCACATCAATGACGGCTGCGGAGGTGGCCAAAAAAGATCTCCCAAGGATGACGGGAACTTCCATCTCTTCCATGTCCAAAACAAGAAAATCTACTGGGAAGTAGAATTTTCCAACTTTGACAAGGACATCCTCCATGATGCCTATCGGATAGCGGATTGTTCTATCCGCTAATTGCAAAGCAACCGTTGTTGGTTGGAGTTCCCCCACACTTAGCTTTTTAAATAGGGAGTAAGGCATAAGATTTATGCTAGCACCAAGGTCACAAAGAGACCTTACCTCCCCGATTTTTCCGATAGAGCATGGAATAGTGAAGCTTCCGGGATCTTTTAGTTTTGGGGGAAGTTTGTTTTGAATAATGGCACTACATTCCTCCGTTAGTGCCACAGTTGTGAATTCTTCTAACCTCTTTTTGTTGGAGATGATACCTTTAAGAAATTTTGCATAAGATGGGATCTCCGCAATGGCCTCCGCAAAAGGTATGTTGATGCTTAATTTCTTGAAAATATCAAGAAATTTCTTGTATTTCTTATCATCTCCTTTCTTCTTCAATTTTTGTGGGTAAGGGATGTGAGGAACATATTGAGCCATGATAGGTGGTAGCGGTGTATGTGCAACATCTTCTTGTTCCTCCTGCGTCTTTCTCCTTTCCGACATCTTGGGGTCCTCCATTTGTCTCCCACTTCTTGTGGTAATGGCCATCACGCTCTCCCGAGGATTGATTTCCGTTGTGGTGGGAAACCGCCCCTGCTCTCTTGTGCTTTTTCCTTGAGCAATTTGCCCAATTTGTACCTCCAAGTTGTGAATAGATGACTTGGTGTATTGTTCAATGTTGTCCATGCGTTGATGAATTTTCCGGTTTTGATCTTCAAACCGGAGATCAAGCTTTGTGAATTGTGAATGGAGATTCCCAATGGATGCCTCCACTCTACTAAAGTTCTCCTCATTTTGGGCTTTTACACTAGCCACAATATTTTGGGTGAGGGTTTTCATCATCTCCTCCATTGTTTGCCCTTGTGAAAACCCGGATGGAGGATTAGGAGGAGGATTATGAGGCCCGTCTTGTGGTTTCCAAGAGTTACCTTGGTTCCACCTTTGTTGATTGTTGGGGTAGTTATTGCCTCCTTGGTTCCCCATATTCCCATATGAATTCATAAAATTCACCTCTTCAAGAGTTTGAGATGAATTACCTTCCGGTTGTGCTATGCTCTCCATGTTATCCACCTTGTTGGCCCCTCCAATCACGGCTTGTAGAGCCGTGTGAATAGAAGCTTGAAGATCTTTGTGCATGGCTTCTTGAAAATCAGCAAACCGCTTGTCCAACTCATGAGCTATAGACACCTCGCTCACACTGGCCAATTTTACATCTCCTCCTTGTAGTTGAGGATTTGAAGCAATGGATTCAAGGATTCTCAAAGCTTCCGTTTCAGTTTTGTTGCCAATATAGCCCTCCGCACGGTTATCTACAATGGCTTGGCATGAAGAGTTCAAACCATTGTAGAATGTATCAATTTGAAGATCAAGAGGAATGCGGTGATGAGGGCATTCCTTCAACAAGGCTTTGAAGCGCCTCCATGCGTCTTGAAATAGTTCTCCAACTTGTTGTTTGAAGTTGAAGATTCGTTGCCTTAGCTCTTGAGTCATAGTGGGTGTGTAATACTTAGAAATGAAAGCATTATAGATACCTTCCCACGTTGTAAAAATCGCCGGTGCTTGCTCCAAGAACCACATCCTTGCCGCCCCTTTCAAAGTGTAGGGAAAGCTTTTGAGTTTGAGATCGTCCTCGGTGAGACCATGCCTAGGGATTCCTTGGATGAATCCATAGAACTCGGTGATGAAGTTAAGTGGATTCTCCCCCGGAAGACCATGAAATTGAGGCATAGCATTGAAGTAGCTATTTTTCATTTCATAGTCCCGAGCCGCCTCGCTTAGGACAATACATGAGGGAGTGGCGGCAACCACGGGCCTCTTTCTTTCATTGAGTGTTGGCATCATTTTTGCCTTTCGGGTGTATTTGAAGATGTGCTTGCACGTTCTTTCGATTTCAAGGTCAAGAGTTTCAAGGTTCTTAGACCCTTGACTTCTTAAGAGCATACAAACACAAGGAATTTTCTGAAAAACTTAACAAGAACAAGTGAAATGTAAAGTGTGTATGGTTTTGTTTGATTGACTTTATAACAACAAGCCGTATTTCCCCGGCAACGGCGCCAAAAACTTGATCGGGCTGAACTTGCAAGTATACAAGTGCCGATATAGTAATAAAATACCGGTAAATACCGGGTCGATCCACAGGGAAATGGTTGATATTATAAAGTCGAGTATTGAATGCAAAGAATGTAAATGATATATTTTTTTAGGAACTTTGCTCTTTGAGATTGGTTTAAACAAGAATGAGAATTACTAAGGCAATCGGGATTCACCTAAATGCTTTAATAGTTATTTAATAATAGTTCTTCTCCAATAATTATGAATACGATGTCGCTAATATATTCTCAACTCCGGTTAAGGCAGCGAGAGCGTGGTTTTCGTTACGTGTAAGTCCTGTTACGGCTCACATTCATCTACCGAAAACCCCGTTGAATATCAAGACATCACACCCGTATCATATAAGACCGGATATATTTCTATTCTCGGTGCTATATATGTTTATCCTTTAGTGTTCATAGTTTAGACTTCAACGTTAATTGCAAGCATAAACTAAATTTAACATACTTCTATGTTGTACACCATAGTCATAAACAATCAAAATATAAAGGATAAATCACAATTTATTGGTTTAGAACTTTTATCAAACATCTAGTGTGCATAGAGGTTCATCCCTAGCCTTAGCTAAGAAATTAGCATCTAATGCTCATATTAATCACAATACAATATGAAATGTAATGGAACATGAAATTACAAAGGAAATAATACCTAAACACCAATGGTTTCGGAGGTTGAAGTTTCCTCCTCAAGAACTTGAAGAAAATACCAAGAACAAAAATATAAAAGCTAAGAATTAATCTATGGAATGGAATGTATTTGCTTGATGAATTGAAGGCTTTATATAGGCTAAAGAATGGCATCTTTTAGTCTATTCGAGCCCAACAATCAGGTATGGAGCAATATTTGATCAAGAGATGAGGAAGGTGAAGTTTTCCCATCAAAAATCCTCTTGCACGACCTTTTGTTTGAGCTGAAATCGTCCCAACCGGCCCCGGTCAGTCTAGAACCGGCCCCGGTCGCAAACAGGCTCGTTAAGTGCGAAAAAACCTTCCAACCGGCGCCGGTTATAGGCTGACCGGCGCCGGTTGCAGCGCCCAAAAATGCGCTTCCTTTCTCTTCTTCCGAAATTGATCAAAAAGTGTCGGTTTTTGTCCCGGGATTTTGGGGATGTTCCGCTACGAATTTGGACATGATTCCTTCACCAAAGTTGTAGATAATGAAGTCTTCTATCCACCAAAACTTGAATGACGTGATTTTATTCATCCAATCAAACGTTATGGCTAAAACACTGAGAGGTATGCATCCTGAAATCCCACCAGCAACATCTGACTTTGTTGGTTGATTGAGTCTTGTTCCTTTCATATTTTGGCCATGACGTCTTCATAACATTTGTTCCTTATTGAGTTAGCATTCACATGAAACTCGAATCGAGTGATTTCGAGTTCTATAGAATACGTTATACTCAAATTATGGACAGAACGTCATTCTCTTGGTCTAAAAAGTCGTTCATCGCAATGTTTTATGCTC
This sequence comes from Cuscuta epithymum, assembly GCA_945859915.1. NCBI lineage: Eukaryota > Viridiplantae > Streptophyta > Magnoliopsida > Solanales > Convolvulaceae > Cuscuta > Cuscuta epithymum. The sequence continues at coordinate 1,003,747 of CAMAPF010000075.1, read as the reverse complement.
TAGCTCTCATTCTGAAGGTATTTGTCCGATTTCTCTTCCTTTCTTCAACAAATACTTATAAATACTTATGTTAAACACAAGTAAATATAACGGCTATCAATTACCAATCATCAAGGTTTAACTATAGCAAATTTTATAGAGCAATGTTCGAATGATTGGGGCATTGAAAAAGTATTGACAGTTACAGTGTACAGTGTTTCTTCTAATAAGGCTGCCTTAAACTTGTTAAGGGAAAAAATTAACAATTGTGATAATCCACAGTCTATTTTGGCGGGGGAGAACATGCATGTGCGATGTGTAACCCATATTACAAATATAATTGTGGTCAATGGGTTGAAGAAGTTATATTCTAGCATTGAATTTGTTTGAAATGCAGTGAAGTTTGTGAGTTCTCCGATTAGATTTGAGTTTTTCAAGTAAGCGGTTGCAAGAGAGAGATTACTATTTAAGGGGCTTGTGTGCTTAGATAATCTTACAATGTGGAATTCAACATACTTGATGTTAGACTATGCTTCGAATTGAAAGGGCATTCAAAAGAATGGAGCAAGACACGATTGGTGGATACATGGCCTACTTCAATGAACAAGAAGACACAGTTCAAGATGATGACAATGCTATAGTGGCAAAGAATGGGGAGAAGAAGGTTGGGCCACCAACTGATGAAGATTGAGACAAATGTGATGTATTTGTTAGCTTTCCTTCAAAGTTTTCTATGAAGTAACTCCCAGGGTTAGTGCATCACTTCGCCCTACGTACAATCCATAAGACATTGCATGACATAATATCAATAGAACAAGCTATGAACAAGTTAACTATGTCCAGTGTAACGGATGGTACTTCTACAAGTCTTTTAATGGCTGAAGTTGGGGCTTTGATGAAACAAAAGTATAGCAAATACTTTGGCGATTTGAAAACGCTATACCCTTTGTCATTCTTGGTCTTGTGTTGGATCCTAGGTTCAAGCTTCGACATGCAGGTCATGTGTTAAGAACAGTGATGGACTGGACTAAAATTGAATTTTTTGACAAGGAATCTAAGATATAAAAAATCATGTTAACTCTCTATGATAACTATGTTGACAATAAAGTATCAGGGGCTGAATCAGGGATGCTAAGAATATGAAGAAGGGACTTAGGGATGGCAGTAAAGAAAGGAATACGAAGAGAGAAAAGAACACAATTGTACGTGGTAACTCAAGCACAACATGTTTGTAATGGATTGGACTAAACATGTTGAACAACAAGATGAAGTGGTGATCATACATGAGATAGGCAAATACCTCAAGGATCATTTAGAATCAATGTGAGGAAGATGAAATTGTCATTGATGAAGAAGTGATTGAAGAGGACTATATAATGTTTGATCTTCTAGGTTTGTGGAAATGTGCATCTGTCAATTATCCTATTTTAGCATTAATTGCTAAAGATGTATTTACTGTCCAAGTTTCAACTGTTGCCTTAGAGAGTGCGTTTAGCACTGGTGGAAGAATTATTGATTCATTTAGAAGTTCCTTGACTCCCACTTCAGTTGAGGCATTAATTTGTATGCAAAATTGGCTTCGAGGGGATGACATACTCATTCAGTTCCAAGATGAACCATGTGCAGAAGAGCTGGAGTTTTATGAAGGCATTGAGAGAGGTATACATTAATTTCAACAATTTTGTAAAAATGCAAATCCATTATATTACTTACAAGTATGCACTCTATGTTTATTATTCTATAATCAATACTCATTTACACAATTTTATAATTTCATTTTTAGTTGTTATAATTATAAATTATGTTTATACTTATAGAATTGGATAATAAAAAAGTTGGGAGCTCGGTTAGCAATGAAAATCAAGAAGGATGAAGGTCAAGAATGATGCACTTATTAATTTGTTTTCATATCCTTAATTTTGTTGCACTGTTTATGTTTTTGTAAACTAAAGACTAAATGAATAAATTGTGCTCCTTTGTAAGCTGAGAGAATGGCTAGCAATGTGTTTTTGTTGGACTGTTTTGATATCCTCCGAGGCCCGACAGTCAGTAAGTTGCTCATAAGTATGCTCTTTTTTTATCATTTTAAATGGTTGGTAGTGTTTGAGCTTTTGTAAACCAAAGACTGAATTGTAATCCTCTGTAAGCTGGGAGATCAACTAGCAATGAGGTTTTGTTGAACTGTTTTGAGTTTTTTAATCTAAATTGTATGCTCTTTTCTAGGCATGTTATCATTTTGACTTGGCATGGTGGTATCCATCTATCTAGTAATTTAGTGAATACTAATTGCTAGGTTTTTGTAATAATTTTAGCATTACGTTGGCATTGTACTGTACCGCTTTGTACCATTCCGAAACGACATGGTACCGAATGGTTCCAATCCTAGAACCGAATCATATCGGACCGTTTAAAATTTCATGAATACATTACGGCTTTTGCTAATTTCCCGGATCGTTCCAGACTGCGCCCACCCCTGTAGAAAAGTATTCCGGGGTATGTGTTTGTGTACCAATTGAATTTTTTAAACTTAAAATATGAAATTCATCAAAAAACTTAAAATGAAGAAGTTGTTTGGGGATTCTTTATTACCTTTACATGTCAATTTTTTTATAAAATACTTAACTTTTGTTTTCGTGCGAGTACTTTATATGTGTCAATTTTTTATAAGTACTTCTCTATTAGCTTTAAGTGTCAATTTTTTATTAGTACTACTCCAACGAGTAGACAAATCTTTAGGAAAGACACAATACTTAACATGTTAGATTTCAAATAAGCATCTCATTGCAGTTTAAGTTGTGTGCTACCCCCAAATAAGCCTAATATGTACCCCCCCCCCCCCCAACTACAAAAATGTATTGTTATCGATATGCTATAGCTATATAGTATATATACTAAATCTAAATAATATATAAAACTATATAAATATCATTATAATATGAGTATATAAAATATGAAAGTGTAGGAGTATGAGTGTAGGATTACTGATTATAATTATCTATAAATAATATGATCCCTCTTGTCTTAAATAGTCTTCATAGTTTGACTTTACGATTTTTAAGAAAGTCGAATTTTTTTTGTTTTGATTTTCCCTTTATACCCTCAAAAGAAATTAACCCCTACTATTCATAGGAAAAATTTCGCCACCTTTTCATTCATAAAGCAAAAAATCACTGCCATTATAAGAGGAGAGAGAGGATTTCGTACAAAATAGAGAGAAGATTTTGTTGGCTTCCTCCAAAATTCTACTTTTAGAGTTGCACTTCTACTTCTAGTCATATCTATAAATACAAGAGAGCATTTATCACACAAATTTCAGATTTCGATTACTTCTAAAATTAGAATTCTTCATCTACTTTCTTCCTTCGTTAATGGAGTCTTTTGTCACAAATGTTTCTGCCCAACCATGTGGCCATTTAAATCTAATTATGGGCTCACTTGAAGAAGAAGATTCCAAACATGGGCCTACATTACAAAACACACACACATAGTCACATGAATAATCTACTTAACTGAGCATGTAACAACTGAAATCTCGCACGCGGACTTCAGTGAACGGGTGGGGAGGAGAAAGTAGTCAATCAGGACACAAAAAATGGTCTGACCTGACCTATGAAAATTGTAGCAAGCGAATTGACAGGTTATTGATTGGGATTGTTGAAGGTAAACTTTAGAGGTGTGCGATAACAAGATTAGCCACCAAATTTAACGTCTTTACCTGAACAATTCATAGCATATGGACTAAAGCAAAGTTGCATAACAAGACATGCAGAGCGAACATACATACACGTCGAAAGCAGGATGAATGGGAATGTTGGCAGAAAAAGAGTCGGTTTTGAAATGCGGAAAGATTTCCCAGATGCCCTTACATAATAGAAAAAATCATAGAACATTTGCATATGAAATGGATGTTTCTAAAACATACGGGCAAATGTGGTACAAGAGTACGTAGATAAGAAGATATTCAAGTGTAGTCAAACAACTTCTAACAGAATCAAACAAGCTGAAAAAGATACATTTATGCTTAAGTTAGATACTTCCTCAATCATTGCACACAACATCAACATTTCATGATTTTCATGATTGTGTTGACACAGATGAAAAATTGATTTTATTTATCAAAAGAAACTGCCCGTTTTTACACCTTCCCATAGAAGATGATTTATACAGAACAGTTCAATCAAAAAAGTTTAGTCCCAAAATCATGTTTTTCGCTACAGTTGGGAGACCTAGGATTGCTGAAAGTGTGGAGGTCGGGTGGGATGAGAGCATATGAATATTTTCATTCACATCTTAAGACAAAGCTAAGAGATCATCAGATCAAGCAAGAATATGATTGTTGGGACTTTAGAATCAAACCAACATTAAGTGTCATTAGGCGAGTAATAAAAGAAATGATACTCAACACCCTACTGGCATCAATCAAAACCCCACTCAGAAAACAGACCAGTGATCATACAACAAGATAATGATAGGGCTCATATTGAAATACATGATGCAGACTTTGTTGAATCGAGATCAAATGATGGGTGGAATATCCAACTATAATGTCAACCTCCCAACAGTCCAGATTTAAATGTATTGGACCTAGATTTCTTTAGGACTATTTACCACAAAGAGTCAAAATGCATCCAAAATATCATGGAATTAATACAGGCAGTGCAAACCTCATGTGAGGAGCTCACACCTCAAACATTGAACAAAGTCTTTTTGAGCTATCAATATGTAATGGAATAAATCTTAAAGCACAGAAAAGGCAACAATTTAAAACTCAAACATGTGGGGAAAGACAAGTTACAAAGACATAGGCTGCTACCAAAAATGTCCAGATCTCCCTTGACTTGTATGGACTTAGTTCATACATGAAGATGAACAACATCTTCAAGTATGAAGTAAAATACCCTTTTTGATATACTCTTTTAATGTTTTTGTAAGTACATTAAGCTTATAAGTACAAGGTGGTGTGCTATTTTTGTATGTATTATCACAGGCATGAGACTACAATTTTTTATGTACCCCCACCCCACCCCCACGCTACTGGTGTACACTTTTTTTTTATCTAAACAGAAGCAATGGAAGCATATTTTGTTGTACACTTGCCTACAAAACACCACATAATCATCACAGGGTCACCACATGTTCATCACAGTGCACTTAGCACAGGCAAACACAGATAATCTTGACCACTTGTTACATATTCTAAAAAACCAGACCTCAGAATCAATACACATTCATCATAGGTCACTTAACATAGGCAAACACGGATAATCATGACCACATATTTGAGCCAACCAGACCTCAGAATCAATACAAAGTCATCACATATTCATCAGAGTTCACTTAGAATAGGCAAACACACGTGAAGAGGATCACGTGATACATATGTTAGGTAACCAGACCTTAGAATCATTACAAATTCATCATTGGTCACTTAGCATAGGCAAACACACTTAATCATGATCACATGTTACATATCTTAGGTTAACACACCTCAGAGTCATCACATGTCACTTAGCTTAGACAAACACACATAATCATGATCACATGTTACATATCCTAGAATAATAATACTCTGGTGTGAGTTTTCTCGCACTTAAAATGGTTGTAGAAAAGTGGTTGAAAGTACGAGTATCGTCTGCACAGAGAAGGACAAAAGGGAATTAAAGATTAACCAAATTCAGCGATTAAAAAGAAAATGAATAAAATAAAAGCGTCGTGCGAGATTGATTGAGCAATAAAAGATTGGTTTCTTCTCAATTAACGAAGAAGGGAACATGGATTGATTCCGGGGTAACCAGATTTCTGGCAGATCAGGCCTAATTACATGAAATTGATTTAATTGAGCCTGGCTAATCATCACTAAGTTCTTACCGCTCTCGCGGCGTAGAATACGATAATTTAGGGGACCAGACTGATCTCTCATGCGACAAGATCCTAAATTATTGCCAAGACGAGCGAGCTTACGGCCCCTTAATCGCTACTAATCTCTTAGCGAACGATTAAGTGTGTGTGAATGTGTCCTAGAACAAATTAGATCTCTCTTAATTCATTCTACATGCAATTGTAAATCTAGCTGCAGTCTAGGTTACAAGAGATATCAATTAAATTATTCAGCCGCAAATTAAACGGCATTCATGCAATAACCAGAAAGAATCTAGCCATAATTAAACTACTCACAACTCATAATTAGAATCAACAAAATTGGGATGAATAAAAATAATTGTCCCTAATTAAAAAGATGAACTTACAAATAATCCCAGGGTCTTGGAGTAAACAATGATAAAAACGCAAGTAAATTCGTCCCTAGGCCTCTCCGTAATGTTCGTAACACTTAAACAGGAGAACAGAGGCCTTATAAACACACAAACACCCATCATAGGTGAATCTCAACCCTTAAATCATCATTAATCATACAACTAGCCAAACCGTTCAATCATCATGCTAGGTCAAAACAACACCCCCTTCATAAGCATAAGTCCATATAACATTAAAGACACAAGGAGTAAGGGTTCAGAGATTATTGTCCTTAAGGACTCGTTCGTTGTCGACGTCTTCCCCGCCGTCATAGTCACTCTATTCTCTTTCTCATTGTGTCGGTCCTGAGTTCACTTCGTCTCCATCCTTTGAATCCAACATGTCCAAACCGTCGTATGTGTCTAACACGGGGTTGGATCCGTATTTCTGATGCAAGTGCCAGTTTGAATCAGGTTCAGATGAGCTTGAATAACCAAAACGGAGTATGAACAGTCTAAATAGAACTAAGTCATGGTTTCCAATTGCATGCAAAGCTTCAACTTCTGCATCTACATAAGACTTACTACCAGATTGTGAGGCTCCAAGATTTGTAGACTGTGCTAATTTGGGAAGGTCGATCGGTGTAGGGTTTTTAGACTGTGCTAATTTGGTGATGGTTTCGAATCCATTGATGATGGAGGTGAGTAGAATGAGGGGTGACAATGGAGGTGTGGAGAAGGAGGTTGCAGGTGGTGGGGGGGCAATGTAAGACATAAAGACAAAGAAGATAAAGGGAATGTTTGAGAGAGAGAGAGATGCGGTATGAGGGCTGACAGATAAAACTGGCAGGGGTGGGCCGAAGAAAGGTGAATGGTATAAGAGATATAATGGGTATTTTATACTTAAAACCTACTTAAAATGGAAGCGCGGAGTTTAATTTGGATCTGCCTAAAAAGAAAAGTCTAAAGTTTATTTAGAAATAGAGTTAGTATATAACTATGTAAGTATAATCACAATATGAGTATATTAAATATGAAACTATAGGAGTAAGAATGTAGGATTAGAGATTGAGTAGATAGATTGAGTAGAAGTAATATAGAATTATAGAAAAATAGAAAATGGTTAAGTATTTATTGATTTTTTAGACCCCCACTCCACGGTAAAATACATCCTACAGTCGGCTGTACCGTGCGCACGGTACAACCGACCTTTTTTGGCTTTTACGGTTCTTCACTTCCCACCAGAAGAAGATCCTGCTTCGCACCAGAAGATTCTCACCACCGAACATCGCTTCGTCATTCGATCCAGATAGCAAAGCCCTAAATCAAAATCGTTTCTTGATTTTAGTGTTTGAATTTCGATCTGTAGTGCTTGAGTTGTGAATGATGGGTGCATATTGGATTATTGGGTTGTGACTCCTCTCCATTCCTTTTGTATCTGCCGATTGAACTTCTTAATTGGGGGTTTTGACGGTAAATTATACCGTACAACCGATCGTACGGTGAGCACCGTACAGCCGGGTATTTTTTAAATTAAATACAACTTCCGGCCTGAACTTTACTAGCTGCTCCTGCTTTCCTTCTGTTTTCCGTCGTTTCCATCCATTTCTTTCTTTTTTACCCTCCGTTTCAGACTTCAGTTCATCTTGTTTCTGCTTTCCTTCTCGTTCCTTCTGCTTTCCTTCTGGTTTTCTTCTGGTTCTAGTTCATTGTTTTGAATCTTTGTTTTGAATCTTACAACTTTTTTTTCCTTCTGCTTTGCTTCTGCCTTCTGGTGCCTGGTTTTGTACTTTTGTTTTGTTTTTATTTTTGTTTTGTTTTTTCCGTACGTTTCTCTAGTCCGGTGAAAAAACAATTTTTACATATTGTTGTTTTGTTTTGTTTTTATTCTTCGTTTCTTTTTTCTTTTTAGTTTGACAATCTTTGATTGCTTTAATTTTTTATTCAATTAAAATGAAATTGTAAAATATAAATATTATTTAATGTTGGAGTTTTTATTTCAATTAACCTTCTAACTTATTTTTTAATTTATGTATTATAAAATATCTTAAATATTAATACATTTATGTGTCTGCAGAGAAAGTGTGATCACATCGGCTTCCGTGGCTCTCGCAGCCACTTCATCACAATGAGTTTTATGTTAAATTCAAATGAGTATAACTCCTAAAATGAATGTGCAGAAACAAATGAGTTTTTGATTTTTTTCAATACTCATTTTGTAAGTTGTGTATGTTCATTTGGTACCGGTCTTCTGCTCATTATATTTTTACATAAGACTTGATTATAGACACGACATCACAGATCATGATGCCCAACCGCATAATTCCAATACTCAATAGAGCATGTTTGATGCTCAATAAAAATATCTTAATGCTCTACTGAAAAACTTATGACTTTCATATTAATGCTCATTTTGTTAATTACGTGTGCTCAATTGGTACTTCTATTATGCTCATTTTTAAAAATGTCCTAACAATGCATATTACAATACTCATTATTCGACTCATAATGCTCAGTATAATTTGTCCGATGCTCATTAAAAGTGTGTTAATGCTCATCTAACGTAACAATTGATTTTTACTGAAATTACGAAAATGCCACCATTTTTTAGTTGTGATTTCAGTTTTCTTGTAATAACATGGTGCTCATTATTAGACGGTTAATAATCATTCAAATTGAACTATTCTCAGTAACACTACACTAATGCTCATTTAGCATAAACCGTGATTTTCACATTAATTACAAAAATGCCATCGAATTATTTTGCTATTTTTCCCTTGGGCCTATTACTGGGTCGGATGTACGGTGCTCACTGTACAGCCGGATATACCATATAGATATTCGGGTTTTGACTCCAGTGTTGTGAGAAGACAATGTTGCTGAAGTGGAGAATTATACTGATTATAAATGAAAAAGGGTTGAACACATTAGAATGGACTTTTATGTTAAATTCAAATGAGTATAACGCTCAAAATCAATGAGCATACTGATATGATTTTTCTCTCACTTAAAATAGATTGTAATATAGTGGTGTAAGTACGAGAATCGTCTCCACAGGGACGGACAAAAGGGAATCAAGAATTAACTAAATTCAGCGATTAAAAAGAAATAAATAAAAATGCGCCGTGCGAGATTGGTTGCTGGAAAATAAAAATGCGAATAAAACGATTAAACTAGGGGGTTCTTTCTAATTAATGACGAAGGGAACAGGGATTGATTCTGGGGTAACCAGATTTCTGGCTGATCAGGCCTAATTACATGAAATTAATTCAATTGAGTCTAGCAAATCATTACTAAGTTCTTACTGCTCTCGCGGCCTAGAGTACAATAATTTAGGGGACCAGATTGATCTCTCATGCGATAGGATCCTAAATTATTGCCAAGACGAGCGAGCTTACGGCCCCTTAATCGTTACTAATCTCTTAGCGAACGATTAAGTGTGTGTGAATGTGTCTTAGAATAAATTAGATCTCTCTTAACTTATTCTACAATCAATTGTAATTCTAGCCGCGGTTCCAGGTTACAAAAGATATTAATTAAATTATTCAAACACAAATTAAACGCATTCATGCAATTAAACCTACAAGAATCCAACCAAAAATCATGATTAACCCCTTCATCAATCCCAAATCCCTAATTAAAACTACTCGCAATTCATAATTGAATAATCAACGGAATTGAGATGGATAAAAATAATTGTCATTAATTAAAAAGATAGAACTTACAAAGAATCCCTTAATCTTGAAGAACAAGGCTTGAAAAGCTCTCAAAAGTCGACATAGGGTTTATCTCTCTAAGCTCATCAGTCAAAAACAGACAAAACAGGGGCCTATTTATAGAAAAACTCAAAATCTGGCCGAAAATCAGCCCGCACGGTCGTCCGCACGCCGTGCGGGTCACCGCGCGTTTTTCCGTCTTCCGACTTTCGCTCCGCCCGCGCGGTGTGCGGGCGCCGCACTATGCAACCGCGCGGGTACTTCTGGGGGCTATTTCTGGACCGCGCGGTGTGCGGTTTCGGTCGCGCGGTGTGCGGTTCAGACCCCTCAACTTTTTGCTCTCAGAATCGCCCGCGAGGCGTGCGGAACCGCACCGCGGGGCGCGCGGACTGCTCTAGAACCGTTTTCTTGCTATTTTCTTCCCCGTTTGCTCCCGGATACTTCTTTAATCAATCCAAAGGCCGTTTCTTCATCAAATCTTCATCGTGAACCTCCCGGTGGCCTCCAAAAATCACAAATCTCTCTCGAATGTTCTCCAACTCTTCCCGATTGCTTCTCAAGCGCCGGTGCCGGACTCTAAATTCCTGAATTTGACTCAAACAACACAAAACTCGAACCAACGTCTAGTAAACATAACTTGAGCTAAAATTGAGACTTGTAACACCTTAAAGCTAGGAAAACCATCAAAAACTGATCCCAGCACGCATCAAATGCGTGTCTAAATACGGACTTATCACATACATAAATAAACTTTTGAATTTTCTATACTCATTTTGTGGGTCATGTATGCTCATTGGATCTCGAATGAGTTTTATATTAAACTCAAATGAGTATACGCCTAAAAGAAATGAACTCACACAAATTAATATTGGGCACATTGAAAATGAATTTTATGTTAAAATCAAATGAGTATAACGCCCAATCTCTAATTTAGGGCCCTTAGACGGTAACTCATCTAGTCCGGCCCACTTCAATGATCGTCGTTCTCCACTTATGCAAGAGTTGTCGGCGGCGGCGGTGACGACTAGTCAGGTTATGGGGATTACTCAGGTAGTGAACTATGGGAGCGAAGCCGAAGATGTTTAACCAAGTAAGGGAGGGCGGAGTCGAAGCTGCTTGGCTTTGATTCTTCCCATAAACCAGAGATAAAAGACCACGTCGAATCCCTTTCATTTGTTGCTTTGAATGGAAATATATGGAGAGAAGTGGGAGAAAGTGATGGGTGATAGTGATAAGGGATGGGTGAGTAAGAAAATGGGAATAATGTAACTCATATTTGAGTTGGAGGTGGGTGGGGTGGAAGATTAGAGGGGTAATGAGTAAGGGCAAACTTTTCACTTTAACCGTGTTTCTATACTTAAAATGGAAAATGGAAATCATTTTGATACAAGCCAAAAAGGAAATTTTGCAAAACAGATTGGGACGGGGGAGCATGAAAAATGTTTTTCTTTGATTTTCCAAAATGCTTTTGCAAAGTAATGCACATTTCAATGTTAAAAAAAATTGTTGTGTATTTATTTGAATTTTCGGTAATAAAAAATAAAATACGTTCAAGTAAAGTTTGGTTATGTAAAATAACTTCCCGGTTGAGTTTTAATCTGAAATTTGGTAGATATAATATGCACTTCACGGAGAACATTTTCACAAAGTTTCATAAAAAAATTCGTCCTGGATGCCCCTCAATTGAAAGAGGCCTAAAATTTCAACTTTTAGATCTACCTTACATGAACATTTACACACACACACACACACACACACACACACATATATATATATATATATATGGTTTTGGTTCAAATAAGAACACGATCTTATGAGAGAAATGAGAACGAATCTGGACCGTTAGATTTGCTTCAAGTGAAATTCAGTGTGCATTAGATGAAACTGTAATGTGCATTAGATGAATTTGAAATGTGCATCACAAAGGGTACGATAGAGTGACATTATGTGCAGTTGAATTGTGCATTACGTGAAATTGAAATGTGCACTAGGTGAAGCTGAAATGTGCAGAATAAAAAGTACGATGTGATGTTGTTTTTGTACTTTTTTCCGCACATATCAGTTTTATCTAATGCACACTTGAGTTTAAATTTTTATTTTGCACATTTCAATATCATTTAATGCACATTTCAGTTTCACCAAATGCATATTTTGGTTCAACATAATACAATCCAACGGTCCAGATTCGTTCTCATTTTTCTCCTAAGATCTGTTCTTACCGGAACCACTCCCATATATATATATATAGAGGGGTTTTCTCATGCGTCCGTCCGCACCCTTTTTCTGTCCGTCCAAAAGAATAATAGCCCTCTGATTCATTACACGGTTGAGATGCTCTTTTCATTAAAAACATAACACACCTCTTTCATTTTACGCCAAACCCATCTCAGCCAGATTAAAAATCTCTCAGCTCTCGTGCAGTTCATCCTTGTGGTCTGCAGCCTTCGTGCCGGAGAAGGAGCTTTGGTAAACCACAGCGATAAACAATCTCTCCGCCCCCGTACAGTTCACTTTGCATGATATCCAGTGCTTACATGCCTTCAAAGGAGCTCTGGTAAACCACCTGTGTCTCAGGTAAACAAAATTTGTTCCTTCTACTTTTGCTCTTTAAATCAACCGATGCTTTATTGTTTTCAATTGTTCAATTTTTTTAAATTCTCCTTCTTTTTGTGCTCTTTAAATCAACTGATGCTTGTTTTCAATTGTTTGATTTATTTTGAACTCTCCTCCTTGTGCTCTTAAAACCGCCCTACTCAGCTTAAATGTTTTCAATGGTTAAAATTAAATCCAGGTGTTTTGAATTTAGAAATTATTTTAGATTCAACTTTTGTATTTGGTTAGACCTGATTTTATCGGCTGATGCTGTGGTTGATTTATTTTGATTCTGTAATTGATCTTAAATTCATCTTTAAGGGAAGTAAACAAAAGTGAGATATATAAACGAAAATGATGAAATAAACTTATATTTATACTCTGTAATTGTCATATTTGTTAGGCAAATAATCATATATTGAGTAATACAATACTAAAATAAATGGATCCCTGGGCGATTGAATTTTGTTTAATATTTACTCATAAACTGAATTAACATATTTCATATTCTCTAAGGAAATTAGAATCATGGAATCGTCTAGACAGACAACAGCTTGTAGTTTGGCAGTCACTCATTTCATCCCCAACGTGCCGAGTCATAAAAAACCATATATTGGGATGACATTCGAAGACTTGGACGAGGCCTATAAATTTTACAATAGTTATGCTTATTTGGCTGGGTTCAGTGTGCGCAAAGATAACTTGAAGAAATGCAAAGACGGGACAGATAAGAGTAGGGTTTACCTTTGTTATAAAGAGGGTGCTGAAAAAAATCCAATGCAAGAGGTTGACACGGAACGATGTAGATATAATATTCGTACTGGGTGTAAAGCCATGCTTGGTGTTTCTAAAACCAGAAATCAGGAAGTGTTTAGTGTTTATCGATTTGATGAAGTGCATAATCATTGTTGTGAAACCCCAAGCAAGGTTCACTTGCTCAAATCTCATCGTACCGTGTCAGATGTCAAAAAGAAGCTTTTGTCAAGCCTACAATCAAACAATATCTCAATCTCTCAAGCTATGGGTGTATTCATGGCTGAATCTAGCGGTGTGGGTGATGTTGGATTTCTAGAAACAGATTTGAGAAATTATGTTAGAGATGAAAGTGTGAAAGTTAAGGGTCAAGACGCCCAATTATTTGTCGAACACTTCATATTAGAAAAAGAGCACAACCCATCTTTTTTTACAAGGTTAGAAAAGATAGTGAAAACAAGCTTGAATTAGCATTTTGGGCCGATCCTACATGTCGGCGCTCCTATCACTACTTTGGTGATACAATTGTTGTTGATGCAACATACAACACAAATACGTATGGCTTTCCCGTCACTCCATTTGTTGGAGTAAATAATCATTTTCAAACGGTGTTGTTTGGGTGTGCATTCATGAACAAAGAAAATTGTGAATCTTATGTTTGGATCTTAAAAGCCTTTTTGGAAGCAAAGCCTGGCCCTCCACCAAATGTTATTATCACTGACCAAGATCCAGCTTTAGCCAAAGCCATTAATTTTGTGCTGCCAAACATCTACCACCGCTATTGTATGTGGCACATTATTCGTAAGATCCCTGAGAAGGTGGGTGGTGTAATAAATTCTTTGGATGGTTTCAATAGAATTTATGGTATTATAAAATATTCCGAGACACCATATGAATTTGAAGCGGAATGGAAAAAGCTTGTTAATGAGGTTGGGTTGGAAGAAAATGAATGGATTTCTTACATGTTTCAAGTTCGGGACCATTGGGTTCCAGCTTATTTCAAGAATGTATTCGCAGCTTGTATGTCATCCACTCAAATAAGTGAAACAACACACTCTTTCTTGAAGAAATATGTGTACAAGGGGTGCGGTTTCAATGAGTTTGTTACTCGTTTTGATAGAGCACTGTCAAGACAGAGGGAGCGTGAGAACCAAATGGATCACAAGGATAGAAATGGGCGTCCTAAGCTTCAATATGGGACTCAAGTGGAGTTACAAATGGCAAATACATATACATCAACCATGTTCCGGGAGTTTCAAATAGGACTGCATAACTGTTTCACATACAGTTTGGATGAGAATGTGGAAGAGGGAGATAATATTGTTTTCAAGTTAACTTACAGAGGTGTCTCCAACGACATTGAAATAAAGAGAAGTCGTGTAGTGCATTTCAACCGTTTGACACAAATTGGTAGTTGTTCGTGCAAGCAGTTTGAGTTTATGGGTATACCATGTGCACATTTATTAAGGGTCCTAGATGGTATGAAAATATACGACATCCCTAGTTTTTACATTATGGACCGTTGGAAGAAAGGTCCAAGAAGAGAAATTGTAAGGGATCAGTCAGGCAATGAGATAAGAGAAGACCGCAAAAGAGAGTTCACTGGGGGAAATAGCAAAGCATATGATGCATTTCTTGGTGGTTACTATGATCTCATATCCGAGTCACCAGAAGACCAAGAATATGGGTTATCATTACTGGAAGAGTGGCGCAAAAAGTTCAACGATCATCTATCCCAAAAGTCAAGTGATAAAACGAGGCCAAGTGATAAAACGAGGCCAAGTAAAGGAAGTGAAGCATCATGTACGGTAGAATTTGTGGAGCCCGATCATGCGCGACATAAAGGTTGTGGGAAACGATTAAAGTCAGGCATAGAAAAGGGGACTTCACTGAACCGTTTGTGTCGTGTTTGCAAAGGTCATGGGCATGATAAGCGTAATTGTCCAAAACAAGCAAAATGGTAAGAAGTAATTCTATTTATGTTACATGTACTGTATAATGTTATATAAACTAAATTAACTGTGACTTTTTGTGTATTATTACAGGGAGGCGGCAAAGGACACAATGGAGGAACAAGTGTAATTGATTATTATGAGCAAATGTTGTGCGGTGTGGAGATTTCTTTATGTATGTTTAGCTTAAGTGTTTACCACTGTTACATTTCTGGTGTTTTGCTTGAAATGGAAATAGTTGTACTTGAGTTTTTTCATATTTCAGGATTTCACGACTTGAGATAATGGATGACTTGTTTATGTATTTATAGCTTGAGTGTTTATGTAGTTATGTATTGATATTTTTTAGTATTTGCATGGGAATTTAAGAAGCCTTAATGCATTCCACAATACAAAGAAGCAGTTCCCAAGCAACTGTTTTCAATAACCTCAGGCCTAAGAATGACATTTATCCCAACAAGCATATCAAACAACACTGCCAATTGTTCATAGGAGTTTGAATTGTGAGCTGTAAGTTCTATTTGTGGACTGCAGATTCCTCATTTTTTTTAACTCTATTTCTGGTTTTTCAAATTTCTGGTTTTTAACTCTATTTCTGGTTTTTCAAAATAGTACTCCTATCCCAGCAGTACTATTTTGTTTGATTTGTTTATGTGTTTGTTTATGTTTTTTGCTGATCAAGACAGTTCACTTAAAAGTGCTTGTACCACCAAATTTTGTTCATGGATTTTCCAGAAAGAATGAGTTCATAAATGAAATAACTGCTGCAATTGGCTTTCTACTGCTGCTAGATTTTGAACTTCTTACTGGTGAAGGTCTTCTTGGAGGAACAAGAGTGTTGGACTTCATTTATTCATTCTCCAGTTTTCTAAGATGAATTGCCATGTAGTTTAGGGACACTGTCTCATCTCACACATGCAGCAGCATATCCCATGGAAAGTAATGTAATCTAACTTCCAATGTCATCATAAACAGAAAACTGGGAGCAATTGTGATATTCATGCCATCACTTTTCAACTACAAATGATAGCAAATACATTTATTTGTGTTGTAAAAAAAGGTAAAATACCAACAACAAAACTAAATTAGTCACTTAAGAAATAAAAAACTAATTGGCATTTAATCCTGTAGTGCATTACATTTGACTCAACTTCTACTCGTTAAAATGAATACACTACATCTTTCATAGTACAACTTGCCTCATACAAATACAATGATGTTACTTCTACATTGCTAGTAACCACTGAAGAGTGATCGCGATTATAACAACTACGAAACAATACTTGATACATTTAAGTTGGTAAACCACTTCAGCATAACTGCTATTATCTTCTCGGCGGCTACCGTCATTTGATATTTGTATCAATTTCAGTAGAATTGATGCTTAAGTCATGAGCAATTTGGCATAAGCTATCCCGCCATATGAATATGCCACAACATCCACACTTGAAATACCAACATCCCTTGTTTGTACCCGACATTATTTCCTTCAATTGCATTGGACCACAGTAGTGACATGGGCAAACAAATTCTTCTACGAAGGCATTGCTACAAAAAAATTATACAAATGAATAAAACATCCTTGAAAAAATTTATACAACCTCATTCTTCTTTCAATTACATACTCATTTCGTAATATTAACAATAAAAAAACCAACAGCCTGTATTTGATTCAAATTTTCAGTAAATTTCTTTTACAAAAAAACCTAACCAGTACATTTAATAAAAAATTTAGAGCACAACTAGTCACTAAGAATTTAAAATCAGTCCTACAGTGTAATAATTAAGAAATTATAATCAGTCCTAAAGTGAAATCACTAAGAAATGAAAATCAGTCCTAACGTGAAGCACTAAATTTAGATTTTTTTGATTTGGAAATTGACTTCCGTTGAAGATCAATTACACCAGTTAAAACGATTTAACAACTTACGAAAAGTAAAATAATTATGAATTTAAAATCAGTCCTTTCAAGTCTTAACAAATACGAATTTTTTTAACCAATTGAAAGAATAACTTTCGGCTAATTTTTAGCTTCAAAGGAGAAGGAATACACTTTTGTATTACCTGACTATGGTGGCTTCTTGATTCGAAAGTCAATTTAAATATGAAGGCACGCCGGTACAGAAAGCTCCTTCGCCGCATCAAGACGGCAGACCACAAGGAAGAAGCGTGCAGGAGCGGTGAGTTTTTTCATCTTATTAATGCTGAGACGGGTTTGGCGTAAAATGAAAGAGGTGTGTTATGTTTTTAATGAAAAGAGCATCTCAACCGTGTAATGAATCGGAGGGCTATTATTCTTTTGGACGGACAGAAAAAGGGTGCGGACGGACGCATGAGAAAACCCCTCTATATATATATATATTTTGGTTCAGGTGAGAAATGCATCTAATGTGAGAAATGAGAATGAATCTCAGCCATTGGATTTACGAAGTTGCACTAAAATTGGCTTTATGTTGCAGTAATATTTAAATTTTGCACATGTTGCACTAAAACTGTTTCATGTTGCACTAATATTTGACGGTGTTGCACCGAAATAGCTTCATGTTGCACTAGACACGTGTAATACGGATTTTTCAGAAGTATTTACAGAAATGCCACCGTGCTAGATTGCATATTTCAGTGCATCATGAAGTGTCTTTTACTGCAACTTAGTCGAATCCAATGGCTGAGATTCATTCTCATTTCTCACCCAAAGGGGTCTTCTCACTTGAACCTTACCCTATATATATATATATATATATATATATATATATATATATATATATATATATATATATATATATCCCAAACTTTATGTAAAAAGTTATATAGCACCATGATCATAAATTTTTTTTGCAAATATAATTTTATGGTGTTAAGTGCATAAGTTAGATAATTCCTCAATCAGTGCACACAACACCAACATTTCATGATTTTCATGATTGTGTTGACATAGATGAAAAATTGATTTTATTTAACAAAAGAAATTCCCGTTTTTACACCCTTCCCCCATAGAAGATGGTTTATACAGACTAGCTCAATCAAAGAAGCTTATTCCCAAAATCATGTTCTTCGCTACGGTTGGGAGACCTATGATTGCTGACAGTTTGGAGGAGGGGTGGGATGAGAAAATATGAATATTTCCATTCACATACGAAGACAAAGCAAAAGATCATCACATCAAGCAAGAATATGGTTGTTGGGACTTTAGAAACCAAACCAACATTAAGTGTCACTAGGCAAGTAATAAAAGAAATGATACTCAAAACCCTACTGGCAGCAATCAAAGCCAATTATTGACCACACTCAGAAAATAGACAAGTGATCATTCAACAAGATAATAATAATAGGGCTCATATTGAAATACATGATGCAGACTTTGTTAAATCGGGATCAGATGATGGATGGAATATCCAACTACAATGTTAACCTCCCAACAGTCCAGATTTAAATGTATTAGACCTAGACTTCTTTAGGACTATTGATTCCACAAAGAATCAAAATGCCCCCAAAATAACATGGATTTAATACAGGCAATGCAAGCCTCATATGAGGAGCTCACACCTCAACAATTGAACAAAGTCTTTTCAAGTTATCAATATGTAATGGAAGAAATCTTAAAGAACAGAAAAGGCAAAAATTTCAAACTCAAACATGTGGGAAAAGACAAGTTACAAAGACAAAGGATGCTACCAAAAAATGTCCAAATCTCCCTTGACTTGTATGAAACAACTAAGACATTCATGGATGAACATATGGCAACAAAATCCACACATACAACTGAAAGGACTCAGTTCATACATGAAGATGAACAACATCTTCAAGTATGAAGTAATATACCCTTTTTATATACTCTTTTAATGTCTTTGTAAGTACAATGAGCTTATAAGTACAAGGTGGTGTACTATTTTTGTATGTATTATCACAGGCATGAGACTACAATTTTTTTATGTACCCATGCTACTATTGTACACTTTTTTATCTAAACAAAAGCAATGGAAGCATATTTTGTTGTACACTTGTCTACAAAACACCACATAATCATCACAGTTCACTTAGCACGAGCAAACACAAATAATCATGATCACAAGTTACATATCCTAGACAACAAGACCTCAGAATCAATACATATTTATCACAGTTCACTTAGCATAGGCAAACATGGATAATCATGACCACGTATCCGAGCCAACCAGACCTCATAATCAATTCAGAGTCATCACATATTCATCACAGTTCACTTAGAATAGACAAACACACATAAGGAGGATCACGTGATACATATGTTAGGTAACCAAGCCTCAGAATCATTACAAATTCATCACTGGTCATTTAGCATAGGCAAACACTGTTAATCATGATCACATGCTACATATCTTAGGCTAACACACCTCAGTCAGAGTCATCACATGTCACTTAGCATAGACAGACACACAAATCATGATCACAGGTTACATATCGTAGGCTAACAATACTCAAACTCATCTTAAGCAAGCACAACATACATTCATAAAGCAAAAAGGAGATGTCACATTCAAAGAGGTGAAATAGCATTCCCAAACACACAAACCCCCATCATAGCTGAATCTCAACCCTTAAATCATCACTTGTCATACAATTAGCCAAATCATTCAATCATCACGCAAGGTAGAGACAACACCCCCTTCATAATCATAAGTCCATATAACATTAAAGACATCGGGAGTAAGGGTTCGGAGATTATAGTCCTTGAGGACTCGTTTATTGTCGATGTCTTCCCCGTCATCGTCACTCTCTTCTCCTCCTCACTGTGTCGGTCCCGAGTTCACTTCGCCCCTCCATCATCTGAATTCAACCCGTCCAAACCGTCGTATGTGTCTAACACGAGATTGGATCCGTATTTCTGACGCAAGCGCCAGTTCGAATCAGGTTCAGATGAGCTTGAATAACCAAAACGGACTACGAATAGTCTAAACGGAACCGAGTCGTGGTTTCCATTTGCATGTGAAGCTTCAACTTCTGCATCTACATAGGACTTACTACCGGATTGTGAGGCTCCAAGATCCGTAGACTATAAGGATTTGGGAAGGTTGATCGGCGTAGGGTTTTTAGGGGGTGATGGTTTCAAATCCATTGATGATGGAGGTGAGTAGAATTAAATGAGGGGTGACGATGGAGGTGAGGAGAAGGAGGTTGCAGGTGGGGGGGGGGGACAATGGAAGACATAAAGGCAAAGAAGATAAAGGAAATGTTAGAGAGAGAGATGTGTGTATGAGGGCCGACAGATAAAACTGGCAGGGGTGGGCCGAAGAAAGGGGTGAATGGTATAAGAGATGATAATGGGTATTTCATACTTATAACCTACCTAAAATGGACGTGCGAAGTTTAATTTGGACCTGCCTAAAAAGAAAAGTTTGAAGTTTATTTAGGACCAGAGGGAGTATATAACTATATAAGTATAATCACAATATGATTATATTAAATATGAAACTCTAGGAATAAGAATGTAGGATTAGAGATTGAGAGTAGAGAGATTGAGTAGAAGTAGAGGCGCGTTGCCTGTTTGGGTCTCCGGATTTGTGGAGGGAATGGTCTGAGCGGTGTTGCCTGTTCGGGTCTCCAGATTTGTTTGGGCTGCGATTGGGCCCGTATACGGATTGAGCTCCTAGGTATTTGGGCCTGAGCCTAAAATTCAACACTTATAAATTTCAGCAGAATGAGTCGATTTAGCCAATTTGAGTGTTATCAAATAGTCTCGAAATCTATCTACACAATATATCAAAACAGTGCATTCCCATAATAAATGTTTTCCGTATTTCAACATCGTCAATAATTTACTCAATATATTTTTACATATATATAAGATAAGTAAAACACTAATTAAATTATTACTCCATCCGTACCGAAATTGGATTGTAAGAGTTGACTAGCACAAGGATTAAGAAAAAATAGAAATTGATAGTTACTTTCCTATTTTGCCATTCTTCATACGACGTAGTGGGCAAAACAAAAAAATGGAAAAATATTGTCAGAAAAATGTGCACCATGGCATTCGATCATTGCCCAACCGCAGCCTTTGCACCATCCCAGACGGTGGCAGCGGCGGTGACTCATCTATTTCGGCCCACTTCAATGATCATCGTTCTCCACTTATGCAAGAGTTGTCGGTGGCGGCGGTGATGACTAGTCAGCCGGGGATTTTTCAGGTAGTGAACCACGGGGGCGAAGCCGAAGCTGTTTAACCAATTAAGCTAGGGAGGGCGGAGCCAGAGCTGTTTGCTCCGATTCTTCTCCTAAACCAGATATAAAAGACCAGGTCGAATCCCCCTTCATTTGTCCGTCTTCGTCTTCAAATGAAGGAGATTGTTGTTACTTCAAATGGAAATATATGGAGAGGAGTGAGAGAAAGTGATGGGTGATAATGATAAGGGGGGTGAGTAAGACAATGGGAAATAATGTAACTCATCTGTGAGTTTGAGGTGGGTGGGGTGGAAGATTATTGGGGTAATGAGTAAGGGCAAACTTTTCATTTTAACCATGTTTCTATACTTAAAATTGAAAGTGAAAATCATTTTGAGACAACCCAAATAGGAAATTTTGCAAAACAAATTGGGACGGAGGGAGTATATATAAGAAATGTTTTTGCAAAGTAATTCACTTTTCAATGTTAATTAAATATTCATTGGGTATAGTTTGGTTATGTGTAGAGAGATCATGGATTACAAATTTGTGTTTTGTGTTTTTAGTCCTAAAAATTCTGGTTATTGGAACTCATATGTTTTTAAAACATCATACACACAATGTTGGAGTTTCTAGGACTAATCAGTGACACCATATTTTATTGCTCTCCTCAACCTTCATTTTGGGGAGTATTGATTGGCCTAAAAAACCTTTTAACCCCACTCTCCATTTTAAACATTGTTGAGGTTAAGTCCTTTGGCTTTCGTAGGAATTCTTTTAGTCGTGTAGTGTTTAGTGGGTGTTTAAGGCAAGAAAATAGCAAGACAAGCAAGTAATTAGAGACAAAGTGGATCCAATTCTATTTGAAAAAATAGAACGATTACAACAGTACTTCTGCCGATCGGCGCTCCGATCCTCTAGACTAAGCTGAAAGCTAATGAGAAACTAGAGAGAAGTCTAATGCTTGAAAATCCAAAGTTGTTAACCCTTTACAATGAAATAAATGTTGCTATTTATAGTACAAGTTAATAGGTGGAGTGGGTGACGTGGCCGGTCCTGAGTGGATGAACCTCCAACCACAAAATCTTTCATATATAGTGCATTAAATGCGCTTCCCGATGCTAGGATGTGATGGTTTCTTCGGCTTCCGGTTAACCTCCTTAGGCGTAGGTCATGATTACCTGACTTTCACCTCTGTGCAACACTTGTCCTAGGAGACGCTCCTCACCATGTGTCTCCTTGGTTTGCCATTGCAGTGGCGCCTTGGCCTATAAATACATGCCTTATGTCAGGGTTTCTGAACTTCAACTTCCTCTCTCTAGCTTTAGCTCTCGCCTCTCTCTCTACTCTTTGCTTTAGCAAGCATCTACACTTATTCCAAATGTAGCTTTAGGAATTCAAAATGTCCATTTTTAATATATTTTTATATACAAGAGCCCAATGGTTCGCCCCTTAATTACAATATACAGAGTATATAGTAACATAATAAATGTTACTTAGTTATAAGGGAAAATTATCAAATAAGCTCTCGAACTTTCATAGAAGTGAAAATCTCCCCTTATATGGGAGGCTCTGTCCGGCCGTCGCCATTTGGGGCGGTTCCCGGTGAAATTTTTTGAACATCTTATTCATTAAGTCTAGTTTACGCATGCCAAACTTCAGCTAAAAATTCAATCGGGAAGGCAGTCAAATGAATTTGTAAAGATAACTGCGTAGTTAAACAGCGCAGTATATTTCAGATAATCATTTGACTGCCTTCCCGGTTGAATTGTTAACTGAAATTTGGTACAAGTAAACTAGACTTAATGAAGAAGATGATAAAAAAAAATTCATCAAAAAATTTCACCAGGAACCGCCCCAAATGGCGACGGCCGAACAAAGCCTCCTATGTAGGGGTGATTTGCACTTTTTTTTGTAAGTTCAAGGGCTTATTTGATAGTTTTCCCTAATTAAAATTATATTCTTAATTAATGGCAGTTATATGATTTTCATTGTTGACCACTACGTAGTACCATGTGAACCCTACACTCGATTCCCATAAGTAATCTAGATGAACCTTGACCGTTTAGTTTTTTCATTGACCATACAGTCACCGTTTTATCATCTCTATCAATAAATATTGGGGATAATAATTTAAATATCCCTAACTTTGAAGTGGTGTGGGACAAGTACCCTAAACTTGCACATGTATGTAATATACATACCCCACACTTTATGTAAAAAGTTATATTAGCACAATGATCATATATTTTTTTACAAATATAATTTTATGGTGTTAAGTACATAATTATACAAAACCTTTAAGAGGATACAATTAAAATTAATTAAATTAAACGTGATTTAATATTATTCGTTTCACAAATGAAGTTGTAAAATGTTAACTACATTCTAACAAAGCTTAGAGTATTTTAAATTATGTATTTATTCTAATAAATTTGTATTTGTAAAAACATACAACCATTGTGTGAAAATAACTTTTTATATAAAGTTCGGAGAATACATATGACATATGTAAGTTTAGGGTACTTATCTCACATTGCATTAAAGTTTGAAGTATTTAAATTATTTTCCCCATACATGTGTGTGTATGTGTTTGTGTGTGAGCATTCATGCATGCATGTGGGACATGGGTCACGTAGATTAGGTGTGACATGATGACAATGACTACAACCCATAGGTCATCTTGGTGAAAACCCATTGCTTTCCCTTTAAGGTTTTCGTGAAAGTTGTGTTCAACGTTACCTTTCTTCTTCTTTTACGTTCACAATGATATTGTCCATCTATGCTTTGTTATCTTCCTTATCTCTATTGATGAAATCTTCATCAATGATGAACTTCATGTGGTTTTGATTAGCCTCTACAACCTCCTTGAGAGATAAGGACAATGACCACTTTAATCACAATATTGAACTTTGATGTGCACTTTAATTGGGAAAAAAGGTTGCGTTCGGTGTGCTTGTGAGAAAAAGGTCTGGTTCTAATATGATATAAACAAAACATCAACGATGATAATGAAAAAGCGTGAACAATTCACTTAATATTTGAGATATGCTTGAAGACTTGAGACATATCATACTAATCATCTCAGTATTAGCCGTCGAAGTGGATTCTTGAGTCTATGAGCACTTGTGCTTATAAAAAAATGACTAACTTATCAAGACACGTGGTAAAATAAATTCAAGGGGCAACAATAAATGAGATTATGTTACATATTGGTTTGAAACTTCTCATCTAGTACGTGGAGATGACTCCATTTAGATTAAGACTTCAACGAAGTCCTCCATTCTCTTAGAAATGAAGCAAAACACTGCAAGAAAAATCAATCAAAATTGAAATGTGATCTTAGGGATTTATAAAGGGTATTACGAACCTCTACGAAAGCATGCAAACATTGAGCATAAATATGTGTGTGTAAAGACATCTCACAAGATAAGGCACATATCTCTATGGAGAAGTACATGAACTCAGAGGGTTTTTTTTTCGCTTAATGAGAAATTACATGTTTTTTCATTATTTGATAAAACTCAAAAAATATTGTGTGATTAGATAACCATGAATTGTGTGAAAATGGAAGTAAGAGAAGAAAGAGAAGAACTTTGTGAGACAGTAGGGCAACAACTACAAGTCTACAACATCGTACATAGGAGTTACATCAACACAGATGAAGATGCATATGAAGGTGGAGGTGGAGGTGAAGGTAACATCAATAAAAAGAGAGAGACAATACCCGGCAGCGAGAGCTGATGGAGGGGAGTGACATGAATATGAACAAACAGGAGGTCAATTGATGAAGGGTTGACTAGAGCAATATTTTTAAAAAAAAAAAATTGTGTAAGGGTCTTTAATCTATCATTTCAATTATACCACATAGTATTTTTTGTCTGAATCAAGATCTCGTCTAGTTTTTCATCCAAAAGTGGACAATATTATTTTTATCATTATTTCATCAATGACAGTTTGAAAATCAATCATTAAATAATTTAAATTGATATAGATTTAGTTTCATTTCAATACCATTCCTCTCACCCAAATAAAATGAACCAAACAAAAACACGAACCAAATTTCAAGTTACATATATAAAATTATGAAAAATGATTAGTGAGCTGTTTTTAAATCATACCACAATACGTCTTTCTAGTAGGGAGTGTTTTTTTTTGACAAAAAAATTTAAATTCAATTAAAAATGTACATCCGTATTCTATTTATTGATAAAGTAAACATATACTCCTTATTCTATTTTTTTTAAATGCGGCTTATATTGATAGAGAAACATTCAGTAAGGGACAAAAGAGACAAATGAAGCACTTCCAGCCACTGACCCTCGGACCAGCCTAAGAACCAATCACCCTAGACAGAGCAATATGATTCGCTAATCCTATAACATGTCTAGATGAGCCTATCGTGGCCAGAGCAAACCCCCCATCACCCCAACCTAATGTAAGAGTTTGAAAAAACAAAAAGTGACAACAAGAACAATAAAAACCGTAAAAGTGTGAACATTAAAATGCATCCTAATTATCACGAACGAGCTCCAATGTCATGGTGGTGGTTATGGAGGAGGACGAGCTCTACCAATGTCAACACACTCTAAGAGAACGCAGACAGAAGCCCCTGACCAGACGAAACAAGCCAAGACACCAACAAAACTCCCCACATTGAGAGAAACAAACCACCCCGGAGCACCAGTGCCCGGGAAAGAATCGTCATAGAGCAAAATCAACACAATCAGCAAAGCAGAACAATCCAATTGGATCATACCTCTATTAAGAATGTGTAATGAGGAAACCAACGTACATAACCCAGAACATGTCCTCTTCGTCCTTTGTCGTTGATAAGTCGAGAGAAGAAGACGTTGATACGCTGATAACCGCACGCTAGGCCTCCTTCTAGCTAAAATGGCCGATCGAAACTGACTCTGTATTACCCGTCTTGAAACGCCGATTGAAATCGATCTTGTCTAGCCGCACAAGATCGCCGCCGCTCTTAGGGTTTACTTCGCTCGAGCGATTCGTAATGATATATTTTATACTCCTTATTCTATTTATTGATTAGTAGGGAGTATTGTTTAATTATTATGTTTTATAATTTATTATATGTTTAATTATTATGTTAAATGAATTAACATGCTTTGTTATTAGTATTTATTTTAAATGATGTTGTTTTCTTTTGGACTGCTTTCCCAGACCAGACCAGACCAGATCAAATCAGAACAGACAAGACTTAATCAGACTTTTGTAGTTATAAAATACACATAGACCAGACATTTAACAGACCAAATCAAACGTTTACTAGATCAAAACAGACCAGACCACCAAATTTCAGTCCAAAAGAAAACATCCTAGATCGCCAATACTAGAAAAATGAACAATCACATGACAAGATAAATAAATTATATCTCCAATTAATGTAAGTATCTTAGTCTTGCTAAGATTGTAAATGCTTATAGTCTATTGTGATGAACAATTGAATAAAATAAAATAACAAAGACAATGAATAATTAAAAAGCTCGAATTCAAAGACATCTTTGCAGTGATGTATCCCAAGAACAACAACCCCCACGGAACATTTTCTACATCCACAGGAGTCGAAGCATTTTTCCCAGTCTCTTGATTTCTTTTTCTTTCAAACCCTGTTTTCCCCATCCACAGGAAAAGAGAAGTTTGTTGTTTTTTCAACTTCAGAAAAAAATCTGCAATTCATAAACCTCTACTCGCCATATTCCACTATTCCTAATAGTAGACATCCAATCCAATCTTTTTATATTGAAGTTTCTCATTTATTTAGGGTTTATTTGATTTGCTCGACATTGCTGTCTGCTCTATGCTCACCTAAATGGAGTTAGATTCAGAGCAGTACGCACCCTCTTTAAATCCATCCATCCACTACTAGGGTTTCATATTCCCTAATTCTATCGCATCTGTTGGTCCAGATTGATTCGGTTTTCTCTCTCTCATGTTTATACGTTTTTGTTTATCTTATAGGAAGTTGTTGTTTTGATGAATGCTTAGGGTTCGTTAGTTTTACTTTTTAAGTTTAAGTTGATAAATAGAGTTGCTTGGCTAAACTGATTTGATTGGACTTTGAGTTGGAAGAGCATTCCATCAGTTTTGCTTGTGAGAAAGATTATATTTTATTAAGTTTTATGGGTGAGGAAGATGGAGGATGGGCAGAGCAGACTCTGCTGTTGCCAAATGGGCTATTGGCCAATGCTGAACCCGTCATCCAAGGTGTGGACCCCGAAAGATGGTTGAAGGCAGAGGAGACGACAGCAAAGCTCATCGCCCGTATTCAACCCAATAAACCGTCTGAGGAGCGTAGAAATGCTGTTGCTGATTATGTCCAGCGGCTGATTGCCAAATGCTTCCCATGTCAGGTTGAGGGTCACTCAGTTCCTCTAGTAATTGTGTTTTCACATATGTACCTAAAAATATTGTTGACATTAATAATTAGATTAATTACATAGTTGTACTATCCAATTTTGCAGCATATGTATCCTTCAAATTCACTGGATATATAACTATTTTTTAAAGCTGTAATGGCGTTAAAGATATTTGAGAGGTTTACATGGCAGTTTGATGTACATATTCAGAATAACATGTGGAAAAACAAGTGATGATACATCGAATGTAGTTTTTATTATTACTCTTTGTGAATTATCATCATTTCAGTTTTCTTGACACCATCAGGTGTTTACTTTCGGGTCGGTTCCCTTGAAGACATATCTACCCGATGGAGATATTGATCTAACTGCATTCAGTGATAATCAGAGTTTGAAAGATACATGGGCTCATCAGGTTCGTGATACGCTAGAGAAAGAGGAGAAAAATGAGAATGCTGAATTTCGTGTCAAGGAGGTGCAGTACATTCAGGCTGAAGTAAGTCACCCCCTCCATTTTTTTCTTTATAATGGAGATGTACAATTGTAAGTAGTCCATCTAAATGTCTAATGATGGTGTTCTTGAATGGCAAGAAACGAGTGCTTATTTAGAACTTTTGGAGCTTGAATGATTCTTTTTATACCACATATTTTGATTGTCTATACTATAATGGCAATAAGACTGAGATTCTATTAGAAGTTACTGATTTTTGAATTTGGAGTGATATCATGCCGGACCTAAGAAAATGGAGGTGTGAATAGTTGAATGTCTCTGCTGCAGAATTTCTGAAGCAAATTAATAATGTCCCAGAAACAAATAGAAAGACTTAAAAAATGTAAATATTACTGTTGTTAAATTAAACCAAAATGTAATCAATATGCAAGAAGCGAAGGATGATTGGTTCGTTTCATTCCATTGATCTGTTGATCCATTTCACAGCTGGATTTGTATGTCTGTTGAGTGTTGACGTTTGAGACACAACCGTGCCTCTTTTATATATACATGTCAACAAACTTATAGTCCTTACTAGGTATGCCATTTTTGTTATAATCTACTCTCACACAAAAACTAGAATCGTCTGAAATGCATTTTTTTTATAGTCTAATTTAATGTAATTGAGTGGGGTGGCAGACAATTATTAAGTTTCCCATCAATTTAACCTTTATTTTGCTCAATAATTAATTGGAATTATTGATGTACTGTAGTCAAGACAGTGGTTTCTTATTATCAATCAACAATTGAACATTTATTGCTCTATTTTCAAGTCAAAATTTTTATTAGATTGCATCATGCTGGTATAACCATTTGAATGACATCCAAATTTTATTGGCAACATATTGGGTACATCACATACTCACATATAAGTAGCAGTGATTCGAAAAATGTTAAATTAGGGTAAACCATTTTTGGTATTTTTGGTTTAATTTGATATCAGCTTATTAATGATGGATGCACCAAATTTCACACATATTCCGCTACAATGAACTGCCAAACACCCACAGTCTCTACAAATTTTCTGTGACGGCGAGTACTAAATCGACCACATCATTTAACGATGGTGTTGCCATTCCCCCATTTAACAAAGTAGTTTGACGTATGTGTCCAAAACTTCAAGGCCTGTTTTAGACTTATTTTAATGGCTTTATCATTCTCATAGGCTTGTAACACTAACAAACACAAAATACAAAGAAACAAGACATTCTAGTGTTTTTTTTTTTTTAAAAAGACATTATATTGTTATTTGTAAATTCATAATTATTTGCTTGAAGTTTATTCTGTATATTTTTTGCGACATATATATCTGTTAATATCTATTTTTGTATATAACATCGAGTTACACACTGAGTATCCTTATAAGTTGTGCTGAGCTTTTATTAAGGAATGTCACATTAAATAAAATATCTAACATAATATCATTGGGTTGACCTGCAAAAGTCAAACCCTGGTATAGAACTATGGATTTCGACATTTAGTTTGAAAGTTCAAATAATGTTTAATTCATGTTTTTGTTCGGAATATTTGAGTAGCACATAATCATAATTACTATATTTTTTATTTTATTTCTTAATTTGGAGCATAGTTAACGTATAGTATATGCAAGAATTAATTAAATGTATAATTGTATAATTGTTCCACCTCTTTTATATTGCTATTTCAAATTCATTCTTGGGCAGGTAAAGTTAATTAAATGTCTGGTAGAAAATATCGTGGTTGACATATCATTTAATCAGCTTGGTGGATTATGTACTCTTTGCTTCCTTGAGGAGGTTAGTAGTGTATTGTCATTGATTTCTAATAATGTGGAAATAAAGTAAGAAGCTTAGGACTCCTTTTGTCTATATTGCAGGTTGATCACTTGATAAGCCAGAACCATTTATTCAAACGCAGTATTATTTTAATTAAGGCATGGTGTTACTATGAAAGCCGTATATTGGGTGCACATCACGGTCTTATTTCAACTTATGCCTTGGAGACCCTAGTTCTTTATATATTTCACGTCTTCAACAAGTCCTTTACTGGACCACTTGAGGTTTGCTTTAATTATTTGTTTTGTTTCATAATATTAGCAACACCTTGTCAAGGCCATTCTTTAACTTTTAGGTGAAACATTTTTGTTTGTTTTTTTGTAAATGCAGGTGCTTTACCGCTTTTTAGAGTTCTTC
The DNA here is from genome assembly GCA_945859915.1 of Cuscuta epithymum. Lineage (NCBI taxonomy): Eukaryota > Viridiplantae > Streptophyta > Magnoliopsida > Solanales > Convolvulaceae > Cuscuta > Cuscuta epithymum. The sequence continues at coordinate 973,346 of CAMAPF010000075.1, read as the reverse complement.
AGCAACTTTGATTGGGATAATTTTTGTGTCAGCTTGTGGGGCCCTGTACCCATCAGATCACTCCCAGATGTAAATGGTAAGTTGAATGTGAATTTTTCTCATAATCCCATGTAGTTGCTCCTATGGGTGATGTTTATATTGGTCATGTCTTACAGCGGAACCTCCCCGTAAAGATAGTGGGGAATTGCTTCTCACCAAAGGATTTCTGGATGCTTGTAGCACTGTGTATGCTGTTTTTCCTGGTAGCCAGGAAAATCCCGGACAACCCTTTGCTTCTAAGCATTTTAACGTCATTGATCCTTTACGAGTGAACAACAACCTTGGACGTAGTGTCAGTAAAGGTATTTGAAGTCTTGAAACTATCTATTTCAACTTTTACGTTATTGAAATGGTTTTGTTTCACACATTGCTTTTGTTCTCTTGGTAAATTACTTGGCGATTTCTTTAATGTTAATTGTGATGAAAGTTTCATCCTCATCATCATCATAAAATTTCAAAACTGTTAATCATCATAATATTTTTTCATTTGCACTGAAAATATGACGAGAAGCCGAGAATGCAATGAGGTGAGATCATTCGTATAGTAATATTCATGAAAGCTCTACAAGATATATTGTAAAATCAATTTGTATATCATGAACAATGACCAGAATTATGATAGTGTAAATGGCTCCTTTGCGTTGGCAATTTCCATTCTTATTCATCGTATAGCTGAAAAAACTTTTCCTATCAGATTGAAATCTATATGTTCTTATAATTGGCCTTTTAAGTATTCTTTTAAAATGAATGCCTCTTTCTGTGCAATTAGTTGCTCTGCAAATTAGCCAATTAAGGGTTTTCTTTTTTACTTATTAGTTTAAACATGTGCATCTATCTCCAAGAACATTTGTCATGATGTATTTTCTTGGCTTATGGTTTACTAAATCATGTTTTTGTCTCTCATAACTAGATGCATGGTTTCAGATTTGTTTGTTATCATCTGCTTTTTTCTACATTTATCGTAAGTCCTGCCTATAGTTATGGGCACTTTGTATGGGCTAAAAGTTGTCCAATTGCAATCATTTCTGTCTCTATCTCTCTCAAACACACTTTTTATTATTATCAATTGCCTAGTTTTTGCAACATTAAATTCCTCGGTTGTGCTGTAATTTTGCTGGAAATTTTTATTTATTGGTTCACATAGACTCTTTGATTTGCTGGCAGGAAACTTTTTCAGGATACGCAGCGCATTCACTTTTGGTGCCAAAAGATTGTCAAGACTGCTAGACTGTCCAAAGGAAAATCTCATATATGAAATCAATCAATTTTTCCTGAACACGTGGGAAAGGTATGGCATTGGTGGCCGTCCGGATGCACCTGCATCTAATCATCTTCTTCAACCTGACAACATGAGGTTAAGCCCAACTCCGAAAAAAGTGAATGATCAAACCCAAAGAAGTAATCTAAATTTGATCACTTCAAGGGTGTCTGATCAGGTTGGTACAAGGGAAACTGACAGAAGTCAAAGAAGTTCCAAATCAGAGACTTTGGCGAATGGGATCCAAGGAAGGTTTGTTTTTGCCAGAACTCAATCCAGCCCTGAACTAATCAGATTGCCCGAAGGTTCAGAGATGCATTCCACCAATCCAACAAAACCAGACAACAACAACAACAATAGTACTATTAAGAACAGGATGATGAAGAACGCTCGAGGATCTGAGAATTCAACCAGCAATAGTGGTTGCTCTATAGATGCTGCAACTAACTCCAACAGTGGTTCAAACCATGATGCTTCAGGATTGAATGAAGAGCTTTCTTCAACAGGAGGCACACGGGCTTTTCTGCAAGAGGAAGAGCAGCAAGATGTTGTGAATATGATGGCTTCAACTTCACTCCATGATTTTAATAATGGTCAACAATTTCATCATCTCCCATTTAATATAACCTCACCCCACCTTCCTTTCCCCATCCCACCTTCTTTTCTAGCTTCCATGGGATATCCGCAACGCAACATGCCTGGATTTGTCCCTGCTAATTTCTCTATGGGTGATTCTTCATTTTCGAATGTTCAATTCCCCCATGCTTTAATGCCACAGCACATGACACAATATTTTAGTGGGCTTGGGTTGAGTCCAAATCCCGAAGATGCCATTGAGCCCAATAATCAAAATTTTATTACTTCTACAGAAATGTACTCAAGTGATGCTGAAAATGAATTTTGGCCAGAGCATCGTGATACAAGCTCGACTGTTGGTAATTTCGAAACAAATCAGTCTGAGGACCAGAAGCTTAACTTTGTTGCTGCTCCATCCTGGGTGAGATATCAACCGAAGCAGCATATCAAGGAAAACCATTGGTTTGATCATCATTCCCAGTTTTTTCAGGATAATGGAGTTAATAATAATGAAGTTTTTTGTGCCGAAGAAAGAATGGCTAGCTCCAGGCTGTCATCCACTGCCCACAGTAAGGCTTCTTCTGAGAGTTCATGGGACGGATCATCTGCTAAATCCTCAAAATCAGTCAGGGATAGAAGGGGAAAGAAGGCAATTTCTGTAGATGCACCATCAATTGGTTATGGAATGGGTAAAATGATGAGTCAATCCGTTCCTAAAGATGAAAATGAAGGTGATGAACAAGATTGGAGTATTGAAGTAGCAGAAAGAGGAGGGCATGGAGCTCAGACGAGCGGATCAGACTCGATGATACCTATTGCTCCGATGCTTATTAATTCCAGTTCTCAACAAAGATTAGCAGACAATTCCCCCGGTGTCATTGCATTTTACCCAACGGGCCCACCCGTCCCATTTTTTACAATGCTTCCTGTATACAACATCCCGCCTAAGGAAGGGATAAGCCGTTTTGGTGGGGGAGAAGGAAGCATTGATAATAGTGATTCTGGTCAGAACTTTGATTCATCATCTGAAGTTTTGGTGAATCATTCTGATGAACAACAGCATAAATCTGACATCCTTAACAGTGACTTTGCTAGCCATTGGCAAAATTTACAGTATGGGAGGTTTTGCCAAAGTCCAAGATACCCTCCCACGCCTTTAGCCTATCCGTCGCCCATGATGGTGCCACCTGTCTATCTGCAGGGTCGGTTTCCTTGGGACGGTCCCGGTAGACCGGCATCAACCAACACAAACCTATTCACCGAACTTATGAGTTATGGTGGTCCCCGTCTGGTTCCTGTGTCACCTGTCCAGTCCGTTCCTGATAGACCTGCAAATATGTTTCAACGTTATGCTGATGAGATTCCCAGGTACCGCAGTGGGACCGGTACTTATCTACCAAATCATCCTGTAAGTTTTTTTGCCCAAACTGTTAAGTCTCGGCTCTGTTGTTGTGGAGTTTGTTTGTAGTTGTAGTTTTTTTAATGTTATGGTGTAAGTTCCAGCTTTCTAGTTCCGTTTAACTGCATAAGTTTCGTTAGAAACATGATGGTTATTCATTGGTTTTACTTATTGGCGAAAGAAATTCTAATGGGAAAGTGGCACTCCTGGTCCTCAAATATGGGAAATATTAAATTTAATCCCTCAACTGTTAATGTCACCAGTCGCCACATTTAGTGCGACTTGTGTTAATTCATAAAGTGGTGTGTTACTCCCTGGTTCAAAGAAACTAATATTACCCGAAATAGGACTAAAAAGGTTTGAAAATTCCAAAATAGGACTGACATGTTTTTATTCCCAAAATAGGACTAATTACTGCCATGTTTTGGCAGTACCAGACTTCAAACATGACAGTATTTTCCAAACTTGGTGTAATTACTCCTATTTTGGGAATAAAAAACATGGCAGTCCTATTTTGGAATTTTCAATCTGTTTTAGTCCTATTTCGGGAACTTTCCCTAATTTATAAAGTAAACACTTTCTACTTTTCTTAAATTAATGTATAAATTTGCATTAAATAATAAATTGTTGCTGTATAAGATCAAAGCCACAAAATAGAAAGGATGAAATAGTAAAAGGATTTGTGTAGACAAATAACATGATATTTATTTTATTCTATTTTTTATTGACGAAAGAAAAAAAATCGTTTCAATCGCCATCTTATTTCATTATTCACTCCCTTTCCACATTTTAACTTCTGGATAATCTTTAATATTGATTGTATTTGAGAAGAAAGAGGAATTCAATAACATAGATTATCATTAAATTAAAATAATCAGAGGGAATGAAAGATGGAAGATCGATTTTGATTCTAAATGAATAGTATTGCTTGTCAACATTATGGAGATTTTTTTCAAAACAAATGGTGTATTGTTGCACTTCTTTGGGGTGCGGGAAGGAAGAAAGTATAATTCTTTACTTTCAAGTGGATCTTGATGATCAATATAATCTGTTTTATTCTTTAGAAGGTCTCTGCAAGGGATAGAAGCTCTTCTGGGACCAGACGCGGAAGTTACAACAATGAGAGAAGTGACAACGGCGGGGACAGAGAGGGAAACTGGAACTCAAAGACAAGAGGTGGAGTTGGACGTGGCCGCAATTCTACAACTGAGAAGTCAAACGCAAGACCGGATCGGTTTCCTTCCAGTGATAGTCGAATGGACCGGCCATGGAACAACTCCTACAGAAATGACTCGTTCCATTCATACCCATCACAAAACGGTCCTATGCATGCTTCTAATTCAAATCAAAGTGCTACTCCAAACGTGGCATATGGTATGTATCCACTTTCTGCAATGAACACTGCAGGAGTGTCTACTAATGGTGGGCCCAGCAGTTCCCCTGTTGTAATGATGTATCCATCATATGACCACCACCCTGCTGCCAATTATGGTTCTCAAGTAGAACCACTAGAGTTTGGATCTTTTGGACCAGTAGGGTTCTCAGGCATGAATGAACAGCCACTGGTAAGTGAAGGGGCTAGACCTAGGGCAGCTTTTGAACATCGTAGGTTTCATGGGCAGCAGCAATCTTCACCAGATCAACCATCTTCACCATGTCATCAGAGGTAACAATCTGTTTTCCCCTTTTTACATGGAAAAAGCTATTTGTAGGCATAATTTGTACACATTTGTTGTACACCTCCCTAGTTGCGTGTGTACACAGGCAGCTCGTTCAGAAGCTCCTGTGTACACTAGGCAGTGTGTACAACATATGTCTACAAATTATGTGTACAAGTAGCACCCCTCTTTTTACATGGAGTAATATAATTTTTAATATGTATTTCCAAATGGTTTACTTTTAACTTCAAAAACATGGGAATCAAATTTACCTTACTTTTTGCCCGCTACCTTTTTTTTGAATATTTACTTGTGATATATGTTTTTGGAACTTTAAGTTCTGCTGACAATATTGCTGTATCTTGTATTATTGATATCCAAAGGAACTAAATTTGTTCCTGTTTTAGTGTTCCGTTTGTTTGCAGGAAAGTATTGGTTTCCAGTGTTTAGCATTGGAAATATTTTTCTTGATTCTTCAGACTTTTGTTGAAAATGACTGCTGTTTTGAAACAGGAAGTCCTTTTCCAGAAATAGTTTTATGTTAATCTATTGTATAGGTCAAGAGTTTTATATTATACAAAAAAAATCATCATAAAGTATAGTCCTGAACAAGTTATTTTCCTAGAAACAAAGTAACAAATGACTCCTAAGTCCAAATGGAGTCCAAGGCACCAACAGATATAAGGGAATAATGGATGAAGCTTTTGAGTATTACTTTGAAAAAACAGTACCCTGTCGTAGAAATATCACCCATCAGTTCTTGAAAAAATGGCTTAAAGCATAAGCTACGAAAATTCAATTGAGTATTATTAATAACATAAGAATTGTTAAGTTTGTATATCATGACATAATCTATGCTCCATGCCTTGCAGGAGGGGATAACTATTTTGACGAATCTGCAATCGAATGATAAAAAGATTCCCCGCCTCTTAAAATTTTAAAGGTGGAAGGGTAGCTGTGGAAAAGGGTCATAAGAATATTTGGGGCATTATAGGATTGAGCAGTTATGTATCTTGTTGTTGTAGACTACCAGATCTGTGTATGTTTTTTAGCTGAAGCCTCCAGTAACAACAATGTGGAAGGCATTTTGGAGGGAGTTAGGTGACAAATGTTTTATATATTTCTGCCCTCCGATTGCAGGGAATGTTTGTAAACTCTCAATGATGTACAACTTCCAAGCGTGTATTAGCTGTTTATGTTATAGCATTCTACCTTAGATTTTTCTGTTTGGGAACATGATGGCTGTTAATGCCTGCCAATCTGCCATTGGTGTTAGTTTGGTTTTTGATAGTATATAAACCCGCAAGGCTGCAAACTTAATGCTGCATTATCCTAGGTGTATGTATTATCATTTCATCTTTCTTTTTTAGACCTTCCCCAAACTATTTTTCTCGTATCAAATTGGCCATATTTTGTGGCTCATAATCAATGTTACATTTACATATTCAGTACCAAAACAATCTCACTTTTTTATATATATTTAAGCAAAATTGACACCAATAATCATATTTTTTTGCATGCAGTGAAATAATCCTTATTGAAAAAGTGCACATCAATAATCGATTATCTCAACTTGTTATACGCCTTAAAGTTTACTTTTCCGTTATTTTTGTATGTTCAGAGAAGTGAGAAATATACTCTATTAGAGTATTATATTTGATCCTAAACTTATTTTCGCCATGAATTCAAATTAACACTGAATATTTTCACAAAATATAGTACAATACATGGATAAATACTCATCAAGTTATCTTTTACTCTTATTCTTATCAATATTTTAAAAATATTCTTGGATTTTCATAATAATAGATATTTCAAAATATTCAAGTAATATCACATTAAGTATGAATATGAAGTAGAAATCTAGGAAGTATGTAATAAGTATATTTAACTTGGTCAAATAGTATAAATGTATAATTTGATCTCTTATAATTTGTGACTCATGTGGTAATAATATATTCAAACCCTCGTCTTCTAAAAAAAATTATACATTTAGATACTACTAACCCATGTTCCAAATATAATATCCCAGTTCCACAAATTTTAACGTAGTTGCATTTGAAATACATTTTGAATATAAAAGAGTTAACATTGTTAAATGACATTCATTTTATGAAACACTTAGCAAGATGATTTATTGTCAATTTATCGTGAGCTTTGTAATAGAGTTTTTATTATTATTTAAAGTAGTCATTATTGGTATGAATATGAACAAAACGACAATTAGAAAAAAGGCAAGTGAGGTGGACAAATATTTAATCGAACCGTGCCAAAATGAACTAAGTCAAATTTAACCCGAATCATATGCATTTCGGTTTGAGTAAATCAAATCGAACCGGAACTGTGAAAATCCGAACCGCACTAAATTATTCAATAAATTCTTCATAGAATTTTTAAAAACAACAAATTCAAACCGAACCGAACAACCACGAACTGAATCAACTTGAAATATAGTACTCGTATGATATTCTTTGGTAGTCATTCTTCCAATCCTTTTGAAACTGAAATGAAACTGATAGAAATCAAACCAAATGCAGAATTCCTACCTTAGGTTGGACTATGACTATGCAATGGCAATTCGTTTTTATGAATATATGTATGTAAAACCTATGATTCAGTTACTTATTTTAGGAAACAGGGACAAAGCATTTGTCAATGAACATGCTGGATGAGGCATGCAACAAGTAGAGCATTCACCTAAACTCGTTTTTGTATTTCGTATATCACTACCAAAAAAACACGGGATTGGCAGGGATTTTGGCACGAACTAGAAAAATCGGTAATCCGTGCCAAATTTCCGTGTCAATCCCGTGTTTTTTTGTAGTGATATTCTCTCATTATTTTTAGGCCCATGTAATTTACAACTTGGACTTGCATTAAATATCATAAACCTTTTGTGCTAAACTATCCTCCACCTATTACCTACATAGTTGCAGATGAACCATTCATACAACGATCATTCAACAGGACTTAAGTGTAACACTAGTTGCGTAGCAAATCTTTCCTGTCTTTCATATATTAATACGTAGTAACATTTTACCATGTCCACTCCTTGGAATGTGCACTGGGTCGTGTATGCTATTTTGTAGTTGTGTTTTCACGCAAATTCAAAATAAAAGGATACCTGGTCTCCAAAATTTTTCCAACATTCTTAAACCTTTTTTTGCTACCAATCATTCTTATTTTCATATCAAATAGTTCTGATATTGATTGTCATCTTTAAGGGTTTTGAAGGTGATTTTGATACATCATCTCAACACACACAACTCTACTTCTGTCCCTTGATTCTTACTCCATTTTGAAGTGTGTTGAGCATTAATTTTACTAAGCAAAATTCATATTCTTAATATCTAGCTATCTTTTAAGAGCAACATTGTGCATCATTTTGAGTTTTATTTAGTAATTCAATATACTCATATAACTATAATTTCTTTCGCTCTCTTAACTTTTAAATCTTTTGAGAGAAGGAGAACCCATGCTTCATACATTCACTTATACTCTTAATTGGTATAAACTATTGTATAAAGGTTAGGAAGATCCTACTTCGAATGGTTGAGGAAATCCGTTTGTAAATCCTCAAGCCCACTGGAAACGTTTTTTTTTTGCCAAAGATTCTTGCAACGCTTTTGCTCATTTTAAAAGAGACCAGAGAACTAGTGAACTTTGAAATGCTGAGAGATGTGTCTTTGGATACTGAATTAGGCGCGCAGCCGAACTAATATACATCAAAGTGTCATCTACTCCCTCCGTCCCAGGGAGAAGTTCCCGGGTTGACTTTCACACATATTAAGGAAATAAAGTTACTGAGGGGTAAATTTTACTGTTTGGCGCTGTTTCGACACTGTTTGGCGCTGTTTCGACACTGTTTGGCACTGTTTTGCACTGTTTGGCACTGTTTTTATGTAGGATAACTTTCCATTCAAGGAAATGAGAACTTTTTGTTGGGACTATCAAAAAAGGAAATTGGGAACTTCTCTCTGGGACGGAGGTAGTAATATATTGTATAATTTTTTTCATTGTTCTTTTTGTGTGGGAATATCATTGATTTCAAACCTCTCTTTACACACTTGGAAGATCTCACTCTATCCTCTAATACTTAAATGCACCAAGTGACATTTGAATTTTTCTATCCTAGAGAGAAGGTTATATATGCTGAGTGTTAGATTTTTCTTATATCAATTTAGCGATATTGAAACTTAATTGTATATATATTCTGCTGCATAGATGTTTCAAAGTAAATATAGTTCATCTACCTCTTAAATTGTACACCCTCTTTTATTTTACTTTATGCTTTTATAGTTTTATGTTATATACTTCCTCCGTTCTTAAATAAGTGCAACGGTCAACATTTCACATTTGTCGAGATACAACTTTGACCATATATATATATATAAATCTCTATTAGTAAAAAAATTTAAAAAATCAGATTTTGAAAATTTACAATGAGACAAATTTAATAATATTTTTTTCAAAAATATATATTAATACATTAATAAATAAAATGTAGTCAAAGTAGAACATGCGAATATGTAAAATTTGGTATGTTACACTTATTTAAGAACGGGGTAGTATACTATAGTACTACGTATTTGCAATCAATGGTTATCCATATCATCATAATTCATAACGATACAACGGCAAAATCTATTGATACACCAGCTATCAATTGAAAGAAAAAACCAAGTGACATATCAAAATATTAAAACAAGCGTTATTGGCCATTACATCCAGATATTTCATCGTCCACCTACCTTGGCCATATACATAACTCTTTGAGAAGCTTACTGAACATCATATAATGGGTAACATTAATTTTTATGGATGTATTATGTATACATAGTAAATGGAAGTGGAGTAATATATCATGTCATTTATTGCATGCACTTATTATATGGATAAATCCAATAACAATTTATTGAGATTGTTGATATAGAATTCTCCTCTTTCCTTCTTCATCCTCTTTTCTCTACTTTTTTATGTCAATTTTTATTATTATTTAACAAAATCAACTTATTCATCTTATTTCATCTATCTTGATTTTTTTTTCTAATTTTCTTTAAATTACAGGTAAATTAATTACACATACAAGTACATCATTCATTTGGATGTATATAGACAATTAAATTTTTTGTTCACCTAGACAATTGAAAGTTGATCACACAGATAACTATTATCTGTGAGCTGCACAATTATTGTCCGTGTGATAAATATTGTCTGTGCAAACAAACAAATAATTGTTTGTGCAACATGAAAATGTTGTCTATGCACACATGCACTGCATATATATTGATTGATTTGCAAGCTGGTGTCACTGTAGACGAATGTCAGTGTACTTTTTACAATAAAAGTAAATGTTTGTAGACATAACAATTCTGTACCAATTTTATGTGACCGTCATTTTTTGTACAAGTTGTGTATAACTTGTGTACCTCTAGCATTTTTTGTAGTATACAAGTATCTCTTGGAATTTCTTAGTAGAGTTTTGCATATATATTAACCGTTAGATTTTTTTTTCGATCCTTTCCTTTATTGAGGACCAAATGAAAATTTAGGACTCCAAATTATTCGTTTATGTCCAAAACCAATCGTTTAAATTTCCCAATTGTAGATTTGCCAATCGGCTTCCCTGTTTTCGTCGTCTCCACCGCATCTTCTCTGCTAGCCAATCCGAATATCCTCAATCGAAATACCACCCAGAATGCAAGAAACCAACGCCGTTCACCAAGTACTCGTCAAGCTTCTCGATGGCAAGCACAGAACCCTAAATTTTTCCAGCCAATCCGTTCCTGTTCAAACCCTAAAACAAAAGATCCAAACGCTAACTCTAATCCCCGCTCCGCTACAACTTCTGCTATCTTCCGACTCCCGTTGCGCTTTACAGGACCACCAAACACTCGATTTCGAAACCCGATCACAACAAAAACCCGTTTCAGAAAACAAGTCGGGCAATGAGTCCGGCTATTTCCCCGTGGTGATCCACGTGTTACTCCGGCTGAGAGGTGGAAAAGGTGGGTTCGGTTCGTTGCTCAGAGGGGCGGCAACGAAGGCCGGACAGAAAAAGACAAACAATTTTGATGCTTGCCGGGATATGAGTGGAAGGAGGCTCAGGCACGTTAACGCCGAGAAGAAATTGGAGGAGTGGAAGGCTGAATCTGGAGAGAGGAGATTGGAGAAGATGGCTGAGGACTATATAAAGAACAAGGCCAAGGAAATGGCTAAGAAGGAGAGCGGGAGTAGGAATAAGAATGGGGAGAGCACGGAAAAGTATGTGGCCAAGTACAGAGAGGACTCAGCTAAGTATGTGGAGCTAATTGAGAAGTCTGTGAAGGAGTCACTTAAGGGATGTCTGTCTTCTAAAAGGAAAGCTTCAGACCTGAATAAATCAGATGCCAAGAAGCTAAAAATATGGTATTCTTTTTTACTGAACTTATTTTCCTGAATTAGGTTTTAAATGCTTAATGATCGTACCTAAATCCCTGGGGGTTTTGTTTTTTACTAGATATGACTTAGAGTATATATTATGCTCAGAGTCTTGATAGTATGCTGTTAGTTTCTCACCATGCGTTTTTTTTTTGTCAGGAAGGGTAAGAGAATAATGGACAGCAGTGACAGTGACAGTGAGGATTCAAGTGACAGTGATGATGATAAAGATGCAGAGGATACGATTTCTATTGTTATAGATAATGGGAGTCGTTCTGAATCAAGTGCGGAACCAAGTAGAAGTGGAAAATCTGCTATGTGCGGAAAATTTGATATGGCTAGGTCTGAGGAAGATGAGAAGGTCAACATTGTCCAAGGCTGTTCTGAAGTTTGTATAACAAGTACTGAAGGGCAAACAGCTCAGGATGATGGTCAAAAGGAGACCAGACTGACTCCAGAACATGGATGCACGTCTTCTCCAGAGGAAATGCTAAAGATGTCTGACAATGAAGTGTCCTGCAATCCTGAGCTTGTTCTTGCTAATGAAGTGGTTGGTCAACCCACAATCCAGTCTACTTTTGTTCAGGATGCCAGCGAGCATTCAGTCTCTAAACCTGCTGTCATAGAAGTAGAAATTTCTGCAACTGCTCCAGATAAAAATTTGATTATGCCCTTGAGTTTTGATGGGATTAACTCTTCTGCAGAATTGGAGGTAAACCTTCGATTGTTGGAATAATTAAAAAACATCTACATTATAATCTTCTACGTAGTATCTTATTGTACATCGACAGACTGGAAGGATAATTTTGATAACAGTATGGAGATGTAACTATGCTTGGTTTTTTATATTCCTGAAAGAAAATTGCTGACTAGAAGTTTTGACACGAAAGTCATTTACTTGCTAGCAGAAATGCAGGATTTTAACATAGTAAATGTTGATTTTATTTCCTGGACTTTATGTTGATTTATTGTTTGCAGTTCATAGCTGATTTGGTTCTTTTTTCCTCATGTTTAATTTAGGTTCTTGGTATGGATAGACTTAAAGCAGAACTTCAAGCTCGGGGGTTGAAGTGTGGGGGAACATTGCAAGAGCGCGCTGCAAGGCTTTTCCTTCTCAAAACCACACCTCTAGATAAGCTTCCAAAGAAGTTTTTTTGCAAGAAATGATCATTGACATATCTTGTTTGGAGTTTCTCAGTTCTCACTTGATGGGTTAGTATTTGTGTGACATGTGTATTCAAGCAGTGAATGCAATATGGAGGAAAAAACAAAGCTTAGAATTTGTTTCTTTGCCTAATATGTAATTATGAAATTACGTGTTAGTGTTTGATCATGTCTTGTCCTCTATTTTCCTTGCACTCTGAAACAGTACAGAAATGAAAACCATCATAATATTACATTTTACACTTGTAGTTGCCCCCCCCCCCAAAAAAAAGACCCACATCATCCCGGTACGAGTTTTTTTTATTGAGGTGCAGTACAACTCTTGTAATATATTCACTCTAGTTTATTTTTCCATTTTGATGAACTTGTTTGGAATATTCTTTGGAAAATTACATCAACTGCAATTAAAATTAGCTTATTTTGTTGATGTGTGTAGGTTATCTAAATATACATCCAAAATTAGTCATTGAAGTTTTGCATAAGCTGAATTGATTTCCGTAAATTCCGTTACATACTCTCTTGTCCTATAATTCTCTTCTCACTCCTGGGGATCTATTGATTTTTTTTGCCATTTTTGTAATTTTTAAATCAACCACAACTATACGGAGTATAATACTTCCTCTGTATTTTTTAATTGCCTGCTTTCAACTTTCACGTTTGTCAACACACAACTTTGATCATTAATATATTTAAATTCCTATTTGTAAAGTATTTTAAAAATCAATTTCTGAAAATTAGAATGAAAAGAATTGAATTATATTTTTAAAAATTAATTTTTTATGCAATAATATATAAAATGTACTCTAGTGTAAAATTTCTAATGTTGCAATTATTTAGGAATTAGTAGGAACTTATTTTAGGATGGAGGAACTATTTCCATATGGTAGTGGCATGTACATACATGGAGTATAGTATATTTGCAATCACTAGAGTTTGCACTCTTACATCAAGTCTGGTATTTGGGAATAAAAGAATGGGGGGAGCAAGTGAAGTCCTACAAAGAATGAGGGTTGGTTTGCAACCACCTCTCGAGTCTCAAGGTAATGAACATGGAAAGCACCTTGACAGCAATTCAGCAACTCTGATCTCTGTTTAGGGCGGTGTTATTGGCTAATGGACTTGCTAGCCATTCGTCATTGTCTTCTTCAAACACAAGTGGTGCATTGACTCTGATATGAGTCCAGACATAATCCCAGTATCTGCTGCTAGTGGCATCTGGTCGTTGAACCGCCATCTCATTTGTTGCTTGGGTGGTCGCCATATCCTGGGGGCAAATTGGTGAATTCCTGCAAATTGGACATGTGGATTTGGTTTCCAACCATCTTGCAAGGCAATGAACATGGAAAGAGTGTTGACAGCCATGCATTAAGCCTAGTTTTTGTTCTGGCTGGTAATCTTCTTGGCAGATGGCACAAGAGTTCTGCCCTGGCAGTGGCAGTCTCCCACCATTTTCATACACTCTCTGCGTGTAGTACAATCTTATATCTATGTTCGTCGGCCGGCTACTTGAAGTGGCTGTCTCTGACTCCAGTGGATTTTGTATTGCCACAGAGCTTGGTGCCTGCCGTGTTTGGTTAGTGGGTCTTGTGGTCCCTGCCACCGGATTCGGTAGTGCCATGAGATTCAGCGGCTGCTGTGTTTGATTAGTAGTTCTTGTTGTCCTCATCACCGGATTTGGTCGTGCTATAGGATTCAGTGCCTGCTGTGTTTGGGTAGCAGTCGTCGGAGTCCCCATCACCATATTCTGCTGCCTTCTATTCCTCCCAGAGCCATGGTATGGACGTCTGTTGTATACCTTCCTTATATGGATGAAACACCTCATGCAAACCATGGCTATAACAGCCGGGAGGACTATACACAATGCACTAATCAAGAAAATCCTAGTCCCCTTTCTCCTTAGTGACCTGCCTGTTATCACTGCCTTCATTAGATTATTCTGAATGAGAAAATGACGTAGGATGTTTTTACTTGGACTGTAATTTGCTGGTCCAGTCTGGTAAAAATGTCTGGTCTCTATGTATTTTATAACTATGAGAGTCTAGTTTAGTCTCGTCTGTTTAAGTCGGGTATGGTCTAAGACTTAAAACAGTCGAAATAAAACATCCTTATACTTCGTCTGTCTCATTTGGTAAGATACATTTTCTTTACGGTCGAAATAAAACATCATTATACTTCGTCTGTCTCATTTGGTAAGATACATTTTCTTTTTTAGGTTGTCTATAAAATATGATCACATTCCTAAATTGGACTCCATTACCTTTTTATTTCCCCACTTATCCTTTTATATTATCGTACTACTTCCGTTTTTAAATAAGTGCAACATCCTAAATTTTACACTATTCACATGTTCTACTTTGACTACGCTTAATTAAATAATGTATTAATATATTTTCTTGAAAAAGATATTGATAAATTTGTATCATTGTAAATTTTCAAAATCTATTTTTTTAATTTTTTTTACTAATAAAGAATTATACATATTAATGGTCAAACTTGTGTCTCGGCAAATGTAAAATATTGACCGTTGCACTTATTTAAGAAGTGAGGAAGTATATCATTTCACTCTTTTACCTTTTGTGGACTCAACTTTCTCTTTCTTACTTTTTGGAGGTTAAATTTGAAAAACAATCACTTTATCATTTATTTTCTTAAAGTCTGCACCAAACTCATATTTATCTTACATTATAGGATGGAAGTAATATTTTTAATGTTTATCTTTCTATTGTGGGGTGCATGTGCGGTTGACGAAGGCCGGTTTCGATTCAAGACCGTCTGGTCTCGTATTTGGTAATAAATACGAATGTATTTATTAGAAATGTCCATGTCTAGAATGTATTAGAAATGTTTGATGTATACCTTTTAGTGTACACTTTGGTTGATTCGTCCACACAGGCAAAATCTTTCGCATACAGACAATTCATATTGAAATATAAAATTGTGCGTTTACAGACAAAATTTGTCGGCGTAACATACAAAATGTATCAAAATGCACACCAAGTATTTTTCAAAATGGCGAGTAAACTCAATTCGAAGGGTTTAAAGTCTAAACTATGTTGAGCAAGACCCCACCACTTACTCTTTATCTTCCTTAACATAACCATATTGTAAGACAAGCCCAAACCCACTTTTTGTCCTCAATCATTCATTTTATCAACTTTTCTTTTATATTTGTCCAAAAAACACTTTTAAACTAATGAATTTGTGGTTATTTATTTTTCCCTCTTCTGCACAAACATTAATCATACAATGTTTAGTATTCTAGTTTCACATTCAATGAATTTGACAAAATTGAGTGTCACGATGTGAGTACTAGGTACTAGGTAGTATTTACTTGAAAAATCTGCAATTGCATTTCATGATTCACCTCAATCTATGACTTTGCTGCATGTTATTTTTCAATGACCATGCACCCCGAGCAAGTTCTTTTGCATCCCTTTCTAAATTATAAAGAAATTAATCTAAATAGGAATAAAAACGTTTGTTAGTTAAAAAATAAATTTATTACTACGTATATTTTTACTTTGTAAATAAGAATAATTACTCACCCGTTTCTTATTAACACACTTTAAGTTTAATTAAAAAAATTAACACACTTTAAGAATGATATACGAGTAGTATTTTCCAAATTTGAGTAGTTGACCACAATTAGTGAAAATATAGTTCTGTTGTTTTGGAATTTTCCCGTGCAAAGTCCATTTTCTGCCTCTGCATTTAGCCTAACAATGCTTAGGCGTCTTTATGCATCCTCAAACGAGTTTTTTAGCGCATCATTAGCTACTACTAAAGCGAATCGAAAGTGAGATGATTACCAGACGGTGGAGGAATGGCGGCGGTGGTATTGTCGAAATTGCAACCGATGGATTGGATGGTATAATCTGCATAGGGAGCAAATGAACAAACGCCGCCCTCCTCCGCCTCACACGACCTGCAATCCGGCGAACTCCATCCCAGTCGAAAATCAGAGGATGAAGAAACCCAGTCCACGTCATCACCGGAAACCGGGACCCGCAAATCAGCAGCGAACGTCTCGCACACTGCGCTCAACGCCGTCACGGCCCTCGCGGAAGAAGTCGCAATCACGGAGACGGACGAGTTGCCGAGGCATCCTATGACGGAGAAGGAGGACGAGTTCGCGGCCTTCTTCACGGCGGCGCGTTTGGGGCACCGGAGGAAAGTATAGTTGCGGTAATGCAGCGGCGCGAAAGGGGAGAAGGAGAGGTCGAGTTTCAAAAACCTCCTCGGGAGGCAGTTCTGCGGGTCGTAGAGCTGGATTTGCTGGCCGGAGTAGTTGATGCTGCGGACGAAGAAGTCTCCGGAGGAGGGGAGATTGAAAACCACCGGCGGTGGCGGCGATGAGGAGTGGCTGCCGCCGCTGGAATTGCTGCACCGGAGAGTGAACAGAGGATCATACGCGCAGCTCATGAAAGAGGGCTGATTTTCTAAACCGAAGGGGAATCGTACGGACACCCCGCCTTCGCCGCACGTGGACGGCTGGCAACCCGCAGCTCTTGTGAGGACTAATAGTTGGGTTAAGAAAATAAAAAGCACTGCTGCTTGCAGAATGGCCATATGCTATTTTTTTTTAAATCTTAGTTTGATAGGTAGCCTGCTAGGATCATCAAGATATAATTAGTGGAAGAAAAAGGCTTCTTGGAGACCCAGAGGAAAGGGGTTGACCAAAGTCACGGGGATAACCGTCACTTTATTTACAAATATAGTAGGATACAGATACGGGGATATATTTACAAATATTAAAAGTTGTGGGGTGTAGTTATAAATATTAAAAATTATGGGAATGTGCTTATAAATATTAGAAATTATAAGATTATTTTTGAAAATATATACATATATTATATTCTGACCTCGTTCCATTAATGGCATTAAATCATTTCACATTATCAAGATAGTTAGAAATAAATTCATATTCCATCTCATATACACCGGTGCATCTTAAGATATAAACGTAGTCAATAAGTTATTAATTTAAAATGAGAAACGAGTCAAACAAACACAATTTTAGGATGTTTTCTTTTGGACTGTTTTCAGTCTCAGACCAGATCAGACCAGACCATACTTGACTTTCGTAGTTATACAATACACAGAGACCAAACGTTTACCAGATCAGACCAGACCAGACTAGCAAATTTCATTCCAAAAGAAAACATCCTTAAAGTTAAAAGTGCAAGTACTAAAGTTCTTGGAATCCCTTGGATAATGGAGATGAAAACAATACTCTAATAAATAAATAAAAACTAAAAGTTCTAATACATATTTTCACTAGAGTTACTAATTTCCAAAGATACATCATCTAAAAAAAGACAGTCTCCAATTCTGGTTCATCTATGAAAAAGTTAGCGAACTCAAGTACTCCTTTAATTCAAGTACTGCTTTACTCTCAAAGTCATCTTCACCAACATCCATATACTTAGTTGTGTGTGAGATTAAAACAACGTTAAATTTGTTTTGTTTTCTTTTTTTAAAGTTGATACGTGTATTCGTCACGATACGGGCATCTGAAATTTTAAAATAATTGCTCAAAAAATTGGAGACTTTTAATAAATTACAAATACAACCGGGAACGTATGGTATGAGTATTTGATACGAGGACGTTTTTTATACGCCGATACGGTACTCTAATGAAGTATCCGTGCGTCCTAGAGTATTTGATACGAGGACGTTTTTGATATGCCGATACGGTACTCTAATGAAGTATCCGTGCCTCATAGGTTATATGTTCTAATAATATATTTAATAGTTTTGTATAAATATGTGTGTTCAATTACTTTTGAAAACTTAGAAAGGGACCTTGATAAAAGGGTGACATTTCATATTAGGAAGTACTACGTAGTATGTTACGGAGTACTATGTAATGATATTGAATTTGTACAGATTTTATTTTAGTAACATGCACTTAATATTATTTTACATCCAATATTTATCCCGTTTTCTTTTGTTATCCACCTCATTAAATTTGTATTATAAGATATCGGGAATCAATATTATATTATTAGAATGGTTCTAAACTTCTAATTATTTATTGTTTTTTTATATATTTAATATTAATACGGAGTAACACATTTCTATTTTTTTTTATATATGTGTCACTTATTTATGTCTCCAACATAGTTTGTTCATAAAAAGACATTGATCAAAATCATTGACTAAGAAAGAAATGTTAATTTTCAAGAACGGGTAAAGTATATATAACGAGACAAATTTAGTGGGACGAATAAAAAGAGAATGATGAGGGGAAATAGGCGGGACAAAGGGGTTAGAGTATTTTATAAATTTTAGAAAATTTGAAACTTTGAAATATAATTACAAATGTGTATATGTTATTGTACTATTGGATCCAAAGATAACAGTATAACACAACAAATCCTCTAACAAACTCTAATTTAGAATTCACTTTAATGAGATGTTCAATCCAATCTGCAATTCCTTAAAAAGTACTACATATATTTAATACTGTAGAATCTCCATTCAATTGAATGATTGATTTGCCACTACATGTGAATCATTCTTGAGTTCTAGACTTCTAGTCACATTGAAATAATTTCTTTACAGAATTATATCCTTTTACAAATTTACTCTTTTCAAAAGAAAAATTACGCATTCTTCTTTTGATGTATTATTAACACTTTTGTACTTGATGCATGTTACTTTTTATTCGACTTATATAGACAATTTAAGTTATTTGGAGTAATTGTTGAATTTAATTACGAAAAAGTCTAAAGCCTTATGTCTGTAGATCATTTTTTGTAGACCACCGTGATCATAAAAAATGTACCCAAAGTATGTAGCCATAAATTTACTACGTAATTACACAAATTTTACTATATGTAAAAATATAGTGATTGTGTAAAAAATGTAAGTGGAAACTGAGGTGGAAAAAGGAGATGAGAGGAGAATTTTGGAGTTTTTGGGCCAGGCTGATTGGTTCGGGTGACTTTCCAGGTCTATTTTTCTTTTACTTTTGCACGACTCAATCACTCAAGTCCCAATCCTAGGGGATTTTGCTCTTGCTAACCACCATCTTACACAATTACCCCTAAGTAATCAACCTTGACAAATTAGAGTGTTAGAGTGGTATATAAACGCGTGGCATTTCCCTTTCTTAGTTTCTAAGCTTTGTTCGCTCTTTCCCAATTCCTTCAGTTGGTCACTCTATGTCTCGCTTGGACTTCAACTGTAGTGAAGTGTATGGTGACATTTCTTTTTGTCTTTTTGTAATCTGAACCTCTTAAAGTGACGGCAGGAAACCAATCAGATAAAGTGCTAGACAAAAGGGGTTATGATCAGAGCCATTCGATCTTCCCTTATATTATTATTTCAATGTCAGGATGAAGACATACCTTAACGCTTGCACCCAAAGAGGGTAGCTGCTGATGCCTTACGTGTGAAGAAATTAGTATTATTGCTGGGTAAAAGTTGTACTTTTATTTTAGCAGACAAAATTGATGATATACGAAGTATCTCTCCATAGCTAGGTCGCTAATTAGACCAAGTAATTGAGAACGTCCTGAACTGCTAGACTAAGTTGGCGCAAGTTTAAAACATCGTCTGGTAAGAAAGATGACATTAAAAGAACCTCTATTCCAGCCTGGACTAAAATTATGAGTATAGATATATATGCAGGGCATTCAGAATCATCATAGGAGTGACTAAAGTAGTTGCTGAGATATTCTGATTGAAACTATTTCACCATCGCTTCCTGCCTTCATGCCATGGTATTTCACTTGAAGACCTGGAAGTCGTCAGATCGACATTAACCACCCAAAACATGCTTTAATATAAGCGAAGCATACACGTCCTTGCATATTTTAAACCAGAAAAGTTGAATTTATTACCGTCATTTGGTTGTAAGTTGGTGTTGACTGCCACTGCATGAGGGGCAACAACAGATTTAGGCTGCCAATCATTTGGTTTCCCCTTCCATGAGTCAAAATCAAGAACCACTGTATGTAAAGCAATTGAGCATGAGCCATGGTATTTCTATTTATTTTATAATCTAAATTGTGAAATAATAAATGAGTTCAGTAAAACTGACTTTGGGTGGTGCAATCTTTGAGATGCCTGATATCAAAAATTGCAGCAGTTGCTCCATCTGCTCTCTTCTTCACCTCATGGGTCCCTAGCAACTCATAATTCCAGCTTCCATCCTGGTACCCCTCACTCAGGAACAGCTCAATGTGTCTTGCATCTAATGTCTGCATTGTTCCTGCATCCATATAAAAAACATAGGGGACATATATGTATATGATTTCAGACAATGAAAACACCTTGACAGAGTTAGTTAGCTTACCATCACATGTATTGAGATCACAGACCGGGCATCGAACAAGTTGTAAATCTGCAAGAGCAAGCACAGATGAAATCCTCTGGTGATAATGATAAGTGTGCATCACGATCTCTTAGGCATATCTCCTTATATATACTCCCTATGTAGTTACACTGTTAGAAAATCTTTGTCCAGTTCACTGTCAAAATTCTATAGCACTTAATACCAGAGTGGTTTCCTGTCAGCTCCTTTTATTTAATTTCTTCGATTGGCCAGATTCACTATTTGGGCACGCATGTATCTTCTGTGACCGTAGAATGAAGTATGCAGCCATCTGTGATATTTTTGTTTTGTTTTAACTCTACCTACATTTCTTATCATTAAAATCACCTTATTATTTGTCTGAACTATGTATTACTACAGTACTACTTTACTTCAGCCTACATCATGTATTATTATGAGGTTTACTATGCTAATTAAGAGCGTATCTCTTGTTATGAGTCATATGCCAATCTATTTTTGCTTTATCTAAACTGAAGACAGAGAAGGCTGAAGGGGCCGAGGCCCCCCAAGAAAAAAATACAATGTACATATGTATACATCAATATCTATATAATCCAGATGTCACTCAGTATATATTGAAAAATTAGTCAAGTAGTACTTTTTATTTGGAAGTAAGCTTACCAGCAAGCCAAATGCCACTCCTGATAGGGCTTACCACGCATCTGCCATTCAGCTCCACCATTTCTTCTGTTGTTTCTTCTCTTGGGATTCTTAAAGGAGTAATTAGATTTTCTGTAAGAAGTGCAGCTTGTGAATCGAAAACAAAAGCTCCAATGCGCATCCAGTCTGCCATGTTATACATATATATTTAGAGAGAAATCAGTGAGATCATACTGCCCTGATGCTGGGGAAAAGGATTTTGTTCTATGTGAATATAAGTTTAATTGAGTCAAGAAGATAATAATATTAATCAGGGGGATTCACCAATGTGCTTATCTGCCTGGCGGAACATGTAAGAATGACTGCCATCTACCAACAATTGAGCAATTCATCAGATTGAAAAAAAATGATTTCATTGTCAGTGCATATATTATTGGAAGTATTAAGTGAAAGTAGTTAGTTACCGAAGGCTGTAGCGTATAGCTTAATCCATTTGCAACCCACTTTTCCAGGATCAGAAACCTCAAGGTCACGCAAAGAAGCGTGCTTCCAGACACTCTCACTCATGATGACATGTTGGAACCACTTACAAGTTGCTGCAAGCATTATCAACGACTTCCCATCCAAATACTTTGCAATCTCTGTCCACGTGTCCTCTTCATACCTTCAGCATTGAATCATAGCAGAGCAATGAGAATTGAGAAACATATAGTCTCCAGGACCAACTGTATACCAGATGCAGTTTCTGCAGCTTAATGAAATGTCAGTATTGGTAGCTGGATTTCAAGCAAATTGTTTATAGCATACAATTGATCGCAAGCAACCACACTTTCAGAATTAATTCGCTGAGGAATCTAAGAAACACAGATAATAGTAGAACCGCAGATTTGTAATGCATCACCACTGACTCACTGAGGTGAATTAAGCTTAGCAATTATACAGGAACACCAGTGGTATCAAATTTCTTATCAGCATTTGAACAAATCACGAACAGAGCTTGGAAAAAAACAGGAGCTCAAGCTCAAAAGAGATTAGTGCACAACAATTCTCATCACACTAATCAAATACGAAGTACAATAGGCTATACTCCGTAGTTAACAGTTCTAAGTAATTGAGCTAAATTGCATAATTCGCCAGTTCAATTCAAACTCACACAAGCCACAGAGAGAAACATTCGCATCGAACAAACCAGACTTCACTTCGATTTTCAATATCACTCTAAGCTGTTCGTTCATTTCGCACATGCATTCGTATGTAAAAAAACAAACTCTATGTATTCAAATTCAGATACGTTTCAGAAATGCACAGATGCAGTGGGGGGGCATAGAGAGAGAGAAAAAACCAGGAGAAGATGGAGTGAGGAGTTAGAAACTTCAATCGAGGAGAGACGCAGCAACGGATCGATCTCATTTTCCGAATTCGTTTCCCCATTGTTAGTTATCTGTGCTCGAGCTCCTTCACTCTGTTCAAGGCACTGTTAAGTTTTGGATTTGCAGGTTCGAAAACGGAAAGCCTTGTCAGAAGTTTAAAGCTGATGGGCTTTTATAGGCGCGCTCGCGCTAAAATTCAAAATGGCCGAATCTGGTAGTTGCATGGTTCGAAGCGTAACGTGTCGTAGTTGCGCTGATCAACAAATGTCACGCATTTTACTTTGAACTCAGTTCATAATAAACTTTCTTATTTTGCTAAAAATATTTAATACTACGTCCTAAATATTTCTAAATATTAAGAATTAGTTGACCAATAATTCCAGAAAACTAGTAAAAATCGGACCGGAAAGTGACCCGGCCAAAATGACCGGGTCATGGGTCAACTGGACATGGGTGGTCAACCTAATTAAAGCTACAAAACCGGTCAAAATTTATATAAACTTAAACATATATATATAATTATATATAAAGCTAAATTTAAAAACAACTATGTAAACTTTTTCCATCATTTGCAATGAAACCAAATATTCATTATTTTTTTGCTTGAAAATATGATGGAATAAAGCAAAATGGCTCACTAAACTGTTTGCGCTTCTTTGTTATCAAGCAGCAGTCAGCCCATGCAATTTTGGATGCGATTTTCACTATGGGTCATCCAGAAACAGTCTCTCTATGCTTTAGTACAGGGGTAAGACTGCGTACATCCGACCCCCCCCTTACCCCACCGTAGGTGGGAGCCTTTGCGGCACTGGGGTAAATGAAAATGAAAATGATGAAATGATTCTTAACAATCAACTAATGATAAAATTAGGTAAGCATTTAAACCACTTATATTATTTCAAATATAATTTTGGTCTCATTAGACTTTAGAATAAATGATGTGATTTGTCTTTTGTATTGTATTGTAATATAATTTGATATAAATTTCTTTCTTAAATAAATATATAAATATGTCGCATATTTTTTCATTTAGGATACGGCGTATTAAAGTTGCAATTCATTTGGTTTAAAAATACTTAGAAGCAAAATAATATGAAAAACCCCTCTGAAACCTGGTTTTACTGGGTTTTTCTGGGTTAACCAGGTTTCGGTCATTTCCGGGTTTTGGTCATCATCGGTTTCTGGGACACCCCAGCCGGTCCGGGTTGTTTTTCAAACATAGCTCAAAGCCAACAATTATTGAGTACTAGGTGCAAAATGTGATATTCTTTTAAGTGTAAAAATTAAGGACACACAAAAATTGACTTCTACCACATAAGTCTCGTTAAGATAAAGATAGAGAGATAAGGTAACTCTTGCAATTATTAAAATAAAATTATATTAAATTGATACTCCGTAAAATGTAATTAAAATAGAATAATGTTGAACCACGTAAATACTACCATAAACTGATCTTCTAGAATCACAATACTCTCGATGAACCATGCTAGCCTTGTGAACTACGCACGTGAAATATGTTACTAGCCCATCCTTCAATTTGAAAAAAAAAAAAGATTTTTAGTTCAAGATAAATTATATAAAAAATTATTTTGAATCTTTTTGTAATAATAGCCTAGTGTATCTCTATATCCTCATAAGTCATACCTACGCCATTGGACACAATGAAATGTTCATTTTAGACCAAGTAGCAGGATCGGTCCCTTTGGAGGACAGTGAGGCCAAGCATATCAACACAAGCTTGGAATTTTAATATAATCCAAAAATTAATTAAATTACTCACGTGTAAAAAACTAAGCCAAAAATTTGCTACTACATACTTTTTATTAACTTATATGTTTTTTTATTAATTTGCTTTTGATTCTTGTTTACTTTATGTTTGTATTGATTTATTTTATCTACTTTGATTGGTGTTTAATTTAAGTTTACATTTATTTATTTATATATTATTTATGTATTTATTTATTTATTTATATCAATATGCGTTGTTTTTGGATGTTGATGAAGTCTTCATGTGTTTCGATAACCGAATGAACTATGATTTTGGTACTGCTATGATGATAAGTTTTCAGTTTATGTTATAAAGTCTACCACGAATACACACTCTTGAGTTTTAAAAGGGGATGACTCGATATGAGATCCCAAAGAAGTGAATGAAAACATGGCAAACCATGAATAATACGGAGTATTAAAAGTCACTTGAAAGAAAGGTAAAGCGAAAGGTAGTTTAAATTTTTAGAATGTTAAAATTTGAACTTACATTTTAAGCTGGGGGTTCAACACTTCAACTGTTCAACATAAGGGTTCCTAACGAATACGCTCTTAAGTACATAATAATTAAATAGAATTTTTAATTATTAAGTGTAAATATTATCCGTATATAATTTTAACTAATTAATGATATAGATGTAAAAGTATTTGGCCATGGAACTGTGTTAGAGAAACTGTGGCCTTTGGCTATTGGCAATCTCTTTTACCAAAATAGATTGTCACTTCATCATTGATAAAATTCAAGAAAGAAAAAATCGCATAACCTTTATTCTGTTTCACCAACAACTTGTGCAGGAGGACAAATTTTTCCTTAAAATTGTTTTCTTATATGTCCTCTATTATTTCTTTATATTAGATCATTGAATAAGCGCTATTGGTTTCCTTCTCTCCTTTTATAGCCGTTATATTATATCAATGTCTGTGTTTGGGTAATAGCTTCTTCGCTTCAAATCCTTCAATCCGCTGTTTTCCCAAATGAAAACACTGCATTTTGCAACTGTTAGGTTCTAATTCGCCAAAAAACAAACATGGCCAATGTCTCTCACGTGTGTGAGATAGTAGTACCTCGATCCCGTAATGTCAAATACATATGAATTTGGTGAATTTTATGAAAAAAACTAATAAAGTCATTGTTTTACAAATTTAACATCTAAAAAGTGAGAGAGAAAGATGGGTTCACAAAATGTGAAGGATGAAATAATATATAAAGGGATAAAGTGAGAAAGTAAAGTTAGTAAAATCCAATTTAGGAAAGTTATCAATTTTTTTGTGCAACTCAAAAATGAAAGTGTATCTTACAAAATGGGACAATTAGTGTAACTTCTTCCTGATTTATGTTCTGTCATTAATTATCTCCAAAACTAAAAGTTGCAATGTGAGTTCCTTTGTCATAATCCTTGTAAAATAATTCAACACTTACAATTTATGTTGGAGTTTAACCCTACTATTAAATCATGTTTACTAATTGTGTTAATGATAAACGCTACTATCCTGGAACTCCCCGGAAGATAGTTCCCTTACAGGCTTACAGATAGACAACAATATTACTCGCGAGGTGTTATCATTTGGTAATGTGTTGTCAATACAAATTCTACTTCAATGTAGCCAAATTGACATTGAAACATGACACTTTCTCAGTGGGTATATAACTGCGTATTTTGAGATAATATAAGCGCGTACATTTCATCATCTCGG
This sequence comes from Cuscuta epithymum, assembly GCA_945859915.1. Lineage (NCBI taxonomy): Eukaryota > Viridiplantae > Streptophyta > Magnoliopsida > Solanales > Convolvulaceae > Cuscuta > Cuscuta epithymum. The sequence continues at coordinate 947,056 of CAMAPF010000075.1, read as the reverse complement.
CTATTTGGGGGGGGGGGGGGGGGGGGAATACAGGCAATATAATGGGTACATCGAAAATGAGCCTACTTATATGGGAAAAATCAAACATATATACTCAAAAAAAATCTGTACATTTGTTGACTTAGTTCATAAATTTGCGGCAGTTGGGAGCTCTACATAGGCAGGGTACTCTTTTCTCATCATGCTCATCAGGATCAAACAAGTAATCATACCTGTTACACAAAAAAAAAATGGATGCAAAGATATTTAACTAAAACTGAAATTGAACATACATTTCAACCCACTAACAAGTACAAAGAGAGTGGAGAGAGAGAGGGAGAGAGAGAGTTAATACGTTAATTCATCTCCAGCTGAAACATTAGCCCTGGCAATGAGAACGATTCGGCTATCCTCTTCGCCTACACTAATAATCCTTGCATAGCAGTTGGGCATGCACTGCATTTTGAAACCAAAACATATGCATTATTGATCACTCACTTCAGATAGTTAAATGTGAAACTCTACTTGGAAATACGACATTCACATAAAAACAAACAACTAAAAACAAAATGGACATTGATCAGAATTTATATGCATAGTACTTTGTAACCAGCCTTTTGTGATAATAAGAGAGCTTACTGAATGATTAATTAGGCGAGCAATATTTCCTTTGTTGGTGGCATCAATGACTACTTCATCACTGATTTTGAATAGCTGATGGAGACAATTAAAGTATTTCAAGTAAGAAACTAAAGCAGATAAAACACTCACAAAACAAATGAATACTGCTCAATATAGAAATGGTCCTTCTAAGACATATTTCAGGCACTCAGATATTGTATGTTTCCTTATCTTGGAGTTTGTGGAGGGAAAATGATGTGGTTAGAGAATCAAATTCGATTATATTTGGTTAGTTTCTCCGTATGACAAATGGTATTTAAATTCACAGCTCAAGATCATGGTTCATGTCTTATAGCTTATTTTGCAGGTGCAGACAGTCCAGTCATAATCGCATGCAAATTAAGACAAAGGAAAAGCATAACTCACGTAACAATCTTTGCCTTCACGTTGGTACCTCGCCTCCCTCAGGTCAACAACACTGCGCCTCACTTTCTCTCCACGATATTCAAATACCTAAAGCAAGAACTTGATAAATTAGTACATAGGAGCAATGGAATGACAAAAATGACTAGATAAAAAACATTTCAAACAAAAATATAGTAATGGAAATGTTTAATTGCATAATTACAATTCCATAATATGTAAATTTGTATACCATTTCTCCTTCGAGAATGTTTCTTCGAGCAAAAACACCCCATCCATGTATCCCGGATTTACCAAAACAGACCCGGAGATTTTCAGATTTCTGTCATATTAAGTAACTTTAGATGTCACACTCTAAAAACAACACTACCATGTAGCTGAAGTTAATTTCTTGCTTACAATCAACCAATAACGATGAAAAAACACTTGCCTGTAGATAACTAAGGCGCTCTATGAATGTTGAAAAGCCCTTGCAATCTGCTACTTCCTGCAAAAGGATAGATAAATGGTGTTGGTTGAACTCCCTTGCCAAATACCAAATTATGTGATAGGCTGATAGCTGTTTAGGCAATAATGGAAAAGGCAAACATTCAGAGAAAATGTTTCATACACTGCGTGAAGTTAAAAAATCTATCTCATCCAATGGATGATGCCTTGGCCCCATAAGTCGATGAAATACTGCCTGTTGTTCATCCCTCTATCACTCAAAAAAGAACTGTGGAGATCAGAAACTTGAACTACCAGATCATAAATGATAATTAGATAGCAATTGAAATAGCAAAAGCGCCCACCAAAAGTGCAATACCTTCTTCTTCCAAGACCTTTTGAAGATGCGACACCTTGCAGCAGAAAAAGGATCAAATTCGGTGGTCTCTTGATCTGATGTATCTGGAAGTTCAAGATGCTTAGATGAAATAAGTCTTGAACCCCTCATATTATGTTCTTCATTCTGTTTCTGCAGCACATTCCCAGTAGAGAATACCCCCAAGGGGGTTCTCATTACTACAACATTGTCTGCATCTGGGGTCCTGCCATGCATAAAAATAAGTCATTAAACTAATAACCAATAGAACAAATATAGGACCTTTTACACCTCAATAGATGTATTTTGTGGAACATTAAATTTTACATCCAACACAAACAAATATAACATGATCAGGGGTATTAGTAGAGAGGAAATATGAAATCTAATGTATTTTTAATTTTAGAAAAAAACAACATATTTCTTGAAAGGAAGAAATAGAGCTAACACGGAAAAGTTTCAGGAGTTCGAACTGTACTCCCAAAAGCTATCTGGGAATAAGTAATGTGTAACCATAATAAAGTAAGTAGATATAGGAGGATAGTGAATAAGAGGAATAGTGTGCACCTATGGATGGCACAATATGATACCCATTTTGTTAGCTGCAATCCATTCTCTTCAAAGCACTTCAACTGAAATTCATAATTATGTCAATTTAATTTTAGAACTTCAATTCGAGAGCAATTCTTTATAGAATATGGTAATGAAAAACGATGACCAACTTACTTCCACATGGTATCCAGCTCTGAGAGCACACATTGCATGAAATGAAGTGGAGCACTTGCAGCATTGTGTACAGGAACCATGACTTTGTTCACATATTGTGCATATCTGCAAATTTGTAAAAATAATAGCATATGGATAGTCTAAGCCTGATCACTTCAACAAGAATCAATGAAAATATTCGATATCAAAGTACTCCATAATTAATAAAATCTTAGAAACCAGTAAGCTACTGAGGAATTTGACCAATCAAGTGCCACCATAATTTCCCTTATCCAACCTCAAAGAATATCACTATTCCAATCAATCATGCTGAGTTTCTTGTATTCAAATGATAGTTCACATCAATGTAAAACACCATAAGAGACTACAAGATCATATTATTCTTTTCCAAAAAATGCATTATTCTCAATAAAGAAGGAACTACCTTAACAAAGGAATCTGGAGGAATCCTAAGAATGCCACTGGCAGGCTCCATTTTCTGCACACTTAAGAAGGCAACCTCAGGTCGAAACCAAGCACAAGAAACATGAACCCATAAGTTGTCAAGATCAGTTGGCTTAAGCGCACCCCCTACAAAAACCGTATCCAGTAAATGCAAGATTAAAAATCTCGTAAACTGTTGAGAGCACTAAACACTTACCTTTTATTGGACAAAGACAACATTCCCTTTCAATATCAGGGGTTTCACATGCTCGGCAGACCCACGAAGCAAAATCTTGAACATCAGTTGCTCCATAGCATTCTTGATGGACAGCTATTTGACACCTTAAAGAAAATAGAAAAAGAGAAGAAAAAACTGAGGCCATGAGTGAACAGAGTAATATCCAAATCCCATTCAAGGAATTGCATATTAATATACATTTCACCTAACATCAAATAATTCATAAGACATGTCTTGAGGTACCTGTTGCATATAATTATCTTGTTATAATCCCAATCTTCAACCCATCTACAAATAGCACAACGCTCTGAAGTCCACTTCGCATTAACAGGTGTATACTTCTCTGTCATACAGAAAGGCAGCAGTATTAGACTATTAACAGGTGTATAATCTTAGTACTTTTAAAGGACATAAAGACAGGTGCCTATACCAACATGAACCCCAAAAATGCATCATAGAAGCACTATTACCATGCAGAAAAGCTAACAATTGCGGAAGATCTAACTTCAATGAAGAAACGCTATGGTCCAATATCTGCATTATCAAAGGGTATGATTACAAAATAAGAATTTTAACACTATTATATTTACGCTAATATCATAGGAGGAACATGATAAAAGTACAGTTGCAATAGTATAATAAATAATGCGGAGAAGAAGTTGAATGCTTTAAAGTTCAATATATGTACAAACCCATTTTTCAAGAGTTATCATAGATCCCTTCACTTTAACACTGTGCTTCCATTTTTTTGCTCTGGATCCTGCATGTCGTTCCCATTCATTAAGTGTTTGTTTCCTTGTCCCACATGAACCACACTTGCACTGTACTCTGATACAATGAGCAATGAAGGTCATTTTGTGTTATCCAATATTCCAATTTGACAAATACTGCTACATTGCAGCACCACAAATCCAGAATACTAATTAAATCAAAAGGGTTTTTTTCAACAAAATGATCATCTTTGGAAGAACTATAAAGCATTTTTTCCCAGACCCAAGCCTTGTGGGGAGCTGGGGATGCTTCATGCACCGGGCTGCACTTTTATAAAGCATGTTTTCCTGTACGGTGGTGTTAAAGAGTAAACAATTTTGATGCTATGCAAGATCACAATCGGAAACATCCACATAACATGTGAAAGTTATAGAAAACTAATAACATGGTTGGTTAATTCTGAAGCTTACAAATGAAGATTTGGGAGATAAATTCCTTCCATTCTCATGCAGACAACTTCAACCTTTCCAGGTGACTCTGTTTGTTTGTACTCCCTGGGGCTGCTTGAAAGGCTTCCAAAAAAATTGAAGATCAATTCAAGTCAGAAAGTGAAGTAGTAAATAGAGCTTAGGCAAAAAAAACTACAGTAGCATTAATCATATCGACAAAGGTACCTGGCTTTTTGTTTACTTTGTTCCAAGCCCACAGAAGTCTGACTACATTTAAGTTTGCATTCAGGACAGAAATAATCTGTGCTCGACAGATCCTGCAATGCCAAATAGCTTTAATATGTCTACCATATATATACATGCATCCAAGTATGAACGGAAATAGGCATATTAGCACAATGAAATTTTACATATCAAAATGTGCAGACCTTAAAACCATTGCTGGAAATACCGGTGCACTCAGCGTGCATCCAAATATTGCAACCATCACAACATACCTAATACAGCATGTGGCCAAACAGAATGATAATGGTTCACATTTACCATCTATGTATTTGAAATAAAAAATGGGAATAAATATGTAAACATCTCACCCAGTCCCCACCATCAGAGTGATGCCAAATTTTCTTGCAGATTCCACAATATTGCTTTGACCTCCTTAGCTATAAAAGAAAAACAGTTCCCAAACACAAAGATAGTATTGACAGTTGCCAATTACGCAAATAATAAGGGAAAATATATCTGTTGTAAAATTTCACCTTAATACAGTGTGCACAAAGAAATTGCACTTGAGCACCTTTGTCTTTAGATTTCTTCATTGTTCTGCATGGCAGAACTAAACCACAGCTTCGACAAGATCGAGTTTCTTTCCTCTTAGATGCATCCTGCAGAGATTAAGCTTTTATTTTGAAACTTTTTAAGAAATGTTTTTCCAATAGTTTTGCCAAAAAGGAAAAACTCCAAGTAATTAATATGAGAGTAGGTCTGCACTCTTCTTCGCATCTTTCAAACTTAGTGTATAAAATTACAAAACTCTTCAGAACCCCTTCTAGTACCCACTACAAAGATAATCTCCAACACTTGCCTTGGGAGAGGAACAACACTCTAGTTCCTGATTGGATCCTGTGTCCTCTGCAACCTCTGATTGGTTTGCTTGTGATGGTGTCCCTTGCACATTTTCAGAACCTCTAGTTAAGTGGCCCTGGGCAGCCAAAACTCCCTCTTCTATTGCTTCCTGGAAATCAGCTGGCTTGCTGCCAAACAAGTTAGTCTGTCCCTGAAACCTGTGCAGAAAATGCTGATGACCACATCAACTGAATTTAAAAAATCCAGATGATATATAATGCAAAAAATTGAATTTACCTCTCCATGTACTCTTGAAAAGGAAAGATCATTCCAGATTTTATCCATCCATAATCCTACATAAATACAGCAACCTTAAATGATATTAGCTTATCCTAGCACATTGTTTGTAGCTCTAAATAATATAAACCCCCACACTGTCTTTTATTTCCCTTAGACTATTAGAGGCTTTAGAGCAGTTAAGGAGGTGCAAAAAATAAACAAGCAAAAGTTTACAGTTTACCCTTTGTCTATTTCTTGAGTACCCATAGAACATCACACAAACTGCATTTGGAACACAAGCCCTGAGAACAGAGTTAGGTGCTTGCCATAGTGGATCAATGATAATAGCAGGCCAAGCAGGATATTTCTTTCCGCATTTCGCCCAGACTATATCACCCAAAACAAAGTTTGCTGGCTCATAAAAATCATTCTTTTCAGCCTTCCCCTTTGTGTGTTTCTCGAATCTTGCAAATCCTGTCTTAACCTTTGGTTGAGACTCAACAAATGAAGAAACCCCACATCCACTAACAGATGACAAGGAACTTTTTGAACTTGAATACAATATATTGTGAAAATCTGTGTGACTTGTATAGCCATCCCCTCCTTCCTCGTGACTACCAACTGACTTTGTCTTAGGCACGTGCTCAAAGCTAAAGTTTTTGTCTTCTTTTTGCTCCATATTGGCGGTAGGATTTACGTTGTTAACACAGAGCTCTTCATCTTCTGCTCCACATCGTTCTTCCTTCCATGAGTGCAGAACTGAATCATTGAATTTAGAAGGAAGCATCTGAACACGCCCCCTGGAGGACTTGAAAAGAGGGGCTTTATTTACCTCTAACCCCTTCTTCATACCTGGCAACAGTTGAGCTGCGTCACAAGTCATCATATTCGATCCAGCTTCGCCATCATAGGTGGAACCCCCTCTGCAACCTAAACCAGCTAAACAGGCGCTGCAATCCTCGAACTCCTCCTTGGTTAGACCTGCGACAAGCTCATTGGTTCTCAGTCTTTTCGGTGAAAACATATCATCGTTTTCCGCCACTTTGCACCGTTTCAGCTTCGGCATTCCGATTTTTGTAATTTGATTCACAACCATAGCTTCATTCTAGGACGAGATTAATCACACAATGCGTGCGCACTGAGTGAATCTCACAAACTACATATCGCGTGATTGCGTATAAACCGAAATCAGAACCCTAAAACTTTCCGCCAGACAAATCACCATAGGAAAATTATTTCTCTCGTTTTCACGAAAATCTCGAGACACGTCAAACTGTAAAATTCACTTCAATTCTGATCCGAACCCTACGAGTCTGAATCTCGAAGCAGCGACAGCTAGGAAACAGGGAATAAATAGTAAAATAAAGACGCATTAATCGAAAATTGTCGGACAAAAGGAAAAACAGACGAACAGAAACCGAAACAATTTTGGCATCTATGTCTAGATGAATTTGTGATCCTTCTCCAAAAGTAGACGAGAAAGCCAATAAAAGATTGAAAATTTTGAAACCTACGAATACAATTTGTTGGAACGAAGAGACCAGATCGACGCTCTACCCTCTCTACTCTGTAGATGCCTTCCGAGTTTAGATACAAGTAATTTTCTGTATGTAGAGGTTCAATCCTTATTTATATTTTATTTAATTTATATTTTATGGAAGACCTAGATTGCTGCGAAATTCGAAACTGAAATTAAATTTGGGTGGGAGTCCGCGGGAGCAGAAAATTGGTTGGACCCCTCTACCGGAAGGCTTGACAATGGCGGGATTCGGGTCTAATTCATTTGGGTTGATCTAATCCAAGATCTAGAGGTGTTTTAAATGTTTTAAATTGATTTTAGAATGAGCTTTTTAGAAACTACACATTTTTGTGTATACTTTTGTATATAGAGTTATCTGTAGACAGAAAATTTTGTGTGCGTGAGATATACGCGTGTATAAAAGGTGTACATCCAAATATGTACACCAAGCATTTTTCTTCTGAAAAGCTGATTCTAATTTTGTTCCTACTTTTTAAAATATATCGAAAAAGAAAGTCAAACAAAAAACAAGACGATTAAAATCTAATTTTTACTAAACCATTAGAACCTCAAGAAGAGTAATTTTATCCATGTAAGGGCCTCCTGAAAAATAGTGAGTCCCGAAGCCGCTGCATGAGCTACATTGACTAACACGCATCATCGCTTCTATTACCTTCTTGAAAAGTGTGTTGAACCGTGACCAACCTTTCATCTCCAAAAAGCTCCTGACTAAATTAAAAGGAGTATAAGCAAAATCAATTTCAAATATCCCCTTAAATACAAAGTGAATCTCTGACTACATCCCATGAGGACCTCTTTACTTTAGACTTGACATTTTAAAACTAAAAAAATGAAAACCAAACTTCACAAAAAGAACCAAATCAAACTCGAAATCTAAAAACTTATAAGCCTGAATGAGGGTTAATACCCTTTTAGGCATCTAATTTTTGTTCGTGTGACATCATCGTTATGCAAGAATGTACATTACGTTAAAGGTATTACACGTTTTCATTTTCTTGATCGTCCCCCATTTGTCTTCCGTTAACAAATCCTCATCAACTTCTTAAATCATCCGATCTTCCCGTCTCTTCCGTTAACCTCAAGATCTTACGCCATCCGTTTAGCGTTTAGGTTACTGCGTCCTTGTTTAATTAGCTTCCAACGCCGACGGTTTCATTGAGGCGAGGATGCCCAAAGAGATTCTTAACAACCGAGAAGCTTCCTCTTATCGTCTTCGACTCTCCAGACGAGTAGTTTCTATTTCGTTTCTATCTTCCCTGCTTTGTCTTTTTTCTTTCAATTCTATCTTCTTTGAGTCGCTTTAGCAGAAGTGATCTGGTTTGTTCTTCGATTCTTTTTTATTATTTCACTTCTATCATCTTTGATTCGGTTAATAATTGCTACCCACCATTTGCAGTCCTCCACGGCAGGTGGCAGCTGTTGAGAAACCTCAAGAGGGCGTGATAAGTCTTCCAATTACAGATTCGTAAGTATTGGGGTAAGATTTTTCCCAATTCTGGCTCGACTTCTTCCTGTAAGTCATTTTCAATTCCATTCATAAAATTGTACCTTATATTTAACTTTATACGCATATTGCTTGTAGAATATTCTGTCGGATCCTATAAGAGACCCGGTTTTCTTATAGGTTCCTCAAAAATGTAGGTTCATTGGAAAGAAAAAACGTACTCTGCATATAAAGCATTGGAAAATTTTCAAATATGCTTCTGTCAGATCCTATACTAGAAGCCCCAGCTTGAGAGTTTCACTTGTATATGCTTAGTTTTTTGTTAGGCAAACCATTGGCAATATCAAGCATATTGTGTACTGTGCATTTGTGCATGTATATGAATATGCTATTATGACATTTCAATCAAATATGATGTTGTTTTATTTTATTTTGTTGCCGCTTTCTATTTTAGTTTGTGTTTTCTCTTACGTTTATAGAATTGGATGTTGTTGTTTTTACATTTATAGAATTAAAGCTTAAAGTGTCAAGTTCTTAAGCTCTTGTAACATTTATAGAATTGGACCTTGTATCTTAATTTCATATACCTTCGAAAACCGATTATGACCCCACGTTCTTTCCATCTCCGTGCAGGGCAGGTTACAGAAACTCAAGCGGGCGTCTCACCTTTAATTGTTCCTTTTGTTACTCTTAGAAACATACTATGTATGTTCTTTGTTGAGCAAAGTTTCTCTCGGGATTAAAAAAAAAAGCAAAGTTTCTCTCCGGTTGCTCAACAGCCGTTCGTCTGGTAAGCCTTTTAGGCATTCCCATCTGTTTTATGCGTGTGTTTATTCATCTTTGTTTAACAACTTTTTCTCTAACACTATAAACTACCAAATCTCTTCAGTAATTTCAACTACACTAGAAATTCAATAAGAGGTGTCGTGTTTTAAAACTTTAGTCGTTGAAAACCAAATATTTTTTTTGAATAATGTAGTTGTGGACAATTTTGGAGCAATGAAATTTCAGTTAGATATAATGAACAAAAAAAAAGAACAACCCCCCTGATTAACATGAGGTCAGACTAATAGGGAAAGTAGTACATTATTAGTGTGAAAAGGGTTTCTGTTGTTCAGTTGAAACCAAGTTTAGCTACTGCTTTTAATCAGCAATAGTATTAAATTTCTAATTCCATCTACTATAGTAATTGCATTTGTCAACTTAGAAATACAATGAATTTGTTTATCCGTGTCAAATAGTCTGATTTTAAAAAAAAATGATGTAGGGACTGAGTTTCTCAAATTTATGGCATAGATTATTGCTAGATTTTTGTAAATGGAATTAATGGTGAATGCTTGTCCCGTATTGAGAAACATTGGAAAGAAAAACTAAGAATGAGACAAGGTGAAGCGTTGAGATGGGGGGAGGGGATGGTCAATGCCACCAAGTCAGCTGCAACCGGAATAATCGATACTCAACGGGCTAATAAAAATAATTGGACATTTTTATATAGTTTGAGAACTTAATTGAATGATTTAGTAGTAGGAGGACTTAATTGACTTTTTGGATATAGTATGAAGACTTATTTGACAGTTTTCTCTTTTCTTTTTAATTTGAGGATGGAATAAGAGATAAAATGCCCATTAGTGGCTATCTAACTTAGCTCATAAATCTAAACCAAAGTATAAAACTGTATTAACAAAAAAAACGTATTTATAGACGAAAGTAGGTTCAAGATAAAAGAAGAAATATTACTCTAAAATTCATAAATGAAAATCCAGCAAAAAGCATAATCGCGTCTCATTTCTTTCAAGTAAACACTCATTATATAGGAATGAAGTAACTGAACATTTCTGTAGATATTTTCCATGACTAATAACAAGCTATAAAACTTATTAACTAAAACGATCTTATAATTTTTTTTTGGGTCGTGATATATTGATTTCAATAATGTACATGCAAAACAGGGAAATACTTAAATTTTGTATAGTATTTTATAATGTTATCTTTTATTTGATTGTTCCTGAAACTTAATGTTTAGTAATATGCATGTAAAACACACAAAACGTAAGACAAATCTAATATTGCAGTATATTAGGGACTCATTATGCTACTACACTTAGTAAGTCAGTGAGTTAGTGTAGTATTGTATGTGAGAGTATGTTTAGGCACACCATTGGCAATATCAGGCATATTATGTACTGTTTAGGCACACCATTGCCAATGTCAAGAATATTACGTACTTTATTCATAACTCATTTTTCTGTGAAGTAACATTTTTCTGGCGTAGTTAGTTAGTGTAGTGGTTTGTTTGTTTTTGATTGATTGGTATTGTGTCTTATTCTTTTAACTAATTAGTTATCTTTTTTCTTCAACAATCTTGATAATTGGACTGAAAAGTTTCTTACTTACCAGATGAAGTAGTGAGTGTTTATATGATTTATCTCTTTTAATGTATTCTTTCAATTTTTTTTGGGTACATCAGAAAGGATGTATTTTTTCAGCATGTATTCAAAAAAGGCATGATATTGTAGATCCTATGATGATATATTCTATTGCTATAATCAATTCTCTATTTCCATTGTTATTAGAATGTTAGTCGTTTGCCCCTATTCCAAATAGCAAGAAAGCTATTTACTTGAAACATGATTTCACATGAGAAATGCCAGCCATATCGAAATCAGGCCAGCTTATCTTTTTTTTTTAAAAATTTGAAATGACTCATAGTACTGATTGATTGGAATGTAGTTTTAAATTTTGTTTGTAGTAGACTAATAGGACTTTATTCCAACACAAGAATTCTATTAAAAGCAGTGTTTTGTGTTCCTCAAAAATAATATAGGTTCGTTCTAAAGTTAGGGGTGACTTTGCATTTTCTTAGAAATTTTCTATTAAAAAAGAAAACTATCAAACACTCTCTTGATGTAGGTCACCCCTAACTTTCTAGATCTTTTCTACCCTATATTAAATTTGAAAGAGTCCTCCAAAAATGTATTCCATGTATATAACATTGGGCATTTATCTAATCGCGCATCGCGCGTGTAAAAACTAGTGACTTGAATAAGACTCAAAGGTGGACCTCACCATGAATCAATTTAAAGTCGGTTTTTTAGGTTTAAAATCAGATCGAACCGAACCGGCTTTTGTTAAGTAACATTTATGGCTTTATTTATTGCCCAGCTAACTTAATTAAGTAATAAAATGATTCCAAGATACTAATAACAATTTTTTGATGCAATTTAGTGGCTGGTTAGCGCAAAGTTTTCTTGCGTGTATTAAAATTTTCACTCATGTTCGATTCCCGCATACTCCCAATTCTTTTCATTTGAATTTTCTAAAGCCTTTGAAAACTTTTCATGTGAACTATAAAATCCAATCTAACAATATTCCAGTTAGTATCCTTGAGTTAATTACCCTACCTATGATCAAAACTTCTTCACTTTCTCAGTCTATGACCTAACTAGTTTTTTACCAAAATAATACTAAAATTCATATTATTTAATTGAAATTCGTCATTAATAATTAATAACTAATTTAGGTGGACAAATACACCCTTTAGTTTCCACCTATAAAACCCTAACCTCTCATACCCATTCTCTACAACCGTAGCTACAACCTCCCAACACCCAGCCGCCCCACCGTGCAGCCGCGCTACCGTCCAACCGCCCCACCGTGCAGCCGCGCTACCGTCCAACCGCCCCGCTGTCGTCCAGCCGATGTGTTGCCATCCAGCCGCCACCCACCGACCAACGTCGCCGCCTTCCATAGAAATCGGATTTGGGAGGCTGGGAGCACTACGTGGCTTGTTGGGCCAGTTCTCCGCCATACCTACGTCCCAAAGCGTCGCCCGACGTCGATCTGCTGCTCGCCGCCCAGACGCCACTCCCCATCGTCGCCCAGCCGCCGCTCCTCATCGCCATCCAGCCGCCGCTCCTCATTGCCGTCCCAAGTCAGACCTGCGCGCACCACCCCCGACCTCTGCGCTGCCATCCTAGGTCGTGCACACCGCCTCTCATCCACCCCCAGCCTCCGCCCCGATGCATACGTGCAGACGCCGCCACCCAGCCATGCACCTTCGTTGAGTTTGTTCCCTTACAACCAATTTCATCATCCAGCAGCATGGAGGCGCTCCAACTCACCCTTGTTGTAGCCCATTCGTCCGCCTCATTCTTCTGCTTTTTTATTTTTTGAGATTAGGTTTTATTGAATTTAGGGTTTGTGGGCATTAAATATGAGTATTGAATAAATGTAGTGAACATTTCAACAAGTATTGATTATGTGCAGTGAATATATATGGTAATAGACATGTTGTACATGGCAGTGAATAAATGCATTAATAATTTAGTTGTGCAGTGATTATGACCAGTATTGCTGTTACATAAAGAAGTAATATCATCATGAAATGCAATATATTTAATTCAACGTAAAATAATAAAATTATTAAATCTAAAAAAAAACTAAAAATAAATTCCTCGAGTAAATGAGAAGAGAATTAATTTTGGCGGAAGTGCAGTGATTATTACCGGATGTGCAGTAAAGCTGTGCATTAATATCATGCATTAACGGCAATATAAAGTGCAGTAATTTTAATTGGACGAAATTAGTGCAAATGCACATATTTTAAACAAGGGTATTCTTGTCATTTAACCTTTAAATGCAAACGAGATTTATTTATTTATTTGGATTTTCGGTCATAGATAAGTATAAAAACTAGTTATGTCATAGATTGAGAAACTCATTGAGTTTTAGTCATATCTATATAATATAATAAAGCAAACCCTTGAGGAACTCTTTAGATGAATTATTGACATGTGGCAATAGTCTTTGTATGAAAAAGTGACATGTGGCAAGACAATAAATTCAAGAAAAAACTATTCAACTTCCAAAACTCTACTTTTATGTATTCCAATATTATATACATATGTATTTAAATCATTGGTATACTGAAATTTTATAACTATTATATTGTACTACCTCCGTCCCACTAAGATTGGGACATGAGGTGATGACACGATTATTAAGAAAAATGAGTTTATGTGGTTGACGTTGAATTGCTGAAATAAAAATTAAGAAAGAATGATTCAATACCACACAAACTTTAGCTAATTTTGTACTTCGTATGAGAAAGTGTTAGAGGGACGGATCGAAAGGAAAAGATAAGAGAATCTCAGCGGGACGGAAGGAGTATCTATAAAAAAACACTCAATGTAGAAATGACACAATTTACATCTTTTGAGTAAACATTTGAATAATTATTATAATATAGAAATAATAGTTCAACAAGGGTTGTAAAATAACAAGTATATTTCAAAATAATTTTGGTAGTAAACCATCAATATTGAAGAAAAAAAGAAAAAAAAAAAGATGTTTATAATTTGTGTTACTCACTTAACATGCAACCCGTGCGAATTGACCCACGAAACCAGTCACTTCATTGGATAAAAAACGACAACTCTTACCCACTTTGAAATGGGATGCAATAGACCAAGCTAGCCTGGAGACTTTGACTCCTTTCGACAGCTCTATCCACAATTGAGTGAATTTTCTTTTAAACCGTGATTGATGAATTCACATACAATTCATTTCACTTACAATTTTTATAAAAACTTTAAGTGCATATTTTGTCGTGCAGTGCACGGGTACATATACTAGTTCTAATAAATTTCCCTATCCTTAATTTGTGTTTATCTACTGTCTTTATGGTAAGTGTAAAAACTTGAAGTCTATTACTCCCTTCGTCCCTCTAACTTTGTTCCGTTTTACCTTTTTCGTCTGTCCCATTAAGTTTGTCTCATATTCCATACCATATTTGGGTGGTTACAATTTCTTCTTACTTTATTCGCAATTTATCATCTCAATATCAACCACATAATTCTACTTTTTCTTAAAAGTTGTGTCACACTCTTTTGTCCCAAACATAGTGGGACGGATGTAGTATTTCTATTCTCACCTCTACTCCTTACCGTGCCAAAATTTCTTCTCCCCTTATCTTCTCCCTTTATCTTCTCAAAAAAAAAAGGATGACACCCCATCCCTGAGGGCCCTCCAACACCGACCGGACAACACGATGGGAGGATGTAAGTTGGACTATAATCAGAACCTGATAGTTAGAGAGTGAGGCTCTGTCCCCGATACTTGCAGAGGCCCTATGCATTTTTCAGCATAGTAACCCCTTATCGCAGTTGCCGGGATTCGAACCCGAGACCTAACCCTTGTGGCACTCCCTCGCTACCAGTTGAGCTACGTTCACCGGTTTCTCCCTTTATCTTCTCAATTTTGAATGAGACTTTGATTATATATGTCAAATATGATCTATTTATCTTTAAAACACTACTTTTGTTATTTTTTTTCTCGTTTCAAGCGTTTTATATATTTTTTAAGTTTTATACTCGTATTCAAACTCTTTTCACAATGTTTTAAAAAAATTGCCGACTTTACTCTGAACTCATGTAGTTAAAACTCTGTTGAGTTTTAAGCGCTTTATATCACTTTTAAAAAAACGTTTTATATCAAAGATATCATCAAGTTCTCCACTCGTATTCAGACTTCATTTTTTCAAAATATTACAGGATAGACGTGTATTACTTAAAATTAAAAATTATTGTCGGGTTGACTATCAATCGAACCATATGCAACTAAAATATGAAATTTTACTTGTTTAAAAAAAGGATGACACCTCATCCATGAGGGCCCCCAACACTGACCGGACGACACGATGGGAGAATGTAAATTGGACTATAATCACAATCTGACAGATAGAGATTGGGACTCCGTCCCCGGTACTTGCAGAGCCTATGCATTTTTAGCATAGTAACCTCTCATCACAGTTGTAGGGATTTGAACCCGGGACCTAACCCTTATGACACTCCCTCGCTATCAGTTGAGCTACGCCCACCGGTACACATTAATCATAATATTACTGCTAATATTTGATTGTTGAAACAATGGCATGGATATGACCTATACGGTTTCCATAGATAAAAATATGACCATTTTAAACTTAGACAAATATGGGACCATTTAAAACCGATCCTTTCTCCCCCAATCTCCCCAACCCGTTGATTTCAGAAGACCCTCACCCTCTCTCTCTTCACACTCGATCTTTGTACAGGACAGAGGACAAAGCTTCTCTTCGCACAGAACAGAGGATTCTCTCTTCGCACTCCATCATCCCTGCGCAGTATAGAGGCTTCGCTCTTCACACAGCCGGCGGCATCCTCCCCGACGCTCCAAGCCGTCGTTCTCCGATCGTCTCTGTTGCATCTCGTCGGCGTCGACCTTCTTCAGCGATGACCGGCAAACGACGAGCCCTTGATAATCCTTCTTCTCCTTTCTTGACAATAAACTAGGGATTCCAGATCGATTTTGGATCTCCCTTCTTATTTCCAGATCTGAGTTTCAGAACAAATTTGGGGTAGGTATAGAGAGGTGGCTGGGGCGAGGTTGAAGGTAAGGCGAGGTTTGAGAGGCTCTGGTGCGGCGTTGTTGGGCGGGGCTATGGTGCGTAGTTCCTGGGAGGGGCTATGGTGCGTCGTTCCTGGGTGGGGCTGGGGGAGTAATCTGTGGCGGGGCTGGGGGAGTGTTCTGCACTTCTGTGGGGTTGGGGAGACTGAGGCCATGAAGATGGGGTGGGGGGCTGGGGGACAGGATGGGGGCTTGGGGGTGGTGAGGTGGCCGGGGGATCGGAGGGGCTAGGGAGGAGGGAAGGTGACTGGGGGCTGGGGAGTCGAGTCGGTAGCCGGTGGTCGGTGGTCATGGCCAACGGCGGTGGTCTGAGGTCAGTAGAGGTGGTGCTAGGGCGGGATGGGGCTAAGGGACCGTGAGGAGCAGGGAGGGACGGGAAACGACGTGTCACTGTGACTGGAATCGGCATGTCACTATGGCCGGAGTTGGCGTGTCACTGTGGCGGCGTCACCGTTGACGGTGTCACTGTGGCCCGTGGAAGAATGGTAAACACCGTGCAATGAAGTCACTATGAAGTTGTCACTGTAAAATTGTCATGGGTGGTGGGTAAAGTGACATGGGCGGAGGCTAAAGTGACATGGGCGGTGGCTAAAGTGACACGGGTGGTGGCTACAGTGACACATGTGGTGCCCACAGTGACACATGCGGTGTCTACAGTGACACGGACGGTGGCTATAGTGACACGGGCGGTGGCTACAGTGACACAGGCGGTGGATGTAGTTACAAAAAAACGAACACAGTGACATAAAATTTTTACAGTTACATCATGTTATCTAATTGCACATATATGACTTTCTTGATCACTTTTTTGCCCCTTTTTAAAAGTAGTCACTTTTTGGGTAAATGGTTCAAAATTAGTAATATCCAAGTAAAAACCCCTTGATTGTTAGATTTTCTAGTGTTATTAAACTAATAATTTATGTTATATGTAATACGAATTTCCTCTTTAAATGTAATTATATTTGTAATTTAGTTTATTTACAAAAATTATTGATCTATTAATTATTTATATATGTATTTTGCAATTCTTGCTAATTACTAGTAACTTTTTATTCCTTGTGTAACCTTAAATCTTTAGATTGACAAAATAAACAAATATCAATCTCAAATGTACCTTATACAGCGTATATACTTATTACGGAGTATATTTTTTCAAACCAATCACAAAAATGAAAATTTAAAATATATACCGTTTGTCTAGATTTTTTGTTGAGTTATACGGTAATATGGATATGAAAAAAAACTGTCAAATAAAATATTTAATTAAGGAACACAACTTTAAAAACATATTTTAACACTTTTATAGACAATCTATAATTCTAGTATATATGTAATGATCCATGGGGTTTACAGTCATAGTTATTGGTGTTTAGCTGATGTCAGGTTTGTTTCTCCTTTGATTGATGTAATAATCCTGAAACTACTTATGATATGAAAAGAGGCCAGTTTCGTTCAAAAAAATGTACTGTCGCCCGCATACTTTTTACCTCGACATATTATTACTCCGGGGGGTCTAGTTGTTGGGGTAATCAGGACTGAAACTCAATGAATTGAGTTTCGAACCCTTATGTGCCTACACTACAAGAAAAATTGTTTTGTGCAATGGAAATTTTCATTGCCAAAAGTTGATAATTCGTTGCCCATTTCATTGGGCAACAAAATCAAATTCGTCACAAGGTCGTTGCCTAAGTATTGTGGCCCATTGTACTTTATGTGATGAATCAAATATTTGCTGCCCATAATAATGTTTGTGCATCAATTACTTTTGTTGCCCATAGTAATGCTTGTGCATCAATTATTTTCGTTGTCCATAGTAATGCTTGTGCATCAATTATTTTCGTTGCTCCGAAATAAAATCCCTAGCCGACCGACATCAATGAGTCTATGGTCCTGGGATGACTATGGCTTTCAAGGACTCCGGCATGAATTCTGAGAGAACAAGCCTTCTAACCGGCCATGATAGTCTCCTTGGTGAAATGATGAATCTAAAAGGCCCAACCTTGGTGGTGAGCACCGTCTTCAGACTCTTCCCCACCTCCGGCTCGGAATCGCCACACATCAGCATCACAATACACGAGGCTTTAGTTTAGAGCAAAATATGCTTACACATACTTCTACAGAGGGGAAGTATGTATCAGCTTTTGATAAGTTTCTAAAGTAGAGATGGAAGGTTTAGTCAATTTAAGACTTATCAAGAAATGAAAACTATACGTGTGCATAAAGTTCATTCTATTTATTGAATTGCTCAACTGGGACTTAAATTAAACCTACCCTATTTTTATTTGATTTTTATTTCTTATTTATTTATTCTCATTTAATTAATATTCATATCTAGGTATGGTTAATATATTTAGTCGCGTTAAAACTTCAAAGTGACATATTTTCATATTCCGAAATTTTGGACACTAAAGATATGAAAATGTGTTAATTCATTCTGGAGATGGGTTTGCTAATTTAAGTTGGTAGGCTTTTCATTTTTTATTTTAAATTGGTTAACCGATTAGGCAATTAGTGGTTCACCTATGGTATAAATAATTGTATTGAATATATAATTACTGAAATCCCGGTTAACGGATCCTCAGTTATGTCAACCGCTAATTGTGGTTAACTTATAATCATAGCTTCCATTTTACGGAAAACTATCAAATCAGCCCCCAACTTTTTTAAAAAAATCAATTAAACCCCAACACAAAAAACATTCAATTAAACCCGTAGACAATTAAAAACCAACCAAATTGAACTTGTTACCTCTGACGTGGTATTATTTTCCCTTTTCTTTTTCTTTTTATTTTCCTTTCTTTCTTTCTATTGCCCACTACTCCACTAGCTTGTTTCTTCCTCCCTGTTTCTGTTCCCGTTCATTTTCTCTCTTTCACCCCCCTAAACTTTCTTTCTTTTTCTGGCTACCATATCCGAACAAAAGACGTGATTATTGAACACCCCTGGATTACAGTACCATTGAGGCCTCGTGTCGCATAGAAGTCTAGAAGACAGACGTAATTTGCAATTGGGGAACACTGTTTGGCACTGTTTGACACTGTTTGGATGTAGATTTCTTAGCCAAAAAAAAAAAGTGTGAAATTTATTTTAAACCGTGCCAAAAAAAAAGGAAACTGTGAAGTTTATTAAAAACCGAAGGGAGTATTAAAAACTACCTTTAAAACCAATTTATGTTCAGATAATCAGATGCCATAACGTAAAAATGTCTTAACTGATTCATGTATAAGATGGGAAGGACGGAATAGAATCAATAGATTATTCCAAATTTTAAGAGTCACTCCTACTTTGAGACTTGAAAAACAAAAATGTATTTCTTCAACGACCAAACAAATAGCCCACAGCCAGAAACACAAGTCAAAAACTTGATGTCTTTGAAAAGGAAAGTTTATAACAATGTGCAGCCTATGCCTTGACTCGGCGATAAAACTTTTGCTTCTCATCAGTGGTTTGGAAACGGCCATGCCCGGTGTTTGAGGAGGTGTCAATGAACTTGAGGTTAATCTGTTCATTGGCACTGCGGGTGGTTTGTCTGAGCAATGACTGGCGAAGAGTGACGACCCTCTTCTTGGGACCGACGATGCCACCCTTGATCATCAAATAGTCCTCCTTTACCACACCATAGTGAGGGAAGCCGCCCATGGGAGTAATATCCTTTTCAGTCCTGATCATCATTCAAAAAGAAAAGGGCTTTAATTTCAATTGAAGCCTAGTAAATAAAAAGCGAGTTTTCATCATCCCCAAAATATCCTATATGGTCAACATGCACTTCTTAATTTTAAGCACAGTACAACTTGAAGAATCACCAATATTCACTTCGAAAACTCTTTTCACAAAGAAGCAGGTCCATATTAAAAATATATGGAAATTCAAAAATAAACTAATAAAAATGCGTTCCAAAGGAGTTAAAGGACTAAAACAATTAAATTTTTATCATTTGAGAGAGTTGAGTGATCTAAAATCAATGGAGTACATATCTTGATGAAAAAAGAATACAATTAAATCAACGAGAAAAATGGCAAATTAAATACGGAGTAGTACTTTCCTGATGAATGAAACAAACAAATTTGAGACGTGGGAGAATATGTTAAAATTAAATAATTACTAGAATACTGAGACTAACCTGTCGTAGTCAGTGGACGCAGTATGGGACTCTTGTCCAGCTTTGCCAAGCTTATACACCTTCTTGTTCAACTCTGTACGGTGATGGTACCCATTCTGACCTGCACGAGCAACAGTGAAGGAAACCCTGGCAGGGTGCCATGCTCCAATACATGCAACCTTACGAAGTCCTCTGTGGGTCTTACGAGGGAGACGGGTGACACCCCAACGGGTGACAACACCTTCAAAACCCTTACCCTTAGTGACACCAATTATATCAATCATTTCATCCTTTTGGAAAACTGCATCCACAGGCACCTGCTTTTCAAAGAAACTATAAGCATAGTCCACTTTTTGAGCAATGGTCCCTCCATTCACCTGGATTTCCATAACATGAGCCTTCTTCTGCTTCAGCCCCTTCATCTTTCGTATCTACATCACAACAAGGGTTTCATTTGATCGGGGAACAAAAGAGAAGGGTTATGTGCTTCTAATATGTATTTCACTATTAAGTTCTAGAATAAAGTGCTTGGTAAATTAAAAGAATGTAGAAAAGAATATAGTGCTTGGTAAATTAAAAGAATATAGAAAAGAATATAGTGCTTGGTAAATTGAAAGAATATAGAAAAAGAATATAGTGCTTGGTAAATTAAAAAATAATTTTTACATAGAAAGGAATGTAGCGCTTTGTAAGTTAAAAGATAATTTTTACATAGAAAGGAATGTAGTGTTTGGTAAATTAAAAGATATTTTATACATTAATTTTGGTATCTTTGTCTTTGTGTAATACGGAGTATAAAGTAAAGTCATTGAGCTTGAGCATATAATTAAATTAAATTTCCAAGCACTTCACTCATTTCTATTTTCCCCTTTTCATTCCATTCATACCCACGTAGTTTCCACTTGGGATAAAATAGTCCAGCAACAAATATTAATTAATAGTTTCATACATGTATGAAATATGTGCATTTAAACCTGGGTATGAGCCAACACACGAATAACGGAGCAGTATTTTTTTAACTTCTCCAGCTGGGAATGGATGTCCTTCTTTCCCTCCTCTGTTTCAAATTTCCGAGAATGATTGGTGAAGGCCTTTTTCTTGGACTTGCACCAGTTCTTGTAGAACCTTCTGCGTAGCTCTTCACTGAGATGTTGAGCCCAAACAGTGTTTAAGCATCGAAGACCCCGGGGAGTTTTTGTATATCCTACTACTCCCACAATGATCATAGGCGGAGTTTCGACTATTGTGACGGGCTCGCATGTTTCTTTTTTATGTAATTCTAGAAAAATCCAGTGTAAGAACAACGATTCATTAATTATATAAAATCACCATACAGAAAAAAATTAGAATTTATCAAATAAGATGCATACAACACAATGTACAAAAAACAGCCCCCAAAAAAAATATTATTATACATACTTGATCCTGGTTTCTCAACTTCTCTCACAATGTGAGTCATGCCAGCCTTGTAACCCAAGAATGCAGTCAGTCTGCATGGTTTGGTAGGGTCATCCTTAGGAAATGCCTTCACTGCATATGATATATTGACTCAGTGAATGTGGAGACGGTAGATTTGCACATATCAAACAATGCAGACATTTAATCTTATTCATTCATTGAATTGGAATCTTGTTTTCAACCAGGAAAAAATCTGTCTACACCATTTAACAAGCACCAATTCCACGAATATATATTATCTAAAAGATAAATTGAAATAATGTAGTCAACAATGTTATCTTTAAATAAGTAGTAACAATTGAATGAATAAGAGAGATCAAATGTTATTACTTTCTCTACTCAAAAAACCTATTAGTACTATTAATATAAAATAATAAAAAGAGCAGTTACAATAGACAAACGTGTGACAAAGTTTTTGAACCAAATATGTACATATTCTATGGGTAAATGTGATTACACTTTCAGAAAACAAATCTAGTACATGGCTATTTGACAACTCGTGTAATAAACTACAAATAATATAATCATATATTTAATTACCATAAGTTATTTTGGAGTAGATATGTGTCATCTAATGCAATACATTTACAACCTAAACAAATACAAAGATAATGTAGTAACAATAATTTAATTTATATAAAAAAATTGTGACTACGCACATAAAAATTCATACTCCAGTATATATTATCTGTACACAATGCTGAAGATATAAATACAGCTAAACTAATTATTGAACTAAATTGCTCAGAGGTTGTTTGAATCAAAATAAATTTCTGAACCGAAAATTATCAAGTATAAACACAGCTTTTGTTCAGAAGCACGAAACAACTTAAGCTGCTTTTTATTGCCAACAGATTCACGAATTTCCGTTGCACTCTGTTTTTATACGATCTCTCTCTCTTATAGTATTTAGACACCTCAAGAGCTAATCACTTTGTTTTAGCTTCCTAAATATAATGAAATGCAAATATTATAAACAGCCATATGACATTGCTATTTGAACAAATTAAGGACACATGCATATTTGAATCAAATCACGAAAAGAATCATGAGATCTGAAGCAGAACAACCAACGAAATCATACCCTTTCCCCTGTGTCGAGAAGCGCGTTTCCTGGGAAGAAATCCAAGGGAACCATGCCTAGGGTGCTCAAACTTCCTGTGAGACATCTTCCTGCTCTTGCTTACAACTCTGCAGTCGAACAATAATCAAAGGAGAATTAAATCAACGAAAAGTTGGCTAATTTCGAGCCATTACACTACAATCAAATCGGTGTTGAGCAAATCGAAGCCAAAATAATTTAACCTATAAACCAAAACTCGTGAAATTGAAAAAAGATGGGACCTGTTGCTAGTCGGCCACCTCCTGGCGAGCTACGAGCTTCAACCCTAACACCGCAAAACCCTATATGAACAAAGGTTATAAATATATCCAGTTAGGCGATACGTGGTGGGCTTAGGGTTAGAAAGAGATGTTTGAAAGCCCAAATATGTTTGTTCTGGACAACTCGAATACTTGGAAGTGGTTAGAAAGGGATGTTTGAAAGCCCAAATATGTTTGTTCTGGACAACTCAAGAATACTTGGAACTTGGAAGTAGTGTGAGCCTAGGCGCCTAGCTAGTTAAATACGGTACGATAATACGGTATTTGTTAGAAAAATTCACACACAAAAATAGGGGGTTTTATTTTGAGCATTTGAATAATACTTTTTTCGTTCTTTTTTAGCTGCAACGACCAACATTTCACATTTACTAACGCACGTCTTTGAGCGTAATTATATCTTAATCTCTATTAGTAAAAAAATTCAAAAATCAGATTTTGAAAATTTGTAATGTGATAAATTGAACAATATTTTTTTAAAAAAAATAATTCTCATAAAATAATAGTGTAAAATATAGTCAAAGTAGAACATGTGATAGTATACACCATAAAATAATCGCAGTGAACTGGACAGTTCACTAATCAGTGATTTAGGAAGTTGTTTTAAGGTGACTGGATGGATGTGAATGTGAGTGAGAATCGTTGGTGTTGTGGGAATTAAATATAAAAGATGACACAAGATATATCCTGGTTCAGATGTGGTGTAATCCTCCTACATTCAGTCTCACCCTCTTTCATGTCGATTTTCACTAAATGAATATATCCATTACATTTAGTGACCAATCTATCCTTGGTCACATGCATAGATTGTGAGATTTTTCACAAGGAGTTGACATGCTACTCAGTCCTCCAAGTTACTCAGTCCTCCAAGGTTTTCCACTAATGGCATTAACAAGCCAAAAGATACTCATGTCCTTGATCTTCACTTTTCTTCTGGATTTGATCACAAAGTCTTCGAGAGATTACAAATTAATATAGTTTACAAGAGTAAAACTATACTACCAACTAACTAAGCCCTAATGGTATGTATGTGTATGACGAATTAATCTAAGAGCTTAGGAGAGTGGGGTCAGAACTAAGAAGATGAGTGGTGTTCAACACTTTCTTTTTGCCGGATATGTCGTATAAGCTCATGTTTTTTCTTAGCTCCACATTTAGTCCTAACACACTCCTACTGTATTTATAGACTTGTTTGTTGAATTTCTTCCGTTGTCTGAAGAGATTCAATCTTGATCGTAGGTTGATCCCCTTGAATGATCCGCTTGATTGATACACTTGACTGAAGAACACATGGTTAAATTTTGTCCTTTTGTGTCACGAGTTGTGAACTTGTACTAGTTGTATTCCTCATTTTAAAGTATGTGGCTTTAAGATAATGCGTTTATCTTTAGCCGTAGATTGAATATAAAGGTATGTTGTCTGTTTGTTCAATGCTCTCCTCAGTATATAGATCTCTAGCCTTTTTGTGCAAAAATAAATGTCCATGTGAAATCTAGCAAAAATAGAAAGATATGAACGTTACAAATACCTTACTGTAGAGTCTGCGGAATCTAGCAAAATCTGATGTCCTCAAAATGTCCATGAATTTTTTTACCCTCGGGTTGCTAAAGATTTTTGTGGATTTCAAAGCTAAAATGTAAAGGGAAGAATACAGTAAAAAATCTCTGCACTCCTTTCGAATTTCAAAGGATTTCCCGTGAGATTCACCAGGAGCTTGTCGGCTACATCACTGGAATCAAAAGTTGGGTATGAGAGATCCAAATTCGTTTGTCGTCCTTTCCTTCTCCAATTGTCTTCCTTCTCTTCTTCGATTTCCTTCTTTTCCTTCTTCGACATTCTCCCTTTCCTTCTTTAGCTGTGGAAGCTGCACAAATCTTGCGGCAGCAAAGTAGGATCAAGTGGAGCATGTGAGTAGGGAAACAGGCAAATTAGAGTGACAAACCTACGCTTCGTGGTGGCAGCAACAAGCCAACAACACTAGTGACAGACATAGGTGTGGGAAAGAGGATTTCCAAATTTCATTAGAATCTCACAGATTCTATCTAATTTCATTCAATTCTATTGAAATCTTATTCCATTAAAATTTTATGGAATCCTATTTGAAGCCCCATATGTTCTTGACGATGGCTAAGAATGTAAGATATATGGCATTTCCATGTGACCTGTGTTGGTGATTAACCGTTTTCAATGACGGAAAGACAGACGGACCAAAGAGCTGTGGTGGATATAGATGGCACTTTTGGTTTTGGTTTTGATTAAACCGTGTTATTATACCAGCTAGTGCTGGACTCGGGCCGGGCGGCCCGACCTGGAACCAGCCCGGCCTGGTCACTGTTTGAACCGGACCGAACCGGCGGCCAGGCCCAGGGGCGGTTCTGGTCGACCCAGCCCGGTGGGGTTCGGTTCCAGGCTCGGGCCCTCCATTTGGTGAACCGGCCCGGCCGGTTCGGGCCGCATCTAATTTTTTTTTTTTGAATTTTTTTTAAGTTTTTGGGTTGGGCTGGGTATTTTGGGCCATTTGAGGTGGTTTGGGGGTGAGGGGGGTGGGTTGGGGGTTAAATAGGAGAAGCCCAAAAAAAAAATTACAAACCGGGTGGCCCGGCCCAACCCGGCCAGGCCCGGAACCGGTGGCTACCGGTTCGGGCTCGGGCCCAACAAAACAGAACCGAGGCCCGGCCGGGCCCAGGCCCGAACCGGCCCGAGTCCACCCCTATTACCAGCTATACGAGACGGATATATTCACCAGTTTCATAGATCGATCAAATTACAAAAGAACTTCCTACATGTTAGCATTCCAATAACAAGCAATTCATCAATGGTCTAATTAAAAATTACTCCGTAATATTTTCTTGAAAAATACGAAGACTATTTATTAAACATAACCCTAAGGACTGCAGTTAGCTTTTTCCCATTTAAGCTGGTCCCAGACTCCCAGTCTCATAGATCTGATCTTCTTGAGATAACATGCTATGGGCCTATGGTCCTCCGTCCCATCATCCCATATTCCCATGCTGAGTATGCAAGAAAACAGAAATGGTGTCAATGGTGAATTGGTGATATAGCATTACCCATATGACGATTCACGAGCTTAAAGTATCATACATGATTCTTTTCCCTAAAATTTTGAAACGCTACTCCGTAACGATTACCATTAGTCAAGCAAAACTGATGCAGATAAATCTGGTGGAATGTAAAACCATCACACGCCAAAACTAGAGTTAAGTCCCCAACTTAGTCAGACTCATAGTTAGCAAAGAATTAAAGCATATAGATACATATATGATCAACACGAAGAAGCCAAAACTAGTAGCAGTAGTAGTACTCATCGTCTCAACTACAACCCGCAGAAAGATTGTAATGACAATATTACTAATAGTGT
This sequence comes from Cuscuta epithymum, assembly GCA_945859915.1. Classification (NCBI taxonomy): domain Eukaryota; kingdom Viridiplantae; phylum Streptophyta; class Magnoliopsida; order Solanales; family Convolvulaceae; genus Cuscuta; species Cuscuta epithymum. Next base: position 920,594 of record CAMAPF010000075.1, on the reverse strand, counting down.
GTTGGAGGTAAGAACTGCAGCATATCTCTCAACAATCAACCATGATCAGCGATGAATGGGTGGTCGGGAGGGGATCAAAAGCTGTTTTTATTTTGACCAAGCAACTGAATCTATTTCCGTTTGAGCAGCTCTGTACAGCTCCAGTCTCTTGGCTAAGGACAAACGTCTCTGCATTATAGCTGGGTCCTCGTCTAACAGCCTCCCCAGCTGACTCCCCTGCAAACCAAAACCAAGTCACTATATAAAGTTATTACTCCATTAAATCCCTCTCACATCTATATAAAAACAAGCAAGCCCCATTCTTGCCTCCTTTTTGCCCAACTCGGCGAAGAAGTGGTCAAGCAAGCTACGCTTTGCTTCTCGTACTTGACAGTAAACAATAGACTTTGGAATTGAGTTCCTCAAACTAGCACAAACCATATTCACATAGGACAACACATTTGATCCTGTTTAGTGCCATACGCACAACACAAAAGCTTGTTAGTTAATTCCAGCAACAAAAATTGTAGTAGTCCAATAAAAAATGTGATCCAGCGGCTTACCAATTCTACGCAGGTAAGAATCATTATATCTATCGAATATGGAATGTGTTGGATTTCCACCCTTCTCGATATCTTGAGGAAGCTTCCGGAAGAAATCAACAGTGAGGTAACTACACTCCATCTCAACAAGCTGTAAAGTTGCTTTCTTGCTCTCATCCCTCATTCTTTCCAGTGATTCTATAGCTGCATTACTCACCTCTACTCTAAGAGATGGGTACTGCTTAAGCTCCTGCACGCCATAAAAGTCCACTTTTTAACTCACCTTGCACGATTTACTGATTATACTTGCTCTTTTGTCAAGGCACTTTTCAGAGCATTAAATAACAAGAAATCCCAAATCCAAAACCATGTGAAGAGAGTGTGGAGCTTACTGCGGTCTCACTAACTGCCTTGTGAACAAGATCCTTGAGTATAGCATGAACCTAGAAGATTGTATCAAGGTAAGTGACTCACTATTTTAACCATACAATTATTGAAAAGCAGCTGAAGAAATAATGTGGTACACCATGGTTGCCATTACCGCATCAACAGAAGCCTCAGCGGGACCCTTGATGCTGATCACTGAAGATTCAATGAGACGACGATATCCTTGTTCAGGAGCAATCAAGTGAGGTTGATAACCATCAGCTTCAGTTATAAGCTTCCGGACATTTTCCATGGAAAGATGCTTGTCAAATTGTAACCTTTTCAATGCAGCGGGGAGCTGATTGTCGAATACATTATAAACTTTATCACCTCCTGGTCGGCTGTAAAATTGGTGGTAGATATCAAATGGAATCCAGAACACACAAAACATGCAGTATGTTCATGCAGATATAGAGAATGTCTACAGACATACAGAACTTACACTCCATCGAGGTGTTCTTTAAAATTTCCATCAAAAAAGCGGCATATCTCCATGATCATGTATAGTTTTCCCTGAAATTCCATGCAGAAGCGAAGAATGAATTAAATGATTCATATTGCATGCCCGCCAAAAAAAACAAACCATGTAAATTGAACAAGCAACAAAGTACTTTTAAAATACACAGATTTGGGTGAAATCAGAATATATTGTTTTGCAAAAATCAAGGTATATATATGTATATATGTGTGTGTGTGTGTGTGTATATGTATGTACGTATCCCCCCCCCCCCCCCAAAATATACATGAATGCATGCATGCATGCATGTATATAGCACATGGAATAAAACTTACTCCTGCATCAGTTGCAATAGGCTTTCCAAGACGGCTCAACTCCATTTCTAGATCAATGATAGTTTTGTTGATAAAAGATTGGAGACTAGGAATGCGAGACTTGATGACAGACTCCAAATGCTAAGCAGCTCACACAATAAAGAATCAGTACGGAGATTAGGATACACTAGAAAATCGTTTCAAAGCACATAAGTGACCTAGAATAAAATTTCTCCTAAACAGGCAAGTGACCACGTGCAACTATGCAATAACAATGGGAAAATGCTTACCTTTGACAAAACTTTACCGAGGTGTTCTGAGCCCATTCTGTGAGCAAGATGTTTGTATTCAGGAGTGCTAGAAAAATATTCTCGCTCCCTACGCCTCGCAGCTATCATGTCGACATTTTTGTTAATATCAGCTTGAGAGCGATTAACGACACCAATCCATGGATGTGGTAGCCTGTACGCTCTTCCTTCCAATATCTGAATTTCCATGAACAGAGCTCAGAATAGGCATAGCTATTTGGTGAAAACAGCACTTCTAAAATGTCCTTGGATTCTAAAAGGGAAAATAATTCTAACACTTGTAAGACAGTGTTATCAAAACTTAAAATCTGCAATCAATTCTAAAGGGCTGGTTATAAACTCTTAAAAAATCATTTTCAATAGATTTTCAAACAACTACTAAGTAGTTTAGTGGAGAAACTTGCCTCAACTGCATCAGTACCCTTATCCATGAGATCAATTTTTGTCAGAACTCCAAATGTCCTCTCCCCTGCAGTAATAGGGGGAAGTATTAATATTGCAAAATCATTCTAGAAAATGATTACAGCCCAGTAGAATAAATAATCAAGTATGGAGGGAGATAAGTCATCATCATTAAGGAAAACCAAATATAATAACAGACTAACAGTCAACCATTCTTTACCTACAAAATACTTCTTACAAAATCACATAACACTCCAAACCCTTACCCTTTGGGTCTACTTCACGAGAAATCTTTATTGCATCTGATGTGGCCAAATCTTGGTTAGCAGGAGAAATCGCGAGAATAATGCAATTAGGCTGCACGTCGACATAAGATATGTAAATCAGATCCTTATTTAACCAAAATGGCAAAAACAATAATATCCTACTGACTACTATTAGCATTCCTGTAGCAACTAAATAAATATAATAAATAAATGGGAAAAGGGTCAAATAAACCCCTGTACTATTTAAAAACTCTCAATTAAACCCTTCTACAAAATAAAGTAACGTTTTAACTTTAACACCCCTACGCCTAAAAAAATCAATGTAACCAACTTACAAGAATACAACCCCCTGTGGCAGGTTAGATGCATATTCAAAATTATTATTTCTTTCCTTTCATTTTTCTTTCTGTTCCTTTCCTCTCATCGAGGTCCACCCCTCCCTCCTACTGCATTTTTTTCTTTATTTTTCCTTTTTAAATAACATGAGGGTCCCCTAGGCAATATATTACGGAATACTGCCGGTTTATATGGCATAAGAAAAGAAATCCGATAATGTATGGCATAAGAAAAGAAATCTGATAAAAACGTTATGTATGAATAAAATATCTGCCGGTTTTTTCTGTCAGAAATCTGAACTTGGCTGTCGGATAATTTGGCTGATGGGTTGTTTCTGACTTTCTGCCGCCAATGTTGTGCCCGGATGGCTCAAGAAGCCCAAGCAACCCCCTAGTCTCTCAACCGACTACCAAGTTCCAAATAGAATGCTTCTTTAGAACTTCCCTCCTGAACGTAATAAGGGTACATGAAGTGTTTATGCTCTTCTGTATGGGCATTCTGGTCTTCTGATACAACAGATCAGAAGAAGATTATAAAAAAATAAAGAAAGAAAAAAAGAACAATGGAGAGGAGAATGATGAAGAACATTTCTGGGGAGAAGCTAACAACTGGATGAGGAAGAAAACAATACGAAATAATTTCTTATGGAGAGAGAGAGAGAGGAGAGAGAGGAGAGAGAGAAGAGTGTGGGAATGAGACGCGAGAACCGGAAGAAGAAAGCTAAAGGCAAAAAGAAACAAAGTAAAGAAAAAGAAGAAAAAACAGAAGAAAGTAAAGAAAAAAGGAATAATAAATATGTGAAATCAGCAAGTGACCTGCTACAGAAGGTAATCTTCCAGTAAATTGATTCAATTGATGCTTATTTAATAGTAGATGTATTTGTATGATAGTTTTTTCAGTAGAGGTGTTGAACTGATGGATTCAGAATACTAGAGGGGTCTATTTGACCCTTTTTCCTAAATAAATAGATATAAGGAGTACATAAATAAGACTTATACTTTCAATTTTTTAAACAACGTAATATACCTACCTTCTCAATGTACGATCGAACCATGTTTTCAATGTCATGCACAACACTTTCTGGCTGACCATCTATAATAGTTCCACGAGAAATGACATTTAGAAGAGATAAAATTAAGACCACTCAATAACTAAAGCAGTCAATAGGAAAAATATAGACTCACCAACAGCAACTTTAGTAAGACCAGGAAGATCAACCAATGTCAAGTTCACAACTGCCAGAGTAGAACAAGGATAAAAATACAATAAGCCAGTCAGGTTTCTGGATGGCATTCATAGAAATGAGAAAAAGGAGTGAAGAGGGGGGACGTATGAAAAGTTTATCCCTCTACCCACCCCACCTCCCACCTAAAAAAAAGTTCCAAGACAGTTGTTTGGTGTTGTAAGCAAAGACCACTTTGATCAACAAGCTATCAAGCCCAAAGGACTGCTTAATATCTTATATCAAATGTGTCAAGAGAGACAAAGGAGTAACCAAACAGAGTAACCAACACCTCAAACTGTCCATAAAAGATGAGCCAATGAATAATGAAACTTGTATACTAATGTGCCATTTAGTGGCTAAGAAATGTGCCAACTAAATAGATCATACCATTAGGAGAATATATACTGAGATATATTGGAACACTTGAGATTGTTTTAGAGCGACCAGTCTCACGATCAGTTTCATCAGTAATTTCCTTCCTCACCGCAGCTGAAAATGGGTTAGATGATGCTTTTCAGTAATCAAAATAAATGACAGATAAAATGTTCTACAAGGGGTAATCTATGCAACATAGGGTACACGTAGGAGACCAAAAAGAGGTTGAACGTTCTCACAAGTCCCAGGCTGTATGGTTACAATAAATCAACATAAAAATTTTGATGTCACACTCATCATAAGACTTACCAAAATCAGTAAACTTTTTCCTTTGGAGGTGTCCGAATTCTGCATATTCCCTGCTTTCATCTATGCGATGAAGTTGCAGGACAAGTGGACGACGGGTCACAATGCCTGCACATTTTCCCAATCAATATTAAATGTGTGTACATCTGCATGAATGAAGGTTTATATTACTTCCTTATTTTAAGGATACCCAATATAATATATTTTGGTCAGATTCCATATTATTCATGCTGATCTTACAATATCGATCTTGCAAGAGTACATCTATAGCAGCTATCTTAACTCATCTATTTCAATCTCTATTTCATCTAATAAGTGTAGACTACGGCATAGAAGCTCGAGTTTAGCAACTCTTTATTTTGACCTTTTAGCCATTTAATATTTTAACTAGGAAATACTAATTTGCATACTATTTCCATATCTCCATGATAACAAATTGCACTCCTAGTGTATATACCATTGATTTCTAAGCTCGAATAGAAATGAATTCTTTCTCAGTTATTAACCACAGTAGTTACCAGATCCACGTGGCAAGAAGTCCTTTCCAACAATGCTCTCAAGCACCGAAGACTTTCCTGAACTCTGTAAAATTGCACCAAAGAGAGAGTGAAGAATTGATATTTCAGGACTAATTGTTAGAAGAGCAAGGCAGAGAGCGAGTGTAATACGCCAATAACATTGTCCAGAATCTGGTTAACTATGGGGCACTTCCAAGCACGCGGCATTCAATTAGGTATATTTGATGGATTTGAAGACATCGTATCATTAATAACGAACCCCTTACTAATTGATGTACAGCTAGAGTTAAATCGAATTCTTCAAATCTTATAAGTTAAAAATCCAAACATGCGGTGTACGAATAAATAACAAATCTTTTTGTATACAATTATGTACGCAGAGGGGAAAGATCTGGGGAGACCTGGCCGCCGACGACGGCAATGGAAGGCAACGCTTCCCACAGAGTAGGCAAGCCACCGTCCTCGCCGTGATCGCCAAGGGCGGTGCAAGCCCTCTGCAATCTATTGACCATAGAGATCAGGTTCTCCATTATATCCGTGCAACTGAAAGATCGACGACGATTTGAGTAACGAACTGCTCAACGGAAAACCGTTCGGCGAGTTGACAGACCAGAGAGTATGATGGAGATGGAGAAATGAAGAAATTGAATATTGGTAGAACACAGGGCAACATGCAACTGAATCCAAAAATACTAGTAATTGGGATGTGATTTCACAACACCTTTTTGTATGGAACACCATTTTTTTTAGAAAAAATTACACAAATATAACTACTTTAGACCCCACTAACTTAAATATGACATTTTGCCTTATTTTACTCTCATGCTCTTGAACGTGTTGTCTTCTTCATAGTCACTTTTTTGTAATGTCAAATACTTTTGGTAATATTTATGTAAAAAACTCTTTTTTATATAGAAAATTATTCAGGATTAATAAGACCACATGCATGTTTTTGCTTAAATAGGACTAATATTACTTTTTTATCCCTAATTCTGTTTAATTACTTAAGAGAATGTTACTCGAAATATGAGCAAAAAAGTTTGAAAATTTCAAAATAAAACTCTCATGTTTTTATTTCCAAAATAGGATTAATTACTGTGAAGTTTTGGCAGTACCAAACTTCAAACATGGCAATATTTTTCAAACTTGACAGTAATTACTCCTATTTCGAGAATAAAAACATGACAATCCTATTTTGGAATTTTTAAACATTTTTAGTCCTATTTCGGGAACTTTTTGTTAAGGTTCTGCGATTGAGAACGGGTCCAGGGCCGACTTGGGGTAGTAGGGTACCCGGTTGAGGTCGTAACCTTCCTGCTAGGGTTATTTCTCTTCTTGCCCATGGCTGGAAGAGCGCAGGGGAGGGGGAAAGTCCGTGACTTTTCTCTGGGAATAATTTGAATGATCGATGATCTTTATTATTGCTGAAACGATTATAAATATGCATCCTGTCTTTTACAAAATCAAGTCCTAATCTAATTAAAATTGTAACTGAAAATTCTAAATATCTTAGGAAACAATATTAAATAGGCATCCTGTCTCTTACAGGATCAAGCCCCAATCTAATTAAAACAATAAATTTTAGGAAACAATAAATCTTAGGAAACAATAAATAATAAAATATAACGTCAAGCTAGACTACTCATTTAATTGAGTGTCTCTCTGGCCCATATGTTTCCTTCTACGGTATGGAATCCCTTAAAAAGCATCCATAACACTTTTCCATTACTTAATTGATCTAAATAATTGCCCCCTCCAAATTCCCTTGCACAACCAAGGCAGTCTGTCGGTGGCGGGGCAGTCCGTGGTGGCGGCGGCACTCCGGCAGCGGCAGATTCCGGTAGCGGTGGCAACAACTCGGCAATTAATTAACCCAATTAATTGTCCCCTAATTGTCTTGCACAATCAAGGCAGTCTATTGGTAGCAGGGCAGTCCGTGGTGGCGGCAGCGGTTTCCGACAGCGGTGGAGAACTCCGACGGCAGTGGCAGGTGGCAGACGCCGACAGAATGTTGGCAGACCACCATGAAAAAATTCTTGAATTTTTCTGGCGACGGCCGGCAGCGGCTGAAGGTGGTCGACGACATGTAGCAAGCAACAGTGGTGGTATTTTGGTCCAATCACACATTAAAAGTTCTATTTAAAAATGTTTAAACTAATTGGTCCTATTTTGGGGAAAATGTCATGTTTTGCTCCTATCAAGATTTTTTGAGAATGCTCCTATCAAGATAAATCTCCCCTTTTTTTGGTTTCACGGCACTTTTTTTTATAATAACCGGTTGAGCATAGCTCCCTTCACACCCCTTCAATCCTTGTTTGATTTGTTGATTACGATCCATTTTTTCCCATTGATCTTAAGACGAATTTTTAAAGATTATACTCTATGATTTTGATAAGAGAATTCCCTAAATGGAGGCAAAAAACAAACAAAAGAATTCCTTAAATAGGAGTAAAATATTTTGAAATTTCAAAATATGACTATCATGTTTTTTATTCCCCGAATAGGAGTAAATTTCTGTTAAGTTTAGCATTACTAGGCTTTAAACATGACATTTATTTCCAAACTTGATAGATTATTCCTATTCAGGGAATAAAAAAATATTATAGTCCTATTTTGAAATTTTAAAACATTTTAACTCATATTTAAAACAATTTATGTTTTGATAATACTCAAAAAATAACTTATGTTAACCACATACAACATTTCACGAAATGATAATCAATTCTTATAAATAAAGAATTTTCATTTTTCTCTAGCTTACTATTGACATACAATATAAATTCAAATGAAAACTAAAGATGTTTTTTTATAGGGAAAACTGTCAAATAAGTCCCAGTACTTTTATGAAAAAGTCAATTAGGTCTTCGTACTTCAAATTGAATCAATTAAGTCCCCGAAGTATTAAAATATAACCAATTAAGCTATTTCATAAGTCACCAGCCGGTAACCCGGTTACTGCTGCTTATGTGGATGTCCACTGGTCCTTTTTTTTACTGTTTGCTACTATTTTAAAGATTTCTTCTCCTATTTCCTTTTCTCTTTCTTCTTTTCTTTCTCCCTAAACTGCTCGACTCTTTTCATGAGGCCTCGTATGGCGGCCAACACAGTGCAACAGATTCTCGTAAATCCTATCCGGTCCGCGACTTGGCAAACAAGGTTAGCAAATCTCTTGTCGTCGAGTACGCAGTATTAAAATCTGATACAAAAAAACCTAAGGCGCTCCTCTGACAAGCTGAACGGCCGACGAGGGGAATCAACGACCGCACCGGCAAGAGAAGGTTAAAGAGAAGAAACTTACTAGCTAAAGTTCTTAGATCTATTGGAATGGTGGAGATCGAAATCTTTGGAGGGATGTGTTTGTTAGGGCCCAGGAAACTGCCAACGCTCTTCATGGAAAGTGGAAAGTCAAAATAAATGGGTGTGGAGCGGCGGACTTACAGGGAGAGGAGTCCGACTCCATGGGGGAAGAAGAAACAGAAAAAAGCAAGAAAGAGAAAAAAAACGAAAAGAAAAGTTATGGAAAATATAAAAACAGTACAATCGATCAGCCACATAGGTGGGTAACCGGATCACCGCCTAGTCATCTACAAAATAGCTTATTTGATCAATTTTTAACACATAAGGACTTAATTGATTCAATTTAAAGTACGGGGACTCAATTGACTTTTTCGTAAAAGTACAGGGACCTATTTGACAGTTTTCCCTTTTTTATATCATTTTACGAAGACAGAAGATCCAAAAGAAAAAAATATGTGATTAAGTTGGACTACTTATTACCAAAAAATTATTAAAATGGGCAATCATGACATAATACAGTGAAAATATGTCTTTTCTAATTAAATCATAAAAATTCTACAAATAATGAAGAATTGCATTGGTTCTAAAACTTCAAGCAATTTTTGTAAAAAGTGTAACTGTGTAATAATAATCCCTTTTATAAGCAATTATAAGCCTTGTATTAATCAACTCTTTTAGTAGTGATTTTTATATTAATTCCTGTAATAAACATCTTTATTATGTTTATCATTAACATAAAATTATATGTACATATAATATTCATATATTCATGTATAGAAATTACTTCAAATAGGACTAAAACTATGGCAAAAACTCAAAATAGGACTTGCTATGTTTTTTATTCCAAAATAGGACCATAGTGGTCCTATTGGAAACATACCCATTTTTTCCTTCCATTCTTACATCTCCTTTAAATATTAGTAAAAGATAGCTAAAAGTCATAATTAAATGTTTAATTCATAATAAATTCGAAAAAATTTCAATAATTCGTAGAAAAATAATAAAAATAATAATAAAATTTTTATAAAATAAAAAATACGATTTTTTTTTTGAAAATTAATAAAAAATAGTAAAACTCCATAAAAAAATTAAAAAAAAATATGAATACCTTTCCCACCGCCTGTACTCCCTCCCTGAACCACCACCTCCGATCGGTGTAAAAATGCAACTTTTTTTTTAAATTCCACAAAAATGGCATATTTCTCTATGAGAATGCCAACATTTTCATTCTGTCAACTTGAATCCTTTTGACTTTTCCCAAAATATGGCATTCATAATTATTTTGGCATTTTTTTACCCCGGTGACAGGAGGTGGTAGTACCGCCTCCCTGCACCACCACCTCCGACCGTTAAAAAAAATGCCATATTTCCTACAAACTTCCATTTTTTTCGGAAAATGCCAAAAATATGACATATTTGTCTTTGACAAATGACAATGCCAACATTTTTTTTCTTCCATCTTAAATCATTCTGAATTATGCCAAAAATATGGAATTCATAATAAATTTGGCATTTTTCCCAAAATGACTAGAGGTGGTGTGGTGCTGGGGCGGCAGAGGCGGCGGTGACAATTTTTTTTTTTTTGATTTTTTTAATTTTTTTTTTAAAATTTATTATTATTCAAAATATTTTTATTAATTTTTTGGTATATTTTACGAATTTTTATTATTTTTTATTATTTTATTATGAATTAAAACATTCCAATAGGTATAAGGGTATATTTGTCCAAGACACACATAATTAGTCCTATGGAAACATAGTTTTTTTTTTGTCCTATTTGTGCAAAGTGAATGACTTTTAGTCCTATTTTGATAATTAACTCATTCATGTATCGGGACTTTTAATGTTACATGTTTTATAAATAAATGGACCAGATGGTATGGGAATATATGATTATATTAAACAGAACCATCTAGGTAAACTGGAAGCCTGGAATAGGCCTATAACCCTCGATTACATTGTCACCCTCCACACGCACATATTCATAAACCTAGTACATTGCACTAGCTCGTATTGCATACAACAATGATCGAGTGTAACGATTATCCATTATATTAACATGGATAATATAACAATATATAATAACAAGATCACACAGTTGTGGGTCATCATGCATAACTTCATTACTAGATGAATTAATTTTGTCACATTTGATTTCTTTTTCTTATTGATTTTGTGTAAAACTCTACTTGACCTCGTGATAGATAGATTTGTCAATGTTAGTCATTCTTATATAAATCTTAATTTTCTCTAAAATTGATAAACACAATTCATATGAAGGATTTCATTTACAAAAAGTCTATAATTTAAAACTGTTTATAAACTTTTAAATTAAAGAAATCAATGGAACTCATGTACATTACAAAGCAGTTTTGGGTACATGCCGATGCATAATTACTACCCATACTATATTATTTGGAGAAATTAAGAGCTACGAAATGAAAGAGATGGATGTGTAGTATAATATTTGTTTGAATAAATTGTGAATTGTGTTATATACATGCTCTTAGGGGTCTATTTATAGCGAAATCCGAGCATCGGCCTCTAATATGGGCCCGACATGCCTAGTTACATAAAAGGATTGACAATATAAAATGTTAATCTAAAACACTCACATAACAACAACAACAATAACAACATTCTCCTGTCTTTGGTGCCTCTTGTTTGGCCGAGAGCCCTCCATCCTAATCCATTATGTGGAGGTGCTTTGTTAAAAACATTTACTAGGAAAGAGTCATGTCGGGAAAAAATCATAATAAAGGAAAAAAAGAGTTCATCTGATGCCCTAAGAGTCAAAGACGAAAGAAGAAAAGCAAGTCTCACCCGGCCATTACTTAATGTGTGTGTCTGATATATTCAGTCTCGTCTAGTCCCATTCAACTTCATGTGGCTCGGTGTGGCCTCATTCTTCAGCTTTGGTCTTTGCTTATTTGTTCTCGCCTTATTTTTCTCTTGAATGACAGACCCACAATGCCTCGGTCCTCCATTCCTTGAGGCGAGTGGAAATGAGTTGAAAAGGAGTAGAGTCGTCTTTGTACCTACATATTTAAAATAAATACAATTTTGTTCATGAAAATGTAAAACGCCATTTCAGTGACGATTAATAGAGTGTGGCTCAAGACGAGGGCGATGAGAGGCCGCTCGTAATCCAATAACAAGAGCCGCCATCCAACCGATGATTATGACCGGTCTACAAACAATGGTTACGATCCGTCACAAAATTGGGTAAATCCGGCTTTCGCATACCTGGTATGTGTCATGGTTTTGTGCGTGATCGATGTGAGGAATTTGTACAAAGGACCTTTAAATTGTTCCTAAAACCCACCTTCAAATCGGTGTAGCGCCAAGGGTAACATGTTATGGACCAAGGTTTTGTGCTTGAGCTGGGCCAGGGCTTGAGTGCACTATGGCTCGTACATAAACATGCTATTGGGAGTACTTAAATCCCTTTTTAGTTTAAAAAATGCATGTGTACCCGTCAATAAAAAATAATGATAATAAATATAAATGAATAATATAGCCCGGGTTCATAGTTTTGATCCGAAAGACGGGGGCTTTTTACTGATGACTCGCTCCTCGAGATCGGAGTGTGATGCAATATTATTAAAAAAATTATAAAAATGAACCCTCATATTGTCGACTATTCGTACACCGCTGTATACCAATGATTCACCACCCAACATCTCACATCGCTTCACATAGTGTAATGATGTATACTCTATTTTATATTACTTCAGTCCCAATGGACTTTTTTTTGCCAATTCCGAAGTAGGTGAGAAATACGAAAACAAAAGCATGCATGGTTGAGGTTTGTGAAGATGAGGTAGAAACGAGCAGAGCTACAATTTAGTTGCATTAGTTAGAAAGTGACATTTTTTTATAATTAAAAAGAGAAAGTTGGCAAATTAAATTACGACTATGGGACGTGTGGAAGGAGTATTATATTATAAAATAGGCAAAGGCTAAAGGGTCAAATAGGTCTCTGTACCTTTCCGGATTGCTCAATTTGCCCCCTAGACCCAAAAAAGTTCTAATTAGCACCATAAACTCGATAAAAAGATTCAAATTTCACTTTCTAAAGTATCACTTTATAAAGGGAAACCCCCCCTTAAAGAGTTAAGATTCCTTAGGGTAAAGGCTCTCTTCACGCGCGCAGGGGGGTGCGAATCAAATCCCGAAACCAGAGAACAAAAAGCGCGACTTGCGTGCGCGGGCAACCTGCGGACACGAATGCCATTATCTTCTAAAGATAACGGTAATATTTGTTCTTCCGGTATGTTCCTATTTTATTTTTGTTCCATGCTGAACTGGAACGTTGCAGCATAAATGCCCAACATCTTTGTACCTAAATGCAACGGGTTTGGACATCTTGCTTGGAGAATCAATGCCAGCATGCTGCCATTGAAGTCCCAACGTTCATATGAACGTTTTGGACTGTTTTTGGCTGGAATCAATGCCCAACGTTCACAGCATTGATTCCAACGTTCATATGCCTTAAACAGGCCATTAACACATGCAAAACCACCCCTATAAAAGGCTGGTAGCTGCTTTGCAAAAGAGACACAACACACAAACGTACAACACTTCTTTTAGCTCAAAAACACTCTAGCCTTCCCAGAAAAATTCCTTCTGTGTTCTAAGCTTTGTTCAAGTTCATTAGAACTTTAGTTTGAGTGCTAAACTATTGTTCGAAGTCATCGTATCCTGGGAAACGATCGTTGCAACGCTCCTAGCACCCCGGGAGGCAACGGATACGTTTTAAGGAAATCGTGCGTAACATGAGCTTTGGCTTTTTCTGCTTCATCTATTTTCTGTTTTCGTTTAGTCATTTTATTTAATTAATTTTTATTAATTAATTTTCTTTGTTTTTCGAAACACACCCAACATATAGTACCGAGAATAGAAATATATCCAGTCGTATATGATACAAGTGTGGTGTTTTGATATTCAACGGGGTTTCAGTAGATGAATGTAAGCCGTAACATTCGTAACGAAAACCACGCTCTCACTGCCTTAACCATAGTTGAGAATATATTAGCGACACCGTATTCATAATTATTGAGAAAGAACTATTATTAAATAACTATTAAAGCATTTAGGTGAATCCTGATTGCCTTAATAATTCTTGTTTAAATGAATCTCAAGAGCAAAGTTCCTGAAAAATTATACCATTTATATTCTTTTGCATTAAATACTCAACTTTATAATATCAACTATTTCCCTGTGGGTTGACCCGGTATTTACCGGTATTTTATTACTCCCTCCGTTCCTCTATTAAGTTCCTACTTTGACCTACACACATATTTAGGAATTAAATTTGACTTTACTGTTTAGACACTGTTTAGACACTGTTCGGCACTGTTTTGCACTGTTTGACACTGTTTTGATGTAGGATAACTTTCCATTTAGGGAAATGAGAAGATTATTTTGGGACGACCCAAAATGGAAAGTAGGAAGTTAATAGCGGGACGGAGGGAGTATTACTATATCGGCACTTGTATACTTGCAAGTTTAGCCCGATCAGTAACAAAGATAAAAATGAATTCTATAAAGCATAAAGAAAAAAATGATATATAAAGAGATAAAGTATTCATAGTTTTGCAATAACAAAAGAAGAAAGTGTATTTTTTTTTTTTTTTTTTTTTTTTGCATTTGTCTCCCGCCTATCGAATTTCCATCAATTTCCTTCCAAGCTGTATTCACTATTTTTACCTGGAAAATCACAAAATCATTTCTTTTCGTTTTTGTCTTTTTTGTTACTTTTCCTCTTGCTTACCACTGACGCTTACTTGACTCGAGTCTGAAAAGTGGGAGGAGATTTTCCCAGCCCCTACGTTCCTCACCGCAATCATCATCTTCTCATCTGCCCCTGCATATCAATCATCGCATCTATAATTCCCAATTCCATGTCTGATCCGCACGGATCTAAGCCCGGCCGTCGCAGCGGCGGCGGTGGCTGCACCAATTTAGCTTCGTGCAAAGCCGCCGCCGTTTTCCTCATCGTCGTCGTCGCCGCCATCGGCGCAGTCTTCTACTTCTTCTACAGGCCCAAATCACCCCGAATCTCGGTCGAAAACGTGAAGTTATCCGACTTTTCGATTTCAAACGGCACCGTCAATTTCACCTTCTTCCAGTACGGCTCCGTCACCAACCCCAACCGCTACGAGTTCACTCACTACGACAGCACCATCCAGCTCAGCTACCTCGATCAGCCGGTAGGCATCACCTTCATTCCGTCCGGGAAGATCGACGGCGGCCAGACCCAGAAAATGGCGGCCAAGCTCATTGTCCAGTCCTATCCCTTGCCCCCTTCCTTCTCGTCGTCGTCGCCGCAGCTGGTGTTAGAGACTAGAATGAAATTGGTGGGGAGGGTTAGAGTGCTGAAGGTGTTCACGCATAGCGTGGGGAGCAATGCCAGGTGTTGGGTGTTGATTCAAGCTTCCCCTGGGCCTGTATATTTCCATTGCTGATAATTGGTGGCTGCTGCCACCTCCGGCCACCGCTGCGGCAGCATTTATGTCTTTCCTCACAGGAATCCCCCAAAACAGGAAACAGAAGGGGCTTAATTAATGTAATTTTTCTCCCAATAGAGCTATAATATCTATAAATATTAGGAGCAGATAGCAGGTGATGTAAGATTTGCACAAGTGTGTTTATCATCTCATTTTGTGTTGCATAAATGCAACCCTACCCATTACCACAGAGATTGAGCTAAAGAATTTCAACTCTATTATAATCTGATTAGCATTACAATGTGTTCTTTACATTAGAGTCCTTTGGATAAGATTTGAATGTGTTTAATCTACTGAAATTGATAAAGTTCTGGTTGGAGCGATTGAAACGATTGAATTTTGAAGAAAAAATATTAAAACAATTTTATTAATAAAGTAAAAAAAGAATTCTAAAAATAAAGAGTAGCTAAATTTGTAATCTACTATGAGTTCAGCTAACTCACCTCAAAAAGTAACTTGAGTATTACTACTTATGTCCCATTTATATTGTCCTGTTTTACCTTTTCGGGAAGTCCCACTTAAATTGTCCCATACCATATTTGGCAAAGTTTGTGTGGCTCTAAATCATTCTTACTTTATTCTTACTTTATCAATTAATATCAACCATACAAATCCATTTTTCTTAATAACCGTGTCACCCTCTTCCGTCCCAATATAAATGAGACGGAGATAGTACTTGTTTTTTTTATCATTGTAAAGTTCAGCGCACAAAATAAAAAATTACATATTCAATAAGAAGTTGATTGATATGGCTAATAAGCTCAAAATACACTTTACCAAACAGACTCAATCTTTTACATACTCTATAAAGGGTATGTTTGGCAAATGGCTGTTAGCTGTTGTTGTTAGCTGTTTGTGTCAGCTGTTTTCTAACAGCTGGTTGTGTTAGCTGTTTTGACCGGCTGGTTATGTTAGCTGATTATAGATAACTGTTTGGTAAAATTGGTTGTTTCGAAATGACTGATAGAGTGTAAATTGAACCAGCCGAATGAATAAGTTGCCCCCTTAGCTTCTTCAACAATCCATTTTTTCAGCTTTTCAAACTCAACAAGTTAATTTTAAAAGCTATTTACCAAACATCATTATTAGCTTCTTTGACCAATCAAACAGTTGAAATGGGTCAAACAAGCTAAAAGCCGGCTGATAAGTCATTTGCCAAACATACCCAAAATGTCATTAATATAGCAATTCTAATAAAACAATATTACTACGTATGATTCTATATTGATAAATTGACTACAAGAAAATAGAATGGCATACTAAGAATGATGAATTTTTTTTAACCTAAGTATTTGGAAATAATGGCAACGACAATTTGAATTGATAATAGTAATGGCAATAACGATAAAAACAATGCCAATCATGAAATAGATGAATTTTCGGGTAACTATGTGTTTGTTTTAGAGTATGCTATATACTCTAAATTGTTTGTGTGATTAATACCATGAACTGATGAAAGTAGTATATAAAAGTTGTTTAAAGGCATTATATGTATAATTTTAAATTACGTAGTACTCCGTATGAGTTTAAGTTGTATGAGTATTGCTTTTTTTTAATCAATCTATTTTACCTCCATTCTTAAATAAGTGCAACATTATAAATTTTACACTATTCACATGTTCTACTTTGACTACATTTTATTTATTGATGTATTAATATATTTTTTGAAAAAAATATTACCAAATTTGTCTCATTGTAAATTTTCAAAATCTGATTTTTTTACTAATAGAGAATTATATATATATATTAATGGTCAAAGTTGTGTCTCGACAAATAAGAAATGTTGACTGTTGCACTTATTTAAGAACGGAGATAGTATATTTTAGTAAGACCCCACAATTACGATTTGATATCCTGATTCCATTTTCTAAACCTTAGACCTACATGATTAAGATATATGGAGTACCATTTGAACAACTTGACTTTATATATACTACGTATAAAAAACAGGGGCCGCATTAAATATCCAAGATATACAGTTCTGCTGCTGCTTCTGCTTCATCTAGATTTTCTTCTACTTTCGAGCAGTTTCCTCAGTTCCCCCTTGAATGCCTTATTACTGGGAAGAAAAAAGGAGAAAAACTGTAAGCTTACATCCATATGCAAGTATTTGCTATGAATCATGGAGTAAAACACAATTTAAGGTTTGAACTATTACGTGTCAGCAAGCGGCTTTCCAGGATTACCAAACACGCCCTTCATAAGGGATTCTATATCGACACCCCGTTCTCGCATGAATTTATCATGGTATATCTTGCTACCTATTTCACTGATATCCTCTTCCACCTCTTCTAGCCGCTGGTCCACATTGAGCTGCAAATCTCCTTTCCTAATCACAGTCACTCCAAAACCACTTGCTTTGGCTTCTCTAAATGCATCCTGCACAGTGACCGGAAAGGCAGCAACTATTTCAAAACAACGCTTTTCTGCAAGTAAAACTAGCAAAAAGGAACAGTAAACAAGAACTTACCTTGGGTTGTTGTGCCACAACAAAGGCATTTCCATTGCCAAGTGATTCCAAGTGGGCTTGTATGATGTAGCAAAGGTTTTTGCAGTCACCAGCATCTTCGAAAGCAATTATGTGATTTGGTGGAGGATCCAATTCCAGATCAGAGGCCATTTCTAATGAATAGAGCCCCACTTTCATCTCCCCCTCTTGCTCCATGCACATCTCAATGCACTATATTTAAAAAAAGAACATAAAACCAAAAAGTTCAGAAATTATAACTACGTAAAATGTTCAAATACATGATGAAGTAGTTGATGTTACTGAAAAAGTGAAACCTATGTTATGTTCTCCCTTTTGATATATTTTTTCCTTTCTTCCTATATATACTCCATAATATTTTTACTTTCCTCAATTGTCTCTCCCTAATTAAAGCCGCAGTTCCTTATTTGGTAAAATCTTAGTTCTCCGTACTACCTGTTAAATTAAGGTAAAATTTGGAAGTCGAATAAGCAAAAGAAGTAGGTATATTTTAAAAAATGTACCGAGCTCAAATTAGGAATGTTAAAAAAATATATTCCATATCCGGTAAGGTGACTATGAGGTCATTCTTATTAATTCCATAACCTATAGCTTTCATATTTTTCAATTTCCCCCCAACTACGACTCTTGTCACTTCTTATCCTTCCCATTTAGTTATCAAGTTAAAAGTTAACTTGAAATTGCACAGAAATTGACCCGAGAAGTGGTCATAAGGACTATTAATGACAAAGAATCTATAGCCATGCATCAAAAGTAGAAAATTGAAAGTTAGGGATAAAAAAATGAAAGAGAGGTAATACTAGTGGGAATAACAATGGAATACTTTCAAACGTGAGCCAGGGGAAAGCAGGAGTGTACTAATAAAAAAAGTTAGATTAACCTGCAAAATGATAAATATAACCAACCGCTTACCAGTATATGAGGCAAATCTAGCCACCACAAGTAATCCTCTTCCTTTTCATCACCATACTCACGATATTTGCTCACTACAGCTTGTGGACCAAACTGTTCCATTTCTCTTCTGACCTTGTCTAGTTTCCCTCCGATGAACTTCTTCCCCCTCTCAGGCAATCTATCTATTACTTCACCAGCTTCTTGTATCTCTTTCTCAGTAATCCACCGGTCCAAGTCTTTCCCTATATCCTTCATCACACTTTTGGTCTCTGGGTCTGTCTCTGCATTATATGACTCAAGGAACTCCCGTGACCATTTCTTTGTGTACTCCCAAAACTCTTTTCCATATTTTTTTCCAGCTCTAGTCGAACCATCACTTCCTTCTATAATTGTTTTGGGAGCTTTTGCAGGTTTCTTTGATAGTGTAGAACCAACTTTATTACCAGATGAAGAGTGTATTGGTTTCATGAGATTAGACTCTTCTTTACTTCCCTCAGCTGTCTTTCTATGTTCACTAGAGCTATTGCGTAAATCCTGGATTTTATCCATGGGATAACCTTTCCACCTAGGTACAATTTTCTGTGGTGGATCATACAAACTTATGCCATCTGATTCAGAAGAAACTTCCTCAGTAAATACCAAAAAGCATGAAGTAAATAAACTATTAAAGGAACTTTATCAATCTAGGACCTGAACGAAACGTTCATTTTCAACAAGGGACCTGAAAGATAAAATGTGTTGATATAGGACCTGAATGATTGAAAACTATCAATCTGAGACCTAAAATATCTTAGATATTGATTTATTAATTTTTTTATTAATTCATTTGTTAATCTTTGATAATTTCTTCACAAAGTTTATTAGTTTATTAAGTTTTTTGATAAAAAAAGTTTATTAGTTTAATAAGTTTAAATAATATTTACAGAGTAAACTTTTTAAAATACAAAAATATTAAATTCATAAATTTTAGGTCTTGGATTGATAGCTTTCGATTGCATGTATTGACACACTATCTTTCAGGTTCCTTATTGATAATGAACGTATCTTTGAAGTCCTGAACTGATAAAATTCCTTTAAGAAGGGATTTCATCATGTGAAAGATTGCTACCTGTTCCATAGTCAAGGTTCTCAATGTTTGCATGCAGCCATTCATGCAAATTCAAAAGCTGCTTGTTCTCTTGTTCCACTTTCTTCTCAAGGCCATCAAAGAATGTCAGTTTGTCTTCGTTGTTCATGAGGAAAAATGGATCTCTTCCAGCCAGCTCGTTCTCCCGAACTTTAAAGACAATTCCTTTGAGCCTTTCATCTTCCATCCATTCAAGCTCTCCACCATATTTACTGGTCTCAAGGTTAAATGGTTTCATCTCTGGATATGATTTGTCCTTCGCGACCAAGTAGTTATCCCTAAATCCCGTCTTCATCTTCTTAATAACGGGCTCAAGTACCTGGAAATTCTTTTCCAACCAATTATACTTATTAACCAGAGGTGTCTCTTCTTGGGTTCTGTTATGACCAGAGGGAGTTTCAGGTATACTCGAACTTGTTGCTACACTTTCTTTGATATCTTTTATAGTTTCTAATGCTGGAACAGAAGGTTCATTAGTGAAACTCGAATCTTGACAAGCAGTCGATGCTTCAAGTGAAATGGAAGGTGATACAAGTAAGCTCTCATCATCTTCCTGCTTTGAGCTATTCTCAATTTCCAAGCTCCCACGTGCAACTACAGATTCATCATCAATTGGGAAATAATTCTCCCTTTCACAATCTGAATCTTCCAGGAACTCAAATGAGTTGTCAGGTTTCTGGTTCACATGACCAATAGCTTTCATTTCTACTAAATTGGTAGGTAGGGTATTAACCTGTTCAAAACTGGACGATATGGTTTCTTGAGGGGTAATGGGTTTCTCTCTTCTAAAATTAGAAATTTCCAAGAACTCATCAGATTTCTGGTTCACAGAGCCAATAGCTTTCTTTTTCATTAGATTGGTAGAAGATTCAGTGTCAACTTCTTCGACAGATGCTGTAATTCTCTCATCGATTTCTTTACATTTATCATATTTCATAGAGAGGTATTCTCTAGCTTCCTTTACTGACGTTATGATCCTTGATTTTGTTTTGATATGGCTTTTATGTGATTTGCTTGACAGGTCAGCTGTATTGTTAGATTGTTCAGCTAAACAACTGACATCATTCAACAAGCTCTCATCATGCATCACATTACTTTCACTTCCTATAGGAATCATTGCACTATTAGCAGTTACACGACTCAAGATGCTACCATCATTTTCAATTGACAATGCATCAAAGCTATCAGAATCTACTTCTTCTTCTTTATTTGTCAAAGAGCTTTTGCCTTCCAAATCTCTTGCACACCTAGCCATTGCTCTGATTTCATGAACCTTGTACTCAAATTCTATATCTCCAATGTGCAGACTGCTAGAATTTTCTGGCAATGAAGGTTTATCATGTAACTCCATTGTATTTGTTATACTACTCATAAGTTTTTCTTTATCTAACTTAGGCCTCTTAATAGACAAGATGGTGTTATCCTTTATGGATTCCTGAACAACTTCCACATTGCCAGTCACCTCTCTCGCTTTCATCACTCTAGCTTCTCTCTTTCTCCTAAGCATTTCTTTCTCTAATGCAGTGTATGCCTGTTCATTGTTACCAGATTTAAAAACGACCATCTTCATAGCCCACATTGTTACAAGACCACACAATATAACAAACCCAAAATTAGGTAGCATTTTATAGGACCTCAGATTTAGACTAAATCCACGCATCCCGGTCTCCAGGACATTGCCTAACTTCCCCTCAGCAGAAGCATAAAACTTTGTAACTGTACTATTTGTGGATATTACATTATTCCCAGATTCCATTTCTCTAGCTAACGATTTGGCTATAGATAACTTTTCATTAACTTCACTGAGATCCTCAAACACTGGGGCATCCCTCAACAATGGTGCCAGAACTTTACTTCTTTTGACAATTTCGTCCTCATTCACAACAACCCTTTCAACCTTACCCCCAGAATCTTGATAAACACTGAAGATGGTACCAGTCCCAGTGCCCCAGAACTGTGTATCCTTCCTGTACTGCTCAACCCAATTCTCTAATTTATTCAAGACGGAGTCACCCAGAGGCCTTGTTAGCTTAATATTAGGCAGCTGGGTGGACTCTCTAGCAATCCCGGATTCAAAATCAGGAGCTATCCCATTTCGATCAAAATTTTCAGTTTCTAGGATACTTTGAGAAACTGGAGCAGATATTACAGAATTCCCACTAACCTCCTGGTGTTGCTCTTTGCCGATCTTTCTCCTCAGATAGTTACGGCGGTTCGAACGCCCATTGAAGTGAGCTGAAACTCTGAATCTCGAGTGATTGGGGATGAGTGAATTGGATAAATTTTGGGACAATAGATGAATTCTTTTAGATTTTGAGGAGGTGAGTCTTGAAGAGTGGTTTATCGAGGACGATAAAGGCGGAACAAATGAGAGTTGACCAAAAAACAGCGGCGTGGTTGAAACAGAGAGGTTTAGAAGGTCCATGAATGATAGGGTACGCTCCGCGGGTGAGGTATATAGAAGAAATATATTATTCCATGAATGAAATAGCTTAGATTAGAGCAAAGAGATTAGAGGGAAGAAGAAGAAGCAAACCCCCTTAAGAGATTCTAGTTATAGAGGGCAGTTCACATCAGAGGGTCTGCCCTAGAGGGCAGTTCACATCAGAGGGTTTGGAAGTGGAATTTTTTGATGAAATTTTTTGAGAATGTTCCTTATAAAGTCTAGTTTGTCCATACCAAATTTCAGCTCAAAATTCAATCGGGAAGGCAGTCAAATAAATCCTGGAAACCTATGGCTCATTCTGCCCACATATAAAGTGCAGTATGTTTCTAGGATTTATTTGGTTGCCTTCCCGATCGAATTTTGAGCTGAAATTTGGTATGAACAAACTAGACTTGATGAGGAACATTCTCAAAAAATTTCATCAAAAAATTTCACCGGGAAGACTCTCTGATGGGCTTGTCCGCACGGGGCTTCTCTTCAGGAGCTCCTGATAGGAACGGGACTCTCTAGTTATATTTATAGTCCACCTACTATTTCAAAAAAGTCAATTGAGTCCACATACTATTTTTCAATCAATTAAGTCTATCAAGTCCTCAAAAATGACCAAATCTGCCTTTCCTCCGGTAATGGGTCGGTTTCCCTGTTAATCCGCCTACGTGTATCTTCCACATGGCTTTTTTTCCTTGTCAGCGCTTCTTTTTCCCTTCTTTTAGGCGTCCGTGTGGCATTAGATTATCTTTTTCCCTTTTTTAAAATTCTTTCTTCTTCTCCCTTCTCCAATTCCCGCAACTCCTCCCCTTTTTCTTATTTCTCCTCTTTTCTTTCTTTATTCTCTTCTCCTCTTTCTTCCTTTTCCTCCTCTAGCTTTCCATCTTTCTTTCACTATCGAGCTCTGCTGCTGCCATCTCCGTCGAGCTCTGCTGCTGCTACCGCCGTCGAGCTCTACCACCGCCGTCTTGTTGCGATTGAAGAAGAGCAAGGGTTGCCGGTGGGTTTCCATATTCTCCTTCTCTAGCCATGAAAGAGGGGGGATAGAAGGTCGGGTGAGGTAGAAGAAGTAGAATGGAGAAGAAGAGAAAGGATAAAAGAAAAAAGGGAAAGAAGGTTAGATGGGGGTGAACTACTGGATGGGAAAGAATGAAGGGAGGGGGAGGTCAGGTGGAGCCGTGGGGTTCAAGAAGTAGGGAAGAAGAAGAGATAGAAGAAGATGGGAGAAGTTGCAGAGAGAAAATGGGAAAAAGAAAAATACGGAATAAAGCAGGGGGAGTTCGCAGAGACGGAAATGGGGAAGGGGGCTGAGTTGCAGAGACAAGTAGGAGAAAGAAAAGGAAAAAAATGAAAAAAAAAATGGGGAAAAACTAAAAAAAACAGTACAAAATATTTAAGTGGCATCCACCTCAGCTCTAGAAGGGTTACCGGTTAGTTAGCCGGTTAAATAATCCAATTGGTGAAAATTTGAGACTTGGTAGACTTAATTGATTGAAAAAATAGTATGTGGACTCAATTGACTTTTTCGAAATAATAGGTGGACTGATTTGACAGTTTTCCCATATTTATATGTTTGGTATTGCAATTTTTAATAGCTTTTGAAAAAATAAAAGATCTTTTTTGAGATGCTACAGGAAGTAACATTTGAAAAAAGCTCGTGACTTTTAGTACTAATTAGTCCTAACAGCTTGCATACCAAACCGAACTAAATCAAACAGTAAGCTTTTTACCAAACAGCTACCACCTTTTCTTTTTAAGATCTTTTCAGTCACTAAATGTGACACCGCACCCGAACGTCCTTGAAAATTCAATTTAAAATTCAAAGTTTAGGTATTGAATTTCCGATTTTCAAACAATTGTAAAACGATTAATGTTATATGTAGTGCATGATTGATTATTGTACTGTTCGAACTCGTATATTAGTGTCGGGCTTGCAAATACTTATTTGGGCCTTGTTAATAAATATACGAGCCCAACATCATCTAAATAACGATACATAACCTTTCAAGACAAGTTGAGAAAGGTTGGGCAGCCCAAACATTAATTTGGGCCCAACCTGCTAAAAATAGTGCATAATAACCTTGTTATTATGCACATTGTTGGGCTACAAGCCGTGTGGGTCACCCTCGAGCGGGCCTAGGACGCCATTCTTGAATAAGTGTTAAGATGATTAGAAAAGAATACAAATACCTATGATCCAATCTTTGACATTATTGAGCTAAATAATAGGAATAGGTTTTCTTCTATAATTTTCATCACATGAATTATTGGGATGATCCTACACATATTGGAGATCAATAATATGATGTAAAGGGTTGAGTTGTTCTAAATAAATTAGAATGAGTACAAAAAGACATCTTTTGACAAAAGATAAAACAATAAGACCCATCTTTCCATTTTTGGAAGTATTAGTAGATATTTTGGACCCCAAATTGATTGGGATCAATTGGGAACCACTCCACATGACCTAAGTACCTGCAAAACAAAGAAGAATGGGTGAGACAACTATGTGGGGCGGACTTTTGACTTAAGAGCTACAACATTACAAAAACGAAATAAAAGAGGAGGTTCACCCCATGTTTGAGTGCAATCAAACATCCTACCTTTCTTTTTGTGAACCACATTGTCACGGGCATAGAGTCTGGCGCAGCGCACAGCGCCCGTGCGGCGTCCCGGGGTCCCTCACATCCCCGCAGACAAGCCTCGCTCTCATACGGAACCGGACTGGTTTCGCCTTGCCTTGGGCTCATCAGGGGAACGACAATAGCTCCCGACCAGTTGTGCCTTCAAATCTGCCTCCGTCTCCTTCATAGTCAAGCCCCACATGCCCAACTCGGCCAGACCTCAGCGTCTAAGACAGAACTCCCCTTGACGCTATTGCCTCCCCCATGCCTCGCCCGTCCAGCTAGCCAGTCGGTCCGTCCCATTCATTGAGCCTAACACGGTCACGACCAACGGTTCGTGACAACATGATCTCTTAGCATGATTGAGGTCTCCTATACACTCCCCCAACACCCCATTCGAACCATTTGAGATAATAGAGGAGGGGAGAGCCACACACTTCAAGAGAGAGGTGAAGAAAGAAGTTGGCCACAGGTTTGTTTTCCAGTAGATAGGGTTGCTTGTTTGATCCATAACTTGAGCTTCACTCGTCCAAATAAGTCGTATAAGATACCAAAAGAGAGCTCTCAAGACGAGGAATCCGTGAAGGTCTGGTTTGCATCAATCGGAGTAGTGGAAAGCTTCCAAATCGTTCGAGAAAAACACAACCTCGCAGAAACGGATTTACTTCTCTAAAGTGAGTTTTAACATCCAAAACCTTTCTTTTCATTTTCCAAATGTTATGAACGATTGGTGGAACTATTATACACTATTCCAAGTGTATAATATTTCCTTATAAGGTTATTTTATTGATGTAAATTTTAGATGCTAACCTAGAACAAACCTTGGAAAAAATAGGAAACGAGTTCACCGGAAAACACCCATTCTAGGGGCTGTTTTCGTATCAACTGTTAGGGGTTGAACAAGCACTTTGAGGAGGCTGTTTTACACTCATTTCTAAGCAAGGAATCAGTTCTTAATCCACATTGACCGAAGCTTTGACCATTGGATCAAGAAGGAAAGGTTTAAAGCTCAATTAAGGTGAGGATCGACATCTAATTGCTTACAACTTGTAGGTTAAGCACGATATTACCTAAATGCCTAAATCATGATTTTTCATGGATTATGATGCCTAAGTATTGATGAAAAAAATGGATATAGTTGACAATGAATGAAATTGTAAATGATTTGAGGTTGTACAGATAATATGAGATCAAATGAGTTATTAATGAACTATTTGGTGAAATAGGCATTTTACTCATGTATTAAATATGTGGATACATAAATGGATATTTATGTATTGAAGTTGAATATTTAAGTTGCTGCTACATACTTATAAATATGTAGAGAATTACAAAATGAGGATATTTGTATGATGACAATAATCTTAATAGTATTGAAATACTAGTTAGTGATTATTTGAAATTGTTGATAGAATTGATCCTAAATATTGGATTGTATGAAATGCACTTGAATGTACTTCAAGTGCATAAAATGACTTAGTATGAAGCTAAGGGTAAGTTATGGGCAGTCATTAAGAATGATCCAAGGTAGATTATTGAGATGTCAATTCTAGGCATAGTTTTGCTTATGAATTGGACTATAATGAAGAATTAGAGCCAGACTCTATGATTGCATGGAAACATAGTTGGGCCGAGCCCTTGCCATGTAATTGGGATTTGCATGGAAACGTAGTTGGGCCGAGCCCTTGCCATGTAATTGTGATTTGCATGGAAATGTAGTTGGGTCGGGCCCTTGCCATGTAAATTGTGATTTGCATAGAAACGTAGTTGGGCCGAGCCCTTGCTATGCAAATGTGATATGATGTACTTGACATAAAGGATTGCATAGAAATGTAGTTGGGCCAAGCCCTTGCTATGCAATGGTAATGTGATGAACTCTAAGAGTTGTCGTGACTAGTAATCACGGGGAATGTGAATGGTGATTTCTAAATAAACATGGGCCTACAGGCCGACTACTTTACTTTTATATAAAGTAAGTATATTTTTAAATGGGGTAACTTGAGGTTACAGTCATATCGTACTATCACCCTATTTGAGGGTCTTATGTTTGAAATACTTGTTGTATATCCCTTAGATGCCATCCACACCAGTACTTTATAGCCCTATAGAGTACTGACCCCTTCGGGGGCGTCCCACCATCATTTCAGGTTGAGGCTAGAGCTTGCTTCCTGTGCTCGTTGATCGAGTGATTCCCCGGAGAGAAGACTTGGTTCGTGCTTTCTCCATTCCGATTTGAACACTAATAAATTTGCTCATGGATATTTTACTTTA
Organism: Cuscuta epithymum; assembly: GCA_945859915.1. NCBI lineage: Eukaryota > Viridiplantae > Streptophyta > Magnoliopsida > Solanales > Convolvulaceae > Cuscuta > Cuscuta epithymum. Next base: position 893,494 of record CAMAPF010000075.1, on the reverse strand, counting down.
GAGCCTGCGTGCTCATGTTTGCCCTGTGTGACATTTGATTTCAAAATATGTTTTCCGCTGCGTATTAAATTACTTATTATGTATGTTTATGGATGACTTACGTGTGAATGATATTCATGACGCCTTGTATAATATGGATGTGTTTGACTATGGTTGACTATTCGTATTGTACGGCGGGTTGTTGACGTGTCCGGGTAGGTCCGGGACGTGACAATTTAATTGGCATCAGAGCATTAGTCCGTAAACTTCATAATGAAGTCTCAAAATCCTCTTTTCAAAATGATTTTGAAAACCATGGGCATAAATGTTTTGTACTTGTAGAACTTTTGGTACTTGAGTTGCAAGGTCTCTAATTGTAGAACTTTTGTACTTGAAAGTTTAATTAGGGACAAATGGAGTAGTATTCTTGGTGCTCTAAAATACTTACAGAAGCAATTTTTTAGAAATTAGAAAACTCAGTTTCTGGAAAACTCATTCTGATTCTACTTTTACTTCAAAAAAACAGAAATAGAATTAAATCCAAACACTCCATCACCAGTACATTTTTTTTTTGTTTCTCATGCTCACCTAATAAGGCGAAAACTAATGGCCTGTTTACTAACAGAGATATTTTCTAGTTTTCTGAAAAACTGGAAAAAAGAAAAACAGAAAGCGTGTTTACCAAAGAAAATTGCTGGAAAACTGGAGAAAGGAAAATAGAGAATGTGTTTACCAAACCGTTTTCCAAAATCGAAATAATGAAATATGTCTCTGTTTTTCTCAATGAATAGGAGAAGTGACTTTTACTAGTTTTTCAAATTTGGAAAACGCGGATGCCGCAGTGCCGCTACAATAAATTTGCATACTTGCGCTTAGTGGTGGATACGATATCGCTCCAATGTCCGTTCTAATCCGTTATGGCTAACGAATCGATGGTCCCTATCTGGTTCGGTCAATGACTTGACGATCTGGTCCAGTCATTGACCCGGAGGTCCCTGTCAATCCGGTCGACGGCCGAGCAATCCTAGTCCGGTCCAGTCGACGATCCGACGGTCCCAGACCGGTCCGGACGACGACCCAGCGGTCCATGTCCGGTCCGGTCCACAACCTGACGGCCCCTGTCAGGTCCGACCCATGACCCAGAGGTCCCTGTTCGATCTGATCGATGACCCGACGATCCTGGTTTGGTTCAGTCGATGATCCCGGTCCGGTCCATGACCCGACGGTCCCTGTTCGGTCTGATCCATGACCACACGGTACCTGTGTGGTCCGATCGGCGGCCGGGCAATTCTGGTCTGAAATGGTTTGGTCAATGACTCGGCAGCCCCCATCCAGTCTGGTCAACTACTCGGCGGTCTCCGTCCTGTCCGGTCAACCACCTAGCAGTCTCGTCTTATCCGATCAACGATTCGGTGTTCCCTATCTTGTCCGGCCAATTACACGACGATCTGTGTTCGATCCGATCAACAATTGGGCGGTCCTCGGCCAATCTCGTTAATGACCGACAGTCCCTGTTTGACACGGTCAATGATCCGATGGTTCGTTCTCAGTTTTTTGAAATCATTTTTAAAGTGAATAGTTTTAAAAGAGCTGTTGAATTGTCGACCAATAGGGAAATGAGAAAAGAATTCGCCAAACTAACCACTGAGATCGATCGAGACCAACGAGTTTCGATCTCGACTTTCCTATACGTGGGACATGGTACCTTACTTGGCTTGTACTAGTGACGTACACTTTGTCGTGAGTGCACTCAAAATAAATTCAATACTAACACTTACACGTAGTATAGGTGAAGTAGAGTTCGTATCCACAGGGAAAGGAATAATTCTCTTTTTATGTAACTAGTAAATAAAGGGGGGTTTTGATTGAGAGATTTAATTTAATTTAAACACGAAGATGAACGAGTTATATGTGATTTAATTCAAAGATAAAAAGGACTTGGCATTGCTACTTTCCACTTGTTGATATATTTTAGTCGATCATTGTTATATCTATAACTTATCCCCTCTCAAATACTCAATCGAGGAGTATATCCAATTCATCGAGAGTAGTTATTAACAACGACCGTTCATTAATAACCCTTAATATTAGTCAAGTATAGAACACCGCCATATACCGACTTAATAGTAGCATTTAATCTCTTAACTCCTTGATGAAATCAATTGAGATTGATAACCTCAACACAACGGTTTCGGTTTAACCAACAAAATTAATCCCTCTTAAGTTTATTAACCACGACCGTGCATTAATAAACCAAAGTTACTTACTTGTGAAACCATCAACGATTAACCATCGGTTCGTTGATCGTTTCTAGTAGTAATTAATGTCGAGATGTTAACTAATTGTCATCTTAGCAACACTCCCCAACATTAATATAGAGATAGATTAAGGGAAGAATTAATATTCAAGGAAGAAGATTAAATATGAATAATCCTACTATAACTAATGTCAAGATGTTATCTAATTGTCATCTTAGCAACACTCCCCAACATTAATATATAGAGGAAGAAAATAAATACTACTATAACTAATGTCGAGATGTTAACTAATTGTCATCTTAGCAACACTCCCCAACATTAATATATAGATAGATTAAAAGAATAATTAATATTCAAGGGAAGAAGTTAAGAAAATAACTCACAACTTTAATAATCAACAAGCTTCAAGAGCAACACCAAGAAATGGAAGTTTAGCTCCTCATTTGGAGACTAAACATGCAAAAAAATATAAAAGAAATACTATTCTAAGTTGAGCTTAAGAGTATGGAAGAAGGAGTTATCTTATTGTGAAGGAAAAGGGGTGTATTTATAGGTGTTTGGAGGTAGCAGGGTGGTGTACCCGACCGGGTATATAGGGTACTCGATCGGGTATTTTAGGCAGTTTCCCGGAAAATCACTTTTCTAGACATACCCTATCGGGTATGAAGGCATACCCGATCGGGTATGAGCCAAATCTTCAAAATCCTGCACGTTTTTTTGTCTCTCCAGATCTCTCCAGATTCTGATTTTGACACCCGAATCAACTCAATACCCGATCGGGTATTGCCTATACCCGACCGGGTATATGAAATATTTTTTCAATCTTCTTTTGATCTTGTCCCCTTGCACTTTTCTTGATCTTTTGGGGTCCAAACTTGATCCTTTGGATGATCTTGACCTGTTTTAAGCTCAGAATAATCCTAATCTAAACAAATTACATCTATCTAAGAAAATTAACTAATTACACTAAAAGTGTGTAATTTTCCAAACAACAACAAATAAAACTAGTTAAAATAGAAATAATACATGATAAAAATACAACTCTATCAACTAGCTTGGTTCCGGACTGGTACCGTACTTTCGATTTTCTGGTCGGTCACAGAACCGAGTAAAAAAATTTGATGAAAATGTTTACAAAGTTCAAGAATTTGATTGATCTTTTAAAAGTACGAAAACCTAATTGACTTTTTCATGAGAGTAGAGGACCAAATTGACAATTTTCCCAATAAGAAAATTTCGATTCACTAAAAACATCTAATCCTGCATTGATAATATGACAAAACAACTACTCCCTCCGTCCCTAATAACTTTGCCAAACTTGACCGGCACGTGGATTAATAAAGTAAAAATTGTGTGGTTGAGGTTTGTGCAAAGAAGAGAGAATTAACTGGAAGCACAAATTCTTTACTTAAATGGGAAAATGACAAAGTTAACGGGACATCCAAAAAAGGAAAGTTGACAAAGTTATAAGGGACGGAGGGAGTATTATATTACCTTCTTCAAGGTAATCCACAAACACCTTCAGAGTAATCACATTATTCATTACTTAAGGCGATCTTACATCCGCAAATCATACGCAAGTGTGGGCATTTGAATTTGGTTTTATCGGACAGCACTGCACTAAACCAAATTAATCCAAACCAAAACAGGTAGGGTCAAAATCAAACTGAATGACATAATAAAGGGAAAGTTCCCGAAATGGGACTAAAAAAGTTCAAAAATTCCAAAATAGGACTGTCATGTTTTTATTCCCAAAATAGGACTAATTACTGCCAAATTTGGAAAATACTGCCATGTTTGAAATCTGGTACTGCCAAAATATGGCAGTAATTAGTCCTATTTTGGGAATAAAAACATGGAAGTCCTATTTTGGAATTTTCTAACTTTTTTAGTCCCATTTTGAGTAATATCTCCATAATAAACTCCAAGAGAGGTCTAACCAACTGAAAACTGAAAATTACCAAAGTTCAGTTTTAATTAGGTACACATACCCTCAACGCAAGTGTGTTCATTCGGTAATATACTGAATACCGAACCGAACCGAACTAAATCGGTTTGGTTTCATAAAAACCAAAAAACATTTGGTTCGGTAATCGATAAAACCGAATTACCAAATAGGCATTCAACAATATTTATGTAATAATTTATAAAATAAATATTTAAATATATTATGCTCCATCCGTCCCGCTATGAATGTCTCATTTTACTTTTTTGGTCCGTCTCACTAAGATTGTCGCATACCTTATTTGGTAAAGTTTGTGTGGTTCTAAGTCATTCTTACTTTATTCTTACTTTATCAATTCAATATCAATCACATAAACTCACTTTTATTAATAACCGTGCCACCTTCTCTTGTCCCAAACTTAGGGGGGGCGGAATTAGTATATAATATATAAATATACAACGAAATGTATATATAAATATATTTCGAAATATATTACTCCGTATAAATAACGATATATATATATATATATATATATATATATATATATATATATATATATATATATGGAAAAGATCCTGTCCAGCCGGAGGGACAGGATCTTCCGTCCGGCCGCCGCCGTTTGGGGCGGTTCCCGGTCGAGTTTTTTGATGAAATTTTTATGGAATGTTCCTCATCAAGTCTAGTTTATCCACAAAAAATTTCAGCTAAAAATTCGATCGGGAAGGCAGTCAAATAATTTTTTGAAACATAACTGCGTTTTATATGTTTAAGTTGGAGCAGTTATCTTCAAAAAATTATTTGACTGCCTTCCCGATCGAATTTTTAGCTGAAATTTTTTGTGGATAAACTAGACTTGATGAGGAACATTCCATAAAAATTTCATCAAAAAACTCCACCGGGAACCGCCCCAAACGGCGGCGGCCGGACGGAAGATCCTGTCCCTCCGGCTGGACAGGATCATTCCTCTATATATATATATATATATATATATATATATATATATATATATATATATTCAATATAAATATATAATACATAACGAAATATATACGGAGTATATACACACACACACACATATATATATATATATATATATGAATATTTATATATTTATGGCTAAAATATATAAATATATTATATATTTAATATTTATTATTTTATAAATTTCGGTATTTGGTACATACCGAAAACCAAAATATTTACCAAACCGAATACCAAATTTTCAAAATTATACGTACCGATTACCGAAGCGAAATTTTGGTTCGGTATCTGGTAGGTACTGAAATTTCGGTTATCGGTTTGATTTAGTCGGTTTACTGAATTGTGCACACCCCTACTCAACAGCTTTAATTCTAACTTAACCCAAAAAAATGTAAACCATAACTGTTTTTTCTAACCCTCGTGTCAAGAATCACGACTTGAACAAACTACAGAAGATTGCACTACATTCTTTCTTAAGTAAAGTGTAAACAACTAATTAACAATTTGTTAAACTGAAGCCCCAGAGGGAAGTTCAAAAAGAGGGGAATATACAAAACATCAACTGTGCGCACAACTTATCAACCTCAATACACTTTTGGTGGAACAACTAGACCAGGCCTTGCCAGCACTCCCCATAGGTGTGTCTTCATTTTCTACCACTGATTAGGGAAGGCCTCACGATAATTTGCATCCCCTGCTGCCGTCAGCTCTCGGCATGTAGCATCTCCTGCGCGTGAATTGAGTAGCTTCTTACTCAATCTGTCTTTACTGGTTTCTTTCTTCTTTTTCAACATAGATGCAAGGGTTTCTTTTTTGCTTCTTTCTGCACGAGATTTTGCTCCGCTGGCTGTATATTGCTCTTCTTCAGCATAATAAGAAGTTGAAGATGATGCAAGCGCAGCGTCACGAAGAACAGCTTCATTGTGTTCTCGTACCTTCGCTCGCTTTGCCCTCTTCAAACTCACATCCTTCTTTGCTTCAACTTTATCTCTCTCCCGGACGTTCTTCACTGCTTGTCTGGCCAGTTGAGTCAAATCTACCATTGAAGAGCACTCATGAATAGCCTTTCCTTTGTCTTGAGGAATGAGAGGCTTTCCTTCATCATCGCGAGGAACTATGACCCCATGGAATGGACAAGCTCTCAAGTCTCTCCTCTGGCAAAGTCCACCTTTCCTTAATAAAGGAGCACGACATGGTTGGATTTCAACAGGATCTTCTCTATACACAGTTGTATACACATTCAGCTCTGCAATTTTCTCAGCTGGAATGATCGCATCATAGTCTACCCTACCCCAGTGGCTGTCAAGATCCAAACCCCTTTGGTTGGCCAAAAAAACCCGCTTTGAGCCCCAGTTATCCAAGAGAGGGCCCCACTTTATGACTGGAGCTTTACCTAATAGTTCAGCATGCAATGGATTTGATTCACTGCTGATTTTTTTTGCATCCCCCTCTGGATGTCCATTACTGTTTTGAGAAGAAGCTTCACATCTCACGCCATCCTTCATTTTGTTTTGTGTATCGACAGGCTGTGTAGGCTCGAATGATCTAATATCACCATCTTCCCAGATGACATCATCATCCTCCCCATGGTTAATCTTTGAAAGAGTGCAACCTGAGGCTTCACATTTTGCTTTTACAGATTTGAGATGATTTCGAATGTCAATGAAGTCTTTCAGAGCGATGTCCCTAAACCTGGTATCCTCCGTTTCCACTCGTATGAGAACTGATATCCATTCTTGAACCGCAACCATATGTTTGGTCATTAGAACCTTATAGAGTTCCCTCAATGCATCAAAGATGACCTTATTGTCAGTACTCTCTCTAACCTTTTCCCCGTCCACCAAACAATCAAGACGGAGTTGTCGCAGTTCATAGTTGCGGAACTCGTCAACTTCTTCCTCATCGTCTAATGGAACCAACGGCATGCCCTCATCCTCATCCTTACTGTTAAGAATGTCTAAACATGTGCTAATTTCATCAGTTGTTGAGTGAATCTCATCTTTGATTGAACAAAAATTCTCCTTGAAAGTACCAAACTTTTTAAGCAAAATTTCTCTTGTCCTCATCTCTCTATCTCTTCTCTCCTGCTGAATCCTCAATGCATTTGCTTGCACGTTGGGAAACTGAAAGCGAAGTGTGTTTTTCAGATAATCATGCCCTAGCCTAAGCTGCCTGTAGTGAACTCCAAATGAATCATTCCATTTTTCCAGAAACTCAATCGCCTTGGCACGCAAAACAGATGCAACAGAAGCAGGGGCAGGGAGAGGTAGGTTTTTTCTGAATCCTACGCTTAAGGTTAACAATTGATCTAAATTCTCAACAAGTATAGCCCGAAAAAGCTTCGACCTCATGAAGATTTCATCTATGATAAGAAGTGAAAGATACCTAACCTGCAAATGATTAAAAGGCATACTGAAATTTAACATCCGAATCATAAATATTACTACGTAATCATTTTTATATCATTTCCAATGCAAATATCGATTTTTAAATTTCCCAATTATAATTCCAGAAAGGGTAGTAAAATTGAATTGCATAACTAGTCCTGCATCGAGGAATGCCTGCCATTTATTTATAAAGGCAGATATAGTGATATTAATTGGGCATTAGATGAATGGAACGTGTCAAAGCACGTAACCTGAGAGTGGTCGCGTTTCATGAGGGACATTAGGGTTTGGGCAGCAAGTCGTAACTCGGAGTCGGATTGCCGGACGACGGATTTGATGGCTTTAAGAAGGCGCGGATCCACTTCGGGGCTGGTTGAGTTTGTGGCCTTCTCTATCAGCCGTGCCGCCATCGTCTTCTCCCTTTCAGAACCACTCTCCATCTTCTTCACGGATGCATTTTCTCTGTTCCTCGCAGGCAGAGAACTAAAAAAGAAGTTTCATCTAACGGCCCGTTTGGATTGAGTGTCGGGAAGTGTCAGTAATGGAAGTGTTGAGGAGTGTTGGCTCTAACACTTGTTTGGGAGATTTTTTTAAAAACAATTGAAGTGTTAGTAAGTGTTTAAAAGTGTTAGGAAAAAGAGATATTTACCTAAATAGGATTAAATTAATCTTTAATTGCCAAAATAGGACTAAAGTGTAAAAATTTCCTAAATAAGAGTTATTATTTAAAATTGGACAAAAACACCCCTGAAGCTTGGAAGTCATAAAGCCGCTGACCAGAACACTGGAACACCGGCCGCTGTCGACGTCGGTCGCCGCCGTCACTGCCGGACATTGCCGTCGCCTCAAAAACTGGTTGTTGTTGCAGATCAGGACGTCGTCGATGCAGATCAGGCCATCCCTGATGCAGATCTGGTGGGTTTCGGTGGAGATCTGGCCAGATCTATCCTCCGTCGTCCGTCGGCCGTCGGCCGCTGTCCATGCAGATCAAGCCACCGCTGACACTTGCCGCTGCAACTCCGACATACTCAGTTGCAGATCTGGTTGTTGCCGTCGTGAATGCCAAGGTTTATCATTGTAGATCTGGTTGTTGCCGCCCAGAATGCAACATTTTTATCAAAATGTCAAAATGAGTCGAAAATGCCATTTAAATGGCATTTTTAAAGAAAAAATACAAATTTTTGTAGAATAAGAATGCCATTTTAATGGCATTTCCAGAATGCCATTTTTTGGTAGAATAAGAATGCTATTTTAATGGCATTTTTTTACAAATCAAAGAACAAGAGAAGAGGGGAGGAAGCCCAGGAGTAAAAATCACAGATGATAACTTGACCTTAAGAAGAGAAGAAGACCTCCGGCGGTGACGGCAGCGGACTTCGAATCAACGGCGGCGGACTTCGAATCAGCGACGGCAGACTCCGAATCAACGGCGGCAGACTCCGAACCAATGGCGGCGGGCTTCGAACCAACGACAGTGGGCTTCTTGGCTTGGTTGTTGTTGTGCAAAAGGGAAGGAAGAGGAGATGTGCAGGCGGTGCAGTGAAGGAGAAGAAGATGTCTTGGGACTTGGAGAGAAGAAGATGCGCACTAATAAAACAAAGGGAAACAGTATAGGGGTCTTGGGACTTGAGTGGAGCGGACAAATAATTAAGGGTAAAATTGGAATCATACGAAATTTTGGTCCTATATAAGAACAGAAACAAAAGTACTCCCATGTGAGCATATCCGGATTTTTTTAGTCCCATTTACAACCAATTTTTTTAGGAAAAACCACCCTAACACCTCAATATGTGACTTTTTTAACACCCCAAATCGGAGTGTTTTGAAGTGTTGGACAAGCATTACCCTTCATATTACCGTTCTAACTCCATCCCCCATTCTATTTGGGTGCCGACAACCTGGCCGTCTTCGTCGTCAGCCCGTCACTAGAGTACCACTGTGGTTACTGTAGCCTTGGTTTATTAGTTTGATTGTCCTGATTTTGGCACTGTGATCATGTATAATCGGAGATGCATGCCTTGGATTTTAATTTGTCTCTACACATGTCGTCATCCACAAGTTTTTATAATTGTAGATTCATTTTTGTAAGGAACAAGAGATTCATGGGTTGGCCTTCGTATATAGGTATACGTGTGTGATTCTGGTCCAGGGAGAAGGTTTTGAGAAGCAGATGTATTTTCAATTTTCCAGATCGAATTTATATTACATATTTACATCTAAAATTTAAATGAGGATATGATTGTCAATTTAACTGAAACACTTCCGTTATTAACACTTCATTTTTTTAACTCTCCCAAACATGGTATATTTATATTCAACACTTACACTTCCCTTCCTTTCCGGGCCCTTACCAACACTTACTAACACTTCCATTACTAACACCTCTCAACACTCAATCCAAACAGGCCGTAAGGTGTGTTAGGTGTTTGGATCTGCTTTGAAAAAAAAAAAACATAATCAGTTCCAAACTCGATGCATCACATAAGCCAGCGGAGTTTTCATGAGAAAACCCCTAAAAAAATACTCAGTAACTTATTATCCTTTTCTTCTTTTTCGAATCTAACGGCCTGTTTGGATGATGTGTTCAGGAGTGTTAATAATGGAAGTGTTAAGGAGTGTTGACCTTAACATTTGTTTGGAAGAGAAAATGAAAAACAATTGGGGTGTTAGTAAAGGCTAGGAGGTGTTAACCATAACCTTCCTAACACCTTTAACTTATCACTTTTTTAACACCCCAATTTGGGGTGTATTGAAGTGTTGGACAAGTTTTACCCTTCAATATTTTCCTCCGTCTGCAATTCTACGGTCTACCACTTCTCTCCTGTGTTTCACTGTTTTTGTTTCGTGGTTTCGTTCTTCTCCTTTTCCAGTCATCTTCTTCCCTCAAATCTTCTTTTGTTTTGATAGCAACGACTCACCGTCGCCAACGCACTGGATAGCTGCTCCGGCTGACTTCATCGGACGCCACCGCCAAATGTTTCTCCTCCTCCTCCTCCTCCTCCTCCTCCTACTCCTCCTTATTCTTCTTCTTTTCGGATCTCCTTTTGCATTTCCTTCTCATTTGTCCATGTGATTGCAAAAGTTTGCTGTTTAGGATCACATTCTATTTGAGAGGGAAGTTTTTCCGAATCCCTTGCTTCAAGCCTACTTACGGCTCCGACTATTTGAATCACTTGAGTCTCCAAGTTTGAAATGCTAGACTTGGTCTCATTTTGGAATTGCACCATGTTGTTTTGCATGGTGGTCATGTTGGTAGTAATAGCCCCAACCATATCTTCCGTAGACATGTTAGAGTTGGAGAACGGATCATACCTCATGTGAGGTACATCCTTTTCGTAACCAACATCATCAATTTGTTCAAGGTATTCATCTTGGAGCTTTGGACAGAAATCCGTAAGATGCCTGTGAGACATGCAAATATTGCATGTCTTGGCATCTTGAGCTTTTGAGCTTAAGATAAATTCCTTTATTAGAGAAGTCAAGAAAGAAATTTGACTGTCTAAGGATGAAAAGTTGGTATCCATATACTCATAACTCATGTAAGCTCAGAAAATAGAAGAGTAAGATTTTTTTTAATATTTTTTTATTTTTTTATTTTTGATTTTTATGAGATAAAATAAAAAGAAAAGTAATTGCCTTTCCCCAGCAACGACGCCAAATTTGACGAGCACTTTGTCGTAGTGCGTCAAAATAAATTCAATACTAGCACTAATACGTAGTATAGTGAAGTAGAGTTCGTATCCACAGGGAAAGGAATAATTCTCTTTTCAATTAACTAGTAAATAAAAGGGGGGTTTTATGGTTGAATGATTTAATTTAATTAAACACGAAGATGAACGACTTATATGTGATTTAATTCAAGAATAAAAGGACTTGGCATTGCTACTTTCCACTTGTTGATATATTTTAGTCGATCATTGTTATATCTATAACTTATCCCCTCTCGAATACTCAATGGAGGAGTATATCCAATTCATCGAGAGTAGTTATTAACAACGACCGTTCATTAATAACCCTTACTATTAGTCAAGTATAGAACACCGCCATATACCGACTTGATATTAGCATTTAATCTCTTAACTCCTTGATGAAATCAATTGAGATTGATAACCTCAACACAACGATTTCGGTTTAACCAACAAAATTAATCCCTCTTAAGTTTATTAACCACGACCGTGCATTAATAAACCGAAGTTACTTACTTGTGAAACCATCAACGATTAACAAGCGTATTCGTCGATCGATTCTAGTAATAATTAATATATGAAACAAAACTAGTTGATCCTTTAAGTAATGTTCAAAATATTAATATGAAATATGAATAAGAATTAATTAATATTCAAGGAAGAATATTAAAGATGATAAATCCTACTATAACTAATGTCAAGATGTTAACTAATTGTCATCTTAGCAACACTCCCCAACATTAATATATAGAGGAAGAAAATAAATACTACTATAACTAACGTCGAGATGTTAACTAATTGTCATCTTAGCAACACTCCCCAACATTAATATATAGATAGATTAAGAGAATAATTAATATTCAAGGGAAGAAGTTAAGAAAAGAACTCACCACTTTAATAATCAACAAGCTTCAAGAGCAACACCAAGAAATGGAAGTTTAACTCCTCATTTGGAGACTAAACATGCTATAAAAATATAAAAGAAATACTATTCTAAGTTGAGCTTACAAGTATGGAAGAAACATTGATTAAAAGTAAAGGAAAATGGGGCTATTTATAGGTGTTTTCAACACCTATGGCCGGATACCCGGCCGGGTTTTTTAGATACCCGACCGGGTATTTGTCAAAATCAAATATTTTTCTCACGATTTTGTGTTTTCTGCACGTCTTTTTGTCCGGGTCACTTCATACCCGACTGGGTAAAGGCTATACCCGATCGGGTAAGTCACCAAATCACATTTCTTGCATGATTTCTTGTTCCCTTGCACTTTCTTTTGATCTTGTAAGATCCCTTCTATGATCCTTTGTTGATTCTTGATTGATTCTTGCTCAGGATGATTCTAAAATTACTAAATTACAACAAACTAGAAAAATAAAATGATTGCACCGTAAATGTGCAATTACCACAACAACACACCGTAAAAAGTAATTAAAAGTAAAAATATAAACACTCAAAAATCAATGCAATCAAGTGTCTTTAGTTAGCGACCAAGCTTGCTATTCCCTTCCGGGATAGCAACTGTCGCCTTTACATGATGATCAGCCTTATCATCGCATCGTCATCACTCATCATTATTCAAATCGGCTCATCATCATCGCCATCCGCACATCACGATCGGCCTCTTGGCACGACGTGATTATCTATCTCAAGACCGGTCTTAGTCATCCTCACTTCATGGATGACGACCGTTGCGTGGATTTCCGGACCGGCTCCTCAATGCCAACGTCCTTGCATCACGGCAGGCCACCTGGTCTTAACGTGATCATTTATTTGAAGGCACGGCAGACCCCTCGGTCTCAACGTGTTCATCTATCTGAAGACCGGTCTCATCCTCCCACTTCATGGATGAGGACCGTTGTGTGGATTTCAGGACCGGCCCCTCAGTGCCGACGTCCTTGCATCACGGCAGACCCCTCGGTCTCAACGTGATCACTTATTTGATAACATGGCAGACCCCTCGGTCTATACCAGGTGGAGTTTTGTGGAAAGATTTTATTTCAATATTATTTTCTCTTTAGTAGCAATTGTTTATGTTTTAGTCCGAGTAAATTTGATTTGAATGTTTGGGTTTTTGGAGTTCTTTTGATAGGCAAGGTTTTGGTTCCGATCGTTTTAGGCCTAAATTTGTCCGTTTCAGGTTTAGCGAGTCATGTTGCTTTGTATGAGGTGACTGACTCTAAGTCTACTCCTAGAGTTTATGATTGGATCTGTAAATTCTGTCTAAAGGTTTTCCTGTACGCGTTCTCGATTTTAATATAACGTCCGCTCTTTTATGATAAAAAACTTGTAGAAAATTAGGGTTTGCAAAAGTTGGTTGGCATAAGAATTAAGCAAATGTAATAAATTGAATATAGGCATTGTGCTTGACACTGAAGAGAATGTGCCAAAAACATATATGATTGTTCGAATAACGAGAGAAATATTTTATTTCTTAATTTTTATGTGTCTATCTCTCTCATGTCACATGTGCACCGTTGATGTTTTTGAATTGGAGATGCTCTCACATAAAATTTGTAATTATTGGTCATGTAAAATTTATGCGAATAAAGCAGCTATATAAAGTGGTTAAGTAATATCTGATTCTAGAAGTGATTAATATACGTAGTATAAGGTAACTATATAGCATAATTATGGTGGTATTGCCTTTGAGAATGAGTATTTTCAACCTCAGACCAAACTAGATCAAACTAGATCATACAAGATTAAACCAAATCATACTAGATCTGGACATTTATATAATAAACAGAAACCAGATATTACCAGATCATACCTGTTGGGATATTGGGTCCAGGCCCAATATCCCTAGGCCCAAATCCAGGAAGAAGCAGCAAGCCCAAAGAACCTCCGAACGGCATTCGGGATAAAACTTATACTTGGAACATTCTGGGTAACGATTATGCCAAGGTATCAAGGCCTAAATATCGATCGGCGTTCGGGACACTTCAGGTAAAAATTATCACTTATGGCGGGGTCCCACACACCGAACACCTTGCCCGAACGGGCAATCAGCAAGTGGAGGCCGCATTTAATGCTGGATCATGGCGGCAGCAAGTGGGGGCATGGGTGCTTACATGGCAGAGGTGATAGCCTACCAAATTCGACCACGTGTCCACCTCACCCATCCCTATTTTAGTATAAATACCCATGTTTAGATCATTGTAAAGGGTGAGCATCTTAACACTCAGAGCTTAGCAATAGATTTACATCTCCCATCCTTGTAATCTCTTATTCATCTACCGTTCGGGTAGTTTCAGTGTAATTACTTAATTACAGAATATAAGTAAGTTCTTGAGTTGGATATTATTTCACTATTTTATATTTTATACACATTTTCAACCCTACCAAATATCCCTACAAAATCCAAGGCTTGTGTTGGGCTTTCGGATCTTCGGGACAAAACCTCAACATTGGCGCTGTCTGTGGGAAACCACACTAAAAGTCCAGGCAAAGCCGAGATCTAAGCACCATTTTTTCTTGAAAATGGCTAGACTTACTACCGCGACACCGAGTTCTACGTCCAGAGGCCGAGGAGGCAATAGATCCTCTGAGGGGTGGTCCAGGCAAGGACACGCCAGTGGCAGTGCCACCCGGGAGTTCGAGCAAATCATCCCCCAGGATGTAAGGATGAATCCTCAGTTGATGAGGGACATGGCGGAGGCCATGCAACGCATGGCGGACGAACAGGAACGGGGCTACACTGATGAAACTCATGAGCCACCATCCCCGTTGCGTCCCATGCCATCTTTCGACGAAGACGAGGACATTGAGACCACGATGGCCTCAGTACATTCCGAGGAACACCGCAGGAACCACTGGAGGGCCCATACCCCCAAACGTGAAGCACCGGCCAGCCGAACCCCGTCCGCCCCTCGAAACGGATATAGGGAACCTACCCCCATGGTAGATCCCGTTGGACAACACTTCCAGTATATCCAGAGGGATGGGGAACGCTTCATCCGGAGGAGGGCTAACACAGCTGCTCCCCCCCAAAACAGAATACCGGAATATGTCGATGCCAGGATACCACACACTCCCCGAACGGCCCAAGAGGACGAAATGGCCGAAATGAGGAGACAGATGACTGAGCTCAGAGAGCAGGTCAATCGGACGCCCCAACAAACCCCGCCAGCACGGGTTGGGATCACCTCTCCTTTTACTAGGGAAATCATGAACGCCAAAATCCTGAAGGACTGCCGTCCCTCGACCGGCTTAGCATACGATGGGGTGGGAGATCCCCACGTACACCTGAGGAGTTACCAGGGTGGCCTCATGCTATTGGGGGCCACCGACGCGGCAATATGCAGGCTGTTCTTCAGTACCCTTCGGGGACCAGCCCAGGAATGGTTCGGAACATTACAACCCGGATCGATCGGGAGCTTTGCGGAGCTATCCACCTTGTTCCTGGCTCAGTTCGCCTCCAGCACAACCCCGAAATTACATTTCGGGTATCTAACCAGTGTGAGACAAGGGCCTAAAGAATCAATCTCCGGATTTCTCACCAGGTGGAGGACCGAAACCCTGAAGGTGACCGGCATGACAGATGAGACTGCCATCCTTCTTTTCACCGATGCTCTTCAGACGGGAGATTTATACAGGGAGCTGAAGAGAAATCCGGGGACCAGCTACCCAGACATCCTGGAAAGGGCCAGGAACTATGCGGCCCTGGAAGAAGAGATCAGGATAAGGGACCGAACGCCCCCGCAACCTCCCACTTCAAGACTGGCAGAACGTCTGGGACCCACGCCAGCGGCTGCAGCACCTCATCGAAGGACTACACGCTTTACCCCCTGGTCATGTCTATAGCTGGCGTTTTCCATTTGGAACACAACGCCATTCCTCCCCCTACTGACACAAGGCCCGTGATGGGACCTACCCCAAGCTCCTACTGCAGATACCACCAGCGGAATGGGCACCTCACGAAGGATTGCCACGCCCTACATGTGGCAATTGAGGACCTGATCCAAAAGGGCTACCTGAGGAAGTATGTCAGCACCAATCTGAACAGCCCTTCCCCCAACCAGCGCCCTCCCCGATCCAATAGCTGGAAGAGGGATGCCCAGCGGGATGCAGAACCCAGTAATGATTCATACCTTCCCCCTATAGAGGAGGCTGAGGGGTCTGGGAATCCGGGAAAAAAGCCACGATTGGAGGTGAAAGTCATCTTTGGTGGAGGGGAGACCGGTGATACGGCCGCCGAACGTAAGAAATTTGAGCGCAGCCTCTATGTCGCCACTGTAGCTGCACCTCCCACAAAGAAGGGCCGCTTGGAGCCAGTTACGTTCGGGGCGGCCGATCTACCCAACTCACCAAGTCCGCACAGGGACGAGCTAGTGGTGAGTATGTGTATAGACAACGCCTTGATCCACCGAGTTCTGGTGGACACGGGAAGCAGTGTGAACGTGCTGTATCTACGCACGTTGGAGAAGATGAAGCTGAAGAAGGACCAGCTGACCAAGCTGAAAACACCGCTGGCTAGCTTCACCGGCAATGTAATAGAGGCAGAAGGCACCATCCAGCTTCTGGTAGAAATTGGCGATGAAATCCACCGAGCGGCAGTCCGGATGACGTTTGTGGTGGTGGATATTGCATGTGCCCACAACGCCATATTGGGCCGTCCGGGGCTAGAAGATCTGGAGGCAATTGCCTCTGTTCGACACTCATGCATCAAATTCCCAACTGACACCGGTGTAGGAGTGGCCCGAACAGATCCTGCCATAGCCCGAACGTGCTATCGGGAAGCTTTGAAACAAATGACCACCCGGGGACAGCGGGTAAACAGCATTGAGGTACAGACCCGGCGTACGGAGTTCGAGGGACGCCCCGAGCCAGCCACCCTCCTAGAATACATCGAGCTTGACTCCCCTCCCGATCGTAAGCTTGCGATCGGGGCGGACCTTGAAGGGGGAATCAGGGAGGGGGTGATCGCTGTCCTGAAGAGATTCCAGGTCCTATTTGCCCGAGGACCCGAAGACATGCCGGGAATTGATCCGGCCCTCATCTGCCACAAGTTGGCCGTTCGGCCTGATGCCAGGCCAATCCAACAAAAGAAAAGATATCAGGCGGCCGAACGGCGGGAATTCACAAAGCAGGAGGTAGCCACCTTACTAAGAATCAGGCACATTAGACCAGTCATCCATGTCGAATGGTTGGCTAATGTGGTCCTTGCTCCAAAGGGATCTACTTGGAGAATGTGTGTGGACTATTCCGATCTGAACAAAGCCTGCCCCATGGACCCCTATCCTGTCCCACGAATAGACCTGCTGGTGGACGAAACGGCAGGATGTGAACTGCTGAGCTTTATGGATGCCTTTCGGGGTTATCACCAAGTCTTCATGCACCCAGATGATGCAGAAAAAACTGCGTTCGTCACCTCGGACGGCGTGTTCTGCTATATCGTCATGCCGTTCGGGTTGAAGAATGCAATGGCCACTTTTCAAAGAATGATCGGCATACTCTTCAAGGAGGTACTGGGGGTAACCATGGAGGCATATGTAGATGACATCCTAATCAAAAGCAGGAAGAAGGAGGACCATGTCCGGGATATGGAAAGGGTCTTCGGGATCATGCAGAAGGCCAACATGAGACTGAATCCAAAAAAGTGCGCCTTCGCAGTCAAGGGAGGCAAATTTTTGGGTTATATGATGAGCGAGCGGGGGATTGAGCCTAATCCTGAGAAAGTAAAGGCAATCATGGACATGGAGGCACCACGGAACTTGAAAGAAGTTGACCGGAAGGTTAGCGGCTTTGAGCCGATTTATGGCTAAACTGGCCGATCAAGCCATTCCATTTTTCCAAATAATGAAAAAGGCCAACCCGTTCGAATGGACAGCGGAATGTCAGGCAGCTTTTGAAGACTTCAAATTGTACCTGTCTTCCCCCCTGGTCTTAACTAAAGCAGACCCAGGGGAACATCTCTATATGTATCTGGCTGTGGCTGATCTGGCGGTCAGCTCTGTTTTGTTAAAAGAAGAGGAGGGCGTTCAGCGCCCTATTTACTTTGTGAGCAAAGCCCTGAACGGGCCAGAAACCAGGTACACCCTACTGGAAAAAACCATTTTAGCATTAATTGCTACCATCAAGCGACTGGCACCCTATTTCCAGGCACACCCAGTCACCATCTACACCACCCAGCCCCTGGCCACCATACTGAGAAATCCTATGGCAAGTGGGCGTATCACCAAGTGGTCCCTCCTGATCGGGCAGTATGAAATAGACTTCAAGCCTCGCCCCACGATCAAGGGACAGGCTTTGGCTGACTTCATTGCCGAATGCACTGCCAGATCAACTGAAGAAGGGACGGACGGAGAAGTACAGGGCCATTGGTGGGAAATGTATGTGGATGGAGCATCTAGTAACAAAGGCTGTGGTGGGGGTGCTGTGATCACATGCCCCGAGGGGTTCAAGGCATACTACTCTGTACAGTTTGACTTCAGGGTAACCAACAATGAAGCCGAGTATGAAGCCCTTATTGCTGGTTTAAAGTACGCCAAGGCCCTGGGGGCCAGCAGATTAAAAGTCCGTTCGGATAGTCAGCTGGTGGTAAGCCAGATTAATGGGTCTGCCGAGGTTAGGGAAGAACGGCTAAAGGCCTACAAGGAACTAGTTGAGGAAGAAATCGGCAGGTTCGAACAGGTGGTGATTGACCAGATTCCCAGAATCGAAAACAGTGAGGCAGACATCCTATCCAAACTGGAATGCGCCGTTCGGGATGATCATGCCCCAGGCATCCCTGCACACATCCAGAGGTTCGCGCAGAAAGAGATACTGACCACACCGGCAACAATGGTTGTACATGTAGATGCCGTGTCCTATGCCGTCCCAAGCTGGGTCACTGACTTGACGAATTACCTGAAGGATGGGACTTTGCCGAACGATAAAAATGACGTGTACAACCTCACTTGTATACAGCGAAGGGCCCCCATGTTCGAACTAGTGGACGGACAGCTGTACAAAAAGACGTTCGGAGGGCCATATCTGAAATGCCTTCCACCCGATCAGGCAGCCGCTGTGATGGAAGAAATTCACGAAGGTATCTGCTCCAGCCATCAGGGGCCAAAAACCTTGGCTAGGAAGATCATCCTGCAGGGTTACTATTGGCCAACTATTCAGCAGGACTGTTTTGAGCACACAAGGAAGTGCAAAATATGTCAGCTCTACGCGCCAGTACCTGGGCGGCCTGCGACCTTTTACACTCCAATGACCATATCATTACCATTCGCTAGATGGGGGATCGACTTGCTAGGGCCCCTACCTAACGCGACCGGAGGAAGGAAGTACATCATAGTAGGGATTGATTACTTCACCAAATGGGTGGAAGCTGAACCCCTGGCCAGTATCACGGAGTTTCAATGTCAGCGTTTTGTTTGGCAAAATATTATATGCAGATTCGGGCTGCCCGAGCAGGTCATCACGGATAATGGGCGGCAGTTTGTGAGCAAGAACTTCGAGGACTTCCTCACTAGATGGGGAATCAAGCATTCAAGAGCTTCCGTAGCATATCCGCAGGCGAACGGACAGGTAGAGAACATGAACAGAACCATCATGGATGGTATAAAAAAGAAGCTCGAAGATTACGCGTCAACCTGGCCCGAACAGTTAAACTACGTCTTGTGGACATACAGGACAACTCCCCGAACAGCAACCGGGGAGACACCGTTCGCCCTCGCTTATGGATTTCAGGCTAAGGTCCCAACTGAGGTCTTGGTGCCCACTCACAGAACCATCCACTATGATCCTGAGCAGAATGAGGACAATCTGCGGGCTGAACTCCACTTCATAGAAGAAAGAAGGGATCTCTCAGCTTTACGAATGGAGGAATATCACCGGGCGACTAAGAGGCATGTGGATAAACAGGCTAAAATCCGTTCGATCGAAGTCGGAGACCTTGTCCTGAGGAATAGAGAAAAAAGCAAACCGCTAGAGGGCGGAATGATGTCAAAGAATTGGGAGGGACCATACCGGGTCTGGAAAAAATACCGGATAGGGACCTTTTCCCTACAGGATACCGAAGGCTGTCCGGCAGGGATATGGAACGCTACGCACTTGCGGAAATTTTATCAATAAAAAAACGGCTGTTGCCACCTCTGAAGAAAAAAAAAAAAAAAAAAAGAGGGAGAACAATGCTTCCAAAGAGGCCAGAGTTAAGAGGAATACTGCGAGCCAAACGGCATCAACATGCCGAACGGCATCACCACAAACTCGGCCGAAAGTCTCACCTTGATCTATAGATGTCATTTATCTCGATCCATGGGGAGCCATCATCTCAGCACAAAAAAAAAAAAAAAAAAATTATATACAATGTGCAGGATACCAAGCCCGGACTCGGCTTGGGAGATGGTGTAAAAGATCTTGAGTAGGACGAACCGGGCGGCATCCGAAGTCATAGGGTGACCGAGCGGGGGATCGGGACTCTGGTCTTAAAATCTTGCCTTGGGTATACAGCTCGCCTGAACTTTATGGTGGTGAAACCCGAGCTGTATCCTGGAGGCGAGTCTCCATTTTGGTAGAGAATAAGGGGGAGACCCGAATTGGGAGCCTTATTCTCAACGGTCCAGGATGGACATCTCAACCTCATAATATGGGTGACCCCGGACGGTAAAACCGACGGTATGCATCGAAATTATGGGCTTGGAAGATGGCAGACACTACACGAATTGTGGAACTGTCTTGCAGCAAGAGGTGATTGCCTTGCGGACAAGGAAAAACGCGGATGATAACCCGAACAGGTTAGTTTATCCTTCAGGGAACAACCAGTCGACGGTAATAAACCGGACGGCATGCATCTGAAACATGGTGCTCGGGGGCGCAGCAAGCATTTAACATTGATGACTTGCGCGTTCAAGGAACAACCAGTCGACGGTAATAAACCGGACGGCATGCATCTGAGACATGGTGCTCGGGGGCGCAACAAGCATTTAACATTGATGACTTGCGCGTTCAAGGAACAACCAGTCGACGGCAATCAACCGGACGGCATGCATCTGAAACATGGTGCTCGGGGACGCAGCAGGCGTTAAACATTATGTCTCGCGCGTTCAGGAAACAAAGAACAACAGACGGAAATCAATCGAACAGCTTGCACCCCAACTTTGGTGTTAGGAACGGGCCGAACAGCTTACATCTCAAAAAAAAAAAAAAAAAATTGATTGAGTGTTCGGGAAGCAAGTCATTCGGAAACAAATCAATCTTTATTCTTCGGCACTACTGACCGGGAATTATACATGAGAAGAAGAAAAGGAGGTTACAACAGAGATAACTAAGCTACGGGAGGATCCTTGTTCGGCACGGCATCCGAGTTGGAGTTCGGGGGATTGGCTGAATCTTTAGCCTTCTGCCTCTTCTCCATCACCCGTTGATAAGCACGGCAGAATAAGGGATCGAAACCTTCCTCCTTGGGGTCGAAGGGTTCATCGAACGATTCCTTGATCACCTCTAGATTCCGGTCGACCAGCATGTCCTGGCACTTAACAAGGGTGTCCCTTGCTAGAGCATTGGCGAAGGCTGTCCCGGACGGGGTCTCATCAAGAAGCTTGAGGCCATCATGTAATGGGTCCTTGCTCCTCTCTAAGAATTCGCCCAGATGCTTGCCGAGGAACTCCCGAGCAGTATTTTCTAGGGCGAGGTTCAGGCCTTTCCCCCTTTGGAAGTCAATCACCGCCTTCGTGGTGATTTTGGAAACATCGGCGGCATAGGGGGCAGGGGGATTATCCCCCTTGGCCTTCTCAATTTTCAGGCCAGCGGCTTCGGCAACCTTCACCTTGGCACGCAGATCACGGATTTCCCGATCGCGTCGTTGGAGCCTCTGCTCCAGTTCAGCCAGCTCCTCCCTGGCTTTATCACCCTTGTTGGCTCGATCTTGGAGATCTGCAGCCATCTTCCTAGCAGCAGCCAAAAGGGTTTGGCTCTCGTCCAGCTCCTGATGAAGGAGGGTCATCTCCCGTTCAGCTGCTAGGAAGGCCCGGTGATAGTATGTACCGGCCTGTGGAAAAAGAAACAGCAGTAAGAACAAATCCAAAAAATGTTATGAAAAGGAATAACTGGACAGTCAAAGGCATACCTTAAGGGACTCAGCATGGCCTGCTTCGACCAAATCAGACCAATGGGTCAGGTTGGTGAAACCCTCTCCAGCCTTCAAGGAAGTGCTGCACCACATGGAGGATGCAGTCTGCCCGAACAGCGTCCGGCATTCGGCTCGGGGGCCCATGGCGGAAAACTCCACCGTCAACCGATCGGGGATCGGGAGACTATCTGAAGCAACACCTCCCCTGTTGCCCAGCTTCCTTGGAGGAGAGGGGACCGCAGGCATCCTCTCCACAGAAGGGTCCGTCAGATCAATGACATGATCGACCGGGACCAAGGCTCTGCTCTCAATCGTTGGCCGCTTGCTAACGGGCCCAGATTCCCGGCCAGCGGAAGAACCTGGCTGAATAGCCCTCTCCCTTCCCTTGCTGACTATGGCGGTGGAGGAAGGAGTAGGAGCAGGACGCTTTATGGAAACGGGGGGAATCACACCTACAGGAAAGAACGAAGGGAAATGAACAAGAGGTTGAAAAATACACCGAACAAACAAAGTAAGGGAAGAAACATACCAATGCCAGCAGCTAGCATCTTAGCAGGAGTCAAGAAGGACCGTAGGTTCTTGGAACCAGCCAGACGGAGCCTTTCGTACTGGCAGACGATAGCTGCATCCACCCTTGGGGAGGCATCCTGAACAGGATAGGTGTTCCACCGATCAGGGAAAGGAAGCGGCGACCCCACGTATACAAACACAAATCTTTCCTCCCATTTTTCCGGAGGTGTGGGGTTGTCAGTAAAGAGCGAACGGCCAGGACGGGCCACAAGCCGCAAGTACCCGGTGATCCAGTAGGGCTGAACGCCGTAGCAATGCAAAAAGAGATCGGCGCTAGGAGCAATCCCCAGCTCATGGCACCAGACAATAAAGCCGTTCAGGATCCTGTAGGTGCTGGGCACGAACTGTGCCGGCAGTACTGATACCCGGCGGAGGAACTCCACAATGAACGGGTGCAAAGGGAACCTCAAACCAGCAACCAAGGCATCCATATGCACAACCACACATCCCGGACGGTGTCGCATGGGATGTTTGATGAACCCCGCATTGAACTGACGGGGTGGTGGTAGTAATTGGCGGAGCGTCTGTTCTGCATCAGCAGGAAGGCGTTGACGTTGCTTCCTGATGCAATGGAAGTTCAAACTATAACGGGGGGGCCGTTCAGGCATGCCCTTATTATAGATGGCTAGGTCATCTCCCGACTGACATCCATCATCAGGGAGGGGCTGTTCGGGATGAAGTGGGGCAGAAGACCCGTTAGAACCCGACGATCGGGTAGATGTGCCTTGATCTTTGGGGTGAGCTTTTCCCCTGGAAAGGCGAATCAAAGTGGGGGCCATATCTTCGGAGTCTGACGAACCAGAAAAGGCAGACATTAATTGTGAATAACGGAGAAAATTCTAGAGAGAGAAAGCTTGAGAGAATTCAGAAGCAGCAGAAAAAACTGAAACAAAGTAGCTGCATCCTTATATAAGGAAATACAACCGCCAGGAATTCGAGTGAATAATAGACACGTGTCAAGGCGGTTGAGGGAAGTTAAAGCATCCTTTGGGGTGGATGAACACCCGAACGGGGTTGAAATCAGCAAAGTTCACGAACCTCTTAAAGCGTTTCCCCGGACGGGATAAGAGAAAAGGGCTACAAGCGTTTCCCCGAACAGGAAGGAAATTTAGCGCGGTGATAAAATGATGGGCGTACCCGAACAGTATGGTTATCTAACATGGAAGAATTTGACAGATGCAACAAGGAGAGCAAAAGTACATACCGAATACCGGACACAATGAAAAGGGCACAAGGGTCTTATATTGAGATCATAAGTACAGACTGAACGGTTCATTATACGCAACATGTGTTAACAAGATTATCAAGTCCTGAATTCTGGATTTAACAAGAAGTTCACCCGAACAGGTGACCTGATCGCTTCCGATTATGGAGATCAACAAAGCAACATGAAACGTATTACAGAGGCGAATTGATAGGTGAAAAACAAATATAAAGTACAGTAAGTCACAAAGACGAGATGAGCAGGCAAAAATTGTATATTCATCGGCTCTACTGGCCGGAAAGTACAAAAATTACTGATTCAAAGGAAAGTAAATACAAGATAATGTCTAATCTACTGATCGGGGTGATCTTCATCATCTTCATCATCGTCATCATCAGCTTCGTCGATGATCTGCACGACCTCCATCCCCAGGGCTCGCCGGCACTTTTTCATCTGTGCCATCAGGGCATTCAGATGACCCGGATGGAGATCAGAGGGGAAGTCAGAAGATTGCACTGGTCGGCCCATGTGCTTTTACAGGAGGGGGAGGAGAGGCTGGAGCATATGTTGACAGCCTGAGCTGTAGACCCCTCGGGCGAGATTGTCAGCCCACTCCTTGGTGATAGGGTGCTGATCGAGCACCCTGATCCCCTCCTTCTGGCGCTCTTCCCCGGCCAGTCTCTCCAGATGCCTAACGAAGACAGCGGGGAGCTGTTCAGTGGCGTATGCTTCCTTCAGAGCCAGAAACTCCTCGGAAGCTTTAAAAGAATCCCGGACGGCAGAAAGATCAACTGTCATTTCAGCCGGGCCATCCGGGATTTGAGGGGGGGCCTCAGAAAACTTGACCTGAGCGGCCTCAGCTGCCGCGATCTTGGCCTGAAGAGAGCCCACCTTGACACGAAGCTCCCCGGCCTCAGCTTCCAGCCTCTTCCGCTCCTCGGCGAATGCTCGCCGTTCGGCCTCCACGGCCTGCTCAGCTGTTTCCTTGGCCATCAGCAGGCCCTGTTCTTTAGCTTGCCTGGCCTCTCTGAGTTTCAGGCTGTATATCCCCGCCTAATGATCAGAAAGTAAGAAATGAGCGCATGGTAAGCTATTGAACGGAGAAAAGGGGAAAAGTAAATTATGAACACAAGATAAGGAACTACCTTCAGAACAGTCAGAGCAATACACTCCTCGGCCTCCTCCACCGGTATCGGGGGAAGATTGTGGCCATTGAAGAATCCCGATGTGGACCAGATCTGGCTTGCCGGACAGCCACCCCGCTCCAACATCTCATGAGCAGGATCATAGAGGGAGATCTGCTCGAACTGACTAGCCAAGTCAGCCTGATGGGCAGCCACCTCCTCAGCAGAGAAATGGTGGGACTGCTGGTCAGAAAAAAGCTGATCCATCAGCGTGTCAGCATGGGTTTGCTGATCAGAAGCAACCTGCTGCACAGGTTCTACATCCCGAACAGGTTCAGGCTGCTCGGGGAGGAGGGGGGCGGATTGGGAGGATATCCCCTGATCGGCCTTCCTCAACCTTTTCCTCTTTGACTTCCTCTGCTGCTTAGGAGGGGAAGTTGGTGGCTCATCATCAAATCCCACAGTGAATAGCCTGCTATCATCCATGGCCGGTTGTTCGGGGTTATCTCCTTCGGACTCTGATCCGCCTTGCTGAGGAGCTGGCAAAACAAACAAAGCGCAAAAATTAGTACCGAGCGGTTCGCACATGGATAAACAAAATTGTTTCTCACACGGGAAGGACCGCCCGGACCATGGTACTTGGTTTTCAGTCAAGAAACCCAGGAATACGGGCAGTACCTATCCCGGCTTTAATAAGCCGTTCGGGAGTCAGATATGGCATAATCTGGAAGCAACCACCCGCCTCCACAGCAATGATATCCTGGCTAAGGTCTTCAGAGATGAACGGTTCGGGGGACTTTGGCGGAAAGGCGTTCCACTTTCTTGGGATCAGGCCGTTTGGGACAGATACAAAAAAGAACCGATCTTTCCATTCCTTGATGGAGGAGGGAGCCTTGGAGAACAAAATATGACCTGATCGGGAACTCGCGACTAGATAACCCTGGGCTTGTTGTGGGATGATCGAGAAAAAGTAATGAAACAGATCTAAGGAAGGGGTCACCTTAGCTTCCACGCAACGACAAATAAAACCAGCCATTGCCCGGTAGGAATTCGGCATTATTTGGGCTGGCACTATATTGTAATAATTTAAGAGGGAAACGAAGAAGGGGTGAAGGGGGAACCTAAGGCCAGCCTTAAGGGAATCAAAATGGACCACGACCATCCCTGGGAAGTGGCGCATTGGGTGGAGCCCCGATTGGAGGCGGAAGTTCACCGAATCAGGAAGTAACATCTGGATTTGGGCCCGGTTCTGGGCCGTGAGCTTTTGGCGCCTAAGCCTAATCAGGGCTAGGTCAAGCTTATGACAGGGAACGCCGCTTGGAGGACCGGCTTTCATAACTTCCAATTCATCCCCCGATTTGGTGCCATCAGGGTAAACGTCGGAGGAGGAAGAGGAATCATCACCGTTAACTTCCGCCGGAATAGGGACAACTTGCAGCACATCGTTGGGGTTTTCCTCTGGGATTGCAGGGCCGGAAGTAGAGGGTTCAGATGAACGAAGGGGTGCCATTCTCACCGAACGAGGGAACTAAACAGTAGAAGGAAGTTCGAAGGATACCTGAACAGAAGCAGCGGAAGAAGCTCTAGAGAGAAGGCAGAGTACTAAGCCGGAGATATCAAATTTCGAAACCCAGAATCAAAACCAAGAGAGCCTACTTATACTCTGTCACGCCGAATCAACAACCAACCAGAGAAAGACACGTATCCAGTAATAATGACAGAAACACGTGTCGCACAGAGAATCCTTCTCAAGTAATCATGACGTTTATCGGAGAAGCGAAACGGCAGTTGCAAATAACCGTCAAAATATGCCTAGGGAACCGGCGGGATGCTATCCGATACTCACCCGAACAGCATTCGGGCAATAATCTTCTACTTCCTTATGCGCTCACTACCGTTCGGGACATAGGAAGTGGGGGACTAGTGTTGGGATATTGGGTCCAGGCCCAATATCCCTAGGCCCAAATCCAGGAAGAAGCAGCAAGCCCAAAGAACCTCCGAACGGCATTCGGGATAAAACTTATACTTGGAACATTCTGGGTAACGATTATGCCAAGGTATCAAGGCCTAAATATCGATCGGCGTTCGGGACACTTCAGGTAAAAATTATCACTTATGGCGGGGTCCCACACACCGAACACCTTGCCCGAACGGGCAATCAGCAAGTGGAGGCCGCATTTAATGCTGGATCATGGCGGCAGCAAGTGGGGGCATGGGTGCTTACATGGCAGAGGTGATAGCCTACCAAATTCGACCACGTGTCCACCTCACCCATCCCTATTTTAGTATAAATACCCATGTTTAGATCATTGTAAAGGGTGAGCATCTTAACACTCAGAGCTTAGCAATAGATTTACATCTCCCATCCTTGTAATCTCTTATTCATCTACCGTTCGGGTAGTTTCAGTGTAATTACTTAATTACAGAATATAAGTAAGTTCTTGAGTTGGATATTATTTCACTATTTTATATTTTATACACATTTTCAACCCTACCAAATATCCCTACAAAATCCAAGGCTTGTGTTGGGCTTTCGGATCTTCGGGACAAAACCTCAACAATACCAGTTCAGACAAGACCAGATCAGACTAGACCAGAAAACTTCAGTCCAATTTTATCAGGTATAATTAGAATGTTTCATGGTGTTTTGTGAATAATTAATAAATACACAAATTTAAGAATATATTTTAGGCAATATTATCTTACATTTTTATCTTACAAGGTGTCAAACCGATCAATAACGTCACATATTTAAAAATGTTATACACATAACTAACTTCAAGTTATCAAAGATCATTAAATCATAATATAAGATTATTGAATTATTTAACAAAATCTAATTGTTTGAGGTTTGGTAGTTATTATGGATAATTATATAGTTTGTATTAATATATTTATTTACTCGAAAACTAAACGCAACCCACTACAAAAAAATTACGGGATGAGCACAGATTTGGCACATATTTATCGATGATTTTGTGCTAAATAGCTCGTGTCAAACTGTTTTTGACACTAATTTGATATATCCATGCCAAAATTTCTGCCAATTTTGGGAAATCCCTGCCAAAGATCATTGCCGATCTTGTTGAACGCCAGATACTAATTCTAGTGATTATATAAATGATAAAAAGTCATCATACATAAAAGGATTTCGTATATGATCGAGTGCTTGTTAGTTTACGCTGCTCTCATTTGGTAACTTTAGACTTTGAATACTTCATGTAATCATAATGTATTGATGTTTAATTTGTCTAAGTCTTGCGTAGGTAAAACACAAAAACACATGAAAAAGTAGCAAATATTATATGATGGTTCAACGACCTCCATAATCTTCTATTGAAATTGAGCATAAAGCAGGAAAATTCCAAAAAAAAAAAATACGAGTACGTAGTAACTTATAAGTAAACAACGTAACGTCGACAATGCTCTACCGAGCTGGAAAATTAAGCCCCTATTATTGACTTGTTCTTTCGGATAAATGATCTTTAGTTTAATTACTACGTAGTACTACCTCCTTCCCTAAATGTTCTTCCAAAATAAAGTGACACACAGATTAAGAAAGTGGGAATTGTGTGCTGGAGAGTTGTGAAGAAGAGAGAGAAATGTTGTGAACCACAAATTCTTTGTCAAAAAGAGAAAGTAAAGTTTTTCTTGGGACGGACGAAAAGAGAAAGTTGGAAGTTGTTTTAGCTTAGGGACGGAGGAAGTAGTGTAGTGCAGTTTGTCTAAGTTTGACATTCCGTATAAAAGTGAGGTAATGTGAATTTTATTTATTATTGTGGAGATATACAAAATGTATGATAAAATTATGCATACTATATGTTGTTTTTTAGGAAGAAAGGTGACTTATATTAAATTATATGAACTTAATTAAGCAAGCTACAAAACGACAAAACGTCCTCTGACTACATGCTCATGGACTATGGCTCCCTACGGCTGCAGCCCACACGCGACACCGGACGAAGAAAAGAACCAGGCTAACTAACTAATGCCGACAAACTGAAGCAATTGCCGATGAAGCCAAAACACGAAACGTAGAGGACAAAAACACACTCCAAATTGCCGCACTGGATGGCGCCTCCCGCGATCCCTAGAATAAGAGGGAGACGACCACTACTTGTTTCACATCTATGTATGCCTTACTCTTATAAGAAAATGCCATTCTTATGTCATTTTCAAAGAAGTTGGAGTTTTATATTAAGGGCAATTTTATCAAGCTCCACAACTTTGAGTCCTATAAAACGCTATAAAACGTTAGAGTTCTACTTTTGCACTTTCTTAAACTTTTAGTCCTATTTAGTTAAATCTCTCTAAATTTAACTTCCTCCTTGGTTCCAAATTGTTGATTATAGTTCGACTCTTTAAGTGGAACTTTTAAATTTAATCAATTCATTTTATTGTAAAAAAAAAGAGGAATACAAAAGATATATACTACATAGATATTAGATACTTCGTATTTGGAGTATTAAACATAGCGCGCAGTATATATACATGCATGCAATAACAAGTTAGCCGATCGATTTATTTAGTAAAAAAGGAAAAGGAAAAATTGATAGTAATAATCTCAACTATTGACGGTCTATTTCAACTATCGATTATTTCAGAATAATCCCAACTTTAGGAAACTTCCGCCAATAATGGTCCGACGTGACCGACTATAAATAAATTGAGAAATTTACTCTAGAATATGACTAAAACTCAACGAGTTTATCAATATATATATGACCTAAGTAGTTTTTATACCAGTCTATGACCAAAAATAAAAAAAAAGAAAAAAACAATCGTTGATATTTATAGGTTGAATGACAAAAATACCCTTATTTAAAATATGTGCATTTTGCACTAATTTCGTCCAGTTAAAATTACTGCACTTTATATTGCCGTTACTGCACAACATTAATGCACGACTTTACTGCACATCCGGTAATAATCACTGCACTTCCGCCAAAAATAATTCTCTTCTCATTTATTTGAGGTATTTATTTTTAGTTTTTATTTTTTTGTATTTTTCTCATTCGTTCAATTAAAATTACTGCATTTTATATTGTAGTTACTGCACTACATTACTGCGCATCCGATAATCATCACTGCATTTCCGCCAAAATTAATCCTCTTCTCATTCACTTTAGGAATTTATTTATAGTTTCTATATTTTCAGATTTAATAATTTTATTATTTTACGTCTAATTAAGTATATTGCATTTCATGATGGCAGTATTGCTCTGGGTTATTGCCTTACTAATCAATGCACAACAAACTTTTTCAATGCATTTATTCACTATTATGTACAATATTATTTATTGCCATATTCACCGGCCATAATCAACATTTATTGTCATGTTCACCACCAACGTTCAATGCCCATGTTTAATGTCCATACACCCTAAATTCAACAAACCCCAATCTAAAAAAATAGAAATATTAAGAATGAGAATGAAAGCAGACGTTAGGGCCTACCAATCCCATGATCAATCTTTCTTCCTCCGATCCCATAACTCATCTCCATGACATCGATCCTTGGCAATTGGCATCATATGACCATTCCCTGCAATCGTATTTAATTTTCTTCCGTCGCAAACAACCAACTCTCAATCAAGGCTCCAGGTCAGGCGAATTCCATCCAAGGGTTGGCGCCAGAGATTACCGGTGACACAAGCTTCTCCCAACACATCAACGTCCTCCAACTAACGGCGGCCACTTTTATTTATGCATGCGGACAATCAGTGACTATGGCCTAGTTAATTTAGCCGGAAGAGACATTGATTAATCCCACGCTATTTGGTGAAAGAGATGGATGTATGAAGATGAAGGCGATGCAAAAAGATGGAGGCGATGCACGAAGAAGATTGATGCGACAATAGAATGAGGGGATTATATATTAGGGTTTAATAATGATAAGCTAGGGGCATTTTAGTCTACATAAAGTATTTATTTATTTATTTAAAGTGCTCTTTAAATATTACGTAATAGGTATTATTTTGGGGAAGAAACTTCAATGGTCATATATTGAGAAAAGGTAGTAGTTTTAGTCACACGAGTGATAAATTTCTCAAATAAATTCGTATAGTTTCTAAAGTGGATGAGAAGAGATATAGCAAGCAATTCCTATAAATAATCCCAACTTTAAATTTTTACGCTTAATTTCTATTTGAAATTCACTTTTTATCTGGTCATATATGGACTGTTATATATTGGCGGACGGTCCATAT
This sequence comes from Cuscuta epithymum, assembly GCA_945859915.1. Taxonomy (NCBI): domain Eukaryota; kingdom Viridiplantae; phylum Streptophyta; class Magnoliopsida; order Solanales; family Convolvulaceae; genus Cuscuta; species Cuscuta epithymum. Next base: position 862,091 of record CAMAPF010000075.1, on the reverse strand, counting down.
AATTGGGATTATACTAAAATAATCAATAGTTGGGATTATTGTTAACGGACTAACAATAATTGGATTAATATTTTCAATTTTTTCAAACGAAAATTGGCTCATAATGATCATAGATGACATAAGACATCATTTAGGAAAAAAAAAGATAGAACTTATAGAATATAGATGGGGAAACACACAAACTTTGAGACACGGATGAAGGAAGAGAAATTGGAAGAACAATGAAAAGGAAAATTCCGGCGATGCCTATATGCATGCATGAGTGGATCGGGCGAAGTACGTAATGAATTACTTAACACGCTTCGGAAGTAAAGCCGAGTTGAGATTTGGCGGCGTTGTAGGTGACCCGAAAACCTTGTTGCTGGATGCTCCCGAGTATGGACAGCGTATCATTTGTAGCGGCAAACGCAAGGCAGATCGTATCCTCAGTCACCGGAATCATATAGTTGGACGCCGGCAGTGAGACGGTTGTTTTTCCACTGAAATGCAGCTCCACCGTTGGCACCTTCACATCGGTTTTCGGCATCTCGTAGCAGGTATCAAACAGCGAGTATGGCGACGGCGCCCGTTTCAAAGTCGTCATCTTACCCTGGAAAGCTGTTCTCATTGCCTCGTAAGCGGGCCGGTACAGGCGGGTGACCCGGGTACCGGAGTCAATTATCAGCCCACCCTTTTTGGTGGGCTGGAACATAGAGGGTTCGATCCCATCCACCATTTCCCCTCCCACGCTGATCCCGACCAGCTGAATGAAGTAGAAGTTTTTCGTCCTAGGTGTCGACCCCGGAAGAAGAGATGTGAGACTTGTTTTGACGGACGACGCATAATCGCCAAAGTCTATTGAAGACGACGATGCTTCAGCTGAGCCTGAGAGGCAATACGAGAAAGTGGAGGAGGTGATCCCGGCCGCGGCGAGCTGACTCGGCAAGGACGACTTCCCTCTGCCCAGTCCCAAGAGTCCGGCCGCCCCAGCAAACGACCCCTTGCTATTCCGACTGCAGCCGAAAGCGAAGTTTTTCACATCGCCACTGCTCATCACCGTCAGGGTGTCGGTGGCCAAGTCGCCGACGGTGTAAGAGCCGTCTCCGTAGCCAATTCCGTACAGACACTTTTCTATCTTTTTCTTCCGCGGGCAGCCGAGTGCAAACTCGTTGATGTTGTTACACCAAGGCTGACCACAGTAAACGGGAGTAAAGGTTCCCGAGTTTCTGGAATCGAAAATGGGGTCTGTTTGTTTGTAGCAGGATTTGCAAGGAGTGCACTGAATCCAAGAGAGGTCGCTTCCGGTGTCGAGGACCAAGTACATGTTCTCAGCAGGGGTGCCAACCCCTAGTCGGGTAAAGTACTCGCCACTCCCGAAAGGCAATCCGGAAACGACTCTAGCAGTCCTCCCACCAGTGGCGGCAGCAGCAGCTTGGAGGGCGCTAACCCTTTTCATATCGCGAGTCATGCGATTCATAAACACTTGGTTGTGGTCGATGTCTTTGAGCTCGTCAGGAGATAAGAGATCGAGATGGTTGAGGAGGTCAAGTTTCAGTCCTCCCCTATTTCGTGCAGCTGCTGCTGCTGTGTAGGGGTCATCACTCTCCGCCTCCGTGGATCGCTGTTTTTGCTGCAGCGGCTGTTGGGTGTCTGCCAGAGTGACAACGTTGAGGGTCTGCATCTTCACTCCGTCACCGGACGCTGTTGCGGCGGCGATCACGAGTAGGAAGAAGAAGGTTGTCAAGACGGAAACCGTCCCCGCTGCCGGTACTTTTTTCTCACCCATTCTGGAATTAAGCTCAGCTCGTAGAAAAAAATTTAGAAAGACACTCCGATCCGTATATTAATTTGGTGCTAGCTAGCACCCAATCCTTGTATTGGTGGGAATGTGGGATTGAGTGTGATGACTTGGCGAGTTTAAATAGCTGATTTTCGCCTCTAATTACTTGATCCCACGTAATCAATTACATCACCTACTTGAGTGCATCGCTCATTCGCTGCTAGGTCTCCCAATGTGTCCGGTCTAGACCTCAACCCGATCCGAATCCGGCACTTTCTTTGAGAGTATGAGTCTAAATTTAGAACTGTTTCCCAGATCCGGATCCGAACCTGTTAAATGATAGAGAAAATAGGTCGGATATGAATTTTTAAGTTCAGGGCCGTTTTGGACCAGACCCGTGATGATATAATTATAGTTATAATTTTTTACATATACATACATAATACACATAGAAATATTTAAACATAAATTAAGGAAAATAATCAAATATAAAAAAATGTTTTAATATTTGTAGGCTTAGTTAGTGGTTGGCCCACTATATATAATGAGATTTTTCGCTAATGAGTTACTGCTCTAGGTTCTCTATGAATTTAGTAATATACATATAACATACTCCGTATATTATTGTATAGTTCATACGGAGTAATTGGTAGAACAAAATTATATTTTGCTTATAACATAGAACATGTTTTTTGTTATTTACTCCCTCTGTACCGAATTGTAAGACACTTTACGGTTTACGATGTTTGACCGACGATAAATCAAACGGATCTATGTCCGCAATCAAATTATTTTTAGAAAAAAAAAGAATTACATATTCAGAAACTACATTAAAAGCTTTACAAAGTCGCGAAAACCAGAATCAAATTTGATAAAAAAAATTGATATATAAAGAGATTAAGAGTGATTTGCTAGCGAATAGGAAGTATATCTTACAAAACATAACAGAGGGAGTATTATTATATTTGTTTGCATATGTCATTTAGTTTTTTTTTTGCGGGTATACCCGGCCCGGATCCGAGACCCGCCGGATCCAAATCTGGAACATATGTTTTAGGATCCGAAGGGTAAATGAGTCCGGATCTGGACCAAAAAAATTTCAACGAATATGAATATGGAATTGATAGTCCCGGCCCGTATCCGACCCATTGACAGGCCTAATCGTTGCTTTGCTTTGTTAGAAAAAAACCATTGTTCTAAAACTCGCTAGACGCTAGTCGGGCGGTTGAGGTGCGCCTAGCGCCTAGGCGGCCGACTAGGCCGATTTTTTGGCCGACTAGACCGATTAGTGCTCTACGGTGAGGACCGACTAGGCCGATTAATTAGTCCGACTAAGCCTATTTTTAGAACAGTGGAAAAAACTAGAACTAGTAACAGTGCATTGCACGACAATACTGACTAGCTCCCCTCAATTCCTTTTTTGCTACACATTTATATACTATACTAGTACGTGTACCCGTGCACTACACGCTAAAATATGTGCGTAAAATTTTTCTTAAAATAGTAGGACAATAAATTGTATGTATATTCGTAAATCAGTGTTTAAAAGAGCATCCAAATAAGCTATGTATAGAATTTGCAAAATGAATCAAAGTCCACAGGCTAGCCCATTCCATATCATTTCATGATGGATTAGAGCTATCATTTTTTATCCCGATGAACTCATCGGTTTCATGGGTCAACATGCATGGGTTGCAATTAACCTCAACAGGCATTGAAAAAGTAATATTGAAGACAATGAAACTAAATCACTTTATTCTTTAACACAATCTACTACACTACTGCATTTAGAAATCAAGTTTGTTCAAATTTGTTTGATAAATACGGAGTATATAAGAGTATTAATTATATGTCATGTTATATGATAAAAAAAAATTATATGTCATGTTATTAACTCTAAACTACCAGGTCATTTTACTCTTTACAGCTCAAGTGCTTCCTTTGATTTACAATGTAAAAAGAAGAGTTAACGTTATCCATGCTAGGTGAGGTTGTATTGTGATCAGAGCCGCCTATTAATTTGGGTGCTAGCTAGCTTCATGTTGAATAGAAACACTCTCAACAAATTGGTATCAGAGCCGCCTATTAATTCGATCAGCCGATGTGATGATGTTTGGTAACATGTTTGGATTCCCCGTGCTCAAACTTGAGAAGGGCGAGTACAACCAGTGGAGTATAGAGATGAAAACGCTACTCGGCGGGCAAGGCATGAGGGATATCGTTGAGGAAGGCTATGAAGAGACGACCGAGGATGCTGGACAAACCGCTGCACAATGGAAGGAAGCCAAACGAAGAGACAAAATGACACTTCACCGGATATTTCAGGGACTGGACGCATCCGGATTTGAAAAATTGCAGATTGCGAAACTTCGAAGAAAGCATGAGACACGTTGGAGAAGATCTGCCGAGAAGTAGACCGGGTGAAGCAAATTTGGTTATAGATCCTTCGGGGAGAACTGGAATCCATACGAAGGTCGAGGAGGTCGTGAAAGCCGACCAGATGGTGAATGTTATAACTTCGGAAAATGGGGTCCAAGCGGGCTCAACAAACCCGGGGCCGAGGTCGTGGTAGGGGTCGAGGACATGGTCGCGAAGAGAAAAGATGGGATGCTCCGGACAATCAGCTACTTCCTAATGGGAGAGGTCAAGGCTGAAGTAAAGGTCGACGCGAGGAGGTCGTGAAAGCCGACCAGATGGTGAATGTTACAACTGCAGAAAATGGGGTCACTGTGCACGTTACTGATGGCTAGAGAAAAGAATCAAGGAGAAAGAAAACATAATCGAGCAAGAGATCAGAGGGAATGAAGAAGGCATGTTGTTAATGGCACACGAAGGGGGAATGCCCGACAATGATGCATCGTGGTACCTTGATACAAATGCGAGCAATAACGTAACTAGGCATGAACACATTTTCACAGAGATGGAAGAGAAATGGGGTGGATATGTCTCTTTCAGATTCCTGCAGATCAGAAGGATGGACAAGAAGGCATGATTGAGGACGTATATACGTTCCGGACATGGAGAGCAACACTATCAGTATGTGACAACTGCTCGAGAAGGGTTATTGATAAGTCCGTATTTCGACACGCATTTGATGCGTGTTGAGATTCAATTTTGATGATTTTTCTAGCTTTAAGGTGTTACAAGTCTCAATTTTAGCTCAAGTTATGTTTACCGGGCGTTGGTTCGAGTTTTATGCCATTTGGAGTCAAAATCAGGAATTTAGAATCCGACACCGGCGCTTGAGGAGCAATAGGGACGAGTGGAGAAGCATTCGAGACTGATTTGAGAGCTTTGGAGATCACCGGGAGGTTTACGATGAAGATTTGATGACAAAAGAGCACTAGATTTGACTACGGAATCAAAAGAAGATGAATAGAGCTCGAAAACGGAGATCAGGATGACCTTCTGTCAATCGTTCAAGCATATCTCTTTGTAGAAGAATCCAAAGGACACGATTCAAGTTGCATATGAAAGCCAACTTCAAGGGATACAAATCATATGAAGACACCATTATGAGAATATGAGAGGAGCAAGGTGAAAACAGATGATGAAGTCAGATGATCTCTGTTGCAATTTTAGAATGTCACCTTCCACCATTTTATTCATATCTCTTGATTGGATGATTCAAATCCAATTTCGCAAGTAGTGGTGGATAGAGGAATTCATTATATACAACTTTTATGAAGGAAGTTTTGTTAAATTCGGACTTGAGAAACAGTGAAGAACAGGCTAGGCACGACCGTGCATAGAAGGAGGCACGATCGTGCCTCAAAGTAAAAATTCGCGTGGAGCTACTGGAAGCCAGGCACGATCGTGCCTGGGAGGGTAGGCACGATCGTGCCTACCCCCGTGTTACGCGAATTTCAGTCCCAGTTCGGCCAGAATTCAATAATTTTCTCCTTTTTCTATAAATAAGGCTTCCATACTCCTTTTTGGGGGTTACGAACATTACGGAGAGACCTAGGGATGAATTTTCTTGCGTTTTTACGATTGTTTACTCCAAGACCCTGGGATTATTTGTAAGTTCATCTTTTTAATTAATGACAATTAATTCTATTCTTCTCAATTCTACTGATTCTTCAATTATGAATTGTGAGTAGTTTAATTTGGGATTTGGGGTTTGATGTGAGTTTTCTCGCACTTAAAATAGTTGTAGAAAAGTGGTTGAAAGTACGAGTATCGTCTCCACAGGGACGGACAAAAGGGAATTAAAGATTAACTAAACTTAGCGATTAAAAAGAAATAAATAAATTAAAATGCGATGTGCGAGATTGATTGTTGAATTAAAATTAAACTAAACTAATGCGAATGAGCGAATAAAATAAATGCTGGTTTCTTCTTAATTAACGACGAAGGGAACAGGAATTGATTCCGGGGTTAACCATATTTCTGGCAGATCAGGCCTAATTACATGAATTTAATTTAATTGAGCCTAGCTAATCATTACTAAGTTCTTACCGCTCTCGCGGCGTAGAGTACAATAATTTAGGGGTCCAGGCTGATCTCTCATGCGACAAGATCCTAAATTATTGCCAAAACGAGCGAGCTTACGGCCCCTTAATCGATACTAATCTCTTAGCGAACGATTAAGTGTGTGTGAATGTGTCCTAGAACAAATTAGATCTCTCTTAATTCATTCTACATGCAATTGTAATTCTAGCTGCAGTCTAGGTTACAAGAGATATCAGTTAAATTATTCAAACACAAATTAAACGGCATTCATGCAATTAAACCGACAAGAATCTAGCCATCAATCATGATTAACCCCTTCATCAACCCCAAATCCCTAATTAAACTACTCACGCCTCATAATTGACGAATCAAAAGAATTGGGATGAATAGAATAAATTGTCATTAATTAAAAAGATGAACTTACAAATAATCCCAGGGTCTTGGAAGAAAATAGCGTAAAAACGGTGTTAAATTCGTCCCTAGGCCTCTCCGTAATGTTCGTAACCCCCAAAAAGGGTTAGGGAGGCCTTATTTATAGAAAAAGAGGTGAAAAAACAAACTTGGGCCGAAAATTGGAAACTTCCGCGCGTGTCACGGGGCTACGCACGATCGTGCGTCCCTGCCTACGCACGATCGTGCGTAGCAGGCAGAAGCTTCATCGCGGATTCGTAATGGACGCACGATCGTGCGTCCCAGACGCACGATCGTGCGTCTGACTTTTTCGCTTCGTTTTCTCGTTTTCTTGCTCCAAACGTGTCCAGACTCATCCGAGGTCGATCCCAATGCTCTTTCTTCTTCAAAATTTCGCCGTGAATCACCCGGTGACCTCCAAATCTCTCAATTCTTCCTTGAATGCTCTCTATCTCTTCCCGATTGTCTCTTTAGCGCCGATTGCCGGACTCTAACTTCTTCAAATCAACTCCAAATGCAACGAAACTTGATCCAACGCCTGCTAAACACAACTTGAGCCAAAATTGAGACTTGCAACGCCTTAAAGCCAAGAAAATCATCAAAATCCGACCCGGACACGCATCAAATGCGTGTCTAAATACGGACTTATTAGGGTTGATGAATGAGTTGATCATGATGTATGGATAGTTTATTGATGGATTAATTGCATGAATGCCGTTTAATTTGTGTTTGAATAATTTAACTGATATCTCTTGTAACCTAGAACGCGCGTTAGAATTACAATTGCTTGTAGAATAAGTTAAGAGAGATCTAATTTATTCTAAGACACCTTCACACACACATAATCGTTCGCAAAGAGATTAGTAGCGATTAAGGGACTCTAAGCATGCTCGTCTTGGCAATAATTTAGGATCCTGTCGTATGAGAGATCGGCCTTGTCCCCTAAATTATTGTACTCTACGCCGCGAGAGCGGTAAGAACTTAGTAATGATTAGCTAGGCTCAATTAAATTAAACTCATGTAATTAAGTCTGATCTGCCAGAAATCTGATTACCCCGTAATCAATCCCTGTTCCCGTCGTCATTAATTAGAGAGAAATTAATCTTTTATTTTTAGCGCTCATTCGCATTAGTTTAATTTCAATTTTCCCAACCAATCAATTTCGCACATTGCATTTTATTTATTTCTTTTTAATCCCTGAATTTAATTAATTCTTGATTTCCTTTTGTCCATCCCTGTGGAGACGATACTCGTACTTACACCACTATATTACGATCTATTTGAAGTGCGAGAAAACTCACATCAGTTATACAGTCAACATGAATGACAAGAAAATAAATAAGGTATTTATTAAAAATGTAGAACTAGAAAAGACTTGAGTGCAGTAAACATTCTCTCAAAAAACGAATCAAAATCACTTCGAAATTTTTTCAAACAATTGGTGGACATTCATGTCTATCTAGACCTGGACATTCATGTCTATCTAGACCCTCTAGCAGGTGATTTATATGAGAAGACCACATCACTGTCAATGAAAGAAAGAGATAGAGATGTTTTTAATGAAATTGTTATTCCATTAATCTTTTTCAAAATGTGTATGCGCTAATTTTATATAGGAATTCAGTGTTATCGAAATAAACAAAAAAAATTAAAAAGAACTGGCCATGGAGAGGAAGAAAGAAGAAATAAATGAAAGAAGGGGTCGACAGAAGAAACAAATGAAGGGCCAAAGGGGAAGCAACCTATAAGATATAACTCCAAAGTTGAAAATAATTTTGGGTTAATAACTTAAATAGGAGTACAAGGTAGATGACAAGAGTCACAAATAGGATTACAATGTTTTAAATTCCGTAGTAGGACTAATATGTGTGTTTGGACAAATATACTCGATACCTTTCTGGTAAACCGCTAGTGGTATGGTTGAGAGAGAAGGGAGAGCTAGGTTAGATAGAGAGAGTGGTTGCAATAAATGATACTCGAACACTTTACATCTATCCCCAAAGGGGTATTTATATTAGCAATAAATGAGTCGGTGCATTAAATTAAATACACTTCATGTGTCGACTATTCAATTCTATGAGTAAGAGCCCTGGGGGGCTACAAAGCGTTGATGTCATTCCTTGATTGAGCTCTGGCCAAATGCTCTCTGCTGGTCGTGGTGCTGATGGCCAAGGTGATCAACTGTACTTCCTGGGTGGCCTTCTAGTGATCTGTGGCCGAGGTGCCCATATCTGAGGTGTCGGTGCCGAGGTGATAGTACGGACAGAAAGTCCGTTTCTTCATTCTAGACTAGGTTCATTTGTTGGGCCCTGCAGTGCTGGTATGGATTTGGGCCGATTGTATATCCCAGTGTGTGGTCCATAGATCCGAGCTCATATACTCTATCAATACCCTGTAACATTTTGGAATAAAATAAATATTTAATAAATTAATAAAAACAATAGAAAAATAAAAATTATAAATTAAAAAAAATTAAATATTGAAAAAAATAAAAAAATGAAGAAAAAAAATACCGCCTCCGCAACCCCCAGCACCACCACCTCCAGTCACCGGAAAATAAAAAGCCAACATGCATTAGTAGTGTCATTGATGGCATTTTTAATGAAAAACTTTGACATTATCAAAGGAAATATGCCATTGTCCTGGCATTTTCAGAAAAAGACATTTTTTTTACGAAATAATGGCATTTTTCACAAAAAAAATGTTTTTTTCCCCAATCGAAAGTGATGATTCTGGGAGGCGGTAGAGGCAGTGAGAAAGACATCCATAATTTTTTATATTTTTTTATGAGTTTTTACTATTTTTTAATTAAAAAAATTTAATTTTAATTTTATAAATATTTTATTAATTTTTTAATATTTTTGTACGATTTGCAACATTTTTTATGATTTTATTATGAATTAAACCATTTCATTATGAATTAATTCCCTTAGGGGTATTTAGGGTAAAAAATTAATGTTTAGTCCTATTTGTAAATGATTTAGATTTTTAGTCCTATTTGTGATTTTTAGGCATGTTTTAATTTTATTTAGGACAATTACTAACTATATAATAATAAGGTATTTGTTTTTGTTTTTGTTTTCTCACAGTCATTGATCATTTTTATGCTCTGTATTTTCCAAACATAACTGGCTTTCCGTACACTGGAATACTGAAGAAAACATGTATTACCTAAATAATTAAATATACGGTTTGGGACAAGAGAAAGTGACACGGTTATTAATAAAAGTGGGTTTATGTGGTTGATATTGAATTGATAAAGTAAGAATAAAGTAAGAATGCTTTAGAACCACACAAATTTTATCAAATAAGGTATGAGACAATCTTAGTGGGATGGACCGAAAAGGTAAAGTGAGACAATCATAACGGGACGGAAGGTGTATAATTCAACTCATAAAGTCTATTTTCAGACAACATGACTAAAATTCAGTACTCCGTATTATTTATCCTTTAAGAAAACGTAATTTCAGCAAACATGCTTTACCAAACGTAATTTCCGCACAAAGACTTGACTTTTTAAAGCAATATGTATTACCTAATGTGCTTGAAGAAAATAGTGTCCTAAAAGTACTTTGGACTCGTTCAAAATCATTTGTTGCTTCCTGGCTCCCCGCTTTTTATAAATTGCTTTAAATAAGATTAAAACTTAAACAAAATACTCCCTACGTCCCTAAATAAACTTTCAACTTTCCTTTTTCGTCCGTCTCAATTAAAACTTCCACTTTCCTTTTTTGGCTAGAATTTGTGGTTCACAACAATTCTTATACATTTCTCTCTCCTCTGCACAACTCTCCACCACACAATACTCACTATCTTACACTGTGTGCCAAACCTATTTGAAAGTTTTATTAGGGACGGAGGGAGTACATAAATAGGTTTACATGTGTTTTACTCCTGAAATAGGACTTATTTAATCCTATTAAAGTATAAAATGTCCCACATTATGAATGAATGAATGAGTCTTGTTTAAGGAAAAAAACAAGGAAAATTATCGGTCCAGGACCCGAAAGATGAGCGTATTATCGATTTGGGACCCGAAAGATAATTTCAATCAATAAGGGACCCGAAAGATCGTAATCTATCGATTCAGGACCTGAAAATTTAACACCGTTAGTTTGTCCCTAACGGAATATGACGTGGCGCGTCAAAATGTATGACTCGGCATGTATGATTTCGAAACCCACCACCACGTCACTCATTTCATCTTCCTTGTATATCTTCATTTTTTCCGACCGTCCTCACAACTTCTTTTTAATCACTCGCCCTCAAGAATCTACTTGAAACTTATATCTCGCCGGGCTCCTAATCAATTCCAGGAAACCTCACCTTCAATGTTCGTCGCTTTTCGAGCCCACTCATCCAACCTCTTCTTCCTCAGCTGCTGTTTTGATGCAGTGACCAGAGAATATAGCGGCCAGCGAGGAGAAGCTCTTCAAAACTTTCTTCACAGGTAAATTTTGACATTACTATTACTAACCATTTGATTCTCTGGTGAATAATCAATGATTTGTTGAAAGATTGCCTACTTTTTGAAGTTCTTAATGTTTTATTTATTTTTATGGAAATTGTGCAATATTTTAAATTGTGAAACTAGAGAGAAGATGTAATTAGAAATGGCTGAAAGTTACAGAGCTAGATAAAGAGAGTAATCGTTTATTCTTTACACTCCAATATGTTAATTTCTTAGAAACTGATTTTTATCAATTTTAGATAAGCCTGTTAATGATATTTGAGGTTAAATAAATCCTCTGGTGTTGTCTTAATTTTGGACTTTTAGTTTCACAATCCCACAGCTAACATCCAAATTCTCGAATATATCCTAATAAAGTGTATCTTAACTTGTTTGCTAATTTGGGATTGACATCTGTGAGTAGCATTTTAGCCAGATAAATTTGATGAATAAAATAAATCGTATAAGATTAAAATCCCAAGACCCACTTCATGGTTTTTGTTAATCAGGGCATTCCAATAATTGTAAATCTTTAGAAGAATATAGGAATCCAAGAATATAATAAAGAGTACAAACTGAATCTATGCTTATAAGATTCAGGTGTTCCTTCTTCTAGGATTTGTTATTAGTTATATTCAATTTCATTTGTTTGATGTGCTATATAAAATGCATAGCGTTGGAATAATATTATTACTTTATTCAATGGGAAATGTTAAAAGTAGTAATAATTGGAATACTCTTGTGATTTCGTAAGGCCAGAATGCCAGATAACCAACCTCTATGTCATGGTATGCTTCCACCTTAAAGATTCTCATACATTTGTAGACATAATCAACCATTGTGTTTTGATTTAAAGTAGATATTCAGCAAACTAAGTCAGTTATGTATCTTTGCAAAACTAAGCTCATTCCAGTGCTCTCACTTCCACTTTGGGTTACTACTCCGTCCCATTTTATGTGTCTTAGTTTGACTTGGCACGGTTATTAATAAAGTGGTTGAAAAAGTAAAAGTTGTGCTTGAGATTTGAGTATAGTAAAGTGAAATGGTGTAGGCCACATATTTTTTTCCAAAAAAGGAAAGGAGACACTTATTTTGGGACAACTCAAAAAGGAAAGTAGGACAGGTAAAATGGGACGGAGGGAGTATAATTTTCATAGTTTTCATCCACACATCACATGTCAGTTACACGCGTGAATAAAAAAAGAGCTGATATTTGATCTAGTTATGAAGTGGAGATCAGATGCCTTTATTTAGTCATTTAATTTATGTAATGTATGAGACATTCACTATATCATTACTAAACAAACCAGTTGTTTGATAACTATTAACTTGGTCTGTCAATCATGATTTTAAATAGTTTTCATAGAGGTGTAAATAGATATTAGACTCCTCAAGGTCTACTCTTAAGCATAATTTTTTCATCACAGTGTGAATATAAAAAGAGAGCAATTATTTGATACATTTATGAAGTTGAGAGCAGATGCCTTTATTTAGTCATTTAATTTATGTAATGTATGAGACCTTCACTGTATCCTTACTAAACAAACCAGTTGTTCGATAACTATTAGCTTGGTCAGACAATCATGGTTTTGATGTGTGTTTTCTCGCACTTAAAATAGATCGTAATATAGTGGTGTAAGTACGAGTATCGTCTCCACAGGGACGGACAAAAGGGAATCAAGAATTAATTAAATTCAGCGATTAAAAAGAAAATAAAATAAGAGCGTCGTGCGAGATTGGTTGGTTTGGAAAATAAAGCTAATGCGAACAATTAAACTAGGGGGTTCTTTCTAATTAATGACGAAGGGAACAGGGATCGATTCCGGGGTAACAAGATTTCTGGCAGATCAGGCCTAATTACATGAAATTAATTTAATTGAGCCTAGCTAATCATTACTAAGTTCTTACCGCTCTCGCGGCGTAGAGTACAATAATTTAGGGGACCAGGCTGATCTCTCATGCGACAGGATCCTAAATTATTGCCAAGACGAGCGAGCTTACGGCCCCTTAATCGCTACTAATCTCTTAGCGAACGATTAAGTGTGTGTGAATGTGTCTTAGAACAAATTAGATCTCTCTTAATTTATTCTACATGCAATTGTAATTCTAGTCGCGATTCTAGGTTACAAAAGATATCAATTAAATTATTCAAACACAAATTAAACGGCATTCATGCAATTAAACCGAAAAGAATCTAGCCATACATCATGATTAACCCCTTCATCAATCTCAAATCCCTAATTAAAACTACTCACAATTCATAATTGAAGAATCAATAGAATTGGAATAAAAAGAATTAATTGTCATTAATTAAAAAGGTGGAACTTACAAAGAATACCAAAAGATTGATGAACAAGGCTGAAAAGCCCTCTAAAATTCGTGCTAGGCACTCTCTCTAAGCTCCCCCCTCGAAAACGGGGGTTTACAGGCTGTTTAAATAGAAAAATCGGGTGAAATTTGAGCTGAATTAGGATTTTCGGGGCCAGACACGATGCCAGGCACGATCGTGCCTTCGATCGTGCCTCCGGAGCAAAAACGCGCATTTTGGGCAGGCACGATCGTGCCTCCCTCCAGGCACGATCGTGCCTGGCAGGCAGTAGCTCCGCGGTGCTTTTCTCTTCAGGCACGATCGTGTCTTACTTTGAGGGCACGATCGTGCCTACTTAACTTCCGAATTTGACAAAACTTCCTTCATGAAAGTTGTAGATAATGAAGTCCTCTATCCACCCCAATTTGCCGAATGTGATTTGAATCCTCCAATCAAGAGATATGATCAAAATGGTGGAAGGTATCTTTCTGAAATCGCAGCAGAGATCATCTGACTTCATCGTCTGTTTTCACCTTCTTCCTCTCAGATTCTCGCAAAGGTGTCTTCATATGATTTGTATCCCTTGAAGTTGGCTTTCTTATGGAACTTGAATCATGTACATTGGATGTTTCTTCAAAGAGATATGCTTGAACGATTGACAGAAGGTCATCCTGATCGTCGTTTTCAAGCTTCATTCATCTTCTTTTGATCCCGAAGCCAATCCTAGAGCTCTTTTTCCTTCAAATCTTCATCGTGAATCTTCCGGTGACCTCCAAAGCTATCAAATCATTCTCAAATGCTTCTCAAATCATCCCGATTGTTCCTCAAGTGCCGGTGCCGGGCTCAAATTCCCTGATTTTGACTACAAACAACACAAAACTCGAACCAACGCCCGGTAAACATAACTTGAGCTAAAATTGAGACTTGTAACACCTTAAAACTAGGAAAATCATCAAAAGCCGATCTCAACACGTATCAAATACGTGTCAAAATACGGACTTATCAAATTTCCCCACACTTAAGCCTTTGCTTGTCCTCAAGCAAACTGAACAACGGGACTTACGATAATCACCACACGGAATCAAAACAATTAGCATGCACACGTAGTTAAAGGGATATTCACAGAACAGAGAGTCTAAACCAAGAAAATTCTTCCCTAAATTACATCTTTGTACTCTAGCTAACATATTTGACAAAATTAATTCACAACATCCTCAAAGTAATGACAACGTACACAAATAAACTAGCTATTGATCAGAAGGACTTGTGAAGGTGGTGGTGAATGGATCATGGATAAAAATAATAGTCCCTTTCTTTTGAGAGATTTGAATATTCTAACAAAGACTCAATGTATTCAGGAACTTCAGGGCTATTCTTAGGAACAAGGAATTCAGTAGGCCACAATTTAGGAATAATCATTTAAACCTATGCAAAGAGTAGACATGGTGTACAACTAAGCTAAACCGTCTCAGCACATTTGTGCTTTGACGTATACTTGAAGTACGCGGAGGACTAAAGCTAATTTTTCAATAGCCTCCAAGTTCATTTAATTAAGTTTAGTTTTCCTTGTCATGTTGGCACGAGAACGCCGTTTCTTTCGAAAGATACCCAAGTCTCATCTTACGCTTTTTGACCGGGGCTCCCATTCTCTTTTTCGGAAAGTAAGAGGTCTAGCTATATTAATTTTTCACCTTTCGGATTCTTACTAGACATTACCCCATTCTAATCTCGGCCTCACCAAGGAAAAATAGCAATTTAAGTTCATTAATTTCAAAGTGAATCCATGCCTACAATGCAATCCTCGAAAGTATCATATTCCTAAAAAGTGACTGCTCTTACCCCATTTGGGCATAGGAACAGTGCCAAAAATGGCTCCTACACATAATTCCCTAAACTTAGCAAATTAATCCCCTAGTTCCCTAAGCATCAAGACTAAGTCAGAAATATTCACGGGTAAGGAACACAGGCCATTTGGCTATGGAGCTCAATTAATCGGCTATTAATAAACGGTCAGGCTCAAAGTGGCTTCTCCTAAAGGAACTTATTCAGGTCAATGGGAAAATTGTTGATTCATTACATGGGTGACTAATGCCTTCATCCTTTCAACAACCAGATTATAGTGCAAGCAATTTAAGCCTAAACACTTCAAAGATGTTTTAAAAACATAGTCAAAACGCTAGCCAGTTCACAAAGACACAGTTTAAAGAAAAATTTTCAAAAAATTGACATGAATTTCCTATGAATATCAACTAACACTTGCGCATTCTAACTCTAAAAATCACATGTAGCAACTACTGCCCGAATGCCCAATTCACTCCCCCACACTTAAACTTTGGCATCGTCCTCGATGACCAAATATGCATTATGTACTAGGGGTAAAGAGGAAAGGGTCACACGTGCTCAACTTAACTCAAGTCTATTATTACAAACAGGCGATTATAAAAGTTGCAGAAAATTCCCTAAGGCGTTGGTCGGTGCGGAACTAAACTGAGTCAATGTGATCCTCGGCACATCATCCCCAAAGCAAGACCCTGAGCTGCAAAAACAAAACACACAAACACAAAAACAAACCCAAAAAAAACACCCCGGATTTTTTTTCGGGGGTTTTCTGAAAGCAAACAAACAAAAAAACAAACAAACAAACAAACAAACAAACGAACAAACAAACAAAAAAATGCAGAAATAAGCTTGGGTTGCCTCCCAAGAAGCGCTATTTTTAACATCGTTTGCCCGACGATACCTCGTAAGCTCTCAAATAGCAAAGACTGTAATGGTGCACTAGTAATCAACGTTTCCAGCTTCCCCTCAACAAATGCAATTAAGTGGCGCAAACCCTTAAATTCTCTAGTAAACGTAGGTAGCACATGGTCTTCATAACCCTCATCAGCACAGAAGTGAAGTATGAAACTCTCATCCTCTTTGGGCGGACAGAGAACATGAGTGAAAACTTTGATTACTCTAGGTGTCACTGGAAGCTCAAAATATGTCTCCAAGCAAGGAGTAGGAGCAACACCGTAATCAAACTGCACCATAGAAAAGTCTTCTTCTTCCTCACAAATGTCATGAAAATTCACAACCTCTCCTCCAGACTCTGTATCACTCCCCATGAAGGCATCCCAACTCTCGATAACACCGTTCTCATCAGGGTCTTCAAAAGCATCTAGGAGGGTATCATCCATCATATTTCCACCTTCACAGTCCGACTCACTCATATGATCATCCCTATTGGTCTCCTCAGGTTGGGCTTCTGTGTCGCTAGGACGGGATCTCTCGGACTCCTCAGATAAAGCCTTTGCAATCTGCCCCAATTGATTCTCCATGTTCTGCATCCTTGTCTCCATCATTTGCATCCTTGAGTCTGCTCTCAGCTGATTTTGTGCTAATTTGTTGAGTACTTCTTCCAAGCTAGAAAATCTCTTTAAATCTGCCTCCTCCAGATCCTCTTGTTGATTATGAGGCTCATTACTCGGGAAGTATGTAGGAGTGACTGAAACATTTGTGTCCGTAAATTGTGGGGAGGAAGAAGTGGGGTATGCAGTTGCCCAGTAAGGATGGTCGTATGGAGGAATGGGGCAAAGACATGAATGGTGACCACCTCCACAGAAGTTACAAATGCTATTTTTAGGAAAGCAATCAACCAATTCCTCGGGACTTTTAGTTTGAATGAGAAATTCCATAATGGAGCCTGGTTTTGTCCGAGGATATTGTGGATAAGGATATTGATTAGGAGAATGAGATTGAGAGTATTGCGTATTTGGAAGAGGGTAAGAATAGGAAGATGGAAACTTTTGTGGTGTTGGAGAATAATTTTGATGAGGTGAGTAATATTGAGTAGGAGGAGGAGGAGGAGTGTAAGAAGGGTATGGCGTATATGGTGAATATTCCATGGAGGTTTGAGGGTAAGGAATTCCTCCAGGAATTTGGCTGAATAGGTTCATCTCATGCCTCTTAGAAATTACCTGAAAGGTTAGCACAGAAAAATCCTACGGAAAACAAAAAGAAAACTAACTAAAAAAAATCTCGCTAAAATTAATTAACCCTTAAAACCGACACCGTCCCCGGCAACGGCGCCAAAAACTGATGTGTGTTTTCTCGCACTTAAAATAGATCGTAATATAGTGGTGTAAGTACGAGTATCGTCTCCACAGGGACGGACAAAAGGGAATCAAGAATTAATTAAATTCAGCGATTAAAAAGAAAATAAAATAAGAGCGTCGTGCGAGATTGGTTGGTTTGGAAAATAAAGCTAATGCGAACAATTAAACTAGGGGGTTCTTTCTAATTAATGACGAAGGGAACAGGGATCGATTCCGGGGTAACAAGATTTCTGGCAGATCAGGCCTAATTACATGAAATTAATTTAATTGAGCCTAGCTAATCATTACTAAGTTCTTACCGCTCTCGCGGCGTAGAGTACAATAATTTAGGGGACCAGGCTGATCTCTCATGCGACAGGATCCTAAATTATTGCCAAGACGAGCGAGCTTACGGCCCCTTAATCGCTACTAATCTCTTAGCGAACGATTAAGTGTGTGTGAATGTGTCTTAGAACAAATTAGATCTCTCTTAATTTATTCTACATGCAATTGTAATTCTAGTCGCGATTCTAGGTTACAAAAGATATCAATTAAATTATTCAAACACAAATTAAACGGCATTCATGCAATTAAACCGAAAAGAATCTAGCCATACATCATGATTAACCCCTTCATCAATCTCAAATCCCTAATTAAAACTACTCACAATTCATAATTGAAGAATCAATAGAATTGGAATAAAAAGAATTAATTGTCATTAATTAAAAAGGTGGAACTTACAAAGAATACCAAAAGATTGATGAACAAGGCTGAAAAGCCCTCTAAAATTCGTGCTAGGCACTCTCTCTAAGCTCCCCCTCGAAAACGGGGGTTTACAGGCTGTTTAAATAGAAAAATCGGGTGAAATTTGAGCTGAATTAGGATTTTCGGGGCCAGACACGATGCCAGGCACGATCGTGCCTTCGATCGTGCCTCCGGAGCAAAAACGCGCATTTTGGGCAGGCACGATCGTGCCTCCCTCCAGGCACGATCGTGCCTGGCAGGCAGTAGCTCCGCGGTGCTTTTCTCTTCAGGCACGATCGTGTCTTACTTTGAGGGCACGATCGTGCCTACTTAACTTCCGAATTTGACAAAACTTCCTTCATGAAAGTTGTAGATAATGAAGTCCTCTATCCACCCCAATTTGCCGAATGTGATTTGAATCCTCCAATCAAGAGATATGATCAAAATGGTGGAAGGTATCTTTCTGAAATCGCAGCAGAGATCATCTGACTTCATCGTCTGTTTTCACCTTCTTCCTCTCAGATTCTCGCAAAGGTGTCTTCATATGATTTGTATCCCTTGAAGTTGGCTTTCTTATGGAACTTGAATCATGTACATTGGATGTTTCTTCAAAGAGATATGCTTGAACGATTGACAGAAGGTCATCCTGATCGTCGTTTTCAAGCTTCATTCATCTTCTTTTGATCCCGAAGCCAATCCTAGAGCTCTTTTTCCTTCAAATCTTCATCGTGAATCTTCCGGTGACCTCCAAAGCTATCAAATCATTCTCAAATGCTTCTCAAATCATCCCGATTGTTCCTCAAGTGCCGGTGCCGGGCTCAAATTCCCTGATTTTGACTACAAACAACACAAAACTCGAACCAACGCCCGGTAAACATAACTTGAGCTAAAATTGAGACTTGTAACACCTTAAAACTAGGAAAATCATCAAAAGCCGATCTCAACACGTATCAAATACGTGTCAAAATACGGACTTATCAAGTTTCAAATAGATTTCATAGAGGTGTAAATTGAAATTTGACTCCTCAAGGTCTACCCTTAAGCATGATTTTTCCATCTTAGTACATGAAATTGCAGCAGACTAAGTATGAATAACAATTTGTGATTCAAAGATATCTTCTTAGAACAAACTAAAACTGAATATATGTAATTCAAATAGTCTTTAATCCTAACAAAGATCAAAATGAAACACCCTATATGTAATCTATATGAATCAATCTCGATCTGCTTCTTCCATGATGAACTGGTGAGTTTCTTCTCTTGAACAACATCAAGATATTACCTGTCAAGAAAAGTATTAACATAAAACACACAAACATGTATAATCGTGTGTCTATATATTTGTATAGTAGGAGGGAAAAAAGTCATACTTGTTCATTTTCTTTGCATGACCTTTTGTTATGTCCAAACTGCTTACATTTACCACACTTGATCATCCCATGTTTTCTTTTTGCTTTATGAGGATCCCTGCCTTCTAATGATGATTTGTGTCGCTGCTTTTTTGGTCTCCCTGGTGGTCTCCTTAATAATGGTGGCTGAATGAGCTCATGATCAGGTTTAGGGAAAAAATCAGGACTCTCCATTGGATGTATTTCATAATCATAAGCCCTGAAAAAGTACTCTTGTGTAAAATATCTGTGCACATAGTTTTCTGGTCTTCCCTTCACGGAATTTATAGCAGCATAAGCATGAACACAAGGAACACCTGTCAAGTCCCATAACCTACAAGTACATGTGTGGTGCTCAAGGTGAACGACAAACCTTTTAGGTCGTAGTGTAACTTCAAATATCACTTCACCACACTAAATTGCAACCCACTTAGTAGATTCCATAATGCAAGCATTCAATTTCTTCAGTATGTCTGGACATATTAAGCCACCCTTAGTCGTCATCCCTTTTTTTTTCTCATGAGATTCATTGCTTTAATCCTTATGTTATCAATTAGCATATCCACGTGGTTCTCTCGATACCTTTTTAGAACTCCATTGAAGCACTCAATGATGCTACTTGAGAACACGTGACACTTGACATGACTTTGAAAATGTGCTCTACTCCATCTCTCAACACCTATTTCAGTGAGATGTTCTCATGCACCATATTCCTTATCCTTCATCTTATTCATATATTTTTCAAAGTCACACACCATAGTGGATTTTGCAGCTAACCAAAATAGTGATCTAACTTGTTCGTCCTTCCATTTTTTCTGAAAATTGGTATACATATGACGCACGCAAAAACGATGATATGTAGAAGGGTATACTTCTTCAAGTGCAGCCACAAGACCCTATCAACAAAGAAAAAGTTTAAGCAATTTTTAAAGCATGTATATAAGTAATAAAATAATGAAATTAGTTAATATTTACCTTCCCTTGATCAGAAATAAATGTCCATCTCTCTCCATACATAGATGTTTGCCCAAGATCAGTCAACAACTTATTTAAGAACCATTTCCATGTCTCTCTAGTCTCAGACCCTACTATTGCATACGCTATAATGAATAGGCCATTGTTTCCATCAAGACCAACAGCAGCTAAAAGTTGACCACGATAGTATCCGTTCAAATGACACCCATCTATTGCAATTAGTGGTCGACACCCACTTACAAACCCTTTTTTACAAGCATCTATGCATATGTATATTCTATCAAATCTGGGTGGATCACTATTTCCTTGCTTTGGACACAATAGTTCGATAGTAGATCCAAGATTAGTCTTCAGCAACTCCTCACAATAATCTGGTAGCCGTGAATATTGTTGAGCGACATTGCCATCGAGTGATTGGAGAGCACATGCTTTTACCCTGTAAGCTTTTGCGATACTAATTGTGACATTATATTTTTTATGTGTAAGATCTTTCACTTCTTCTCCTGTCATTTTTGGATGTTGTCTGAAGTCCTCAATTAACTTACTGCCCAACCACTTGGTATTAGCAAACTTCTCTTTCACTTCCGTCTTTTGACAACTATGACTGGAGATGAATGTTTTGACCTTGTAAGTTTCTAAATTTCTAACTTTTGAACAGTATATAAGCCACGGGCAACTCTCCACACACTTAACTCGACATCTTATCTTGTCTTTCTTTACAAAGTTCAGTTTATACATATTTTGGACCCCATAGCTTCTAACAGCTTCGTAAAAATCATCAATGGATGCAAATGATTGCTCCAATTTGAAGGAGTCTTCCCCTTGGCTAGGTTGAATATGAGCAGAATTCACTTCATCTCCGCTAGATTCAGATTCAGATTCGTGAATGCTTTTCAATTCCGTCAAAGATTGTATCGTATCTGCCTCAGAAAAATCAGAAAAGTTTGTTGCCTCACCTAAATGATTATGACCAGCTCTATCAACTATGGGTGGTGAGTAACCAGTTGATTGGTTATCATCATCAGTGTGATATTTTTCTAAGCTCCATTCATCTAACTCTCCTGCGTCCATATGGAAAGGGAAAAACTTTACCTTAGAATGTTTAAACTTCAATAGTCATCATTGTTTGATGGTTTATATGCAAGTGATTTATATGCAGGTGTTTTTTATCATGTCTTTTTTTATGTCTCTGTGACTTAATCTGACTCTATGTGCATGTTATAAATTTCCCTTTTGATTTATTGTGGAATTATCAGTTAACAATATATGGAATTACTACTTAGGTTTGCCTTAAATAGATAACTTCAAGTTGTTAGTTAGAGCAGTGCTTTGAACTTTATGTGAAAGTTTGCCTTAAATAGTATTGCATTTATATATATTTTTAGCTTGTATACCTTATTTAAGAACATGTTTGCAACGTTGGGTTGAACAAGGCCTCCTAAATATGATTTTATTCAATTTGATGAGATCAATAAATAAATTATGTATCTATTGAAATTAATCAAACAATAAGAAGATAAAGTGAGAATTAGGATTAAATATAATATGATGATCCATTACAGTTCAAGCTTTCTTGTTTGATACAATTTGCAGAATTATGTAAAAGTAAAAAGAGCTTGTAAAGATGAAATACTCACCCGGATAAAATTCTCTCAAGGTTGTGAAGATGCCGTTGTGAAGAAACGGATCCTCTTGTGTGCGATAATGGGGCTCTTTGTATGTATAAGAAAAGGGCGGCTTCCGGGATTGATCGTAGTATTTGTTTTTTTTTCTCTATCTATGCGACTCTGTTTTTTAATAATTTTATGCGATGATGCTTAAAAAAAAATATTGTATGCGATGACGCGCCACGTCATATTCCGTTAGGGACAAACTAACGGTGTTAAATTTTCAGGTCTTGAATCGATAGATTACAATCTTTCGGGTCCCTTATTGATTGAAATTATCTTTCGGGTCCCAAATCGATAATACGCTCATCTTTCGGGTCCTGGACCGATAATTTCAAAAAACAATGATAGTCCTATATATGCACTTTATTTATGTTTTAGTTCTATATAAAGAATTTTCTTTCTCTTTATTGTTTTTAAGCTATAATAATGTCCTTGTAATGAGAAGTGAAAATGTAAAATTTTACGAATTATACCATAAAAGTGATAAAACTCTTAAAATTGCAAAACCAAAGATTGATAACGTAATTGAGATCAGGGGGAGACTTAGGATTGAGAGGTGGAGTAGTGGGCTAAGCATGAAAAAAAATAGATACTATACAAACAAAGTTTAGCTTAGGACTGTTATCGAATCGAGCTTTTTTCGAATTATATACTATACTTGAGTTCATGTTTGATTTTGAATATAATTTAATGGCTCGACCTTAACGAGCTTCAAACTCGAACACAGACTGGGATTTGAGTTTGAATAGTTATTCAAGTCGAGTTCGAACATAGTGATGTTTGATTCAATCTGGACTCGAGCCTATCGCTTGCTCATAAAATTTAGGAATATATTATATATATTATAAAATTTAAACGTTTTAGTACAATGTTTTAAATTAAAGATTCGAGTGTTTAAACATCATTTATAATAAACGTCAACTTCTCCAACGTTTAAATGATTTAAATTGTCTTTTATTAAAGATTCAAATATTTGTTGAATAATTCGAACATGAATCGATTAACGAGTATTGTCTGAAATTAAACTTCTACATTCGAGCATATTTATCGAGCGTTAAAATCGAACGCCGAAAATTTATTGAGCGAAACTCGAGCTCAATTTCATACTACGTTATATGTTCATTACTCATTCAAAAAAACATTTTCAATATTGGTATTGATAGAGAAGTGAGAGCTAGAGAGAGAAAGTGAATAATTAATATTTCTCAACCCCTAATAACTACCCCCAAGGGGAGTATTTATAGGAAAAATGTGGATTTGGGCTCCTAGCCTTGGGTTTAGGAGGCCCATTACAATAATCATGCCTTCTTTGGGCGGAATAGGGCTACTAATGGGCTGAGTACAACACTTAGTAAAATAAAGCAAGAAAGTACGTTCTGCCAGGAGCCGTCCTGGCCGATGCGGTGCTTTTGGCCGATGCGGCCTCATGGCCGATGCGGTCCATGGGTCGATGCGGTCCCCTGGTGTCTCAATGGCGTTCCGTACTGAATAGTTCTAACTCTTCTTAAACTTTGTAATTTAATAGTTCTAACTTTCTCATTTCCTTGAAATTCCTCCTTAAGAATATCCCAAGCTTCTTTTGCCGTAGTAGCACGAATTATTCTCGGGAAAATGGTATCACTAACAGATTGTTGAAGAAGATAGAGAGCTCTACATTTTGCTGCTTTTGTTTCTTACATACCTCGGAAGTTGATGCGTTGTCGCTTCCTTTTTCCGGAGTGATGATTCCTTCTTCAACAATATCCCAAAGATCATGTGATTCTAGGCAAGTCTTCATACGGACACTCCAATAGTCGTAGCTTTCTCCGTTGAACATCGGAGTCGATACCGAGAAGCTTGATGTCGCCATAACGCCCGCTTGTGATCGAACATGCTCTGATACCACTTGTTAGAAAATAGAAGAGATTGTTGGTATATGAATATGTTAAGTGATTTTAGTGAGGTGTAGTATAGATGAGGTGTTTTAGAGTAGAGCTCTTGTCTCTAGAAAAGATATATTGTATTGATGTTTCTTGGTTTGCTTGGTGAGCAAATGAGTACAATGAGTCCTATTTATAGGTGCTAGAGGATCATTCTAGATCCTTATTAAATGCTATGATTCTAGAGTATTCTACAACTATGTCTAATTAATCTAGATTTTATGAATTCTAGTGGAGAATTCTCTAGAATGCTTGTAGCTATATTTCTCTAGAACATCTCTAGCCTTTTCTACATAGAATATTCTAGATAAATGCACCACTATTTAATATCATCACTCTCCGCCGCCTCCGCCTCCGTGGGTCGTTGCTTTTGCGGCTGCATTGGCCGTTGGATGTCTGCCAGAGAGACAACAGTGAAGGTCTGCATCTTCTCACCGTCACCTGACTCAGCTGCACAAAAAGACAGGAAACTACCGAGCAGGACGACGAAGGAAACCAGCCCCGCCGCCCGTATTTTATCCCCACCCATTTCGGAGAGAGAAAAATGATCGAGCTAAGTGCTAGCTAGCTTGTATTCGTGAATTGAGATGATGCCTTGACCGGGTTTAAATAGACAAAGTTGAGCGACAAAGTCAAGCAGGATGACGAAGGAAACCAGCCCCGCCGCCCCTATTTTTACCTTTTTCTGGTCAAACAATTTACTAACTCCGTCCCATATTAAACTTCCAATCGCGGGTTACAAAGTTTGATCAGTGATAAAATTAAATGATCCCTGTGAAAATTAAGATTATTTTTAGTTAATAAAATTTACATATTTATAAACTACATTAAACGCGCTACAAAGCCTTCAAAAAATAATTCAATTTTTATAAAATTTTGACATATAAAGTAGGAGTTTAAGTGTGATTTGAGTTGACTCTCGAAAAGCGAAATGGAAGTTTATTTAGGGACGGAGGAAGTAATTTATTAACTTAATTATGTCAAATTATAACAATGATTCACAAAAAATGTTGAATTAACAAATCAATTTGGGACAAATGGAGTATTGGAGTATCATTTATTCCTCAAATAAAATTTATTTAATTGTATTAAAAGAATAATTTGATTAAAACTTCTGAAAATAAGAGGGAATATGTACTATTTTGAGAATAAAACATTGATAATTGAAATAATTGAAATAATTGCATTAAATAAACCTTGTTTACAAAGATGTGACTAAAATCGTAATAAAATTATAATAATTTATATTTATTTTATAAACTTAAATTACCATAACACTACATTGTAGTAACTATTAGTTATATTTTTGTAAATAAGTTTTATTTTGATAATATTTTTGAAAAAATCCTTGATAATTCTTTTGTGATTTTTATTTATAGAATTTTCTCATTTTATTTCCCAATGATGAAGTCGTACCTCATCATGCCAGAGATCACATTATCGTTGCATTTCTAATATTCCCCTACCTTTGTCCATTAATATTTGTAAGAAAGAACATTTTTTTAACTCAGGAAGCAAATCACCAAAGTCAATGATGTCAGAGAACATTTACCATTATTTTATAAAAATAAAGAACAATACAAAATGAGAGGGGATTAGGCCAAAACTTCTCAAAAGAGGCATACCTCCAAATAAATACATTCGAGTAATAAAATATGAAATGCAAATTGGGGGGAGGGGAGGCTAGACCTGACCCAATAAATACAAAATGCCAATTAATTCTAAGCTATGTAGCACCGATACGGGTACGCAGAAACGCAAAAACGCGGAAACGGGTACGAGGATACGACAAAACCAAAAAAGTAGGATACGGATACGGGGCCATATTTACAAATACTAAAAGTTATGGGGGTATATTTATAAATATTAAAAGTTACAGAGGTGTATTTATAAACATTAAAAATGCCACTTTTTTGAAAAAAAATAGAAATATATCATTCTCATTCATGACATTGAAGCATTTTACATTTTCATGATACTTAGAAATAAGTTCATATTTTATCTCATATAGACTAGTGCATCTCGAAATTTAAATATAGTCAATATGTCATTAATTTAAAATGAGAAATAAGTCAAACAACTACAATTTTGAAATTAAAAGTATAAGTACTCAAAGTTCTAGAATAATGAAGATAGAAAACATATTTCCGTTGGAGCTATTAATTTTCAGGGATAATTAGAATTAGGGATAGGAGGATGAGTGAATTAGGAATAAGCCAGTTAGTTGTGTATCACATAAAAGCAAAGTAAAAAGTATTTTTAGTTTATGATTTATAAAGAATTTTATTACGTAAATTTCGGGTGCTTTCTAGAAAAATTGATTTTTTTAAAAAAAAAAGTTGATACGGGTATCCGTCAGGATACGAGTATCCGAAATTTTAAAATAATTACCACAAAAAAATGGAAACTTTTATAAATTTCAGATATGGCCCGAAACGTACAGTACGGGTATCCTAAAGTATCGGATACGCGAATGTTTCCGATACGCCGATACGGCACTCTAGTGAAGTATCCGTGCTTCATACATTCTAAGAGAAGGAATACCAACTAAGTCCATAAAGTAAAATATGAAACGCTCTTTAATTTCTTTTAAGAAAAAACATTCCATATATATCTTATTTTACTTTCTCTATTCTTAAATACTCTCTCCGTCCCACTCTAATTATCACTTTTTCTTCGTCCGTCCCACTAAATTTTTCACATACCATATTTTGTAATATTTTTATGGTTCCAATTCATTCTTACTTTAATTTATTCTCACTTTATCAATTCATTATCAACCACATAACTTTATTTTTTTAAATCGCACAAGTCCTCTTTGTTACTCCCTCCGTCCCACTTTAAGGTTCCCACACGATTTAAGATGTTTGACTAATCATAAAGTTAATTGATCCCTGTCATTAGTAGAATTATTTTTAATAAATAATATTTACATATTCAGAAACTACATTAAAACCGCTACAAAACCTGCAGAAAATAATTTAAATTTCATAAACTTTCGATATATAAAGTAAGAGATTAAGAACAATGCACGTTGACTGGAGAATAGTGTACGAGAAAATTTAAATGGGACGGAGGGAGTATAATAATAGGGGGCGGAGCTAAGGTAGTAAGTCTTTGGATTTGACTACATTTTATTTATTAATGTATTAATAAATTAGCTTTTTTTACAAAAATTGTTAAATAAAGAGTATTTCTTATCGTAAAATTTCACAATATCATTTTTAATCATATAGAATTTTATATATTAATGATTAAAGTTGTGTATCGATGAACGTGAAAAGTTCTTTAAACTTTTATTATTGATATTTATGTTCATATTTATTGTCCACCTAAGTCCGATCCAAATGCATTTCAAACTTTGTTAAAATCAATATGCTTTAGTACAATGCTTTTTTATTTTTCTTATATTGTATTATCATTATTAAATGCTGAAGGAATATATTTTTATTTATAGAATTTATTGTTATATGTAATTATACATATATGCGAGTATTAGCGTTGACCATGTTTGCCGGTTGTTGATCGGGGTAACCTGCCGGGTCCAAGTTGACCCTTGACCCGGTCACCTTTTCGGGTCACTTCCCCATCCAGTTTTTGCAACATCGCATCTACTCTCCTATGCATATATTATCAATAATTGTTGGATAAATTTAAACCAACAATTCTGCGTAGATTAGGGATCAATAATTGTTGAATGCCTTTTACTAAGGAAAGTTCCGGGAGAAGGGGAGGGGAATGCTTTGAAGGTATGTTATTGGAGGGGAAAATGAAGGAAAGGTGAGAAATCTCTTCTTCGTATTTGGGAGTAGTGAATTTGGAAGAAAAGAGACTTTGAAGGAATTATAATTAAAATTACTTTAAAATATGAAGAAGTCAAATAATTGAACTGATATTGACTTTAACTTGAGATTAAATTATCTTTTCGTTAATTATTCTTCACAACCCTCCAAATTGGGAGAACAAAAAAATTGAGCATTTAGAGAGTTTTGGAGGATTACAAAAATCCTCCAAAACCATCTCCACCAAGTTTTTAAACTTCCAAACATGAAAAGGGGGTCATAAACTTCTATCAATCATCCTCTCCCCTCCAAAACCCAACTCCCAAACATGCCCTTAGTATATAAAAAATGAAAAGCAAATGAAGTTTTGAATTGAATGACGTTTAACACCAAGTGGGTCAGGGTTACTTAGGCGTGCAATAAACTAATTACTTTTCATATCTAATTTTCGTGTCCATTTTAATTTAATAGTGATTTTAAGTTATGTTATCAAAATCGGACCAATAGGCAACCCGGGTTTCCTGGTTTTTATCGGGTTCCAGAACGGGTTTTGAGCACGTCTTTGGGGGTTGGGGTCAACGCGGGCTTACCATTGTTTACGGGGTTCACTCTAACCGGTCGGGTCATCCAAGCGGATCGACCCACTGGGACCGGTTCAGTTCTGATAACATAGATTTTAAGTGTAGAAATTGCCGATGTAGTAGTAAAGTGCTGACGTGCACTTTGTCGTGATGTGCACTCAAAATAATAATACAATACAACACTTATACGTAGTATAGCGTAGTAAGGTTCGTATCCATAGGGAAAGGAATACTTTTCTTTTTATAGAACTAGTAACAAAATGGGGGGTTTTAGTTTGATTTGGTTTAATAAATTAAACACGAAGATGAACGAGTTATGTGGTTTTTTTTTAATAGAGATGGAAGCTTGGTTTTGCTTTTATCCACTTAATGAAATGTTCGTCAATCCCGGTTATATCTTTAACTATCTTCCTCTCGAATACTCAATCGAGGAGTATATCCAATTCATCGATGGTAGTTATTAATAACGAGATGCGTTCATTAATAAAACTTACTATCGAGTCAATATAGAACAAGCGCCGTATATTAACTTGATAGTAGCAATAAACTTAAGATGAAAACGATTGAGATTGATAACCTCAACACAGGCGGTTTGTTGGTTAATCAATGTAATTAATTCCCCTTAGATTATTGACCATGAGATGCATGCATTAACAATCCAAGTTTACTACCGTGAAAGGACCGAATTAATAACAAGCGTATTAATCGACCGATTCTAGTATTAATTAATATATGAAACAAACCTAGTTGATCCTTTAAGTAATGTTCAAAATATTAATATGAAATATGAATAGGAATTAATTAATACTCAAGAAAGAATATTAAAGAAGATGAATCCTACTACAGTTAATATCAAGATGTTAACTAATTGTCATCTTAGTAACACTCCCCGATATTAACGTAGAGGAAGAAATAACTATTACTATAACTAATGTCAAGATGTTAACTAATTGTCATCTTAGTAACACTCCCCAACATTGATATAGAAATAGTATTTAAAGAAAGAATTAATATTCAAGGAAGAAGATTAAAGATAATAACTCACAACTTACAAATTCATTAAGCTTCAAAGGAGCAAAACCAAGATGGAAGAGTTTAGCTCCTCATTTGGAGACTAAACATACTATAAAAATATAAAAGAAATACTATTCTAAACTGAGCTTAAGAGTATGGAAGAAGGGATGATTATTTGTGAAGGAAAAGTGTGCTATTTATAGGTGTTTTTCAACACCTTGGGCCGGGTACACGACCGGGTCAAGTGCCCACCCGACCGGGTGCATGTCAAAATCAAATAATCTTCCACGTTCTTGTGTTTCAGCACGTCGTTTTGTCTCGGGTCACATCTGACCCGACCGGGTGAAATACCTCACCCGACCGGGTGATTGTAGTTTCCAGCCACCTTCGCTTTTCAAAGTCTCACCCCGACCGGGTGCAAAACCTCACCCAACCGGGTGATTGTCCTAGGCAGCCAATAATCATTTTTCTTCACTTCAAAGTCTTCCTTTCCAACACCATAAATCCTAACTCTACTTTACAACTTACAAATGAGAACTAAAATACAATTACAACTAAAAACACACAATTGTTTACAAACTAAATAAAATGGTAAACAATCCACACAAATCAAACATAAAAAGATACATTTATGCACTACTAATTAATGCATATCAAACACCCCCACACTTGAACCTTTACTCGTCTCGAGTAAACAAAATCCAGCCCAAGAAGTCCTTAAAATGACAAGAGTATCAACACCAACATCCGCGTGTGTTTTTAGAACAACACAAAAAATATATCCCCAAAAATATAAGAGTAAAGAGGGGTATTCAACTCCATATTTCTTATCAACCTCATTTTTTTCATCATTACCCTTAGGATCCTGCAGCAATAAAAGAAAATACTTTCTCTCATTCTCTCATTTTGCCTAGGTGCCCTTTCGGGTTTTCATCCCAGCTTCCCACATTTTTCTGTTTTAATCCTCACAACGCACTCTTATTTTTGCTTTATTTTTGCTTAAGTTGCCTTTTCACGTTTTCAACTTAACAAGCTTTATTTTGTTTTGTTTTTTTTTTTTTTGAAAATAACTCAAGAATACATAGTATGAATGTGACTTTTCCATGAAATTCTCTCCCCAAGCTAATTAAAGCATTGTCCCTAGTGCTTGTGTCCAAGATGTCCAAGAGAGTGAATCTCTTTGCCCTTTTTGGTGTCATTTCTTTCTTTTTGCTTGAGGGAATTTCAGCGTTTGTTGTTTGTGGAGTAGGGTGATTTGGATTTTTGGTGGGTTGTGGGTGTTTTGGTTGGTGTAGAGGGTGAAGAGGAGATGAAGAAGATGGTTTTTTTTATGGATTTGGTGAAGAATTCGGGAGGAATTGAAGGTTTGAGCTGTGAAAATGGTGGAATTTGAGGGGTTGGGTCGATGGAGGAAGAAGAAGAAATGGGGAAGAATGGTCTTTGCCCGCCCCCATATGCGGATTTTACCCGATCACCCGGCCGTGTAGGTTAATTGACCCGGTCGGGTCTAAACATCGCTTATCCAGTAGCCCCTTTTTGAAAATCACCCGGCCGGGTGGCAGGTGTGTACCCGGTCGGGCCTAAATGTTGCTTATCCAGAAGGTTTTTAGGAAAAACACCCGGCCGGGTATATGAAGGTGACCCGTTCGGGTGTGTTGATTTTTTACTCTGTTCCGCAATTGCCTTGCCCGGGTGATTGGCCGGGTGTTGTGTTTTATGAAGGAAACCGACCGGGTAGTATTTTATACCCGGCCAGGTTCAATCCCAGGTCATTCTTTTTTTTTTTAAAGGGTTTTCTCACACACAAAAATAATTCAAGATACAAACTTGGGTTGCCTCCCAAGAAGCGCTTGATTTAATGTCGCGGCACGACGTTTTTATTTTATTTTCTGATTTAAGTGGGATCATGGACATCCCTCGCTTTTTCAAAGTCCTTGTTAGGCCAAGTTTTATTTTTCTTTTTCTTCGGCCTTTTCCAGTAAGGGCGAGTTTTAGTTCTCATTACCACCTCAACCATAGGTGGATTTAATTCACAATTTAAAACCTCTCCTCTAATCAATGATAATTCCACATGCTTTTCTATTTCAAAAATTGGGATTTTCTCACTTTTTTGGACAAAGTTGTGTACCTCGACTCGCGGAATCACATAAGTGTATCTCTCTTCACTAATCAGCTACTCAGTGGCTCAGCCATTGCTAATCGCAAACTCATGGAACAAGATTGATTTGTTTTTGAACAATAGTACATTACTCATTAGTCATTAGGGTTAGCTAAATCGGTATAACGTATTTACCGGATTAAGTGTCCACATCTATATTAGTGTCTACAATTTCACCATCAACTTGGGAGTAAAGTGTGAACCCTAGCATGTAACTCCTGGTCGAGCTAAACTACTTTTATTTCTTGATTTAATCATGTCCCGTTTGTTACTACTACACCCTTTTCAAATAAATTTTTTATGGTATCATGTTGTTTTTGTCGGAATACGCTTTTTATTTTACAAGAGGATCACAACATTTTAGTAACATAATCATGAAGAAATATCCAAAGAAAAGTATCCACAAATTTCTTTTTTTTTTGTGCAATAGCCACAACAACTAATTATAATTGGTGTGAAAATAATGAATATATCTTTTTTTGGAAGAAGGAGGCTTAGATTGATATCACAACATTCAGATAGGAGTTAAAGTAACAAAAGAACCACATATAATCATCCCCTCATAAACCAGACTCAGAGTTAATCACCTTTGACAAAGCAATATAACTCACTGATTCTAAACTGGGAATAATTGAGCCAAAGACGGTTATCGCATAACACTCATCATTCAAT
This sequence comes from Cuscuta epithymum, assembly GCA_945859915.1. Classification (NCBI taxonomy): domain Eukaryota; kingdom Viridiplantae; phylum Streptophyta; class Magnoliopsida; order Solanales; family Convolvulaceae; genus Cuscuta; species Cuscuta epithymum. The sequence continues at coordinate 829,729 of CAMAPF010000075.1, read as the reverse complement.
CCTAATGCAAAAGTATTACAGCAGTAAATAAAATAAAACCCAAAAACAACATTCACCACATGAAAATTAAAATGCAAAACAACAATAAAATTAAAACCAAATTCAGTCTTCTTCAGCAGGACCAACACTCGTATAACTGTCGGGTCTAGAAACTAGGACCCCCCACCTTCCCATTTTTTGCTTTATTCAGAGACATACTCTCGCCAATTGGGTCTTCTTGTGGCTGCTCTTCCCAAATCCTTCTACGCTTTTGGTCAACTAGCACCACATACGCATTGTCCATGCCTCCTTCTTTGGTGACACTGTTATTTGATCCAGTTGTAGACTCTCGCCCACCCTGTTCCCCAGTGCCTTCACCCTCCTGACCAGTTCTTCTCTGTTGCCTGACCATTCTTGAAACTGATGGTTTTTCCACTAGATACTTCTTGCCCCTTGTGGGACTAGTCCCCCCCCCCCCTCCACCTGCTCTAAGTTCAACCCCTAACGTTTTTTCCGACACTAAATCCTCCTCATATTTCAAGGGACAAAATTTGTGAGAATGTCCAATCACCCCACAAATGAAACGAAACTTAGGCAGTTTTTCATATTTAAAATCCATTCAATACCCGATACCCCCTCTTGTTGGAGTAGAGCCCTTTTCAGAGGTTTCCTTACATCCATTCGCACCTAACTCTAAAGTATGACTCTCATTTTTCATCAAAGTGGCTCTCATCAAAACTAATAAATTTACCAATATAGTTTCCCATCCTCTTAGCAATACCTGTGTTCATAAAACTATAAGGGACATTATGCACTTGCACCCAGAACTCAGCTTCACACAAATTCAATTTATGAGGAATATCAGCAGGCTTAACCTCCTTAAGAAGCATTATATTTTTTTCAAACAGCCAAGGACCATCTTCAAATACACGATTCATATCCACAATGTGATAAAAAGTAAACAGATACCTTTTGTCGTCAATTTCTTTAATCGACACCCCTTTCCCCGGACGCCAAATTGAAGCCAGAAGATCCTTGAACGCCTGGAACTTGATTTTTCGATCTGTGAGAACGACTCCCACCACCGGAAATTCAGCCTTTTTCTCGGTTACGTCAAGATCTCCGTCTCCCTCGTCATAAAAAATCAGCTCACTATCTGCCTCCCCGATAGTCATCTTCTTATATTGATGCACAAAATCATCTATTAATCGCTCCAACACAACCGCAAATCCCTGCACACTTGGCCGATTACGAACCTCGACCCCGACAAGAACCACCCCTTCGGCTTCTTTAAGGAGCCGCCGTCTGCAAACCTCGTCGTGTGGAACCTGGTTTAGCGACCAAGACACCGTTCTTCGTCCTCGACGAAAACGGAAGAAAAAGAGCTACTCTAGGGGTTGAGCGGCAACCATAGAGAGAGACTAACGATTCTCACAATAACAATGAATATATCTTGTGTACGGAATTTCATTTAAGATAAATATTGAAAAAATATAATTCGTACTTCATAAAAAGTAACCACCAATGTCACCTTTTAAAGAATGAATGTTTCAAGAACATGTCTAATTGTATGAAATCGCTTTATCATAACTCCGTAGTCATTTATGTGTCTTATAATAATGGAAAAATAGACAAGAATAATCACACCTTTCACCGGTCTTCTCATAACAATCTAACATTTATATAATCCCAAAATAATCTCACATTTGCACTACATCTTCTTTCATTGGATCCTAACCAAGTTTTTAACTCTTTCTTTGAAAATCATATAAATAATCTCATCTTTCACTTTTTTATTACTCCCTCCGTCCCATTTATTTTGTCCCATTTTACCTTTTCGGGAAGTCCCACTTATATTGTCACATATCATATTTGGCAAAGTTTGTGTGGCTCTAAATCATTCTTACTTTATTCTTACTTTATCAATTAATATCAACCACACAAACCCACATTTCTTAATAACCGTGCCACCCTCTTCCGAGACAATATAAATGGGACGGAGGGAGTATATCTTTATAAATGTGAGATTATTTATATAAAATTTTCAAAGAAAGATAAAAAAATTTGATTAGGATATAATGAAAGAAGATGGGTGAAAATGTGAGATTATTTTGGGATTATATAAATGTGGAATTATTACTAGAAAATCAATGAAATGTGGAATTATTCTTGTCAATCTTCCCTATAATAATATATATATGTTTTTTAGAGAATTTTTATCTATCTAATAGTCATAATTTTATACTTCCTCCGGTTTTTAATAAACTTCACACTTTCCTTTTTGGGACGGTCTAAAATAAACTTCACACTTCCTTATTTCATTTTTTGGCAAAGAAATTTACATCAAAACAATGTCAAACAGTGTCTCAACAGTGCCAAACAGTGTCTCTACAGTGCCAAACGGTGTCAAACAGTAGCTCAACAATGTACTCTACAGTAAAGTCAAATTTCTTTCCTTATTTTGGGTGAAGTCAAAGTGTGAAGATTAAATAAAACCGGAAAGAGTCGATGACACTGATTATATCATACATAATTACATACTAATACTAAATTGGAAACGCCGTGGATCCTCCATTGGATATGAGCATGAAACTTCAAATTGTTGAAGTGAATACGCGCATCGTGACAAAACCGTAACCCCGTACAGATACCGTATGTTCCTAAGGATTTGAGACGTACGAGTCCACTTTATTGGCAAATATCGATATCTGATCCTCCGTGTACGTAGGGCAGGAGAATGGAGATCCCTTCCATGAATATGCAATAAAATGTCAAAAATTCTAGAGGTACCCCAAAATGTACCCCATTTTGTACCCACCCCCTGAATTGCCTGTGTACACAGGCAATTCGTTTGAAAGAGGACATGACTTTCTGTCCAAATGTCTGTGTACACAGACGGTGTACAGATTGGGGTACAAATTGGGATACCCCAAGCAGAACTCATAAAATGTTAATAAGGTAATAAAATACAATTAGGTTCAACTAATTGTTTTCAAAACCATTTGGCTAATCACTGTTTGAATTAATATGTTATGGCTAATTTTCATTGCAAAAAAAGGTAATAAAAAATAAACTGCTCTTCGAAGGACAGTAATTACTAACAATATCCTTAATAGAAATGAATAATCCCAAGCGACAGTACAAACAAAACAAAAATAAATAAGAAAACGCAGATTAAAACTACAAATTAGGTTGATGTGCACCCATTTCTTTGGCCGGTGCTTCCCTTCCAGTCATAGTTCACTCCACCGTCCAATCATCACGGGATCTTTCTTTTAAATAATACGGAGTACTCGGTAATAACAGTAATGCTCCAAATATTATTGAAAAAGCATAATAAACAAATAAAATTATCTCGATCCAAAGTCATAACAATAATAATAATTTTAATTATTGGCATCCACCCGTAGCAAACCCGACTTTGGATTCCGCCAAGTCGAAAACAACTCGGAATCCCTGCTGCTGGATATTCCCAATTATGGACAGCCCGCCATTGGTTCCGGCGAACGCAAAGCAGAACTTCCCGGCCGAATCCACCGGAATCAAATAGTTAGACGCCGGCAGTGACACGTTGGCTCCTTTGAAATTCAGCACCACCGTCGGCACCTTCACTTCGTCCTTCCCGGAGAGATCGTAGCAGGTGTCGAACAGCGAGAACCCCTTCGACAATTTCAGTCCCGTTGTTCCATTCCTGAAAGCATTCCTCATTGCTATGTAAGCGCGGTTGGTCAGCCGGGTCACGGAGGTGCCGGAATCGACTATCACTCCATTTCCGGTCGGGTCGACCTTGAACATTGACGGTTTGATTCCCGACACCGGAGACCCTCCGACGCTGATTCCGAGGAGCTCCACGTAGTAGAAGGTGTCCATTCCCTTGTTCTGGAGAAGGGGAGTATAAACCGCTCTTCTCGACACCGCCGTTTCTCCGAAGACGATCGAAGAAGGTTTCGAAGTGGCGGAGCGGTCAACGAGGCAGTACGAGAACTTTGACCCGAACCGTTGACCGGCCTGGCTCGGGAACGACAAACTCCCCCTCCCGAGACCCAAAAGTCCGGCCGCTCCGACGAACAAGCCCTGGTTGTCGTGCCCGCAACCGATTGCGACGTTCGGGACGGTCGTCTGCCGGAAAGTCAGTGTCTCGGTGGCGAACTCGCCGTCGGTGAAAGATCCGTCGCCGTAGGACACCTGGTAACGGCACAGCTTTGTGGCGTCGCAGCCAGGGGAGTCGAGTTGCCGGCACAGGGGGGATTCACACCGGATTTGAGCGAAAGACTTGGATTTAGCCGGGTCAAATACCGGGTCGGCCTGGGTGTAGCATTTCTTACAAGGAGCGCACTGCAACCAAACGACGTCGCTCCCGGTGTCCAGCACCATATACGCGTATCTAGGAGGTGTGCCAACGCCGAGGCGCGTGAAGTACTCGCCGCTCCCCTGAGCCAGCCCGGAGATGACGGAGCTACTGAAATCAGCTCCGCGACTCCGCGATTGGCCGGCAGCGGTGGCGTTATCCGCGGCAACCGTCGACAGAGCTTTGACCCTGGCCGCATCGCGCTGCAGGCGCTTCTCAAAGAGGGCCGTAGGGGTTGAATTCAGGGCTGCAGAAGATATATGATCGATATGGTGGAGCTCCAGAGCAAGGATGTTCTCGCCGGATTCCGAATCAAGCTGCAGGGGAGTGAAGGAGATGGCCTGCTGGGCGGCGGCGAGAGGGCGGAGAACTAGGCTCTGGTACTCTGAGGCGGAGATGGGAGAAGAGAAAACGAACCCCCATGTGAGGAGAAGTAAGAGAGCAAAGGATTGAATGGAATCCGCCATTGTTATGGCCTGAGGACAACAAAGATGAGTGGGGTGATTGATTGGGTTTGTGGTTTCAGACTAAATATAAATAAATACTGGCCATGGGCATGGCAGGGCCCAGGAGGGGTGGTGGGGCGCGACACAGAGTAGTGTTGGCGTATAATGCAAACAAATGCAATTGGTCGGATTCCCCAAATCGGCGGTGGAGTTTGGGAAAAATCCTTCCAGTCCCCTATTCCCAATTAATTTTACTCGGTTGTTTGTTGTTGAAGAATTTATGGTTGCCATTATTATTAATGAACTCTTTTAGTATACCAATGATCTTTTTTTGAACGTCCTTGTGACTTGTTAGAGTTTGTCCGCATGGTCAATGGTCTCAATTTGTAAGTTCGTGTTTAACAAATACTCCCCCGGTTTTTAATAAACTTCACACTTTCTTTTTTGGGCCGGTCTAAAATAAACTTCACACTTTCTTATTTCCTTTTTTGACAAAGAAACCTACATCAAAACAGTGTCTATCAGTGTCTCAACAGTGCCAGACAGGGTGTCTCTAAAACAGTGTCAAACAGTGCCTTAACAGTGTATTCTACAGTAAAGTCATATTTCTTTCCTTATTTTGTGTGAAGTCAAAGTGTGAAGATTAAATAAAATCGGAGGGAATATTTATGAAATCAATGGAACCATGATGCACATACATTTGATAGCAATTTGTGCAAATATATTGTTCAATTCGACAAATCATAGAAGTGTACACAAGCGATGTCCATGTTTGGATATCGGCGGATTAGGTCAAAACGCCAATTTTTTACAAAGGTAAAAGCTGGTTTTCCTAGCATTTGTTGTGCCAAACAAAATATGGATAAAGTTTTAAATCAAACGGATAATGTATGGGAGGAAGAGACATACTCTTATCACCAACAAGAGCCTAAATCTTACACTAGTAGTAAACAAAATTATACTTTCTATCTCAACTTAATTTTTGGTTCGTCTCTTTTGAACATTTCAGTTAAACAATTAGCATTCTTAAGATGTATTTTCTTATTCATTTCCAATCTCATACCAGATGTAAACAGATTAGACAGACGAAGTAGAATTTAATAATTTTGGTGGAAGTTACTCACAAAGGCAATTGCTTGTTGTCTAGTGGAGTGGGGTCATCCCAATAGTGATCTCACTATTTGTATATGATAAAACTTAATTCAAGATTTTTCAAAGTTGAGATACTTGAATGAGGATTTATTTGACAATTTTTCAATAATTAGTTTTTTGTTAAACTTTACCTTAAAGACGAAACTCAAGTTGTCCTAAAAATGACATTTTTGAATGTCACTATACGTTTATTGTGTCATTAACCGATTTTTATGTGATTGACACTTTATTATCTCACTATCAATTAGTGTAGGGGATGCCATTTGCCACTAATGCCACTATCACCGTGAAATATATCATTGATCGTTAGAATAAATTTCAAACCATTTTTTTCAAAACAAATCAGAAATATACTTTTTGACAATGATTTTCGAGGATAGTCGTCTGTGGATGGATTGTGGGGAGGAGGGGAAAAGGCCGGTGAAAAGTTGAGAAGAGATTTATTATAGAAGAAACTTAATGATATAAATGACTGGTCATCACATTTTCTAAAAGGAAAAATAATCATGTTTTATTCTTGAAAAGATGCCGAGAGACAGGTCTTTTATTGATTAATCAACAATTATGTTGCTTCAAAAACTACAAATGATCCTAGTTAAAATTGATGTGTATTTTTTTAACTTGGCTTCATCATTAAGACACATTACTTATGTTCTATTTTTCCAAATTTTCAACAAAAATTAAACATTGGGCCTAATTAATTGAATTAAAAAACTACCCACACATAAAAAGTTGTGGGCTTATTTTCTCTCTATATATTCTCAAACCTAGGGTGCTCGCCTGATGATTAAAGCAGTTTTTCTCTACTTCATACAAATCCTAACATATAAAGAGTAATTTTTACTTTACTGAATTAGGTGCATTTCCAGTATGATAAGGCTCTGTTTGCAAACCCTATTGAGAAGTGCTTTTAACTTTTTTAAATGATTTGGTAAAAAAGTGATTAATAGTAAAAGTTGGTAGTGTTTGAGAAAAAAGTGATTTTGAAAAGTAAAAGTTGGTGGTGTTTGGTAAAATAAGTGCTTTTTGTGTAATAGAAAAAGTAAAAAGCAGATTCTAGCTTTTAGCTTTTAAGTAATTCATTTAAGTAGAAGTTGTCATTTGAAAACATCTTTTTTAGCTTTTTTAAGCCAAAAGCTGAGAAGTGCTTTTCTAGTTGTGTTTGCAAACAGAGCCTAAGTTTTATGGGGTGAGGAGTAATAAATTCATAATGCTACATATCATGCTCGCCCAATTGGAAATTGACTAAAAATGGAAAGTGATCCGTGTAATCCGGCGTCTTGTGTGTCTTGGAATGCGGTAGTTAATACGGAGTACTTAATAAAGGTTTCCACCCAACTGGCATGATTATGCATAGTGGTTATGAACTTATGACGCATTAAGGGTGTCTTTAGTTATGAAACATTAATAATCTGCTTAGACAGATTGAGCATTAGTACAATCGATGAACATTAGAACCTCAACCAATATTAGTTAATATTAGGTGAACCATCTAGATGAACTTGGGCGCAAATATGAAATTATTGTTCAGACAATTACTAGGTTAAGCTGGGTGATCATGTTAATTTACTTACTAGGTTACTTATGGAATTATGTTAACATCGGAAAATCTAAGATCCGAGATTTCCCAAAATTGATATATTGAGGTTTTCCAAGGATTTGGATCCTCTGCCGCACGGCAGAGGTGCCTTGCGGCAATCCAATGGCAAGCAACAAAGAAGAAGAGCTGCTGGAAGAGGGAGAGTGAATCGCGTGGCTGTAATAGCCACACACCCTACCTGGCTGCCAAAGCCTGGCAGAGAATCCCGATCCGTTTTCCAATAGGTTTCGAGATAATCTCATAACCTGTTTCTACAACAAGTTCTTCTGACAAGATGTGAAACACATATAGTAGTGAACTTAAAAGTAAACCTAAAGCAATCTAGGTTCACTGTGAAACTAAATATCGTAAGGGTATGTTTTGGGGGTGATAATTGTGATGAGAATCAAAGGCATTCTTGAGATGGAGGAATCAAATATAGATAGTGACATTCCACTCTTTACTTTTAGAGTTTTAGTTTGAATCCTGATCCCCAACCCCAAGGGCCTTCCACGCCCTGATGCGACAGAGCACATGGGAGGTTGTAAATCACGGTGGCTCAATCAACCCTAACGTGGTAGATCTTATACGCGTGCGCACCAGAGGCCCAGTCCATCACATAGGAGTTGCAACCTTCACACGGTCGCTGCGGATTTCGATCCTTGATCATTTGTCTAACTTTCCCACCGCTTTACCAGTTGAGCTACAAGTGCGGGTTACGTTTAGAGTTTTTAAGAATTCACTGGAGGAGTTTTTGCGATTGTTACGACTTTAAAAAGTGATTTTTAAAGTGACTTTAGATAAAAATGCTTAAAAGTAAAAATAGATATTATTTTGTAATAGAAGTGATTAAAGTGGAAATGTTAAAGTATAAGTGTTTGAGAAAAAAGGATTTTTGATGTAATAGTTTATAAAAGTGCACAAATACACTTATTTGAATTATATACCAAATACTCAATTACGCATGTTATCATCTATGGAACGACTTCCGAGGACTCCATCGAGCTGAGTTTATTTCGCATGAGATGATTGTTTTCATAAAGGCCTGTTAATTATTTGCCAAATGCCTTCCAGCTCAGGATTAATTTCAACTAGCTAGAAATTTATCTTTGAAATTATTGCCTTTTAGATTTAACCGATTTCATATCAGGGATATAAATAATTAAGGTTGAACTGAGTTTTCTAGCTACAGAATAATCCATCCATGAACTTTTCGTCTTCTTGAGATCCCAACCTCCATGGATCCATGAGGCGGCTTAACAAGCTCCTATTTCCTTTCACCATTTCCGAAGCTTCAATGCACAGAGAAACAGAGGGGCTACATAAATATATATACCTTAAAACATTCACAGGATGGATGGGTTTTAAAGAGGATTGGAAGATGATCTATGTAGCACGGAAACTCTCGGAAAGAGTACGCTTCCCATTTCGGAAACTCTCGGAAACTCTTTGGAAACCTTCCAAATAAGCACTTTGATAGGAGGAGTATCTCATGTATTAATATAGCACTTTGTTCATCCAAACTTTTCCGGTGTGGGACATTTAACACCCCTCCTCACGAATAGGCACTTCGTCTGGATCGTGTCATCATTCATTTTTTCATCGGTCCGTTGTTTTTTTTCATCCGACCGTTTTATAATCACGTCATCATTTTTCATAAGGGGCCCCACACCATGGATCGATTTGGCACTGATACCATGTTAAGACACGGGGTTCCATCCTAAAAGGTCAACCTGATAGGAGTGTTAGTACCCAATTTTGATAGATTTTGATAATGACACTATACTCAGCTCATGTACGTTTCATGTCTCAATTAGTAAACATGTTCAAAGTTGATTAAAGTACTAAAGGAAAAAGTACACAATCAACTAGTCAAAAGTGACAAAATAAAATGTTCAATTTTTGTAACAAATAAATTATGCTGGAAATTTAAAAAGCAATAAGGTAATTTTTATTTACTTTAATAGGATATTTAAATCCTACCAGTATAACTTTATTTGATACATAAATTAAACAAGTCACAAAAAGCAAAGCACGAGGAAGGCACATACACTGTATGTATATGATTGAGGACAAAATTTGATAGGCATTTAATACTAAATAGTACATGGAGCCAATAGCATGGGATGTTCAAAACAAAATCAAGAAATTGATCCTGAAGTGATTTCCAAGCTGCTCATTAGTGAAGACAAAGGAAATCTCTAATATCTGCTCCAGCACACAAAGACATATTTTAACGCGTTGAAGATTATCTCCTCTCAATCAACGTAGGAGATTAATCAACCAGAGAAGCCTATAAATATGGGCAGAAGCATGAGTTCTAAAACCAAGTTTTTGAGTCATCTAAGTAGAGAAAATCTTACTAAGCATTCAAGAGATATCTAGCAAAAGAGAAAGTGCATGTTTAACTTTAGCTCAGACTCATGCTTCACTAAACATCCAAGTTAGAACTTCTCATTGCTATACTCTGGAAGTTTAGTTCTTAGTTGGAGGCTAGTTTTTGTTATATCATAAACTGTTGTAAACACTTAGAAGAACTGTGTTATCAAAGTTCTGTGTGGATAAATAGAATAGAGTACCTTTTGATCCCCACTGGATGAATTGAGAAAATCTAAAGGTTTGAGTAGCTTGGAGTGGTGTGTACTACTCGTGAAACACCTTCAATCTAGGCTAGTTGTGTGATAAAGGCCAGATTGGCACTAAGTGTATTGGGTTTAATACTTTAGTGGAAATCCATCTTAAAGAGGGTGGGACTGGACATAGGAGGATTACACCACCTTTGAACCAGGATACATTGTGTGTTGATTTACTTTTAGTCAACAAAGCACACACCAAATACTTCTTAAATTGAGCAGCTACTTTAGCAGTCACCTTGGCAGCAGTCTACTTATCACTCCACTGCTTATCCTACTACTCATTGCTTATCCTACTACTCATTTATACATCTTCCTGAAGACATCTCTTATCACCAAATCTTATAGAGTTTTCATAACTACACCAGCTCTATCACACTTCTGAAAATCATATCTTTACTCCGCAGTATCCTCAGCAGTCCTCTAGTGATTACGCTACTGCTAAGACCACTGCTCTCTCAAAATTGTCTCATTCACTCGGCTCAATACATCGTCAGAAAGCTCTCATCATTCTTGGTAAGAGTCTAACATTAGATCTCTCATACCTTCATTCTTCTTCAGCAGTAGTGTAAGCAGTTCCCTGCAGACCACTCAGTTGCTCAGTCAACTGTTTATTTAAATAAGTTCAAATATCACTCAAACACTTTATTTGACTTATTTGGATATCATAAGACCTATATGACTGTCCTCTAAACTCTTTGTTCACTTACCATAAATAGAAAGTTGTCATATACTGTTTAAATAGAGGTTGAGACTTCCGCTGTGCATCTATAATCTCCCAAAAGGTTATAGATCATCCTATCTAGTAGGAAAAAGTTTTTAAAGTTGAAAAAGATTTAAAAGTCTAACCCCCCCTCTAGACTTTTACCTCTATCATGGACCATCAAGGAGTATCGCATGTGTTAATATAGAACTTTGTTCATCCAAACTTTTCCGGTGTGGGACATTTAACATTTCCCGTTCCCCGTTTCCTCATAATTTTCGTGTTTCCGTGCAACATAGAAGATGATATGGGGTAAAATCCGAGCATTTGCTAAGTTGCTGCGGAGGTATGGTGCACATGATGCGTCAGTGAGAGAGGCAATGGTGTAAAGAAATACGACAAAGAGAGGGGTATCGTAGACTTTAATGATCATATATATCATTATAACTACCCCTAAAGTTTGAATTATTTACAATAAAACCTAAAAGAAGTTAAAAGTACCTTTAGACCATCTTTTGGCTTTAAATTGTCTTTTTTAAACAGAAGCTGGTGATTGAAAACACTAATTTTGGTTTTTCAAGTCAAAAGTTGAAAAATGTTTTTTTAAGTGTTTGCAAACACTTCTTAAATTTTACGGAGTAAAAGATTAACAACTAGGAGGTATTTTATTAAAAATGTTAATAAAATAAAACTTATTTGCACATATATGACTAATAGTTACTTCATACTATGATATAATGTTATCATAACTTAAGTTTAAATATTATATATAAGTTACTATGATTTTATTACTACTTTAGTCACTAAACACATTTTTATAAATAATACTCTCTCCGTAACATTTATTATATCATCTCACTTTTCTTTTTTCGGCCGTAATATTTATAACTTCCCATTTCTAAACTTTTTCATCATACACTCGATAATTTTGAAAATAATACACTGTTACAACTACTTTTCTTTGGATTTATCATTCATTACAACACACTTTTCTTTGGATTTATCATTCATTCCAACACACATAATTTGCATCTCCTTTCATTATTCTTAATTTCACATACTTTTAAACAGGAAGATATAAATGTTACGGAGGTAGTAGATATTTTAAACATAAATATGTAATTATTTCAAAGCCATTATCATTCACATTCTACAATCCCACCATAATATGTAGTACTAGTATTAAATTGCAAAGAGCATTATCCAAAAGTATTATGTCATGTGATTCATCTCTTACACTCGCAACGTAACGGCATTAAATTGTACATAGTATTATGGCATCATCGCATCAGGCTGCACGCAATTTCATTTTGAACTCTCATTTTATAATCTAATTGTTCATGTGAAAAAGTATTAGTTAAAGTTTAATTTATAGTTTATCCAATATCCATGAAATATATATGGAGTAGAATAACAAAAACACACAAAAGAAGTTGTGCACCCATCATTTTTTTTCTTTTATCAATTATCATGAAACCCTAATAGTATTCTCTTTCTAATTAATTAAAGAAGTGAAACTTTGTGCTTCCACAATATCCTATTAGGTAATTTATACCTGCAGAATATTAAAATACAAATGTACATGCAACATTGAACATCTCCAACAAATTCAACTATTTCAGCCAACAATACACCAAATATTTACTTTTTGGAAAAACTGTCAAATAGGTCCTCGACTTTCTTAAAAAAGTCAATTAAGTCCTTCTATAGAAGACTTTGTCCGGTCGTCGCGATTTGGGGCGGTTCCTGGTGGAATTTTTTGATTAAATTTTTTGAGCATCTTATTCATCAAGTCTAGTTTACGCATACCGATTTTCAGCTAAAAATTTAATCGGGAGCGCATTCAAATTGATTCGAGAACGCAAAAATGTGCAGTTATCTTCAAGAATTAATTTGAATGTGTTCCCGATTGAATTTTTAGCTGAAATTTGGTATGGGTAAGCTAGACTTGGTGAATAAGATGCTCAAAAAATTTCATCAAAAAATTTGGTATGGGTAAGCTAGACTTGGTGAATAAGATGCTCAAAAAATTTCATCAAAAAATTCCACTGGTAACTGCCCCAAATCGCGACGGCCGCACAGAACCTCCTATAGAAGGAATTAATTGACCTTTTTATGAAAGTTCGAGGACCTATTTGACAGTTTTCCCTTACTTTTTTCATTATATTCATTATTAAATATTTCAAAACATGAATTATATTGTATGCTTGTTGAAAAAATTAGTTTATTCGGATAACTAAAAAATTAAGCATTCGTCACTATTAGCTCATTAATTGGCGGTATGTGATTGGTGTGTAATCAACCAATACATAAATATCATCCCCAATACTCCCTCCGTAACATTTATATCTTCCCACTTTCCTTTTTTGGATGTAATATTCGTATCTTCCCATTTCATAATCTTCCAATCATACCCTCAATAATTTTAAAAATAATATACTATTACACCTACTTTTTTTGGATTTATCCTTCATTTCAACACATTATTTCACTATCTTCCCATCATACCCTCAATAATTTATATCCCCTTTCACTATTCTTAATCTACCTACTTTTTTAATGGGAACATATATATGTTACGGAGGGAGTATCATATCAAGTAATACATATATAACATACTAGTTTTCACAAGAACTAAAAACAATTTTTTAAATATAAAAATATTTGCTATTCCTCCTATATTTGGCCTTTAATGATCAGATAAAAGGTGCGGTGTCTTTCAGTAATTTATTTAACTGACTTCTCAATTGAATTTTAAGATCAAATTTGGTAGACATGATCTGCATGCACTTCATGAACAACATGTTCACAAAAGTTAATCATAAAATTTCATCGAGAAGTACCTTAAATGGAGGCGACTGAACAACGAATCCTAGTAGATCGACTTGACGGGATCATGCCTTAGATCGACTTGACGGGATCATGCCTGTTTTTGCACATATACTAATAGTTACTTGTATGATAAAATTAAAAATTTCTTGATAACTTTTATGCCACAACCACAAAGCTATCATAATATGCTCAAAATTAGGATTAATCACCACCACAAATGACAAATAAACTTTATAAGTATCCACTATATTTCCATTGTAATGTATGTAAGAGTACTTAAAATTGAATACAAATTGAGAATAACTATCTTATTATTGTTTCTTATTTCATATATTCATTTTATTTCTCACTTTCATGTGTAGTGACTATCATTGGAAAAAAAAAATCTGACATAATTCGTTTTACATAACTCTTCTAATGCGGAAAATAACAACTTACCTGTCAAAATGCCATAACATTTGTATCAAATTCAAAGGATTCCTGGTAAGTGCATACCAAAACATGAAGCATATAATACTTAATTACTCACGTCAAGATTAGTATGTCTATTTTTCAGAAATACTGGTAAATCAAACTCTTCTTTAGAAATTCTACACAAGTCTTAAAAGGAAATATAAGCAAGCCGAGACATTGTCTCGATCACAAAAAAAATGTGGAGACATTGTCAAACAATTTTCCCATTCTATCTGATAATTGAACCAAGCAAAAGACTTATCTTTTCAAATCAAAATGTTCTAGCTTAAATTGTAAATTGCATACACGCTTAAATTGGGCTCCAAGTAGAATTCTACTCTCTGCAGGTTCATTTCCTCTTGAGTAAATAACAGTAAAGGACCAGGATGTAATTCAATATTCCTAAATACTCCGTGGAATTATAGAGAATTCTAGAACTATGTGGAGATGAGTAGAATTCTCTAGAATAGTGTGGAGTCATCTAGAAAAATATAGTAATATCTAGATGTGTATAGAATGTTGTGAAGTCATCTAGAATACTCTAGTCTCTAGAGAAATGTAGAAATCCCTAAAACTGTGTGGGAGATTGTAGAGTATTCTAGAGTGTTGTAAATAAGTGCGGAGTCATCTAGATTCTTCAAGAAGATCATGGAAGCTTGTGGAGACTTCTTGAAAGAAAATATAATGTAGAGAGGTATGTGGAAGATTATAGAGAAAGTCGATGTCTACCCTTTGTGAGTAGTATAAATAGATGTTGTAGTCTTTCATTTGAGGTATGAAATTAAAGAAAGGTTTCTCATAACTAAGAAAGAGTGAAGTACACTCTCTCGTACATTTCAATTATATAATACAAAGTAAAATTAGCTCGTGATCCTGGTAAAGATCGGGGGATCGTGTTTTCCCCAACACCAGTTTGGTTGAGGAATTTGGGAGGAGAAAGAAGGATTGATTTTCCATTTTATTTATTTATCTAAATTTATTAATTTTAGACTCCATGAAAGGCCTTAGTGTATTGGAGTGGTCGTGTGACGTCCAACTTCGAGCATCAAGCCTTCAATATGTAATAGGTCCATTATGGATAAAATACATATAAACCACCACGAGAGATAATAAGCACTACTACAGTCAGGGGCGGATCCAGGATTGAGAGGTGGGGTGGGCTAAGCAGTAAAAAATAGTTTTCATATATACAAAGTTTTGCTCAGAGCTGTTATCGAATCAAGCTTTTTTGGAATTTTATACTCGATTTCGAGCTTGATTTTGAATCTAATTTAATGACCCGAGTTAACAAGATTCAAACTCGAACACGGACTAGCTAGGTTTGACTTTGAATAGTTATTCAAACCAAGTTCGAACATAGTGATGTTATAATTTTTTTAATAAATTATAGGAATAAATTTCTTAAAATCTTAATGTTATAATGCTATTTTATAAATATATTAACGATTAATAAAGATTTGGTATTTATTGAATAATTCGAACATGAATCTATTAACGAGTATAGTCTAAACTTCTACATTCGAGCATATTTATCAAGCGTTAAAATTTATCGAGTCAAAATCAAGCTCAATTTCGTACTCAATTTTAAAATCTATCGAGTATAGTAAATTTATTTTCCTTTCTTGACAATATGTTCATTATCCATTCTAAAAAGCATTTTCAATATTGGTATGAATCTAAATACTTCTATAAATTTATAAAACTTTTAAGAGAAAAAATTGTTGTACATAGATTAATAAGTAATCTCAATTTCAAAATTGAAAATTTTAATTCTTAGTTTCTACATGTCCACACAATTAATAAATCATTCTCTAACCTTCAATTGCATATTAAATAAATCATTTTCCAATCATTCATAAATCACAGAATATCACAGAATAAACACTATTTTATTATGTACTAAAAAATTCAATTAATGATTGAATTATATAATAAATAAAGCATTCTCCAATTATCGACTGATGTTCGCTAGACTCCCTCTGCTCTGGCCTGTATAACCGTATAAAACATTGACACATTCACAAATCAGTGAAATTACAATCTAACACCAAATCAATTAAAACAATAAATTAAAAATCTAAAAAAGAAATTGTTTTTTGAGTTTACCAGGAATCCTGGAGCCTGGAGGGAGGCAGACACGCAGTCACCGCGCAGAGGCGGACTGCCGGAGTCGGCAGACGACGTCGGCGGCGCGGCTGGAGACTGGAGTCGTTCACTTCTTCCGCGTCGCAGATCCAAGCTCCGTCTGCAGTCTGCTCCGGTGCTCCCTCAACGTTCTTTCTTCTTCGTCGCTAATGCCTATTTAGTCTTACGCGAAGCTCCAATCTCTTAAGGCTTAAGCGCAAGTCTGAGAAGCTGGGTAGTGGGCTGGGCTGGGAAATTATTCTGGGATGGGCTGAGAATTTAATATATACCTATACTAACTATTTTTATTTTTTTTGGGCTGGGCTGAAGCCCACCCCTGCCCTAACTACCATCCGCCCATGACTACAGTCATGGGTGTTGCTAGCAAGGGGTCAACCCAGGCCTCGGTCCACTCCACATTTAATAAATGCCACATTTTTAATGTAAAAAATCTCGTGTAAAGTTTTTTACAAAAATATTTTTTGTACCGGCACAGTGTCTTGGCTCCCCCTTACTACAGTCACTACAAGCGACGCGTATTCTAATTTTAATAAACCCGCTGATGTAACCCCTTTGTAATTAAACAGTTATTCACTTGGCACAAATGTGTTCAAGGAAGGAAAATTTGCTGGAAAGTAAAGGCCGTTTTTAACAGGTTCAACCGGTTGTCTAGAACATGGCCCACTAAATATAGTGATAAATTATCTGTCCCGTACGGACAAGCCCGTTTGAGGAGTTTTCAGGTCGATTTGTGAGAATGTTCTTCATGAAGTTTAAATTATGTACACAAAGTTTCAACTTAAATTCAATCAGGAAGTCGATTAAATAAATTATTGGAAAACACTGCACATTCACTGCAACAAAATTTTAAGCTGATATTTTCTTGACATAATCTACATTTCAAGATATAATCTACATAGGGATGGACTCGGTTCGGGCCTTGAACCGGCCGGGCCTCGGTTCAAGGTATTGGAGGCCCGGAACCGGCCCGGGTCACCCGCCCGGTTCACGGGCCGGGCCGCCCGTCGGGCCGGGCCTTATAATTTTTTTTAAATTATATATTATATTATTATAATAATTCTTATTAAAAACAAAATTCAAGTGCATTTATTTGAAATAGGAAGTACATTTGAGAATTGAGAAAAAAATAACAATATGATGAAATACATTTTCTAATAAATATCAATTGGGATTTCCGCCACCGTTGGTTGTTGTTTTGCCTTTGTCACATGACTTCATATGTTTTATTGGCATCCCGACTCCGTGTGAACGCCCCAAGCAACACTCTATCTTGCACCACTTGCAAGTTGCTCACCACAGTCCAGTCTTCGGGTCCTTCCACTTATCAAAATTGTTTTGCATAACAGAAGAATTACTTTCCATCTTTAAAATGGTAGATGTATAAGTAGAAATGTAGGATAATAAGAGAAGATGAAGATGGAGAAGAGTTGGATAAGAGGTGTAGAAAAATGGTAAAAAATAGATGTATTTATAGATTTTTTTGAACCCCACCCCCACACCACCACCCCCGGGACCCCCCCTGCCCCCCCACCCTAAGCCCCAACGGCTATATAGCCGTTTGGGAGCAATTTTGTATTTCAAAATGTTTTTTATTTTTTTTTTTGAAAATTATACATATTGTAAAATAAGTTAATTAATTTAATGAATTAAGTAAAACTATTTTTACTTAGAAAAGTGATTTGAATTATTTACTTAATGAATTAAGTAAAACTATAATTTACAAATGTTACAAAATAGGTGTATAAGTATTTAAACAAATTACATATTGAAGTTGTAACTTGTAAGTTTGTAACCAATTAATTAATTTACATATTAATATTACATATTTTAATTTAAAAACAGCCTTTAGATTTTACAAAAATAATTTGAAGTTGTAAGTTATAAGTTTGTAACCAATTAATTAATTTGAGAAGTGCTACATATGAAAAAATAAACGCATATTTATTTGAAATATGAAGTACAAGTTTACAAATTAATTTTATTGAATTGATTATTGAATAAATTTTTTTTGAGAATTTTTTTTCTTTAAAAAGAAATGTAGAGAAATGTAACAATGAACTAATTTAATAGATAAATGAGAAGTCTAACAATTAACTACTTTTATTAAATGTATGAATGTGTATAAGTCTATATAGTTTATATAACTTGTAAATGTATTATAAGTGATATATAATATAATGTTTATAGTATATAATATATAAGTATATTACTATAAGATGAGTAATACACTTATACTTAATACTTTAATATATATATATATATATATATATATATATATATATATATATATATATATATATATATATATATATATATATATATATATATATAAAGAAAGTATATATTAACTAAATGTAATATGTAAATATAAGTAAATAACAATAGTATGGATAAAAACTAAATATCAAATAAATATGAATGTGTATAAGTATATATAGTATATATAATGTGTAAATATATTATAAGTAATATATAATATAATGTTTATAGTGTATAATATATAAGTATATTACTATAAGATGAGTAATACACTTATACTTAATACTTTGATATATATATATATAAACTTGGGTTTTATTACAAAAATGTCACCTTGCCTTTATGTCCTTTGGATCAACTCATCGGACGGTCAAGATGAGTTTGTACTTTGTAAATTAAGAAGACTTTGTATTTGATCTCTATTCTATATATATATATATATATATATATATATATAAGATGAGTAATACACTTATACTTAATACTTTAATATATATATATATATATATATATATATTAACTAAATGTAATATGTAAATATAAGTAAATAACAATAGTATGGATAGTAACTAAATATCAAGTAAATATGAATGTGTATAACTATATATAGTATATATAATGTGTAAAGAATTATAATATGAATGTGTATAAGTATATATTTATAAGTAGATAATTAATATATAAGTAGAATAGTAGATATAATAATTATATAAATTATATATATGTAGAAAGAATTTGGAGAAGATGAAGAATGAAGATGATTGAATATATGAGATTGAGAGAATAGAGAATTAGAGAGTAGGAAGAGTTGTAGAAGAAGAGGTGTAAAAAATGTATAGAAAATAGGAGTATAAATAGGTTTTTTTTGTATACCCCACCCCCTAACCCCCCCAGACCCCCCCTCCTATGCTCCCAACGGCTATAGAGCCGTTTGGGAGCTCTCCCAACGGCTAGAGAGCCTTTAACCATTTAAAAAAAATTAAAATATGACCGTTGAGGCCCGGACCGCTATCCCACCGGGCCGGGTGGCCCGAACTGGGCACGAACCGGTTCACCGGGCCGGTCCGGGCCCGCACAGTAGCGGGCCGGTCCGGTTCCGGGCCGGTTGGCCCGGCCCGAGTCCATCGCGCCTGACCAAATCACTTCTTATAATATGATAGTTATATTATGTAGTATTACAATAAGGAAAAATTGATAGTAATAATCCCAACTATGGTCGGTCTGCTTATAATAATCCCAACTATCGATTATTTCAGAATAATCCCAACTTTAGGGACCTTCCGCCAATAATGGTCCCTTTAAATAAATTCTTGTAGTTTCTAAAGTGGATGAGGAGAGATATAACAAGTAATCCCTATAAGTAATCCCAACTTTTAATTTTTAAACTTGATTTCTATTTAAAATTCACTTTTTGAGGGTGTAATATTTGCTCATGGATCATTATTGGCGGACTGTCCATATATTTGGGATTATACAAAAATAATCAATAGTTGGGATTATTATCAGCGGACCGTCAATAGTTGGGATTATTAATTTCAATTTTTCCTTACAATAATAATAATACTAATTAAAATTAAAGAGGGACTCAATTTTACATTTGGAACTAAGTCCTCCAAATTCATTAGACGGCCCGGTTGAAAAGGATACCTCCAAGCTTTTCTTTTTTTTCTTTTTTTTTTTTTTACTCCAGGGGGTCTGGGGGAGGCGGGCTAGGGAGGGGCCTAGAGTAATGAGGACTAAAAGTGAAAGGAATATCAAATGTTAGACACGGTAACCTCACAAATGTGATTCTTTTTTTGCATGTACAAATGTGGAAGGAATATCAAAGTGACAAAGTTGGCCGCCACTCCTTCACTTTCAATAGGAGTAATATAGTGAGGAGAAGGCAGTAAGACACCATAATTAAGAGAGGAGGGTACAAAAAAATGAAAACAACAGTGAAACCACATGTGTTGCATTTGTAAACGCTAGTTATGAATGAGGATCAGAACTTCAAAACCTCAAATATGGTGTGCTGTGCTCCAGATATATGACTCAAAGGGAATAAGATGGTTGATCTTTGCAGCATATGTTTGATTTTTTTCTTCTCGCAAGCCTCCCTCATTAACCCAAATTCAATTCCATTCTAGTGGAAGGAATAGTATGAGGTAATGAGAGGCCTTCCGGGTGAGATGGTTCAACTTCCCCTTCTTCAAGATCATCATTTCCATGATGCATTATAGCTTGACTACAATGTGTGACAGCAGTGGCAGCCTCTTTTTGAAGGGCATTGTCTTTATCAGATCGTGGTGGTGGTGGTCTTGACATTTTGGGCTGCCAGCTTTCTTGTTTTCTTTTCCGGCAGCTGCTCGCATTGGTGTTAGTCTCACTGTCACCACCACGGGAGGAGGAACAAATGTAACTGGTGGCTCGTTCTTCACTAGCAGCAGCAGCTAGAGCCGTCAGCGCACTACCCCCCTCCTTCAGATCCACTAGCAGTCTGCTGCTTCAATGGTTGTGCTTCACGCCTCTCATACAACTCTAGCATCTGTTTGCAGTAATCTGCAAAGCATGGAACACCCACTACCTCCAGTTAAAAGGGAGGAAAACAACACATATATTTAAAAAAATATTAATAACGTACAAAAATGCAACATGACTGCGCAACCGAACAACCCAGATTGGTTTTAACTTTTACCTCTCAAATGCTATATATATAACATAAATAAGGCAAATTAATATAAATTAGTTGCATGCCATAATCTCATAACATTTTGAAACATTTGCTCATTCATTCATTCTAGTCCATGATGTGTAACCAATCTCTACAATCAAATGCATGCATTCAATCACCCTCCAATTGGTGTATGGTGACACCAAACTCCTGCCACCATGGATTCTCCCCACCAGATGGAATCTTTAGTTTGAGACGTTTAGCTGCTAGGAAAACAGCACCAGCTGCAATTTGGTGGGACTGGAATTGCAAGCATATAGATGTCCTGAGCCTGCATGGTGAAAAAAAGATACAATAGTGACCATGGTGGTCAAGCAACTGCACAGTCCAAAAAAGAAAAGCATGTCATACCCATCATTGACAAAGTTCCATGCAACTTGAGCAAGTGCATCTTGTGCGACCTTAATTTTCTTAATGGCCTGAACAAGGAGCTTGTATGGATGACGTACAATGAGGTCAAAATCAAGCGTTACCAGAACTACTCCTTCTGCCTGTAAAATAAGTTCCTTTTTTTGCTGATACACCTCCTGCATAGTAAAGGACCACATTTCAAATGTTTAAAATTATCATTTTTTTTTGCATCATAAATTATCATTTTTTTAATACAATCACACACATACACACTACCACACTTAGACATCACAACTTTTTGTCACTAGGTAATTGACAAAAAGGATCAAAGTTGGAACACGGTATTAACTATCAAGACAAGAAGATTAAAAAGCAAAACAGGACACCTTTTGTTTGACCCTTTGGGCTTCTTCGGCATTCTTTGCATGTATAATCTTATATGCCACAACAATGACATCTCTTAGAAGATGGGGAGTTTCTTCCACCTTACCCGCTAGAAACATACATGCTATGGAAATAATCTGCAGAAACATTCAGCAAATATATCAACTTGCAACCTAATTTACAGAAAATTGTCAGCAAAAAAATGAATGGAGGGAAACAACCACATCCATATGCACGTAGTTGTCACAATGTCACCCACTAAAACATGCCAAATAAGAGAAGTCCATGATAAATGATATTGGTTCCAAGTATATACAAAAACTTGTCCTGATTTCTCAATTCGCTCACTTGAACAATGATTGGAATAAAATGCATAAACCCAATTTGAAGAAGTAAATAAGCAATCCTCTAGATTTGTTCAAGTAAATAATGCTATTAAATAAGGTAACTCCAAGAGTCCAAACTTCTGCATTACTTGAAAAATGCCATATGTCATTACATTAACTATTGTGTTGCAAATAAATTCCTGCAGCTCCAAGATGCTAAAAAGGCTTTGATATAGAGATTCCATGTGAATAAAGTATCATTATGCATTTATATGCACCATGCCGGTCAGCCAGCCCCAAATTTACAAGTAGTACAACATATGATACACAATTATCAAACACATCACATATCTAACAACACAAAAAGTAAACCTTTGCAAAAAATATCATATCCGAAGATTATGTAAACCATTCCCATAAGCAGTCCACAAATTAATGGTTAATAGCATCCACTTAACATAAACCCAAAAAAGAAAATAAAAATTCACCGACCCTCCAATCATTTTTTGCATGGGACTGACGAAGGAAGAAACGATGACAAAAGACACTTGCCGTAGCGATTGTAAACTGAGGCCTGCATCATAAGAGATGCAATGTTGTCATCATCATTATCAGCACCTTAATCCCAGCTAATTGGAGTCAGTGACATTAAGTTTATAGAGCTAGTTAATTGTATACAAATAATTAACACTATAAATTCATGCAAAACAAGCACAGTGGCAATTTTTTGCACCACAAATCCTTCATGTCACAGTGAAGGAATAACATTGTACAATAAAAAAATTCCAAAATATGTCAACAGTCAACAATATATGGTTGCAAAACTAATAGGGTTCAGATAAAAGATAACTATAGCTGGACAGATGACACAAGCAGACATATCATAGTCCTACTTTTTGGCATCTTATATGGAGCCGAATGTGTTAATCTATATTCTAAAATTCAAAGAGTTCACACTTCACAGCAAACTAAACACTTTCAGATGTCCATGAGTTCATCTCAATTACATTTACGTAGATTAGTTAGAGTGTTAGACCTTATCTAATGCTTTGTACTAAATTAATATGTTCTGTTGAACTTGAGAAGCAAAAATGGTTGTTGCATATCCTCAACTTGGTACAAATGAGCTATATTTATAGCTATTAGTTACAAAGGGTAAATCAAATGATGATGTCATGAATCTAGATAATTGTGTAACCTTAACATATCGCATATTACTATTTTGTCCAATCATATCTGATGGAATTATGGAACTAAATGAAACTGGCATGAATGACGACTCTTGTATGTTAGTTATATTGTTTAATACTCCGTTAATATTATCAAAAGGAATGTGACCATGTATCCTTATTCTCCTTAGAGATAATGTAGAAAAGAATGTATAATACAAAAAATCAATTACTCCAACTGAGAAAATGCTAAAATGAGAAAAGTGCATTAAAATTGGAGTGAGGGAGGGGGGATAATTTATATAAAGGGAACCTTACACTTTAAAAAATCATTTACTCCAAAAAACTAAGAAAATGCTAAAATGTGAAAATCGCATTAACATTTGGATGGTGGGGGAGGGGATTATGTAAAGAAAGAAAAGCTTACACTTTAAGGGCCACACCCAATTCTTGCAAGAATGTGCTGTATGATATCCGTAGATAATTTTCTTTTTTCAGATCAATGCCATCATGTCTAGAAGGGGAATTTTCATCAATTTCCTTCCTTGAGAGATACCAACAACGACCACATTTTTCAAGCTTTTCATGAGAACCCTCAAACTTCCCTTTCAATATTCCATGATGGGAGGGTTCACCAGTCAACAGGCCATCCATTTGCAGTTTACCTCAGCCACTAATATTTACAAAAAAACAGGCGATGTTTCTCAGTCTAACATAATACGTTCATGGCCTTAGACAAGCTGCATTAATCAATATATATGAACGTTTAAACTATTGTTCATTTTAAGTTGATATACGTAATCGTTTTATGATTTTATTTGAATGGCGCCCCTCCTAAATGAACAAAACTTACGAGTCCACCACAGAAGGGGCGGAGCCGGCTGGGGCCAGAGTTGGCCCCTCCCTAGCTACGCCCCTGCGCCACAGATTAGTTGTGAAATGGATACAATGGGACAAATGAGAAAGATGGTGATATGCTTTGAAGGTGCATCTAGTTCTCCAAATATTTTAAAATTTGTATGAAACTATTTCTTATATTTTCGTTTGATCTCATCCAATAAACCAATATTAAAGCCCAATAGAATTCAAGGGCCAATACGAAATATCATCTTAAATGAAATGCTAATGGAATACAGGATAACAGCTCACTCTTAGAGTGTTACCAGGTACTTTTTATCAAATGCACATTTTAAGTAAAATATCAATACAGTGTTGCAAAGTCCATAGACAATATCAAAACTTAAAATTCTTGAATTTCCCGTGGTCAAACAATATGCAATGCCTTTATGAATCTTACTTAGGTTCATAAATAGACGAGCCACATTTTCCATAGCCCAAGAAAAAATGCACCACATTTAATCTTCCATATCTTGCTCATAAGCACTACTATTAAATTTTCCAAATTTTCCTAAACCGTATACCAACAGAGCAGACATTATTCATTTGAAATTATGAAACATAAACATCAATTAACGTTCACACCCGAAACTAATATGGAACTATTGGAACTTGTGCCAATAACCAGTGTTTTAAAGAAAACAAATAGAAGTGAACAATACCTGGAAACTGTGAATATAATGAGGCGCCAAACCTGAGACCAATTGATTTTGCGGCACGAGGTCAAAACCCTCGGATAAGGCCGCCGGTAATACGCCCGGCTCTGTATGCGACGAAGATACCAACGGCGTTAGCTTTTAGAAAGAGATACAAGTGCGGATCCGGAATCTGCAACGGCTAACGATGGTGGCGAGCGGCGGAGCAGGTTAACCAGGCAACGGCCCTCATGGGTAATCTACAAAAGCAAATAACAGCCCCAAAACTTTTTCCCAACTGATCTACGGAGTACGGATGCATGCCGGTTCTCTGTTTGGTTTTATAAGTTTCGATTGGTTTGGAAGAGGATGAACAATTATTACCAAACAAAAATAAAAAATCTCTGTTTGGTTTGTTTTAATTGGTTTCTCATTTAAGCATTTATTATGGTTTTGAAAATGCACTGATGTATCTCTTCCTTAAATAAACATAAAAATCTTTTTAAGGTGTGTTTACTAAAGTATAGGGTTTCATTTTGAAAGGTTAAATTTTCTTCCAAACCGTAGTACTATTTTCAGTTCAGTTCTATTTGTATTTTTTATTTTCTAATAATATGTGAATGTTTTATTGAATTTCTTTAGTTTGTTTTGGTTTTGTTTAGTTTTTATTGATTTTGCTTCGGTTGATTTAATACGATTTGGAAGAAATACTATCAAACTCAAACCAAATTGCATATGGTTTGATTTTGATTTGGTTTAGTTTGGTTTGGTACGACTTGATTTGTTTAAATCAAACTGATATGCCCACACCTAACTAGTATTTAGAGATCATGGTGTGGAATATCTTTTTATATATTATGGTTGAGAAATGAGATTATTTTGAAAGATTATTTAGATAAAAAAAAATTGATATCAAATATTGAATTATAGATTAATGAAGATTATTCACATATTTCAATAAACACATTTAAATTGAAATGACTAAAATACCCCATTGGAAATAACAAAAAAAACTCCATAAAAACTAAATACATACTCCGTAGATATTAGGGTTGAGAGAGAATTAGTAAGCTTTGATTTGTGATAATGATATAACAAGATGTTGGGTTAAGGGCCCAAGCCGAGGTCCGGCCCACTAACCCATTTTGCCAGACGAACGTCCAATTAGAACACCAGGCCAGCCCACAGGCCCATGTTCCTTGAGGATGGACGAACGTCTGGTGTTGGAGGACTCAGGCCCAGCAGCTCATGCCGACGAACGTCTATGCAGGGACAAGGAGCAGAACCACGGGCCGCCGGGGATGGCGACGAACGTCCCCAGAGCAAGCCTGTAGTCATCGGAGAGAACCCAGTGCACATGGTGAGTATCTATTAAGGCCAGGAGACGAACAGCCGATATGTCTCAAGGGTCACTTGGAGCAATCCAACTCACTTCCGGGGTGGACGAACGTCCCCACTGATCCGGCGGGAAACCTAGATTCTGGCGGGAAGTGCATTTAATGCTAAAGATTTGGTAGTTGGGACACCAGCGGTCCACAGGCTGCCACGTCAGTACAGCCACCTGCCCATTGGCGGGTATAAATAGGAGCATTTATTTCATTGTAAAGGGTTGGCAACTTTCTATTCTTTGCATACTAGCTTCAGCATTCTTACTCGCAGCGTCTCTAACTGCCTTGTAAGACGAACGGCCGACGTGCCTTTTTTAGCAAGTAGATTGTACTTAGGGGAGTTATTACGAAGTTAATAATACCTATTTACATTGCCTGCTATTACTCTTGTTTCCTGATTCATCTAATAGTTGTTGGGCTAGATAACCATACACTCACTCCACTCGAAATCTTTGGGCTTACGTGTTGGTTCCAAGGGTTGAAGGAATAAACCTCAACACTGGCGCCGTCTGTGGGAAACGAAGCAAAAAGTTTCCAGAAACTCTCCCAAACAGCTACTAAGTCTACCGACAGCAAACACGATGTCAGGAAGCAACAACCAGCGTGATCTCTCCGAGCGTTTGGAATCGAGCCGCCGGAATCGCGGCCAGAACTCGGAACTATCCGCAACAATATGGACTTCAGGGGGAAACGGGGGTATCACTGACCTCATCCCCCTGGAGGCCAGGCAGGATCCCCGACTCATGCGTGAACTCGCAGACACCATGCGTCGCATGGCGGACGAGCGGGAGGCCCGAGATCAGGTGTACTCTGCAAGCACCCAGCGAACGCCCCTCTCTCCCATACGCCGCATGCAGTCGTATGATGATACGACGGGATCCAGCGACCACCGGCCCTCCGTCCACGAGCGGCTAGGTGGGGGTTCAGGCTCCCGTGAGACGGGAGGGCGGACCAGGATTAGCATCGCTGCATCCAGGGCTCTCACACCATCAGTTCCTCGCCAGATTCCGCGGGGAGACGAGACCCCAAGGGTCAACACCGTTGGACGACGTTTCCAACGGCGAGGTGCGCAGATCTTCAGGCGGCCGCACGATGTTGTGGCCGCTCAGCAGAACGCCACCCCCGAAGCCGCGCCCCCCTGTGTCCCCCGGAAGGGCCGCACAGGACGCACGGCTGGAAGCCATGGAGAGGCAGATAGCCGAGATGAATAGGCGGGCGGACGTCGGCTCGGCCACACCCTCCTTCTCTCTCACATCACCTTTTACTCCACGGGTG
The DNA here is from genome assembly GCA_945859915.1 of Cuscuta epithymum. NCBI lineage: Eukaryota > Viridiplantae > Streptophyta > Magnoliopsida > Solanales > Convolvulaceae > Cuscuta > Cuscuta epithymum. The sequence goes on along the minus strand of CAMAPF010000075.1, from coordinate 802,062 downwards.
ATGAGCGTCGAGATTCCCCGGGATTGCAGACCCCCCGGGGAACTTGGTGTATAATGGGGCTGGTGATCCTAAGGCCCATCTGATAAGCTACCAAGGGAACCTGTCCATGCTGGGAGCATCGGACGAGGCCATCTGCAGATTGTTCTTTAGCACCCTCAGAGGGCCGGCGCAAGAATGGTTCGGCCAGTTGAGGCCGGGCACCATTGATTCATACGAACAGCTCTCTCGGCAGTTCATGGCACAGTTTGCTGCCAGCACCACCCCCAGGAAGGACGTCACGGCTCTCGCCCACATCAAACAAGGGCGAGACGAACCACTGGCTAGGTTCCTGGTAAGGTGGAGGGACGAGGTCCTGCAGGTCGACGATCTGGACGAACGTCTGGCCACCAACATGTTCACCAGCGCACTGGCCACAGGGGACCTATATCGGGACCTGAGGAGGAATCCCGGCACCAGCTACACCGAGGTTTTGGCTCGGGCACAAAAATATGCCTCCATTGAGGAGGAGATCAGGCAGCGGGACGGAGTTCCCGCGGCCCAGCCTAGGAAGATGGCGGACAGGCTCGGACCTAAACCGGGACCCGGGCCCTCACCCCCAAACAAAAAGAAGAGGATGGACGGAGCGATGATCCCGTGGAAGGCCCCCTCCGGAGACAGCCAGACGCGGCCGGACGATCGCTACATTCCATTGGCCTATCCAGTAAGCCAGGTCTTCGAGGCCATCAAGGACAAGGGCCTCCTGGCGGAACCTCAGGATATGAAGAAGTATATGGGGTTTGACCAATCGGCTTACTGTGAGTACCATCAGAGGATCGGCCACCTGACGGACAATTGCAGCCAATTGAAGAAGGCAATCGACGAGCTGATCCGTCAGGGGTACTTGGGCGAATTCACCCAGCTGCTGAACAAAAACAGCCAGCAGAAGCCGACCCCAAGGCACAAGACATGGCGCCGCGACGACCGGCGCGAGGCAGAACCTCAGGACGTGGATTATCGGAGTGCAGATAAACGTCCGGAGGGATCCCTCGGCCCAAAGGGCAAGAAGAAGAAGTTGGAGATCAAGGTGATCTTCGGGGGCGCTGAGACAGGGGATACACCCGCCGAACGGAAAAAATTTGAGAGATCACTCTATGTGGGTTCCGTATCAGCACCCCCCACCAAGCGCAACAAAATCGAGGCAATTACCTTCGGCCCCGCTGATCTGCCAATGTCACCAGCACCGCACAGGGACGAGCTGGTGATCAGCATGGACGTGAACGATGCCATCGTCCGCCGCGTCCTTGTTGACACCGGGAGCAGTGTGAACGTCCTCTACTGGGAGGCTTTCGAAGGGATGAAGCTCAGGAAGGACATGCTGCACCCCCTACGCACCCCGCTGTCCGGCTTCACCGGGGATTGCATTGATGCCGAGGGCACCATCGTCTTGCCAGTAGAAATCGGCGATGGTCCTCATACGGCCCGAATCAGCATGACGTTCGTCGTGGTCCGCCTAAAATGCGCCCACAATGCCATTTTGGGCCGACCCGGCTTGGAAGACTTGGAGGCCATATGCTCCGTACGACACTCATGCATCAAATTCCCCACCGACACTGGAGTGGGAGTGGCACGTACGGACCCGCATATGGCCAGGGCCTGCTACACGAAGGCGATGGAGAAGCTCAGCGAGCGGGAGGCTCGGGTCAACAGCATTTCCGAGAAGGCCAAACAGGCCGACTTGGACGCTCATCTGGAACCAGCAACTCTGCTGGAGGAAATCGAGCTCGACGACCCGACGGACAGGAAGGTGTCCATCGGTGCAGATCTAGAGCCAGAAATCAGGACGGGGGTCATAGCTGTCCTACGGAGGTTCCGAATCTTGTTCGCCAGAGGGCCGGAGGACATGCCGGGCATCGACCCCAACCTCATATGCCACAGACTCGCCGTGCGGCCGGACGCCAAGCCTGTACAACAAAAGAAAAGGTACATGGCGGCCGACCGACGCGATTTCATCAGGAAGGAGACGGCAACTCTCCTCAGCATTAAACATATCCGGCCGGTCATCCACGTGGAGTGGCTGGCCAACGTGGTACTAGCCCCGAAGGGCGACACTTGGCGGATGTGCGTCGATTACTCGGACCTGAACAAAGCTCTTCCGATGGATCCTTACCCTGTTCCGAGGATCGACTTGCTGGTGGATGAGACGGCAGGCTGCGAGCTGCTCAGCTTCATGGACGCATTCAGGGGCTACCATCAGGTGTTCATGCACCCCGATGATGCCGAAAAAACGGCGTTCGTTACGGCGGATGGCGTATATTGCTACATCGTTATGCCGTTCGGCCTGAGGAACGCCATGGCTACTTTTCAGAGGATGATTGGGATGTTGTTCAAAGACGTACTTGGGAAGACAATGGAAGCTTACGTGGATGACATCCTGATCAAGAGCAAGAGAAAGGAGGATCATGTCCGGGACATGGAGAGGGTCTTCGGCATCATGGAGAAGGCCAGCATGAGGCTCAATCCGAAGAAATGTGCCTTCGCCGTCCGGGGCGGCAAGTTCCTCGGCTACATGATGAGCGAGCGGGGGATCGAGCCTAATCCGGAAAAAGTGAAGGCAATTATGGACATGGAGGCCCCGAAGAACCTAAAGGATGTGCAGCGACTCACCGGGCGTCTGGCGGCCCTGAGCAGATTCTTGTCCAAACTGGCTGATAAGGCGATTCCTTTTTTCCAGATCATGAAGAAGGCCAATCCCTTTGAATGGACCCCGGAGTGTCAGGCTGCCTTCGAAGATTTCAAGGTGTATCTCTCCTCCCCGCTCATCCTCACCAAAGCGGATCCCGGGGAGAGATTGTACATGTACCTGGCAGTGGCCGACCTGGCTGTAAGTGCCGTGCTGCTGAAGGAATCTGAAGGCGTTCAGCGGCCGATATACTTTGTGAGTAAGGCGCTGAACGGCCCCGAGACGAGATACACACTGATGGAGAAGACGATCCTCGCCTTGATTGCCTCCATCAAACGCCTGGCGCCGTATTTTCAAGCGCACCCGGTGACCGTCTACACAACGCAACCCCTCGCCACCATCCTCAGAAATCCAATGGCGAGCGGGAGGATAACCAAGTGGTCCCTGATGATCGGCCAGTATGACGTGGACTTCAAACCAAGACCGACGATCAAGGGACAGGCACTGGCGGACTTCATTGCAGAATGCACCGCGCGCACCGAGGACGAAACCCATGACAGCAACGACTTCGATAATTGGTGGGAGATGTACACCGATGGGGCCTCGAGTGCGCGGGGCTGTGGCGGGGGAGCGGTGATCACTTCCCCCGAGGGTTTCAAGGCCTATTACTCTATGAAATTCGAGTTCAGGGTCACCAACAACGAGGCTGAATATGAGGCGCTTATCGCAGGGCTGAAATGCGCGAAAGCCCTCGGAGCAGTTCGTCTGAAGGTGAGAATGGACAGCCAGCTGGTAGTAACCCAGATGAACGGCACCGCAGAAACCAGGGAAGAGAGAATGAAGGTCTACAAAGAGCTGGCGGAGGAACAGACCGCACAATTTGAGCAGGTGGTGCTTGAGCAGGTATCGCGGGTGGAGAATGCGGAGGCGGACATACTGTCGAAACTAAGCAACCCCCCAACCGATGTGCCGGCATCCAGCATCCCCCGGCACATCAGAGGCTTCGTTAGGCAGGAGGTATTCCTAGCTCCGGCGACGGACGTCATCCGGGTGGAGGTTATCTCCATTGCCGAACCTAACTGGGCAAAGGAGATAGCAGATTATCTCAGAGATGGAACACTCCCCGAGCCCGAAGGGGATGGCAGCACGGGTAAAGCCGCATGGATAAAGAGGCGTGCCCCCAACTTTGAACTTATTGACGGGCAGCTCTACAAGAAGACGTTCGGCGGGCCTTACCTCAGGTGCCTCCCGCCGAGCCTGGCAGCGGCGGTGATCGAGGAAATACATGAAGGGATCTGCTCCAGTCACCAGGGCCCCCGGACCTGGCCAGGAAAATCATCCTGCAGGGCTATTACTGGCCGACCATACAGCAAGATTGTTTCAACCACACTCGGAAGTGCGCAGTATGCCAGCAGTATGCGCCTGTCCCTGGCCGCCCAGCAAGTTTCTACACCCCGATGACCATCGCACTACCTTTTGCTAGGTGGGGCATAGACCTGCTGGGCCCCCTGCCCACAGCTGCTGGTGGAAGGAAGTTCGTCATCGTGGCAATTGATTATTTCACGAAGTGGGTCGAGGCCGAGCCATTGGCCTCCATTACTGAGTTCCAATGCCAGAAGTTCGTCTGGCAGAGCATCATCTGCCGTTTCGGGATCCCAGAGCAGATCATCACGGACAACGGCCGGCAGTTCGTCGGCAGAGGCTTTGAGGCATACTTGGCAAAGTGGGGCATCAGGCACTCTAAGGCCTCGGTGGCCTACCCGCAGGCCAACGGCCAAGTGGAGAACATGAACCGAACCATCATGGATGGGATCAAGAAGAAGCTGGAAGATTACACCTCCACCTGGCCGGAGCAGCTGAATTATGTTTTGTGGACGTACAGGACGACGCCAAGAACGGCGACTGGGGAAACCCCTTTTGCCTTGGCCTACGGATTCCAAGCTAAGGTACCGACGGAAGTATTGGTACCTACACACCGCACTAAGCATTTCCAACCGGAGGACAACGAGACCAACCTACGAGCGGAGCTCCACTTCGTTGAGGAACGGAGGGACCTAGCGGCTCGTCGCATGGAAGAATATCACAGGGCCACCCAGAGATACTTCAACAAGGCCGTGAAATTCCGCGAAATAGAGGCCGGGGACCTAGTACTCAGGAAAAGGGAAAAGAGCAAGCCGCTCGAAGGCGGCAAGATGGCAAGGAACTGGGAAGGACCTTACCGGGTCATCAGAAGATACAACCAGGGGACGTTCCTCCTCCATACCCTGGAGGGGAACCATGCCGGGATGTGGAACGTAGAACACCTGAAGAAGTTCTATCAATAGTTAGAGGCTGACGACCTTGTTGTATTCCCACTCCCATGTAAAATGACCGGACGTCGTCCATAATAAAGGCCCCCTGTTTTTTACACCACTTCTGTTCTTGCCAACGACCGCTAAAGAAGGGAATCTCGATGCAGATAAACCTGTTCCTCCTTGTGATGTCTGCGGATACCGAACGTCTCCTCGAAGTAGGAACGCCGGTAGGACCAAGGACCAAGGACGAACGAAGCACAAGGAATCTCGATGCAGATAAACCTGTTCCTCCTTGTGATGTCTGCGGATACCGAACGTCTCCTCGAAGTAGGAACGCCGGTAGGACCAAGGACCAAGGACGAACGAAGCACAGGGAATCTCGATGCAGATAAACCTGTTCCTCCTTGTGATGTCTGCGGATACCGAACGTCTCCTCGAAGTAGGAACGCCGGTAGGACCAAGGACCAAGGACGAACGAAAACCATAGATTGCCTCCCTCAAAAAAAAAAAAAAAAAAAAAAAAAAAAAAAAAAAGAGAGAAAAGATGGGGAGAAGAGGAGGGTAGCTCCTATGAGGAAGGGAATCTTGCCCGGGTGTGCCAGATCTTCTCCCACTGCCGAAGACGAACGCCTCTCGATGTAGAGGTTAGTAGAGACGCGGAGGGGGCTAGACGAACCAAGGGAGCCTTGCCAAGATAAACCTGTTCATCCCACAATGACCATGGATCGATGGACGTGGGATAACAAAGACGGGAACCCGTGAGGGTAAACCAGTTCGTCCCTGCGAGTTCCTTGGGTACCGAACGTCTTCTTCGATGCAAGAGACGCCGGTAAGACTAAAAGGACCAGAGACGAACGAAAAAAGGGGGAATCTCGATGTAGATATACCTGTTCTTCATTGCGATGTCCGCGGATACCGAACGTCTCCTCGAAGTAGGGACGCCGGTAGGACCAAGGACCAATGACGAACGAAGACTAAAAGACTCCAAAAAAAAAAAAAAAAAAAAAAAGAAGATGCCAGAAGAGCACGGAGCAAAGAATGATTCTTATTCCTCGGCACTATTGGCCGGAAAATTACAATGTATGAAGGTACAATACAGAAAATGAAAAATTGTTAAGTACAAGATAATGAACGGAGAACCACGGCCGATCGGCGTCCGGAGCTGGAGATTAGGAAGGGGCCTGCTTGGACTTGTCACTCTTAGCGGCTTCCTCCTGCTCCTTCAGTAGCTCAAGGGCCCCTGCATGAGCATCTGCCATCAAAACGTCGAAGCCAGCTGCCTCCGGGTCGAAGGGAGCCCCAAAGTGACGCTCGAACGTCGGGAGATTCTCCGCTACTAGCCCAACCATACCTTTGCGGTAGGTGTCATCGGCGAGATCGTCAAGGAAACGACGTCCGGTGGGGGTGGCCTGGAGCAAGTTAACCCCATCCTGGTAAGCATCCGGGCAGGTGGCCAGGAACTCGCCAACGAGCCACGGGAGGAACTTCATGGCCATAGTGTGGATGGCGCCAGTATAAGCCTTGGATTTCTGAAAGGCAATGGAACCAGACTCCTTGATTTTGGCAACATCGGCCTCATAAATAGGGACATGATTGTCCACGCCCGTCTGGCGAAGTTCCACCTTGGCTTTCTCTACGGCCCACATCCGGCTGCGAAGATCCACAAGCTCGGCCTCCTGCTTCTTAAGGAGCTCCTTCTGAGAGGCATTCTCCTGAACGAGCTTATCATAGGCATCGGCTTTCTCTTGAAGAGTGCCAGCCCTGCCTTTTGCGTTCCTCAGAAGGGCATCACACTCAGCCCGCACTCTGGCCATCTCCCTGCCCTGGTGCTCAAAGGCCATCCGAGCCCTGTGGAAGTAGAGCCCGGCTTTGTCCAAAGTGCTCTGACCACACTCCAGAAGGTCTTCGGGTGCCTCCTGAGCAGCAAAATCCTGGGGGACCTTGAGATTCAGGCCGCACCATATAGAGGATGCTGTTTGACCAAAGAGCATCATTGACTCCTTGCGCGGGCCAACCCCGGAAAATTCAATCAAACCGAGGGAGGACCCACTGGTCTCCGGGGGCGAAGGAGGACGAGCATCGTCAGAATCTTTGGCAGTCTGGGCATCATCATCCCGGAGACGACGGACGTCAGAAGTTCGTGGGGGAGAAAGACGGGACTTGTTCCGAGAGGCGGGCTTCCGCTTAAGGGGACTTCCGGGCTCCCCATCAGAGTCATCGGCCACTATGATAGCCTTGGAGGCAGTACCCTCGACGCGCGGTCTCTTGGAGGCACCAGCTCCCAAATCATCCTCAGTCCGGGCCCTGGTCACCCGGGTCTCAACCTTAGGGACGAGCGGCTTCCCAGGCTTGTCATGCCCCTTGTGTCCACGACCGGCGGCAGACGGAGCGGTATTGTCTCGGCGCATGATGGACGTGGATGGAAAAACTCCTGCACAACGGGAACCAAGACGTTCAGAACCATAACAGCAAAGAGAGGTTAAAACAATACAAGTACAAACGGACGCACCTAATCCAGCCTGAGCTTTAAAGGGCTCGGCCACCAGCAACCGGAGGTTCTGGATGCCAAGTCCGGCTATGCGCTTGGCATATCCAAGCTCCTCGTCCGTCATGGGCGGCGGGATCGTCTTCACGGGGTAAGCGTTCCACCGATCAGAGAATGGCATCGGTGAGCCTACGCCAGCCAGGAAGAAGCGTTCTTCCCAACCGTCCGGGTTCCCAGCGTTGTTCGAAAACAGAACCATGGACGGACGGGCGATCAGGGTCAAATACCCTGTGCGTCCGAAGGTGGACAGACGAAAAAAGTGGTGCAGCAGGTCCACGGTGGGGGTCACACCGACGCTGTGGCATCTAATGATGAAGCCAGCGATTATCCGATAAGCGGCAGGGACGAGCTGCGCAGGCACAATCTCAAGGGCCCTGAAGAGTTCCAAGTGGAAGCTGTGCAAGGGGAATGATACACTTGTAATTTCAGTATGTATGTTTACGTTTTTAGCTAGTTTTGGTTGTTTAGTATTTCGGAATTACACACTTTTGGTGTAATAGTTTAGTTTGTTGAATTCTTGTAATTTGTTTAGATTAGGGTCATTCTGAGCTCAAACAGGTCTACCATCACTCAAAGGACAGTTGGTGAACCCCAAAAGTGGAAGGAAGGTGCAAAATCACAAGACAAAAGGGAAAATCCTGATTTTGGTCTATACTCGGTCGAGTATTACCTATACTCGATCGAGTATAAGGTTGAAACTTCAAATCGGATCGGATCCGAAGACAAAGGAACATGCCGGGAAGATTTTGGCCACGATTTAGTGTCTATACTCGATCGGGTAGACCGACATACCCGATCGAGTATGCCTTTGAGTTTTAAACCCGAAATCGGTCGAGTATGGCTCGAATATCACTTTCTGCACATACTCGACCGAGTATGAACATATACTCGATCGAGTATACCTCGAATCTGGTATTTCTACACATACTCGATCGAGTATCTGTATATACTCGATCGAGTACCCGAGCCTGCACCTCAAAAAGCCTATAAATACACCTCCTTTCCTTCACTTTAAAAAACCAATTCCTTTATACTCTTAAGCTCAGTTTAGAATAGCATTTCTTTATATTTCTTTTAGCATGTTTAGTCTCCAAATGAGGAGCTAAACTTCCATTTCTTGGTATTGCTCTTGAAGCTTGTTGATTATTAAAGTTGTGAGTTATTTTCTTAACTTCTTTCCTTGAATATTAATGCTTCTCTTAAATACTATTTCTATATCAATGTTGGGGAGTGTTACTAAGATGACAATTAGTTAACATCTTGACATTGGTTTTAGTAATAGCTATTCCTTCCTCTATGTTAATATCGGGGAGTGTTGCTAAGATGACAATTAGTTAACATCTTGATATTTAACTATAGTAGGATTCATTCCCTTTAATATTCTTCCTTGAATATTAGTTAATTCCTATTCATATTTCATATTAATATTTTGAACATTACTTAAAGGATCAACTAGTTTTGTTTCATATATTAATTATTACTAGAAACGATCAACGAACCGATGGTTAATCGTTGATAATTTCACAAGTAAGTAACTTCGGTTTATTAATGCACGGTCGTGGTTAATAAACTTAAGAGGGATTAACTCTGTTGGTTAAACCGAAACCGTTGTGTTGAGGTTATCAATCTCAATTGATTTCATCAAGGAGTTAAAAGATTAAATGCTACTATCAAGTCGGTATATGGCGTTGTTCTATACTTGACTAATAGTAAGGGTTATTAATGAACGGTCGTTGTTAATAACTATCCTCGATGAATTGGATATACTCCTCGATTGAGTATTCGAGAGGAAATAAGTTATAGACATAACAATGATCGACTAAAATATATCAACAAGTGTAAAGTAGCAATGCCAAGTCCCTTTTATCTTTGAATTAAACCACATAACTCGTTCATCTTCGTGTTTAATTTTAATCAAATCACTCGATCAAAACCCCCCCTTTTTATTTACTATTTATATAAAAAGAAAGTTATTCCTTTCCCTGTGGATACGAACTCTACTACGCTATACTACGTATAAGTGTTAGTATTGAATTTATTTTGAGTGCACTCACGACAAAGTGCACGTCAAATTTGGCGCCGTTGCCGGGGAAAGGCAATTATTTTTCTTTTTATTTTATCTCATAAAATAAAAAATAAAAACAACAAAAATTTAGAAAAAAAAAAATAAAAATAAAATCTTACTCTTCTATTTCTGGGCTTTCATGAGTATATGGATACCAAACTATCATCCCTAGAGAGTCAAATTTCCGACTTGACTTCTCTAATAAAGGAATTTATCTTAAGCCCAAAAGCTCAAGATGCCAACACATGCAACATTTGCATGTCTCACAGACATCTTACGGATTTCTGCCCAAAGCTCCAAGATGAATACCTTAAAAGTGATGATGTTGGTTACAAAAGGGATGAACCTCACATGAGGTATGATCCGTTCTCCAACTCTAATATGTCTACGGAGGATATGGTCCGGGCTATTGCTACCAACATGACCACCATGCAAAACAACATGGTACAATTCCAAAATGAGACCAAGTCTAGCATTTTAAACTTGGAAACTCAAATGAGTCAAATAGCCGGAGCCGTGAGTAGGCTTGAAGCAAGGGATTCAGAAAAACTTCCTTCTCAAATAGAATGTGATCCTAAACAGCAAACTTTTGCAATCACATTGACAAATGAAAAGGAGATACAAAAGGAGATCCAGAATCCAGAAGAAGTAGAAGAAGAAAAAGACACGGAGCTCCAACTGGTCAAAGAAGAGGATAAGCCGAGCTTCAAACTCAAACTTTTGTCATTGTCATCCTTTGAGGTATCTCCATCATCCCTGGACGCTTTAAGAGAAACTCATAAACTTGAAAAGGACAATGACATTTCTGAAATCTCCTTCAAAATTGAGGGATCGAAAAACTTTTCATTGACCATACTACATGATAATTTCTTCCCCTTCCTCCCACCACATAAATCAATGAAAATCTGGATATTTGATCCTGGAAAGATTTCCAAAGTGGAGAGTCGAGAAATTGAGCACTCCTATGGAGGTCCTAGGAGTGAAAATTTGAAGAAAATTAATTATCATGATCCAAGCTTGAACGATTGAACACAATGATGGCGTCGTGCCGCGACGTTAAATTAGGCGCTTCTTGGGAGGCAACCCAAGCAAGGTATGTTTTCTTTTCAGTTTATTTCAGTATGTGTGCGTGTGTAAAAAAAAAAAAAAAAAAAAGTGTATCTGGGGACATACCCGATCGCGTAATCTTCCATACTCGGTCGGGTATGGGTAAAAATAGGGAGAACCGAGTTCCATACTCGAGCGAAATGGTCAGTATTTTAAACATTGGAGGCATACTCGATCGAGTATCAGTAATACTCGGTCGAGTATGTCCAGAAAGGCAAATCCAAAAAGAGCCTGTTTCCAGCACTCGATCGAGTATGGACATATACTCGGTCGAGTATGTCTGGAAAATCAACCTACCAGACCCTGTCTTGAAGGCCCGATCGAGTATTAAGCCATATTCGATCGGGTATTACTGGAAAACTTCATACTCGAACCCCTGTGTTGAGTATCCGATCGGGTAAATCTGCAACTTAACCCCAAAACACTCCCCAAAACACTTCATCTTCTCCAGACACCCATACCAACCTCGACCCCTTCTCCCCAAAACTCCATTTTTCTACCTTCTCTCTACCATATCTCCATCATTTCCCCACCAAAACACCCACAACCCACCAAAAATCAAAATCACCCTACTCCACAAACAACAAAAGCCGAAATTGGGCACTAGGGACAGTGCTTGAACTAAGTGTGGGGGAGGAGACTCATCATGGGTATGTAATCTTATTTTCTACCTTTTACTACGCATGAACTTCTTTAAAAAAAAAAACAAAAAAATTGAAGAAAAGAAATGCTAGTTAGGTTGAAAACCCAACAAAATGGGCAATCTAAGCAAAAAAAGGCTTGTGAAAAATGATGAGTGAGTTGGGAGAATGGAAAATGAAAAGAGATGCTAGGATGAAAACCTGAAAAGGCTCCTAGGCAAAATGAGAGATATGAGAGAAATATTTATTTTTGCATGCACTCATTTAATCTCTTTGGAGAAAAAGAGGAAGAAGAGAAGAAAAAGAAGAAAAAAAAAAGGCAAGAAGATGGAGCATAGAAGATCATTAAACCCAAGAAAGAATGTTGTTGTAAAAACTCATTTTTCCCCTTGGTGGTCTTAGTTTCCTTCTTTCTTGAACTTTTGGAAAACTCTTAAACCGGTTGGATGTTTCTGTTTTACTCGAGGTCGAGTAAAGAACTAAGTGTGGGGGAGTTGATACACTTGTAATTTCAGTATGTATGTTTACGTTTTTAGCTAGTTTTGGTTGTTTAGTATTTCGGAATTACACACTTTTGGTGTAATAGTTTAGTTTGTTGAATTCTTGTAATTTGTTTAGATTAGGGTCATTCTGAGCTCAAACAGGTCTACCATCACTCAAAGGACAGTTGGTGAACCCCAAAAGTGGAAGGAAGGTGCAAAATCACAAGACAAAAGGGAAAATCCTGATTTTGGTCTATACTCGGTCGAGTATTACCTATACTCGATCGAGTATAAGGTTGAAACTTCAAATCGGATCGGATCCGAAGACAAAGGAACATGCCGGGAAGATTTTGGCCACGATTTAGTGTCTATACTCGATCGGGTAGACCGACATACCCGATCGAGTATGCCTTTGAGTTTTAAACCCGAAATCGGTCGAGTATGGCTCGAATATCACTTTCTGCACATACTCGACCGAGTATGAACATATACTCGATCGAGTATACCTCGAATCTGGTATTTCTACACATACTCGATCGAGTATCTGTATATACTCGATCGAGTACCCGAGCCTGCACCTCAAAAAGCCTATAAATACACCTCCTTTCCTTCACTTTAAAAAACCAATTCCTTTATACTCTTAAGCTCAGTTTAGAATAGCATTTCTTTATATTTCTTTTAGCATGTTTAGTCTCCAAATGAGGAGCTAAACTTCCATTTCTTGGTATTGCTCTTGAAGCTTGTTGATTATTAAAGTTGTGAGTTATTTTCTTAACTTCTTTCCTTGAATATTAATGCTTCTCTTAAATACTATTTCTATATCAATGTTGGGGAGTGTTACTAAGATGACAATTAGTTAACATCTTGACATTGGTTTTAGTAATAGCTATTCCTTCCTCTATGTTAATATCGGGGAGTGTTGCTAAGATGACAATTAGTTAACATCTTGATATTTAACTATAGTAGGATTCATTCCCTTTAATATTCTTCCTTGAATATTAGTTAATTCCTATTCATATTTCATATTAATATTTTGAACATTACTTAAAGGATCAACTAGTTTTGTTTCATATATTAATTATTACTAGAAACGATCAACGAACCGATGGTTAATCGTTGATAATTTCACAAGTAAGTAACTTCGGTTTATTAATGCACGGTCGTGGTTAATAAACTTAAGAGGGATTAACTCTGTTGGTTAAACCGAAACCGTTGTGTTGAGGTTATCAATCTCAATTGATTTCATCAAGGAGTTAAAAGATTAAATGCTACTATCAAGTCGGTATATGGCGTTGTTCTATACTTGACTAATAGTAAGGGTTATTAATGAACGGTCGTTGTTAATAACTATCCTCGATGAATTGGATATACTCCTCGATTGAGTATTCGAGAGGAAATAAGTTATAGACATAACAATGATCGACTAAAATATATCAACAAGTGTAAAGTAGCAATGCCAAGTCCCTTTTATCTTTGAATTAAACCACATAACTCGTTCATCTTCGTGTTTAATTTTAATCAAATCACTCGATCAAAACCCCCCCTTTTTATTTACTATTTATATAAAAAGAAAGTTATTCCTTTCCCTGTGGATACGAACTCTACTACGCTATACTACGTATAAGTGTTAGTATTGAATTTATTTTGAGTGCACTCACGACAAAGTGCACGTCAGGGAAGTTCAGCCCGGCTATCACCGAATCCAGGTGGACCACCACATAGCCGGGCAGATGGCGCATGGGGCTCCGAAGACGCCGATCGTCGTAGGTCCTTGGGGGGTAAAACCATTGACTGATCAGTCGCTTGTCAGCGTTCGTCAGGCGTTGTACTTGACGCCGAACGCATGAGAAGCTGAGGCTATAACGGGGAGGCCGGGGTGGCATTCCCCGCTCATAATACTCCAGGTCATCACTGGAAGAACATCCATCGTCAAAGCGACTTTCGGGAGACATGACAACGAACGGTACCTTTGGGGTTCGAGATTTCCGATCTTGGTACTTGAGAAATCTAGAGAGAGAAAACAATTGGGCAGCGTAAGGAGAAATGTGAGTGGATCACTTGGACCCTGGGTATTTATAGGCAACACCGCAGAATTGCCCCAACCGAAGCGGGACACGTGACACCTGGGTACCGGTACCTACCACGGTATTTAAGGCGTCTCGATTTTGTCGCCGCATAACCACCACAAAGACATCCGGGTCCGTGCCACGGACGTCCCTTGAGGAGGGCTCACCGGCTCGGAGGAATTTGAAGACATTCGCCTTCCATTGCTTCCTTAGTCCCCCGGCTGACCCTAGCGTCGGCGGCTGATGAGGGCACACGCATCAACCGGCTACGTCCGTCTTGCGGTACTCCAGTTTTCACGTCACGCAACTGTAGACGAACGTCGTCATCAAGCGCTATTTCAGTGAAATACGCCCATATGTCCATACTCAAGATGCATACTGACAAAACAGCTACCGACGAACGTCTTCCCATTGTCAAGATACCGCGTGGGCGGTAAAGATGTGTCGAGGCGCCGGAAGGATTCCTTATACTACAAACAATGGACACAAAAAGGATGAAGGAAAAATCACGTCCATTAGCAGTGCGCGGAGGATGAACGTCGCCTTTCCACACTTCATACCAGATGAACACGCAGAACAGACGAGCGTCCCGCGCATGGTTTGAATGTTCATACCACGCGACGACGGACGGACATCGTTATCAAGTGCTGGTGCTGAGAAATACGTTCCTATGTCTACACTTCGAGCATGCACCATAAACCGCCGACGAGCGTCGCCCCATTATCAGAACACTTTGAGTACGTACGGAGGTTTGACTTCGGGACGCTTTTGCCTGGAAGCAAGTAGGGGACAGATACGAACGTCCTCTCGGACTCTGACCTTGCTACAAGGCGTGTCGGGCCGCCGAAGGGGTTTTCCATACAACGAAGGACAAAAGGAAGGAAAATAACAAGTGGAAACCATGAACATGGAGCAATTATGGGCAAAAAGATATATATTCTTCGGCTCTAATGGCCGGACATTACAAGAGCATGAATAAGAAAATACAAACTACATTATACAAAGAAAGGGGATTCCGGTCGGCTGCCACCCTGGTTCAGCTCCTCCTCCTCTTCTTCGGGCTCGGGGGACGGGGGTTCCGGCATTTCCCCTCTAGCCTTGGCTTCCTCCCGCCGTTGGTCTCTCCCCAACTTCCCCAGGGCCTGGAGCAGCAGATCGTCGTCCGTATTTGCAGCAAGCTCAAAGTCAGGCCCCTGCAGCCTCGAAAAGATGGGGAGGGTGGCCTTAACCCCTTCGTTATACCCGGCTGAGAAGGTGCTGTCGCCGACCTCGTACAGGAACTTGCGGGACAGAGGAGAACCCTCAAGTAGCCGGACGCCGCGGGCCAGACGCTGGCGGGGCGGTATCTTCTCCAGAGCCGCGGCAAACAAGTCGGCGAAGACTCCGGCACAATAGTCTTTGGCAGAGTCCATGAACTCCCCAGTGTTCCGGTAGCCGGAGGTATCAACCAGCCACTCCGGACTCGCATCCTTCGCGACAGGGTGCACCGGGACAAGCTTGAAGCCAGCTTTCTCAAGGCTGACCAGCTGCTGGCGGGATTCTGCCCGCAGGACGGCGATCTCCTTCCCCTTGGCCGCAGCCTCCGCCTCAGCTCGGCGAGCGGCCTCTCGAGCCGCAGCGATGGCCGCATCAGCTTTAGCTTTGGCCTCCTTCAGATCGGCCTCCCTGGCAGCTTCAGCCTGAAGGACTAGAAGCCCAGACTGGATGACAGAAGAAAAAATAAGGATCAGGGGATGAACGTCAAGGAAAAAATATATATACTCAGATCTAGCAAGGAGGGATTACCTGAAGAGCGGCTGCCAGGGCAGCGCTTGTCGCCTCAGACGACGAACGGCGGGGCAGCTCGAGACCGGCCTTGAGGGCCATTTCCCTCCAAAGTTCTTCCGCCGGGCGGCTCAAAGGCAGGGACCCGGCATCTTCAAGCAGGGGGCCGGTGGAGCCTGCCTCGCGGCCCCGCTTCTGTTTCTTCTCGGGGACCTTCTCTGTCCCCTTCTGAGGAGCCGTCTTCGTGGGGACGACCGGCGGCGGAAGGGCGGCTTCGAGAGCAGGGCCCCCGGAACCCTGGGCCAGCATGGTGGCGATTAAATGCTGCTCACCCTCGGCAGTTCGTCTGGCAGCATCAGAGGCCGAGGAGTTGGACTCCGAGGCGGGGGCGTTTTTGGCTTTCGCCATCGCAGCTTTGGCCGCGGCCGCCTTGGCTTTCCTGGTCTTCAGACACTCGGCGTGATTCATTTGGTCTCTATCGGGTGGTGAACCTGCAAGAAACAACAAAGGGTTAGAAGACGAGCGGGAAGTAGAGTAAGACACTCACCTCGAAGGACAGGACCGCCCAGTGCCCCGAGACGAGCGTCGAAGGGTAGAAAAAGTCCAGGGACACGGGCGGTACCTATGCCTGCCCCAGAGAGTGCCTCGAAGGTCAGAAATCCGGCTATGGGACGGACGCCACCCTCCAACACCTTCTCCGCATCCAAAAGCAGATCGTCGGTCGGCTCCGGTGACTCAATCTTTGGGGGATACCCATTCCACCGGGGAGGGAGAGGAGGCCCGTCGTATCGAAGGAAGAAGAAGCGGTTCTTCCAGTCGTGGATGGACGAGGGGTAGCTCTTGAACAGCCGCCTCCCAGGACGTGCGGCCACGCTCAGATACCCGTCGGCATTCTGGGGAGTGACGCGGTAGAAATAATGGAAGAGCTCCAAAGTGGCATCGACCCCCGCAAGTTTGCAGCGCACCAAGAAGGCCGATATGAATCTGTAAGAGTTTGGCATGAATTGCGCCGGGGCCACCTGGAAACAGTGGAAGAACTCCACATAGAATGCATGAAGTGGAAACCGCAGCCCGGCTTCAACGGAATCCAGGTGAAGCATGATCATCCCCGGACGTCTCCTCATCACATGCTCAGCACCTCTCACACTCCAGACGAACGGCGGAGGAAGGAAAGTACGGATCTTATTGAGGGCCACGCGGGAGAGGACTTGGTCATGGTCAAGTGCGCTCCTGATCGGGCAGATGTGGCGCTCCATATCAGTGGGGATGCCCAGATCATACACCTCCACATCAGAACCGGATTCGGCTTCCTCTCCGGAATCATAGTCAGCAGGACGCTCATTCAGGGGGACTGCGTCAATAACATCTACGGCCCCGTCAGCACCCCCGTCCCCGGCGCTGCTCCCACTACCTTGGGAATCACCACCCGGCTCACCATCAGCCCGGATGGTTCCCACCGTCGTGGCCGAACCCGAGGTTCCGGAAACACTAGTTTTTCCCAGGGAGCGTGCATTCGCACTTTCAGAAGAGGAGTCCGAGGAGGAACCCGACGAACCGGAATCAGAACTTGAGGAAATCTCCATCGAAGTCATTCCGGCTAGAAATCAGAGTAAAGGAAAGAAGCAGAGGGGGGAAATTACCTTACAAAGGTATGGTTGGCCGAATTCAGGAAACTTGAAGAGCTGCGGAAAATCGAGAGCAAGAAAGCAGGAATTGGGAACCCTAATTCAGAGGGAAAACCCGGCATTTATAGGAGAAAACACCGTTGGGGAAACCAACGAGGGGCTGACACGTGGCAAGGAGCGTATTCCGGCCCACGCGCTGTGCGTGGGATGGGAACGTAATGATGACACTTCCTCGGGAAAATGCACCGCCGCAACATCAGCCGTCACCTCGTTTCCTGAACCGTCAACAGCTGTCAAGCACCATGACCACGAGCGTACGTTTCCACCAGATGCAATAAACATAAGTACCAAGATACGGACGTCTACTTCGGGGAGGTTCATACTTCCTTATGTCCTGCGCATGCTCAGAACATCAGAAGTGGGGGACTTGTGTTGGGTTAAGGGCCCAAGCCGAGGTCCGGCCCACTAACCCATTTTGCCAGACGAACGTCCAATTAGAACACCAGGCCAGCCCACAGGCCCATGTTCCTTGAGGATGGACGAACGTCTGGTGTTGGAGGACTCAGGCCCAGCAGCTCATGCCGACGAACGTCTATGCAGGGACAAGGAGCAGAACCACGGGCCGCCGGGGGATGGCGACGAACGTCCCCAGAGCAAGCCTGTAGTCATCGGAGAGAACCCAGTGCACATGGTGAGTATCTATTAAGGCCAGGAGACGAACAGCCGATATCTCTCAAGGGTCACTTGGAGCAATCCAACTCACTTCCGGGGTGGACGAACGTCCCCACTGATCCGGCGGGAAACCTAGATTCTGGCGGGAAGTGCATTTAATGCTAAAGATTTGGTAGTTGGGACACCAGCGGTCCACAGGCTGCCACGTCAGTACAGCCACCTGCCCATTGGCGGGTATAAATAGGAGCATTTATTTCATTGTAAAGGGTTGGCAACTTTCTATTCTTTGCATACTAGCTTCAGCATTCTTACTCGCAGCGTCTCTAACTGCCTTGTAAGACGAACGGCCGACGTGCCTTTTTTAGCAAGTAGATTGTACTTAGGGGAGTTATTACGAAGTTAATAATACCTATTTACATTGCCTGCTATTACTCTTGTTTCCTGATTCATCTAATAGTTGTTGGGCTAGATAACCATACACTCACTCCACTCGAAATCTTTGGGCTTACGTGTTGGGTCCAAGGGTTGAAGGAATAAACCTCAACACAAGAGAAAGGTGAAATATTTAGGGTGGGTGCTATTTGATCAAATATCAAATGGAACTTGGAAGTAACAGAAAATAAAGTTTTGACTTTTGATCAAATATTTAGGGTGGGTGCTATTTGATCAAATATCAAATGGAACTTGGAAGTAACAGAAAATAAAGTTTTTATCAAAAATATTAGTGAAATAATCAAAAATATTTCTAAAATTATCATTATATTCATAAATATTTATGTTTTGTTACAGTTTGGTTTTGTCATTCAAAAGGTGAAAGTAAGCTTTGGTTGCTGGGCCGTGCCTGAGGCTAGTGAGGCTGGAGCCCCACTGCCTCAAAATTACAGAAAAATTAGGGGGGCCGTTTAAATACTACCTCCGTTCTCTTTTAATCGCAAGATTGGACTTTTTGCTCTATTCACATATTCTACTTTGACTATATTTTACTACCTCCGTCCCGTTGGAATGTTCCCGGTTTGACCTACACACATATTAAGGAAATAAACTTACCAGGGGGTAAATTTTACTGTTTGGACACTGTTTGGACACTGTTTTGCACTGTTTGACACTGTTTGACACTGTTTTGATGTAGGATAACTTTCCATTTAGGGAAATGAGAACTTTCCATTGGGACATCCAAAAAAGGAAAGTGGGAACATTCCAACGGGACGGAGGTAGTATTAATTAATGTATTATAAATTAAACTTATAAAAAATATTGTTAAATTCTTCTCATTCTAAATTTTCAAAATATGATTTTTTAAAATTTGTTACTAATAATGAATGAAAGATATTAATGGTCAAACTTGTGTGTTGGCAAACGTGAAATGTTGACTGTTGCAATTAAAAAGGAACAATGAAAGTATATCAGTACGTATATTATACACATTAGATACGAAATTACGAAGTATATGTAATTGAATTCCAAATTGGTCCATTGTTTTAATTTTAATACCTTACTAATGGACAAACTTGAACGAAGAGGAAAATAATAGTTGACCAACGTAGTGGAAAGGATTGTACTAATATTATAAATATTTTGTTAGCTAATTAGTGCTAATTTCTTGTTCTGATTAAATCGTGACTTTATCTCAATTTTTTTGAATCTTGAAAAGCCTGTAGAATAAATTTAGCTATTAAGCTTTAATCAAATGTGTTCTTGCTGATAAATCATACTCTTGTCTCACTAACATTCTAACATGAAGAGGTGATGCAGTTATTAAGAAAATGAGTTCGATCAAGGGATATATATTAAATTGATAAAGTGAGAATAAAGTAACAATGATTTAAAACCATATAAGCTTCATCAAATTTGGTAAGAGATAATATTTAGATGGACTCAAAACAATTAATGAGACAATCTTAATGAGATGAAGGGATATATAGTTATAAAATAACTATAAATCGATTTCACGACATGTGCTAGTAAATAATTTAGCTTTGACAAAAGCATATATAGTAGTGTATAATCAAATGGAAACTAACCAGCTGCTATGGTTGGGTTTTGATGTTTTATCACACTACCTCACTAAATGAGTGATTGGGTTCAATTAGTCAGGTTATATGTCATTTATTTTTTAGAGGGAAAAAAAAGTAAACTTAATCATCTTTAGTTATTTCTATCATTAAGTCAAGATTTAAAAGAATTTATACCGTCAATTTTCCTACTTCTGCTTTGATTAATTCTGTTACAATTCAAATTGTGTAGGGGTATACTTAATTAGTTGTTTATAATACATTTTATATTGCTAAATCATGATGAAAGAACTTTATTTAATAAGTTATTTTTGCAATATCTATCTCCTACTTGTAAATTACATGGAGTACATAGGAAGAAGAAGTACTATACAAAAACTATATTTTGTAGGGGCCTTTTATGAAACTCGACCCAGGCCCAAATTTAGATAGGATCGGCACTGTTTGGTTGATTTAGTTTAATTTTGATTCTTTTGTTGTTTTTATCACTTGATAAAAAGAATAGCATAGTAATCACACAATAAAAAGTAAACTTACAACATGCTACTAAAAGTAAGACAAAAATGTACTCTGTAGTAAATAAGTACAGAAATATGCCTTCAAACTACAATAGACAAGATGCTCATATCCTTTAGAAGCTGTTCTCTTCACCTGATCTGGATGATTCTGATCTGAATTTTTTAAGTTCTAATATAATCTGATCTGAATTTTTCTGATTCTGATCTGATATGTTCTTAATCTTTCTGATCTGATTTGAATTTTCTGATCTGGTCTGATCTGATCTGAATGTTTCTGATCTGATCTGAATTCTTTTGAATCTTTCTGATATGAATTCTTCTTAATCTTTATGATCTGATCAGATTTGAATATTTCTACAATTGTAATTATAATTATAATTATAATTACAAATATAACTTAAATAAAATTATAATTATAATCATAATTATAAGAAATATAATTATAATTAAAATTAAATTTTAAATTATAATAGTTATACCAACTACACTAATTATAACTATAGATACAATTATAAATGTAATTATATTTTTAATTATAATTACTGATGGAGTATATGGCCCACGAACCCCCGGCCCATAGACTCCTACTTCTCCCACAAAGGCCCAAGGAGCATCCGAAGCCCAAATACGGTGGCCCAAGTTCAAGGAAGCCCGAGATACACACGGGGGTACCTTCGGCGATCTTGGCCGAAGGCTCCAGAACTCACAGCATGAACTTTTTTGGCATGCAAAGTTACTGGGAGAAAACGGCGGAAAACAGGAGCCTTCGGCACTGTTGAGCCCTCGGCATCAGAGAAGCCTTCGGCTGAACCAAGCCTTCAGCCGCACAGAGCTTTCGGCCACATGAAGCCTTCGGCTACGCGAGGAGCCTTCGACCAAACAGGCTCAATCATCGAAGATTCCCTTTGAAAACAGCCAAACACCGCATTTAATACAACGTCACATCCACCAACCACATTCAATGCGGTGAACATGCCACTGCCGGTGCCACCCGATTGATGTGACCCCTCGGCCGTTGGATTACTGACACGTGTACTCTCATCGCATTTATTGCTGCTATAAATAGCAACTCATTTCTCCTTGTAAACGATCCCAGATCCACACGCAGAGTTCATTTAATAAATCGACTCTCTCTCCTCCTATTTTGCTCTGACTTCTCTCTAGTTATTCCCGCAATAACCCCTCGGATAAGACATCCCCCGGGTAGACCATCCATCAATTACTTATATAATTATTATTGTAATTATAATTATAATATTTATTTCTATAATTACAATTATAACTATAATTATAAATAGAAATATAATTACTCTGTATAATAATAATTACAACAATAACAACAACAATAATAATATTAATAATAATAATCATAATTATAAGTATAATTACATTATTATATTATAACAATAATATAATAATAATACTAATAATAAAATTAATAATAATAATATTATAACAATAATAATAATATAATAATAACATTATTATTATAATATAATAATATTATTATTATTACTATTATTATAATATTATAATTATATTTTTGTTGTTATTATTATTATATTATTATTTTATTATTATTATTATTATTATTATAATAATATATTATTACATTATTATTATTATTATATTAATATATTATTAATATTATTAACAATAATTATAATATAATAATTATAATAGTAATAATTATATTTAATATAATAATAAAAGTGATAAATCATGTTTGAATTTTTCTGATCTGATCTAAATGTTTCTAATCTGATCTGAATGTTTCTGATCTGGTCTGATCTGATCAGAATGTTTCTAATCTGATCTGATCTGATCTGATCTGAATTTTTCTGATCTGATCTGAATAAAATAAGAATAGGGAATAAGTAATAAGATTAAGACGAAGAGAACAGCTTCTTAATTTATGGACAAGATGCTCATATCCTTTAATTTATGGACAAGATGCTCATATCCTTTAGTTTATGGGAACAATTAGATGCTCCCTTCGTCCCAATATAAAAGGCACATTTGTGTTTCCACACATTTTTAGGGTGAACATTGTTTGACACTGTTTGGATGCTGTTTGACACTGTTTGGACACTGTTTGGCACTGTTTTGCACTGTTTTGTTTGCCAAAAAGGGAAATGTGCCTTTTATATTGGGACGTCCTGAAAAGGAAAGTGTGCCTTTTATATTGGGATAGAGGGAGCATTTAAGTTCTAACATATATGGTCTTGTCTCTATAAAAAAGGAAAATTGCTGAACTTTTCTTCAAAAAAGTTTTATGACATGTTTGTACGATATTTATTATACGCAAAGGATGTGACTAACATATACGAAAATAAAAGGATATGACAAACATATATGGAGTACAAAATAAATATTGCAACAAGCTGCTAAAACGTAAATAAATATTCATTAAGTACAAATTTAGTATCTGCAAATATGACACGTTTTATTTAGGTCCCTGTGATTTTTTTTTTTGTACTTCAAGCCTGTGATATACATATTTGCCCATCTTTAACTCTGAAATCAATTTACTTAGAAAAACATTAGTGGCAAATGCATAAATCTACCAAAAACTTGTAAGTTTATCTTTTTATAATTTTTTTAAGACTAATATAAGAGTCAAACAGTGTAAAGCTAATTAATCACATTTTTTATATTTTTACTAAAAACCTTCTAAAAATTAAATACATCTTATAATAGCATGACAAGAATTAGATAAAATCTATTTGTTAGGTTGTCTTTTAGAGTCCTATTTTTACTTGGGAGCACTGTGCTTCCAAGCAGCGTCCTAGTAAAAATAGGAGCTACCTACTAAACTAGTAATGACCTAATTTAGGAGCACTCTATTAAAAAGCTTCTTGCTCATAACAGTGTCCTAAGAATGTCCATTTCTTAGTACCAAGTCAAAAGGACTTAATCATCAACACAGGGGAATATTCAAATGCTTCAAGTGGATACAATCAAAATGAAAGATTGAGAATTCTTCATATTAAAGGATGAGTATGAAAGAAAGCTTTAGCAAATTATCAACCAAAATTCTAAGCTTCAAAGAATGGTTTGTTAAATGCTACAAAATCTTTCAAGAGTTTCTAGGCTTCAGGTGCAACTAACCTACTCCAATTGACAAAGTCCATAAACCAGATGACTTGGCTAGCTCTGAGGATCAGATGGGATTTGTTCAATAAAAACAAATCATTATGACAGAGATTGGTCAACTTTCTGGATAACAGAAGGAGGCCGTTCAAAAGGGAGGTTAATTGAATCAAGGAATCATGCTACAAGTCACCAGAAACTCTAGGAAGAAGTAAAAGAAGAAGGATGATTTCAGCAGGAAAGCGGCAAGCTGAAAATTTCAGCTAACTTTCAATTCCAGAAAAATCAATTGCCTGCTGAAATAACACCAACAAGCCAGCTCACAGTTTTATTCATTTTGGAATATTTCATATATTTCAAAGAACATGAAAATTTTCAAAGATCGGGCTATTTGAAATATGGGAATATCTTTGGATATCATATTCAATAATTATCACAGATATTGCTCTAACAACAGAACAAAATTGATCAGAAAATTCCTGAAAAATATGGAGTACTTGTACGAATTCAGCCATGCAGAAAGAAACTATCTTAATTACATCAAATGCATGCTGATAAGGTGTTACATTGATGAGCCTAAGAGAAGATCAAATCAACAAGAGGAATTTATAACAACATGCAACATGCAAAATTGACACATGGTGGTCGAAGCAACTGGATCAATTTCTTAAAGATCTCAAAAGGCAATCTCATTAATAAAGACCAGTGAGTTTCTCTAACATTGTTTTCTCACTCTCTTGTTAAAAGATGCTTTTAGCCTTGAAAAGAAAAACAATCGCAAGAACATTAATGACAATAACTCTTCGGTTACTACCCAAAAGTAATTAAAAGATGAAAAGTTGCATGCTAAGTAATATAAATATCCTTCCAACCTTGATCGAAAACTTCACTTAAGCTACAAATCACCCTTTCATCTTCTTCGAAAAACCAGCCCTATCCATCACTCCTGAAACATGAAGAAATCTTCATCCCACCACTTATCTCTTGAACTTACTCTTGCACCTCCACAACACCAGATAACCCCTACTCCTACTCACATTGAATGCTTCGCTGATGTTGAGTCATGAATCATGTATGAAGCAGAAAAGGAGCTTCTTCTTAAAGAACGTCTGAGACTGCTTGGATGGAGGGCATGAAGAACATCCCCTCTTGAAAACCTTCTCATCAATGCACCGGGGATGACTGAAGAAGAAGAGTTTGCTCTGGGATGACTAAAATCAAACAGTATTGAGAACTCTCTCTCAATCGAAAGCATCAACAAAGCCTTCCATGACAAAATTCACAACATCATGGTAGCAAAAGGAACCCGGAGTAGGTGTTTGTTGCTGCCAAAGGGGGGGGAATAGAATCAAACACTAGGACTTTTAATGTTGCTTTTGCTTCTTTAAAATTGTTTTGATTCTAGTTTTTGGCATCATCAAAAAGAGAGAAATTGTTAGATCCCCTAGATTTTGATGATTAATATGTATTGTTTTGATGATGTCACCCCTTTTTGTTATCCCTGTATTAGACTAGATTCTCTTGTACTTGTTCCATTCCGTTTACTGTAATGTGCTATCATTATTCATTAGTGATTAAGTACTCATAAAAAGCAAAGAGTACTAAAAGAGAAGAAATGCATCATAAAACAAAAAGAAAAGAATAAAATAGAAAAGGTACGAAAAAGAGTTAACTCGTATTCATTGAAAAGGAAGTCAACTGAAAAAACAAAATTTCAGCAGCCTACTGATTTTCTGGCAGCCAGCTGAAATCATTGTTTTCTCAATTAAGGCATCAGAAATCAAACTCACTCTTCTCTTAGCACAAAAACAATTAAAACAAGAGACCAACTTGCAGTCAAAATAACAAATTGATTGAAAGTAAATTCATAAGAGATTTTTATCACATTATAAATTTCTTATGAATTTATTTTACTAAAAGCAAGTATTTGTTATTTGTAAGGAAGCATTGAAACATCACTCATCTTTTATACTAAGTTTCTACGCACAAAAGAAATAAAGATAATTCATCTTTATCTCTGTATTGAAATGAAGAAACAAGTTGAAGTGAAGATATTGATCCGTGTCACAAGAAGACAAAGACCAACCATGCTCTCCTCAGTCAAGTGGAACAAAGCAAGTAGATCAAGCAACGGTCAAGATTGATTTCCTCAGTCAACGGTGGAGACTCAGTGATCAGTCTATAAATACAGAAGGAGTGTGGGAAGACCAAGTGTGGTAAACTGAGAGGAGCCAAGTGGAATAGAAGGGAATCAAGTTTTACATGCTCACATCCAGCCAGCTGATTCTCCTTCACTACTTCGGCTACCACCCCACTCATCTAATGCTCTTAGATTAGCTACAATTCATACAAACCTATAGAGCTTAGATTAGTTGGTAGTTTAGATTTACACCCATGTAAACTAGACTAGTGTTAGACATTCTGGAGGGCTTTGTGTTCAGATCAAGAAGGTGAGAAAGGACAAGGACATGAGTAACTCTTGGCAAGTCAATGACATTAGTGAAAACCCTTGGGAGGACTGAGAAGTTTGAAATTCCTTGTGAAAAACCTCACAATCTACGCATGTGCCAAGGGTAAATTGGGCACTAAATGTAATGGGATATTCATTTAGTGGAAATCTATCTGAAATAGGTTAGGACTAGGGGTGTGCACCGGTTGAAAACCGGACCGGAACCGGAACCGGATTTGTAAGAAAATGGAAACCGAAAACCGGACCGGATATATTCCGATTTTGATCCGGAACCGGACCGGTTTTACCGGTTTAAAACCGGAACCGGACCGGAAGAACCGGTTTCTAAATTATTAATTTAATATACTAAAAAATACAAATAATTGGTTTAATAAAAATGGGATAGAATAGTAAATATTAGTAAAGATTGAAGTAATTTTAGGATAGAATAGTAAATATTAGTTAATTCTATTATCAAAAAATTAATAATATATAAATTAATAAACATTACGAAAATATATGCTACATATTGAAAAGATTACTATTTATGTTTTTATAACTATCATTAATTTTATTATTCTATAACCATTTTATATTAAGACTATTAATTAATATATATTAAAAAATTAAAGCAAACCGGTTTAATCTGGTTCAAACCGGAACGATGCGGTTTTTAACCGGAAACCGGTTTTACAATATTTGAAAACCGAAAACCGGACCGGATATCATCCGGGTCGGTTCGGTTCCGGTTTCTTCAATCCGGTCCAGTCCGGTTTTCCGGTTTGAACCGGTTTGTGCACACCCCTGATGTAGGATGATTACACCACCTCTGAACCAGGATACATCTTGTGTCCCCTTTTACATTCTGCTCCTAACATACACTTCAGTACTCACTCACCTTCACAACAAAACAGCTTGCTCACTTAAAACTGTCCAGTGAACCTCCCAGGTCACTGTGAATCAACTCCTTGTTTCTGCTCATCAAAGTGATATATTTCAATAGGTCTAATTCTACATATCTATGTGTTTTGTCTATCCTAAACAAACAAACAATGTTCAAGGTCATAGTTCTTCTCTATGCCTCAAACATTAATAAAGCAGCAAAATCAGCAGCCTGCTCCTGAGGGGTTCAGCAACCAGCTCCCAGAAATTTGGCAGTCTGATCCTTAAGGATTCAACAGCCTACTTCTTGAGCCAGTTGATCTTGGCAAGAACATTTGCATCCTGTTTAACTCATCTCTCTCACAACCAAAAAGGTCATAACCTTTGTTTCTATAAAGTGTCATACTCTTGAGGTCAAGACTTCCGCTGCATGTTTCAATATCTCCCAAAAGATATTGGAACTCATTCTCTCAGAGGAAAAAGGGCTGAAAAATGAAAAGATTTAAAAGTCTATTCACCCCTCCCCCAAGACTTTTACCTCACTTGGGACCCATCAATGTGTCTCATAAGACTAGGTCATAAGGACTTTTCCAGGCAAATGATGGTCAAATTGACCGATGCTATTTTTTATTAAGAAATTATTGAAAACAAGAAAATTCTATGTGAATGTTTTTTGTTAAACACATTTTCATAAGAGTATGAAAGTTATTAAATTCACACAAGTATAATAGCTAAAATCGATGTTCAAAATTTATTATTACTAATTAAGAAAATTCAATTTGCTGAAGTATTTTGAAATAAAGGGAGTATTAAATATAAATGTTAAGCACTTATGTTTCGTTTGTAAGGTTCGCGATTGAAATCGAAAAAGAATGATTCAGTTTAATTCAAGTATTTTGCAGTTCAACTTTTAACAGTTTGATATTCAGCCTTCGATTTCACGAACTCACTCATGCTATATATTTTATGATAAATGGATTATATTAAAAATTTGAGAAAATGAGAACATGTATTCAAACACCTATTATAGACTGGATCACAGGCCTTACGATTAGACAGAGTCACACACGCATAAAAAGCATACTCACTCGCTAACTACCAAGCGGGCAAACATAAGCATATATCAATCAAGTTAGTACAAATATCACCTAATTCACCATTCCAATGTTTTCAAATAACTTCCACCAAGAAAATTATCCAGATTCCTCCCACAAAAGACCCCAAAAGCAATGAAAACATACCTAGTCAAACTAAAAAAAAAACTACTAAAGAAAATATAATGGTGACATAAAATCTTAAAGTTTAAGATACTAATTAGTGCTTCTCCACAATTCTCATTATGCAACGGAAGTAGTTCAAGAGGAGTGTGAGTTGCTGCATAATTGTTCTCCTTTTATTCCTTACAAACCATAATCTCTTTTGGTATTACACTCATTATCATTCTCTTTTGAAAGTAGTTCAAGAGGAGCGCGAGACTGAAAATTGAAAACATATGTCATCACCATTTTCTTTCCTACCTTATCCAACAAAACCCCAACCTTCCTCCGCACCCTCGATCGGGCCCTTTGTACTAATCTTCCATCCACTCATACTCCTCTCTCTATCTACCTGTTTGTTGTTGCGGACGAACCACAACAAAAGCACTGCATGAGGAGATTGGCGATGATAAAACACCCTAGCCATCACTGGGTCTTTGTCGCGGCAGCTTTCCTTCTGAATCTCCGCCCTTGCTGAAAGAACATGCAGAAAATGATGCCCTCGTAAAAAATGAATCCCAAGTCGACTAGAAAATTTGAACCAAGGAGAACAAGTTATTTCTGGAGCTACAAAAGATCTTGACACCATACATGAATCAAAGAACCATAAAATACACTAAACTACCCTACTGAAATCAAGATCAAATATAGCAATCAACTCAAAGCAACACAACCGCACACTTAGAGAGAAACGGTAGAACAAAAAATCCTACATGGCTTTTCTTGGTCAATAGTGGTCAAACTTGACTGATGATAGTTTTTAATAAGAAATTATTTTAAAAAATAAAAAAACTATGAGAATGTTATTTGTTAAATATATTCATACAAGCATAATACTCCGTAGCTAAAATCATTTTTTAAAATTTATTATTTATTAAAATAAACTAATTTGATCAAATATTGTGAGACAATGAGAGTATTAAATAGAAAATCTTAAGTAGATCTACTCCATTTGTAATAGTGATGGAGTATATGGCCCAGGAACCGCCGGCCCACAGACTCCTACTAACCTATCACAGGCCCAGCAAGCCCAAGGAGCATCCGAGGCCCAAATACAGTGGCCCAAGTTCAAGGAAGTCCAAGACACACACTGGGGTGCCTTCGGCCACCTTGACCGAAGGCCCCAAAACTCACAGAATAGCCTTTTTGGGCATGCGAAGCTACTGAGAGAAAACGGCAGAAAACGAGAGCCTTTGGCTTGTGGAGCCCTCGGCATCATAGAAAGCCTTCGGCTGAACCAAGCCCTCGGCTACACAGAGCCTTCGGCCACACGGGGCCCTCGGCCACGAGAGGAGTCTTCGGCTAAACGGACTCAATCATCGAAGATTTCCTTTTGAGACAGCCAACCACCGCATTTAATGCGACGTCACATCCACCCACCGCATTCAATGCGGTGAACATGCCACTGCCGGTGCCACCCTGATTGATGTGACCCCTCGGCTGTTGGATTATTGACACGTGTACTCCCATCGCATTTATTGCTGTTATAAATAGCAGTCCATTTCTCCTTGTAAATGATCAGATCCACATCAGAACATCTCGAGTTCATAAATAATAATCTCCTCTCTCTCCTACTTGCTTGCTCTGACTTCTCTCTAGGCTATTCTGTAAAAACCACTCGGATAAGACACCCCCCGGGTAGACTGTCCATCATATGGTGCTCTCGTTGAGAGGTTTGAACACAATCAAGTGACAAACCCTCCCCGCTTAACCAAAAACTCTACCAAAATCACAAAAATTCTACCCAAAACTGTTCTAGATAAGAAAAATTAGAATTTCAATTTTTTCCAATCTGTTGAACTGTTTCTCAGACAGTCTTGCTGCACCTTGGCGTTGCTTGTCGTAGCTGGCTGCTCCACCTCCGTCGCCGCGCCACTAGACCCACCAATCCCCGGCTTCAGCTCCGGGCAGCACCGGCCCCACAGGGAAGGTACCAAGTCGTGATGCCTGTTCGGATCCATGGAGCTCCTCGCCTGAGTTGCAGCACCACCGCTAGTTGCTTGCCGGCGGCGGCTAATGAAAGCTCGCTCCACTTTCACGCAATTCGCTTCCCGTCACGGTCCGACCAAATGTAGCTCAAACTGTAAGAAACTGTTCTGGAAAAATAAAATAAAAAGATACAGCAATAACAAAATCAGAAATCTAGGATTTCGCAGACAAGGCCGGAGAACCAACGCCCCACAGTGGCGTCCCAGGTCATGCGGGCTAACTTCTGGTCTAGCACCCCTGCCGGCGGCAGGCCACCACGAGCCACCTGTTATAGTTTCAGGTTGGGATCTGCAACTCCTAGATCCGGAAATGTCAACCACAAGAAGAAAATATGGACATCTAAGATCTGCGCCCATCAACACCAGGTCATTGTCCACCGTCAACACCACCGCCATATGCCGTCTGCCATACGCCGGTGCACCAGCCGGGGTTTGACACCAAGTACCAGCCAGGCCTCGTCATCTCCATTCCGAGACCAGTGTCGCCGCCGCTCCAGGCCTAGCGGGGGATACGGACTGGCCGTTCCCGTCCAGATCTGTGCCCACCCAACTGTCCACGGTGATATTGAAATCGATGTGCGACCTCCGACACACCACTCATCTCCACAGCAGCTCGAAAGTCGGAGCCGGGGCCGCTAGTGCCATCTCCATGGTCGTTTGGCCCAGCTATAGGAGCTTTGGCCTCGAGTATCCGCCAGGAGCTCCAGGAGCAGCAAATCGGAATTGCCCTGCTCACTGGTCTTGAGGAATGTATCGCAGGTCCCCTGGACGAGCTACAGTACAGATGTACCTGGACGAGCTACACTACAAATGTACTGGTTGGGGTGCTGGTCACGTTGTGGCTGTTCCCTTTGCCAAAAATGAAAGTTGTCAAACCTGTCAGTATGGGCATATATTGTGCTAGGGGAGGCTGATCTGTTCAAAATTCAAATTTGACGCAGTGGAGGATGGTCCAAATCTGCTGGAGCAGCCCAATTGGGAATAAAGGCCCAATTTCTTTATCAGCCTACACAGTCCAATATTTTAGCCCACTTCAAAAAGATAAGTATCTTTAATTTTTAATGTTATTTATATTTATTTTAATCAATATTTTTTGTCGGATTAATGTCACACTAGCACGCACTTATGATCAAATGCCTAGTAGAGTGCGGCTTGAGACCCATCACTAGGATTTAAAGCCCTGACTCCTCAGGCACAAAGCCCCGACCAAGTCGGGCACGAAGACCGGTCTTAGTCATTCCTCGAGTGGCGACCGTTGCTTACGAATGGCTCACACATCCATTCTACTAAGTATTTAATCATTACATTAACAATTCACATCTCCACTTGTTTCGAATAACGAACTCCCGATAGGAAACATAAATCCCAAGAAAAAGATTTTATATGTATGATAAATGTGTAGCTACAGAGATGACTTTACTCATTTTCACCTTGTCTCCACTCGCCTCAAAGAGTGGGGATTGGGGGATTGAGGGGTCATAGTTTCTAGAAGAGCAGAAAATATCACACATTAGCAGGAACAAGAGCTGAGTCGATTGAAGATGAGTTAAGCTAGATTGATTATGCCGGAGGGGACTTACCTTCCTTGTTTTTTGTTGGGGGCGCTAGGTGTACTCTTTTTCCCTTTATTAGGATTTTTTCCCACTCGGTTTTTTCCTAGTAAATGTTTTTAGCGAGGCACCTCCCCATCATTGACAGGGGTGGTGGTCCCCCGGCCGAAGAGGAAGAAACCAAAGACAGAAGAACGTTGCAGCTACAGTTTGGACTACTCCCTTTCGCCTCAAGTACTCTCGACTCAGGGAGTGGGGGACTCCTGATGGAGTATATGGACTCCGATCCCCTGGTCTGCTGACTACTGGGTCTGGACAGCGGCCCACACACGTTTAGCGGATTCATATTATTGTACATTATTATTATTAAGATGTTCTAGATTAGCTTTTTATAATATCAGTCCATTTATGTAACCGGGTCTGTCAGGCCCATATTAGAGGCCCAGACCCAGATTTTCTCTATATATACTCCTTATGGGAGGCTTGTAAACCACAACCAATATTAATTCATTCTATACACTTTCATCATTTCTTATCCACTCTTGTTCAATCTCTCCTTAGTTATAGGATATGTGTATCGATTATCCAACAAATAGTCACAATCAAAACAGGGGCTGCCCTAGGTGGGGAGGGGGCGGGGTTCCTGGGCTACAAAAAAATGAAAAAAGTTTACCCGGTTGCTGGTAAAATTAAATCGGAATGCTTCCTTTGGAAGTGAATGAACAAACCTCTTCTCTCTTCCTGTAGGTGTTTTTATTTAAAGAATTCTTGTTTAGTTATCTCCCATTTTAGTAGCAAGTCCAGCGATGCTGTTATATAGTCTACCATGATGCGGGGTTAGCGAATTTATCTCACCCAGCCTAGCATTGAGTTATTGTATTACTTTGTCTCTTGTTTAGCTGAAATTAAATTTTCAACATTTAAGGTTTTTAGGTTTTTTTTATTGAGTAGATCTAAATGTTAATATTAAGATATCATCATAGGTAAAATGGTTTCTTAGTTCTTACATCTTTCAATTTTTTTCAAAAATAAGTTCGAAGTACAATAAAAAATTATAAATTCCGTTTTTTATTTTCAGATCAAATTGTTTGACATTTAATTTAAGTCGTAATTATTCACAAACAAATTGACAAAAATGTATGATAATAAAAGTTAAGATCTAATTAAAACGATTATCCTGAGCGAAAATATTAAAAATACTGAAATGCAGGAAAAAACTAAATTTACTAAATAAAATCCAAATTTAAGGGGAATTTGATTTATTGTTCACTTTAACCAAGCTAATAAGATAAATTAGATGAGTCGGAAGACGCGTAATAGTAGTAATTAGCACGGACAGCACGTTTCGTCCTGGTCCGTGCTCCAACAACATGACCGACAGTGAATAACATGTGATTTGATTCATTAATTCAAACCATGCATGATTCCCGTGCACGCCTCTTCGTTTCTTCTTTTCCATGTTGCTTTATCTTTGTGCATTTTTGTTTCATAATAAAAACCTCATCATTCCTAGCTGTTGAACTTTAAGGAGTGTTTCCATTACTTTAGAAAACGTTTAAAAGCTTTTATCATTTAAAGTATTAAGAATAAAGGTTTAAATTAGTGTTTCTACTTCAATTTTATATTTTAAAATTAAAAGCTGAAAAGCGGAAGCATATAGAATGAAGTTTTATTTAAACTCTTGTTTCACGTTTCTTATTGTTTTCTATTATAAAGTTGTTCTTTTTTTCAAACTTTTACTTTTGCTTTTCGAAAATATTTTTCAAATAATGTCAACATCTATCATTAGCCATTTTTCATATAATCTCTAACATTAATCACTCATTA
This sequence comes from Cuscuta epithymum, assembly GCA_945859915.1. Taxonomy (NCBI): domain Eukaryota; kingdom Viridiplantae; phylum Streptophyta; class Magnoliopsida; order Solanales; family Convolvulaceae; genus Cuscuta; species Cuscuta epithymum. The sequence goes on along the minus strand of CAMAPF010000075.1, from coordinate 768,567 downwards.
AAAGTATAAGTAAACACAAACACTCATTTAATATTCTCGTCAAGATAATCATCATTTATTACCTCCCCCGCCACATAAAATATGATCAAAATTGACTTATAGAGGAATATGATTTATACATGAAACAAGAAAATGAAAATGTATATTTATGATTTGTATAGAGGAATGGTAAATAACTTTAGCCACATATATTACTCTAAATGGAAGTGATAAAAAGAAATCCAACAATCAAATAAAGAAAGATGATAAAATTTTATAAAACAACGAGGTTATTTGATTCTAGACATCAATTTTTTATGACATTTGGGTTCTGAATAAATCTTTAGTTTTTTTATTCCACAGATCTTTATGCGGGTTCTGAAATCTCAATATCTAAATGTTTAATACTAATACTTCGTAATAATTATAAAAAAAAGCATTGAGTAATTAACTTTATCTTTAGCCACACCACTACAAAAAAACACTCGTTTAGTCACGGACCGTAGTCACGGATTTGGTCCGTGACTAGCCTAGTCACGGACTAGTCACGGACTAGTCACGAAAATTTAAAAAAAAAATTAGTCACGGATTTTACCGTGACTAGTGCCGTGACTACACGTAGTCACGGATTTTTGTCCGTGACTAACATCCTCTGATTGCCCGTTTGATTTTCCGGCCTGGCTTGTTTTACTCCGGCGACATAGTCACGGCCACATCCGTGACTACAGCCGTGACTAAATTTAAAAAATAATTTTGCATCTCCCATAAATCAATCCGGCAACGGTATTATGTACGGATAAATTTAGTCACGGACATGTCCGTGACTATGTCCGTGACTACTTTGATTTACACGTCATTTACACGTCATTAACACGGATCGGACGCGTAATGGACACGGTATTGCTTAGTGACGGACAAATCCGTGACTAAGTCCGTGACTAAATTTTTTATATATGCAGGAGCAGTTCATTCAACAGAACCACACCAATTCATTCCCAGTATATACAGTATCTGTTTGAAAGATCGAAGGATGTAGTCTGTCTTCTATCATTTTCCCCATTTATGCAGTTAAGGTATGTTATTTGAATTATTATTTTTATTCAGAATTAGTTGGTTCAATTTAAATTATTAAAACTATTAAATTAGTGATGTTGTTAATTAATTAACAACATATTCAACTGTAAGCGTAGTAATGTCATAAAATTAGTTAAACTGTTAGGTTTATAAAATAATTTAATTAAAATTAGTTAGCTAAACGTAGTTTTAAACGTAGTGATCTTTATGTTAATTGAAATTAGTTAGTTAAACGTACGTTAGTAATGTGTTAATTAAGTGTATTGTGACTTGTTATTGTAATTGTGTATTATTTATTAATTCAAATGACCTTATATACATGTTCAAATTATTGGGTTTAATTTGGTCATATTATTTAATTTAGTGAATTGGAATTGTTAATTGTGTAGTACTAATAACATTAAATGTCATTAACGTAATAATTTAGTTTAGGTTTAAATGTAGGTTTACAAAAATAATTTAATTAAAATTCGTTAGCTAAACGCAGGTTTAAACGTAGTGATGCATTAAAAGAGGACGGAATGAACTAGTTAAATTTAGTTAAACGTATTAGGTAAATTTAGTTAAACGTATGTTTAATTTAATTTCGTTAACTAATTTATTTAGTTAAATTTAGTTAAACGTATGTTTAATTTAAATGTAGTGTTAATAAATTACTTAATTTTTTTGTAATATTAGTTAAATTTAAGTATTAGGTAATTACTTATATTTTGTGAATTATTGTTGTGAATTGTGTGCATTTCATTTAATTTAGTGAAAATTAGTTAGTTGATTATTTAGTGAAATAACTCACTTAAAATTTGTTAGTATTATTGTTAGTATTTGAACGTGTATACTTTTTTATTATAATATTCAGGCATAATGTATAAACAAAATAGAAGTTGGATGTATGATAAAGATGCGGTATTGTACGGAATGCAATCAAATTTTCTCGAGGGAGTCGGGGAATTTATTGAATTTGCACTTGAACATCCGGCTTATATGAGTGGTGATAAAATAAGATGTCCATGTTCAAAGTGTAAAAATCTCAAATTTAAAGACCCACACGAAGTTGGGTATGATTTGTACGCGGTCGGTTTTGTTCCCAATTATTATAATTGGACTTCTCACGGCGAACCTTTGGATCCATCTGTTATACCACAAACGGTAGGTTCGTCTCGTTACGTCCCTCCAGAGATGAGTGCGTGGGGAGACCGTGCTGAAATGAGGTGGGACCAACAAATGGTATATGACGCATACGGTGTACCGATGTCTCAGTTCAATCCCCCACAACCACCTAACGACCCCCCTGAAGCCTCAACCTCGTATCAACCAGATGCGGATGAAAATCCGACATTTTATCAACCTTATGTGGATGAAGGTTTGACTGAGAGATTTCAGGATGTTCTAAAAGCTGCCGACCAACCTCTGTATGCTGATTGTGAGGGATACTCTCAGCTATCCGCCGTTACTGAATTCATGAACATAAAAGCCGAATACAGTCTCCCTGAAACTTGCATGAATAGAGTCTTGCAGTCAGTAGGAGGGATGCTACCGCGAGATCATACCCTTCCAGATTCATATTACCACATGAAGCAGTTAATGTCTAAGTTGGGGCTACCTTGTGTTGAAATTGATGCGTGTCCGGAAGGATGTATGTTGTTCTGGAAGGAGGATGAGGCACTTGAGTTCTGCAAGTTCTGTGGTGGAGACAGATACAAACCTGTTCGTCAAGGTAAAAAGAAACCACGACATAGGTCTGCACTGTCTAAACTGTATTACCTCCCAATAGCTCCTCGACTGCAGAGGATGTACGCTTCGACTGCTACTGCGAAACACATGACATGGCATGTTGAGCACGAAACCAACGAGGGTATGATGGCTCACCCTTCGGACTGTGAAGCCTGGAGACACTTTGACCGCTGTCATCCTCAGTTTGCTATGGAGCCACGAAATGTGCGGCTGGGATTGTGCTCAGATGGATTTGCTCCTTTTGGCAGGTTTGGCAAGAACTATTCATGTTGGCCGGTCATGTTAACTCCTTACAATCTCCCTCCCGACATGTGCATGAAAAGTCATTTCATATTTTTGTCTTTAATTTGTCCGGGTTCCAAGGATCCTGGGCGAAAGATAGACATTTATCTCCAACCCCTTATCGAGGAGATGAAAGAACTGTGGGCCGTTGGGACACCAACTTATGATGTTTCATCAGATAAAATGTTTATCATGAAAGCTGCCATCATTTGGACCATTAGCGACTTCCCTGCCTATGGCATGCTTTCGGGATGGAGCACACACGGTTTGATGGGATGTCCGATATGTATGGAGAAATCAGGTGCCAACTGGCTTAGTTACAGCAAAAAAGGAAGTTACTTTGATTGTCACCGCAAGTTTCTCCCGGAAAGGCACCGATATCGAAAGGACAAGAAGTCTTTCATTAGAGGCAGAGCGGTACGAGAGAGCCCACCCCCGAGATTGACCGGTGAAGAAATTTATAACCGGGTTCGACGTTTTCCTACGGCTATGGAAGAGCCAAACCAAGAGCCATATGGGTATTGTGATACCCATAAGTGGACAAAGAGGAGCATATTCTGGGAGTTGCCTTATTGGAAAGACCTTCTCATCCGTCACAATTTAGATGTCATGCACACTGAGAAGAACGTCTTTGACAATATATTTAACACAGTGATGGATTTGAAAGGCAAAACTAAAGACGGTCTTGCAGCTAGGAAAGATATGACTATTTGGTGTGATAGACCCGAACTTTCTGTTGATCTAGAATATCAGGGCAAGGAAGTTCCAAAAGCAGTCTACCAGGTCACAGAACCACAAAAGGCAGCAATATTACAATGGCTTGCGTCTCAGAAGTTTCCAGATGGCTACTGCTCCAACTTGTCTAGATGCGTAGACATGAACAAACTTACCACGACGACGAGCATGAAAACTCACGATGCTCATGTAATAATGCAAAGACTTCTACCAATTGCACTAAAAGAGATGCTTCCTGAACACGTATGGTCCTGCATTACTGAAATCAGTTTGTTGTTTCAATCGATATGTTCCAGCGTTTTGGATGCGGCATCCCTCCGAAGACTACAAGATTCTGTTCCCATTCTGATGTGTAATCTAGAAAAAATAATGCCTCCATCGTTTTTCGATACAATGGAACATCTTATAATACATCTTCCGTTTGAGGCTTTGACTGCTGGGCCCGTCTTCTATCGCTGGATGTACATATTTGAAAGGTTAGTAACAATTTCATTTAAAAAAAGAATATTTATTTCACAATAACTGTTAACATGTGTACCGTTGTTATATTGCATTATTGCAGATTTCTAGGAGAGCTGAAAAAGAAAGTGACCAACAAGGCACACGTTGAGGCTTCAATTTGTCAAGCGTATCTTCAACAAGAAATCTCAACGTTCTCGTCTTTTTACTTCGAGCGTGACGTCATCACCAGAAGGAAGAGACCTGCCCGGAACGATGACATTGGCGAGGATTTATATGAAAATGTAGTTTCCATCTTCAATTACCCAGGCAGAGGTAAAGGTGCTGCGACACAACGATACATCGTGGGTGGGGAATTGCAAATTGCACATACTTATATCCTCATGAATTGTCCAGAAATCTCACCGTTTTATCAGTAAGTTAAATTTGTAGTTATAATTGTAATACTTATCAATTAAATTTGTAGTTAATTTATAATTTTTTTATTTTTTAATTCACAGTGAATTCAGAGCTTCTTTATCAGCCTTTCCTGAGAATCAAATTGATGCATTGGTAGACTCTGATTTTGTAAATTGGTACAAGTATCAGGTATATATATTGATATTCGTGTAATTTCCGATTGTATGTTTGTATTTTTAACTAGTTTTTATTAGTTGTAGTTGTGGAAATTACACACTTTTGGTGTAATATTTTATTTTCATTTTTATTTGTAATTTGTTTAGATTAGGATTATTCTGAGCTAAACAGGTCAAAGATCATCGAAGGGATCAAGATTGGACCTTAAAAGATCAAGGAAAGTGCGAGGAGACAAGAAAGATTTCGATTTGGAAAAAATACTCATGTACCCGGTCGGGTATTGCCTATACCCGATCGGGTATTCACTTGATTCGATTGTCCAAATCAAATCCGGGAACAAATGATCGTGGGAGCAAATTTTCGTGAAGATTTGTCACATACCCGATCGGGTATGCCGACATACCCGATCGGGTATGCCCAGAAAAGTGACTTTCTGGGCAATTTCCTAAGATACCCGATCGGGTATCCTCTATACCCGATCGGGTATCAGACCCTGCAGCTCCCAAAAGCCTATAAATACATCCCTTTCCTTCACAATAAAATCACCAATTCACATATACTCTTTAGCTCAGTTTAGATTAGTGTTTTCTTTATATTTTCTATCATGTTTAGTCTCCAAATGAGGAGCTAAACTCTTCCATCTTGGTTTTGCTACTTTGAAGCTTAATGAATTTGTAAGTTGTGAGTTATTCTCTTTAATCTTCTTCCTTGAATATTAATTCTTCCTTTAAATACTATTTCTATATCAATGTTGGGGAGTGTTACTAAGATGACAATTAGTTAACATCTTGACATTAGTTATAGTAATAGCTATTTCTTCCTCTATGTTAATATTGGGGAGTGTTACTAAGATGACAATTAGTTAACATCTTGATATTAACTATAGTAGGATTCATCTTCTTTAATATTCTTCCTTGAGTATTAATTAATTCCTATTCATATTTCATATTAATATTTTGAACATTACTTAAAGGATCAACTAGTTTTGTTTCATATATTAATTATTACTAGAATCGGTCGATTAATACGCTTGTTATTAATTCGGTCCTTTCGCGGTAGTAAACTTGGGTTATTAATGCATGCGTTTCATGGTTAATAAACCAAGGGGAATTAATTATATTGATTAAACCAATAAACCGCTTGTGTTGAGGTTATCAATCTCAATCGTTTTCATCTTGATTTTATTGCTACTATCGAGTGAATATACGGCGCGTGTTCTATATTAACTCGGTAGTAAGTTTTATTAATGAACGCGTCTCGTTATTAATAACTACCCTCGATGAATTGGATATACTCCTCGATTGAGTATTCGAGAGGAAGATAGTTAAAGATATAACCGGGATCGACGAACATTTCATTAAGTGGATAAAAGCAAAGCCAAGTCTCCTTCTCATTAATTAAACCACATAATTCGTTCATCTTCGTATTTAATTAAATTAAATCACTCAAACCTAAACCCCCCCTTTTGTTACTAGTTAATTAAAAAGAGAAATATTCCTTTCCCTGTGGATACGAACCTTACTTCGCTATACTACGTATTAGTGTCGTATTGTATTATTATTTTGAGTGCACACCACGACAAAGTGCACGTCAAATTTGGCGCCGTTGCCGGGGAAAGGCAATCATTTTTCTTTTTATTTTATCTCAAAAAAAAAAAAAAAATCTCACTCTTCTATTTCTGAGCTTACATGAGTATATGGATACCAACACATCATCCTTAGAGAGCCAAATTTCCACCTTGACTTCTCTAATAAAAGAATTTATATTAAACTCAAAAGCTCAATATGTCAAGACTTGCAACATTTGCATGTCTCACAGACATCTTACGGATTTTTGTCCAAAACTCCAAGAAGAATACCTTGAAAATTTTGATTATGTTGGCTTCAAAAGGAAAATACCTCACATGATGTATGATCCATTCCCCAACATGTCTACGGAGGACATGCTTCGGACTCTTACTACCAACATGACCACCATGCAAAACAACATGGTGCAATTCCAAAATGAGACCAAGTCTAGCATTTTAAACTTGGAAACTCAAGTGAGTCAAATAGCCGAGGCCGTCAGTGGGCTTGAAGCAAGGGATTCGGGAGAACTTCCCTCTCAAATAGAATGTGATCCTAAACAGCAAACTTTTGCAATCACATTGATAAATGAGGAGGAGGTGCAAAAAGAGATCCAAAATCCAAAAGAAGTAGAAGAAGAAGAAAGAGACATGGAGCTCCAGCTGGTCAATGAAGAGGACGAACCAAGTTTCAAGGTCAAATATCTATCCTTATCATCCTTTGAGGTACCCCTAGCAAATTTAAATGTTTTTAGGGAAACTCATAAACCTGAAAAGGACAATGACATTCCTGAAATCTTCATCACAATTGAGGGATCGAAAAACTTTTCATTGACCATGCTAAACAATATTTTTGTTTCCTCACTCTCACCACATGAGTCAATGGAAATCTGGATATTTGATCCTGGAAAGATTTTCAAAGTGAATGGCCAGAAAATTGAGCATTTCTATGAAAGTCCTAGGAATGAAAATTTGAAGAAGATAAGTTATCACGATCCAAGCTTGAACGATTGAACACAATGATGGCGTCGTGCCGTGACGTTAACTAAGGCGCTTCTTGGGAGGCAACCCATGCTAAGGTACGCATTCTTCATTTTTTTTTTTTTTTTTGCATGTCAACTTTGGGAGAACGGGGGGAAATTCTCAAAAGAAAATAAGGGAAAACCATGTTTTGAAAGCCTGGGAAAACCTCCGATCGGTCATCATCACTCAACCGGTCGGATCCACGCGAAAAAGAGAATGAAAATGGACAAAAACACACCCCAGGGTATTGTACCCGATCGGGTTCCACCACGCCACCCGGTCGGGTACATATGAAAAAGGGTGAGTTGAGGAGCAAATTTCCTCAACCCGATCGAGTCAGGGCTGAAAACAAGGACGGTACCCGATCGGGTACCTCTTAGACCCGGTCGGGTATAAATCAAAGAATTAAAAAGAATTAGTTCGAAGCAAAAAACCCGATCGAGTACCCCTAAACTCGATCGGGTGCAAACCCCTGGAGCAAATTTTTAGAAAAAAAATCCTTTTACCCGATCGGGTGGGGAAATTACCCAGTCGGGTAGATTAAAATAATTTCTAAGGAAATCCCACGGCGCCCTTTGCCCGATCGGGTACTTCCCAACTCGATCGGGTCCGATCCCGGAATAAGAAGAAACAAGAGCAGACCCGATCGGGCCCCACTACTCCACCCGATCGGGTACACGAGGTTTTAACACAATCCAGCTCCAAATTTCATTCCCTCTCTCCCAAATCCACCATTTTCGAAACTTCAAGCTTCGATTACTCCCTCATACCTCAACCAAATCACCCCAAATCACCACCACAATTCTCCCTTTACCCCCTCTATACACTCATACCCATCACTCCTACCCTCTCCCCATAAAATCAAAAATCCGAAACCTTACTCCAACAACCCCAAATCCAAATCCAAGCTTTAAAAAAATGGGCAAAGATGGCACCAAAGAGGAACCAACCGGAGAATTCCAATGCTAGGGGACCAATTCCGGACTATGAAGATGCTCGTTTCTGCCCGGTAATAACGGAGCCAAGCACTAGGGACAGTGCTTCAAGCTAAGTGAGGGGGAGTCACTCATTGGTACATACTTAAGTTTGATACCTTGTAACTGGCATTATTTTCTTCAAAAAAAAAAAAGAAAAAGAAAAAAAAGAAAAAAAGAAATGCTAGTTAGGTTGAAAACCCAAAAATGGGCAATCTAAGCAAAAATGGCTTGTAAAAAATCGAGTGAGTTGGAAAGGATGGAAAAACAAAAAGAGATGCTAGGATGAAAACCTGAAAAGGCTCCTAGGCAAAATGAGAGATATGAGAGATATATTTGTTTTTGCAGAACATCATTTAATCTCTTGACGGAAAGGAAGAATAAAAGAGGTGAAGAAAAAATTAGCATAGAAGGCCATAAAACCCAAGAAGATGTTAATTTTTATTTATTGAGCTAAAAACTCAATGTAAAAAAAAACATGTTTCATCCTTGGTGGTCTTTTGCTTTTTCTTGTTGATTGTTGAACTCTTGAGGATTTGGAAGTGTTAAACATTTGACTTTACTCGAGGACGAGTAAAGAAGCTAAGTGTGGGGGAGTTGATATTCGTGTAATTTCCGATTGTATGTTTGTATTTTTAACTAGTTTTTATTAGTTGTAGTTGTGGAAATTACACACTTTTGGTGTAATATTTTATTTTCATTTTTATTTGTAATTTGTTTAGATTAGGATTATTCTGAGCTAAACAGGTCAAAGATCATCGAAGGGATCAAGATTGGACCTTAAAAGATCAAGGAAAGTGCGAGGAGACAAGAAAGATTTCGATTTGGAAAAAATACTCATGTACCCGGTCGGGTATTGCCTATACCCGATCGGGTATTCACTTGATTCGATTGTCCAAATCAAATCCGGGAACAAATGATCGTGGGAGCAAATTTTCGTGAAGATTTGTCACATACCCGATCGGGTATGCCGACATACCCGATCGGGTATGCCCAGAAAAGTGACTTTCTGGGCAATTTCCTAAGATACCCGATCGGGTATCCTCTATACCCGATCGGGTATCAGACCCTGCAGCTCCCAAAAGCCTATAAATACATCCCTTTCCTTCACAATAAAATCACCAATTCACATATACTCTTTAGCTCAGTTTAGATTAGTGTTTTCTTTATATTTTCTATCATGTTTAGTCTCCAAATGAGGAGCTAAACTCTTCCATCTTGGTTTTGCTACTTTGAAGCTTAATGAATTTGTAAGTTGTGAGTTATTCTCTTTAATCTTCTTCCTTGAATATTAATTCTTCCTTTAAATACTATTTCTATATCAATGTTGGGGAGTGTTACTAAGATGACAATTAGTTAACATCTTGACATTAGTTATAGTAATAGCTATTTCTTCCTCTATGTTAATATTGGGGAGTGTTACTAAGATGACAATTAGTTAACATCTTGATATTAACTATAGTAGGATTCATCTTCTTTAATATTCTTCCTTGAGTATTAATTAATTCCTATTCATATTTCATATTAATATTTTGAACATTACTTAAAGGATCAACTAGTTTTGTTTCATATATTAATTATTACTAGAATCGGTCGATTAATACGCTTGTTATTAATTCGGTCCTTTCGCGGTAGTAAACTTGGGTTATTAATGCATGCGTTTCATGGTTAATAAACCAAGGGGAATTAATTATATTGATTAAACCAATAAACCGCTTGTGTTGAGGTTATCAATCTCAATCGTTTTCATCTTGATTTTATTGCTACTATCGAGTGAATATACGGCGCGTGTTCTATATTAACTCGGTAGTAAGTTTTATTAATGAACGCGTCTCGTTATTAATAACTACCCTCGATGAATTGGATATACTCCTCGATTGAGTATTCGAGAGGAAGATAGTTAAAGATATAACCGGGATCGACGAACATTTCATTAAGTGGATAAAAGCAAAGCCAAGTCTCCTTCTCATTAATTAAACCACATAATTCGTTCATCTTCGTATTTAATTAAATTAAATCACTCAAACCTAAACCCCCCCTTTTGTTACTAGTTAATTAAAAAGAGAAATATTCCTTTCCCTGTGGATACGAACCTTACTTCGCTATACTACGTATTAGTGTCGTATTGTATTATTATTTTGAGTGCACACCACGACAAAGTGCACGTCATATATACACACACATTAATTATATATATATATATATATTATTAAGTAAGATTTTTCAATATTTACCTAATGTTATTATCATGTTTATATTTACAGATCAATAGTCGTGGGATTGTCGACCCTTTGTTAGTATCATTAGCGTGGGGCCCTAGTGCCAGTGCCAAAGTGTGGCGGCAATATGTGATAAACGGTTACACATATCACACAGCCGATTACGGAGAGGGCCGACCAACAACGAACAGCGGGTTATGTGTCCCGACCATCGGTTATGATAACTCGGAAACCAATTTTTTTGGTGTCCTGCAGGAGATTCTGGAACTTGAGATGCCTTCTGGTGCGAAAAAATTGACATGCGTTCTGTTCCGTTGCACATGGGTCGACCCCACACGTGGCGTGCGCAAAAATCCGAAATATAATATGATTGACGTCAACCAGTCTCGTGTGTACCCGAAAAATGAGCCTTTCATACTCGCCCAACAAGCAGCGCAGATTTATTATGCAGAATATCCTTCAACAAGGCGGACACAGAATCCTTGGGTGTGTGCATGTCCTGTCCGTCCGAACAAAATAAAATCACAAACTCAACACAAGGACGTTGATCTAGATGCTTTTCAGCAACAATTTTTCCAACCTCCGCCTATTGTTGAGACGGTCAACTATGACATCCAATTAAGTGATCCAAATGGCGGACGTGTTGAAGTCATGCCAGAAACGCACCTTCCGGACCCAACCATTCCATCTGAGCGCGAAATTGAGGAAATGTATGTAGCACAACAAAACGCTCAATATCAGGAAGAAGGTGAATGGATAGACGGTTCAGATACAGAAGAAGATACTGTATATGTAGAAAATGACGATTCTGATAGCGAATAATTGTGCTGTTGTAATTTCAATTTTATTGACTTCTAATATTTGTGCAGATTTCTTCATCATTATATTACTCCAACAATATTTGAATTTTTTTCTATCTTTATCATTATTATTTATGAACAAAAAATTACTCCATATTAATTCAACCACAACAAGTTTTTTATATCCATATTATAAATTCAAAATAATATTTACCCAATACAAAATATGAAATTACTCTATATTATATTCTTTTATTTTCAAATTCGAAAATTCAAATATTATTTTTGATTTTTCTAAATTCGAAAATTTATTTTAATAATTTTTAATAATTCGAAATTCAAAAATTAATTTTAATAATTCTAAGTCTATTCGAAAATTAACAAAATTCGAAAATAAAAAAAAAAGTAATTTACTTTTACTAATCTGAATATTATAATAAATTTAAATATTAATAAACAACTAACAGAGATTTATTTATCAAATTTCAAAGATAAATACAAAACACACAATGAAATTATCACATATTATTTATCAAACAACTAACATAGATTTATTTATCACATTAACCTAACTAACATTATTCATTCCTCAATCGGAAACTTTCAAGAGGCCTAGCCCACAACTCCTGAATTTTCATTCGAGCTTCTTCGTTGATCGGGTCCATATACTCTGAAACTTCTTGTGCACGTTGAAGCATCCGACACAAATTTCTTGCTTTTGACTTGCCCAACGAGTCGGATTCTTCATCTTTATAATCGCCAAAACTTTCAAGGGGTCTAGACATCAACTCCTTGATTCTCTCGTATGCTTCCACGGTTTTTGGCTCCATAAGCTCTGTAATCAGCTTAAGTCGTTTCATATCTCTACACATCGAATCCCAGTCAATTGGACCTCTATTAGCCATTTTTTTTACAGTTCACTCTTGGGCCGGAGAAAGATGATTTATACTAAAAAAATTCAAATTGTCACGGTCTTAGTCACGGATAATTCCGTGACTAACCTGTCAGTCTGGCAGCCGGAGAAGTGTCAGGGCCGCCGGTCTAGTCACGGTTTTAACCGTGACTAGAACCGTGACTAAATTCAAAATTTGAAATAGTCACGGTCTTAGTCACGGATAAAACCGTGACTAAACCGGTCAAAGGCGGCTAATGCCGCGTGGCTGATTTCGTTGATTACGAAGGGTTTAGTCACGGATATATCCGTGACTAAGACCGTGACTACTCCGTCATATAAAACTAACACTTAGCGATTTTTTTCTAACCTACGCTTCCAAACCCTATTTTACTCTCAAACTCTTTCCCTTCTAACTTCCCCTTCCACCGCCGCCGTCCTGAGTGCAGCGCCGCCGCCGTCCTCCGTGCATTGCCGTTGTCCGCCGCCGGTTGCCGCCGTTCACCGCCACCGTCCACCACTCCTTTTTTTTCGCACCTCTCTCTCCACATCAAGGTTATGTTTTCTCAATTAATTTTTTACTCACAAATGCATGTTTATGTACTCAAATGCATGTTTATATGCTCCTATGCATTATTGAACATTGAATGCCCTAATGATTTATTCCACAACTACATATTTATGTGTATATACATTTAATTTAATATGATTATATGTGTATATGTTGTTACGTTTATACACACAAATGCATGTTATTATTATGTTCGGATTACAATATTAATTTCACATTACAATATTAATTTGCATGCTCAATATTAATCTCTTCCTTTTATTAGTTTTGTTTTAATTTCGAATTACAATATTAATTTGCATGCTCAAAGATGATAAAATATATTTTTTCTTTTTTGTTTGATTTGTAATACACATGCTTTAGATATAGTTTGATTCAATTTTATTTTTTTTGTACAAGTTTAATATGCATGCCTAAATATTATTTGTTTTTAGGTTAAACATGATTTAATTTCGGACTTATGCATGAATTATTTAGACATTATTAGGATGAATATTATTTTATCATTAATCAAATTTATTATTTCCGAATTATTTGAAAAATACCCCCTCATGTCAAACTTCCAAAAAAATTTGACATGTTAACTATAAAATAATTATTTAGACATTAAAAACTGTTTTCCGAAATAAATTGTAAAATATAGATTTTAAAAAAAGTTTAATAATATATTGTTTTTGTATTAAACAGTTTAATAAAAAACTGTTCTATAAAAAACAGTTTAATAAAAAAAACGGTTTGATAAAAATCAATTAAATAAAAAACAGTTTGATAAAAATTGACATAAAAAATATAACAATAGTATTTTAAATATTATACTGTATTTATAAAACAGTTTGTATAATTTATAAAACTGTTTTTTATAAAACTTTTTATAAATAAAACCGTGTATAAAACAGTTTATACAAATTTGTTTTTATATAAAACTGTTTTATAAAACAATTTTTTGTAAAACGGTTTATAAAACTGTTTTTACAAAACTGTTTTTTTATAAAACTGTTATTAGATCTCAAAAAAAAACTGTTTTTAGATAACTTTTTTTTAGATAAAACTGTTTTTGATAAGTCGAACTATTTTTTACTGTATTAAATTGATTTTTATAATTTCCTTATATAAAGTATATATGTCCCCTCATGTAAACTTGCAAAAGTTTAACATTTTACTCTAAAGGCTAATCAATACAAAAATGTATTGTATCAAAGTCATAAAAAAATTAATTGAAAATATATCGACCCCTCATATTAGACTTATACACAGTTTAATATGTTACCTTAAAGACCAATCAATTGAAAATGTATTGTATCAAAGTTATAAAAAAATTAATTGAAAAAATATCGACTTCTCATATTAGACTTATACACAGTTTAATATGTTATACACGTTTATTATAACTACACTAACATTTAAAAATATAAATTAATATATTTTAGATGAGCGATGAACAATCAACCTCGCGTCCCCGCCCAAACTATGTGCCCTTAACCGAAGCTGAGCGCAACAATGAAAATGCGCTTTGGGTGACGCCCCACATGGTTGCGAAGTAAGTAACTATGAATTTTATCTAACGTGAAATAATTTTTTCAATGTATCATAATGTTATCAAAACTTTTATAAATAAATAATATTAATTTTCTGAAGCGATCAAGATGTGTTGGACCAAATCAAACTAATAATCGGAGGACACTTTCTTGGGAACTGGGCAACATACACGGAAGTTGACCCCAAGGTTCGTGAACTTTGGTGGAACCTTTTCAAGGTAAAAAAAATGAATTTTCTCTGCGTAATTGTATTAACGTAACATTTGATAAAAGATAAATTAATTTATTTGTTTTTTATAAAGGGTCGGTTTCGATGGACTGAAGCCCAAGGTCCCGCTATTCTTAGAGCGTATAACGCTAGGATTTCAAACTGGCTTCGTCCTACTTTTAAGCGTGCCCGAAAGAGCGGGGTAAAGCCTGGATGGTGTTCGGATGAGGTGTGGGATAACCTCGTCCGTCACTGGTCTTCTGATCCAAACTTCTTGGCAAGAAGTCAATCCGGTAAGAAAAACCGGATGTCCGAGAAGGCTTTAGAAACCCAATGGCATGGGGGCCGCAAACCTCAGAGTAGACATAAAGAAGATCTTGTAAGTATTTTTCAAAAAACCTTACACAATTACAACCCTTTATTTTAACAATTAATTATGGATGTTAAGCCTTTTTTCCAAACTGTAGTCGGGGCCTGAGAAGAAGAAGGTCTCAATTCTCAAGGTCATCAAGCACTGCTGGACAAAGCACGGCGATGAGTCCGATGCCGATCTGCCACCCCGCCTCGCTGAAATCGAAGTAAGTAACACTATTATGTTACTTATTTCCATTCAAAATCAAATTGAGTAACATTAAATTAACAATTTTTGTACATGTAGTCAAAGTATAACACAAATGTTGAGAAGAGGCGGGCAGAATTAGGCTTGACTCAGGAGGATGAGATTGATTCTGATGTGGAGGATGATGCCATCTTTGAGGCAGTTGGGGTCTACAAGGGCCGGGTCCCGTGCATGGGGGCTGAGGGGCAACGGATCTTGTACGACCGCAGCGGTGCTTCATCTTCCCGATCAAGGCGCGGAGAGGATCCGCGTATCGCTCAAATGCAGCGGGAGATGGAGGAGCAGCAGCGGGCCTTGGCTGAGCAGCAGCGCACCTTGGAGGAGCAACGCAAAAAAGATGAAGAAACAAGGGCCCGGCTGGAAGAGATGGAACGGATCCTCAGCGCCGGAATTCGGAATCAGCCTCAGCCGTATGTACTGCACCCTGAGCAGACACCTCAAGTTCCGCACATGGGCGGTTATTTCCGTACCAACTCTGCTACCGGGTTGCCTTCATTTGGTTCTATTCAGGATATCAATTTTCACAACCTGTTTCAAACATCTGGAGGCAGCCAAGGAGGTGGCAGTCGCGGAGGTGGCAGTCGCGGAGGAGGCAGTCGCGGTGGCCAAGCTGGAGACAACCGAGAAGATGAGACCGAAGAAGATTATCTATATGATGATTCTAGATATTATCATAATGGTGGCCGAAGGAGCTTGTAAATGTATACATTTTTATTTGAACATCGTTTATTTACTATAATTCTATTGTGCTTATTATTACTTTTATTTCAGTCTGTTTGGTTATGAAATGTGTGTTCTAGTGGGTTCTAGTAGTCTGTTTATTACTTTTATGAATGCAAATATTTTTTAAAATAAACTTTTCTAAAGAATACTTAAAAAAAATATAATTTTTTTATAAAAAAAAAAAAAAAATTTTTTAAAAATAAAAAACTTTAGTCACGGATCCGAGCCGTGACTAAATTGTAGACCGATTTTTAAAAAAGTTATTTTGCAAATTTAATTTTTTTTTTAAAAAATAAAAAAGTAGTCACGGATCAAGTCCGTGACTAAAATTTGAAATTTGAAAATTTAAACAGTAACATTCGGCGGTTAACTTTTTTAAATTTGAAAATTTAGTCACGGACTAAATCCGTGACTATATGTAGTCACGGAAAAGGCCGTGACTAAGTCGCCGGTGTGGTTATTCCGGTGACAAGTTAGTCACGGAAATGGTCCGTGACTAAGCCGTGACTACGCTCAGTCACGGATAAGATGACCGTGACTAGAATTAGTCACGCCCAAACAGTCACGGATTTAGTCACGGACAAAGTCCGTGACTAACAGAGTTAGTCACGGATTTTTTATACTACGGTCCGTGACTAAATCCGTGACTAACACCGTGTTTTTTTGGAGTGCACATGTAAATATTTACCGGCGATGTCCGGTGGAACAGAGTGAGTATTAAAAAGTTTGGGAAAATTATTTTTAAACATTTCCTCATATAAAACTTCAAAGATATCATGATTTTTTAGAATTTTTACTAAATACTCCGTATATAATAAGTTAAATACACTAAATGACTCAAGTCGTGTGTTGATATTAAGAACAAATGTACTAATGTAAAACCTCAAAGGAAACTCCGCTGAAAAAAGCTTTGGTACAATATGGAGCAGTTCAAATATTAAAAAGCCTAAAATTGGTGAGGGTACCCCAATTGTTACCCCAATTTGTAGTCCACCCTATTTTTGTGGCTGACAAAAGAACCTCATTAAAGTGAGGCAATTCATTTATTGAGGTGGGCTTTTGTAAGCCACAAAAATAGGTTGGGATACCTATAGTAGTCATGGACCCGGGCCGGGCCGGGCCTCTGGTTTGGTCATATTTTTTTTTTTTGCTTTCCTAACCCCCCTCACTCCCCACCCCCCCAAACCCCCCAAACCCCTCCTTACCATCAAGCCCAACCCGGATAACCCAAAAAATGACTAACCTATAGCATGGTTGTAAAAAGCCTAACTACCGGTGGGCGTAGCTCAACTGGTAGCGAGGGAGTGCCACAAGGGTTAAGTCTCGGGTTCGAATCCCGGCAACTGCGATGAGAGGTTACTATGCTGAAAAATGCATAGGGCTTCTGCAAGTACCGGGGACAGAGCCCCACTCTCTATCTGTCAGATTGTGATTATAGTCCAATTTACATCCTCCCATCGTGCCGTCCGGTCGGTGTTGGGGACCCTCAGGGATGGGGTGTCATCCTTTTTTTTTTTGTAAAAAGCCTAACTTAAAAATTGCGCAATGAAAAATATTGCACATTTTGTAACGCACGTGGTGGCAGAAATTGCACTTGTTCACAGACTTTACGGTTACACTTTTAGCATCAGGAAAACTGTCAAGAAATAACTTCAAAGAAAATTTTACGGTTACACTTTTAGCATCAAGAAATAGACTTTAATTGACAGTGGTGGCAGAAATTGCACTTGTTTACAAATTTGTTACTGTGTTTTTCTGTATTGTTCACATTAGAAGCACCTTTTATTTATTTAGAAGATATTATTGTCTTATAAGTGAACTAAGAAAGCTGTTTCATAAGCAAACCAAATTTATCTGCAATCAAAGAAAGTTGTTTCATAAATAGACTAAAGTCATCTGCAAATGCAGAAAGTGTATTACTGAAAACGCAAAAGTGCACCATGGTGAACCAAAGCAACATTCACAATTCTCACAGAAAATATCATTTGCAAACCATACCATAAGAGAACACATATTGATGATTCATGATTGTATTGCTTATCAAAAGTGCATAAAATTTGCTGCATTGATGTTTGTCAATATCTTATCTATTTTTAGCTTGGCTTGAAGCCTTGAACTAGGGGGTGTATAATCAAAACCTCTGCATAAAAAGGACCACATGAAACAACATTCTCTTTACTACAACTCTTAGCCTAAACACGGGGGACGAAAAGAACTAAGTGAACTGATGAGATAAAAATAAAAAATATTTATTGTTATAACCCTCCACCAACAGACGATGATTCTGAAGAAAAGGCAGCAACCAACTTGTCCTTCGTCAGCGGCTCGGACCCGCAGGACTTCACAACGAAAGTGTGAAACACGGTATCGGCCACGGCGGCAACACTGGATTCCACAACTCTGATCTCGGCATCTTTGAAGGCCCGAATGATTCTGGAGAGTGGGTGAGCTTCCAAAGGGCAGCTCACCTTCACAACCACTTCATTGTTCCCCACGGCTGCTTCAATGTTCATGCTGTTCTGAATCATCATATCCAAATTCGGAGTGGTCTCTCTCGACGAAGAACTGCCTTGTCCAAGCAGAAGTAGTCCCTCCTCTCTCTCAAGTTCCAAATCCTTGAGTTTCTTTTGCAGTTCGGTGATGTAAGCGATGGCGTCGCCAAGTAGAGACGCTTTGTCCATCTTGGAAATGTTAGGAACCACCGCTCTGAGTGCATAGAAACGCTGGTTCAGCTTTTCCCTCCTTTGTCTCTCTGCCTCCACGTGATTCAGTGGCTCTTCCCTCCCATTCGCAGGTTTCCTCCCTCTTTTCCGTGGTCTCTTGTCATCAAGTAGTTGGCCCAGGCCTGTCTGTTGCTGCTGTAGGTTGTCTTCCTCCTTGCACGAAACCTCAATATCCGAATTATTATTCTCAGACTCAACAACATTAGAAGTAGTAGTAATAATAGTGGGCCTGGCTGAGGTTGCTCCCCGACAAAAGTCTATTTGCTTCTGTTGCTGTTGTGGTTGTTGATAACTGTTATTCAACCTGAAGAATTCATCTCTTGCAGCCTTTGCAGGCCCACCCCCACCACTGTTCACAATCATCATCATCTCCTCCACAGCCGCCACCGGCTTCAAATTACTACTGAATGCTGGTGGTGGAGGCCAAGGAGCACCGTGGAGTCCGCTGGTCACACCATTTCTTCCTATTGTAGTATTGACAAAGAATGGAACAACCCCACTGCCGTTGGGGATAACAAACCCCCCACCACCACCATTCCCAGCACAATGGCCCTTTTCCAAAACAAATTGATGAGAATGTAAATCCTGACCAAATATTTTCTTAATCCCATCCGGATCATCTTTCTTCTTCTCGTCCACTCCCCTAAAAGGGGAAAGTGAAGAGGACGAAGAAGGGAAGTAAGCTTTGATGGGGTGCAGCATGTCGAAAGTCTCTTGTATTGACCTGACTGACCCTAACTCCACAACCCCTAAATCAGTAGGAATCAAGACAATGGTTTGCATCCCGGCAGACTTTGCAAGGAATGATCTAACGCAGTATTCCACCGGAGAATATAAAGCATCTGATAACCAAAGTTGCTTTCCTGATCCAAAACACCTTCCCGGGCCACCTTCTCCCTTTGGAAATGAGAAGTACATGGAAGCCAGAAAGAACATTTCAGTATCTGTCACCCGATCCAACCCGAAAGCGTAATTCTCTTCGTCTTCCTCCCCAAACATCATATGCAGCTTCTGGAGGACACCCTTCCTCATCCTCTGCTGGGCCTCGTCCTCCTCAAGCCGACGTAGGTTCATAATCCGGTTGGCTTCACAATCCTCCTCTCCATCCCCTGGCTCCCTGCAACAGCCATCCCCCCACCCTAGCACCAGCTCACCTGAGTTATTAGAACGAGATAGTTGCCAAAAGATTGCGTAATTCCAACTAAAATTCCTGGAGTCCGGATTCTCCACAAGATCTGAGAGCTTCGTCTGCAGATTCTCATCATTTCCCACCGCCATTAATGCGCAGTGAGCAGAAACAGAGCTCGAAATCAGGTAATCAAATGCCTTCCTTCCCAGCACCGCCGCAAACATGCTCTTCTCTTCATCACTCCATGACCAGTTCACCACCATACCCATCTTCTCTGTGTATTGTATCTACCTAATAATGAATAATTATATAAAAAACAGCCACCCTTCACAAAGAACAATACTTCCCAATAAATGAAGATCGGGATGGCGAAAATGCTATCTGGCTATTCACAGCAATGAATGAAAATCCCAACGAATAACAAACACATCTCGGCTTTCAAACAGACAATTAATCTTCCTCGTTTTTTTTCCAGAAAATATCAAACGGGCCGTCTCTCAATTTCAGATCTCATACCCGAATTTCTTTTTACATAAATTAGAATGAACCGAAAAAAGAATGCACACAAAAGGATAAAAATCGAGTATTGGAGAAGAATTATATATGGTTATATACACACCACCGGCTTTTGTCGTCGAATTGCAGGCAACCCACTTCCATTAATTCACTCCCTTGTTCATAGATTGGGAATTTTATGATGGACATTAAATTTGGTTTGCTTTCTGGGAAAATTTGTCTTCTGTTCCTTGAAACAGAAGGGCAAAGGGATAGAGAGAGTGGGGAGAGATACGCGTTTGGGTAATGCTCCTCATTTTTCTTTTTGTAAATCCCGACTGCATGTGTATTAACTGCAGTTAGTGGTCTACGTGTCAACGATTCACCCGTGTTGGGTTCATGCTTCACAGTAGGGTTTTTGTTTTACACAACTACCCAAAAAAATATTTTTATTAATTTTTTTAAGTGATACTCCCTCCGTCCCCTTTTAAATGTCCCGTTTTACCATATTGGGATGTTCCTATTTAATTGTCCCATACTTTATTTGGTAAACTTTGTGTGGCTCAAAATCATTCTTACTTTATTCTTACTTTATCAATTAATATCAATCACGCAAACTCACTTTTCTTAAAACTCGTGCCACCATCTCCCATCCCATTTAAAAGGGGACGGAGGGAGTAGTTGATTTTTGCAGACTAAAAAGATTTTGATAGAAAAATAGTGTTTGATAAAACTATGATTTTAATTTAGTTTTGTTAATATGGTAGGTTCTTTTGAATAATTAATGTTAAAGGTATGTTTCAAGTTTCAACTGATTTAAATACAACGAAGTTCATTATTATATTAAATGAATTGAACTACTCAGTAAATTGAATTACACTTTCAATTAGTCTTATTTGAAACAATTTCTTCTCTTCTTCTTACTTGATTCTATTAATAAATGTGCTAATTGTATTTATTTTCGTCCAGATCAAATCGATTAGATCACATTTAGATTATATCAAATGAAATCAAACTTAAGCAATAATAAAATACATATAAAAACATATTCATCAAATCGACTACACAATTTATATGCATCAAATATGCAAAAGTATAGGGGGAATGAGTAACTCTTTATCGTTCCATTTGTTGCATTTTTAAATTCTTGTGACAATTGTTCTTTTCATTATAGATAATAAAAAGGATATATTTTTTGGCAAAATTATAAAGAAGGATATTCATTTGATTTATGCTTTTTCTATTTTCACTCATTTTTTATTGGGAACGCTTGTAAACTGTTTTTTTAAGGAAACGCTTGTAAACTCTTGAATGCCTTAATAATTTATAATTTTATATACAGTAATTTACACACATAGAGGTAAGATCTGTTCATTTTAAGTTTAAATTTGCTCATTTCAAATTTAACGAGTAAGATTGTTTTGTACTAGATGTATGTCTCTTTCAAAAGTTCACGCTTGTAAAACCGTTCATTTGTTCTTTTATGATAAAAAAAACACGATTTGGGATGCATGTTGTATGACTTGTATCAACCCAATCGGAAACGACCAGCCGGAAGAAAGAACGAGTGTCTAGCTTGGCCATAACTCCCACAAGACCAGCTCTTAGTCCTTCTAGTACGGACTATTGGGTAAACTTTACCTCTAGTCGAATTAAAACCTAGCCTGTACTGATTTTATTATTCTAATATATTTATTAACACTAAATTTAATGGACCCGTTCAAGTTGAAAGTAATCTAATTTAGAGTGATTGAGAATTTCATTTAACTTATTTCTCTTGTAATCCAAATTTAAAGGGAAAAGGGGCAAATAAGGCCACGTACTAACAAAAAAAGGTCAAATAAGACCTTATTTATGAGGCTATGTCTGGCCTTCGTCATTTGGGGTGGTTTTCGGTGGATTTTTTTGATGAATTTTTTTGACCATCTTATTCATTAAGTCTAGTTTACTCATACCAAATTTCAGCTAACAATTCAATCGGGAAGGCATTCAAATGAATTCTTGAAGATAACTGTGCTTTTAACTGCGCAGTTATCTTCAAAAATTCCTTTGAATGTCTTCCCGATTGAAGTTTTAACTGAAATTTGGTATGAGTAAACTAGACTTACTGAATAAGATGCTCAAAAAATTTCATCAAAAAATTCCACCGGGAACCACCCTTAATGGCGATGGCCGGACAATGCCTCTTAAATAAAGCCTTATTTGACCTTTTTTGATTAGTACATGGCCTTATTTGCCCCTTTTCTCAAGTTTAAATATTCACAAAAATATTTTACTAAAAAGAATGTCTAATGCTCAAAATAAAGATAGCTAATAAAAATGTGACTAGTAGCATTTAGTGATGACTGTAGAGTAAATACAGTGTTATGGACATATAGCCACTTTAATTATATTTTTATCCATTAGATTTATTTTAGTAAGAGTAATATTTTGCAAAAAAAAAAAAACTCTTCAGTCAAACTAATAGCTAGAATTTGGAAAAAAATAAAATTTTGAAATGGTTGATAATCAACTTTTGCTTTAGGGTGCATTCCGTACAAAACTATGCTTTTGTATGGTATCAAAATAAATAAAAGTTGATGGCTGTTAGGAATTGGTAAAATGGTGACAAGGGTGCCATGAGGAGGCCGGCAACGGTGTTTTAATTTAGTACGGAAAAATGGGCGTAACTGAAAAAAATGGGCCGAAAAACACGTGAACGGAAATGTGGTGGCGATAAACATGTGCACCCAAAACAGCAACTAAAGCACGAGGGTCGTGTGATGCTCGTGTCATCCGCGTGATTCCATCGACTCATTTATCTCACCCACCCGTGAGGCGTGAACGCCCAATAGCCTAAGAGCATCTCCAATGCTAAAGCGTTAACGGTGCATACGTGTCATGCGAAATAACCAATTAAAAAACAATAAATACAATATCTCTCTCCTTCTTTCCACGGTCTTATGTGTTTATGGTAAGTTTTTGTCTGCAATGTCAATCACAAATCACAATGTCTACATCTAGACATTGTGCTTGACATTGTGAAGATAAACTTACCAAAATGATGTAAGATCCTTTAAATAAGGAGAGAGATATAGTATTTATTATTTTTTAATTGGTTATTTTTTATGCCACGTATGCACCGTTAACGTTTTAGCATTGGAGATGCTCTAAGAGCATCTCCAATGCTCTAATGTGCACGGTGCACATGTGGCATGAGTCATAGCCACATAAATATTAGCAAATAAATTATCTCTCTCCTTATTTAAATGATTTTATACAATTTTGGTAAGTTTTTCCCTGCAATGTCAACAACAATGTCAACATTTAGACGGTCTCCTTGACATTGTGGAGAAAAACTTACCAAAACTATATAAAATCATTTAAATAAGGAGAGAAAGAATTTATGTACTAATATTTATGTGGTCATCTCTCATGCCACGTGTGCACCGTGCACGTTATAGCATTGGAGATGCTCTAAGCGTATGATAGACAACACACTATACATACATGACTCGATGAGTCAATTATGTGTGTGTGAAGCATTATATCTCTACCTCAGTCCTGGTCAAGGGATGAGTTCGGTTTATTCGCTTCGATTTTGATCTAAAACCAAATATGAAATCAAAATAAAAAAAATTGTTTCAATTTCGGTTCGATTATACACTCCAAAACTTGGAACCACAGTATGATTGGTTCAATTTGTTTCGGTTCAGTTTCAGTTTTTTATTAAAAAATTGTCATTTGATATAAAATTGGGATCTTTTTCAAAAAATATTACTACAATAAATCTTATTTACATATGTATGACTAATAATTACCATAGTGTAGTTTCATGGTAACTTAAATTTAAAAATTGAACATAAGTTACTACTCCCTCCGTCCCAGAATTAACTTCGGTTTTGACTGGGCACGGAGATTAAGAAAGTGGGAAATGGGTGGTGGAGAGTTGTGCAGAGGAGAGAGAAATGTGTAAGAATGGTTGTGAACCACAAATCCTTTGCTAAAAAGGGAAAGAGGAGATAAATTTGGGACGGACCAAAAAGGAAAGAATGAAGATAATTATGGGACGGAGGGAGTATGATTTCATTACTACTTTGGTGACCAGTCACATTTTTGTATAAATTTTATATTTAAGTGATATATAAGTAATTGTTTCATAAAATTCATGTGATAGTTAGACTAATCAAACATATTACATAAACAAAATTCAAGCTGATAGAGTACATAGATTTGGACCCTCGGTCTCATGACTATTGGGTCTCGACAGCGGCTCGCACACGCTTGTTGGATATCATTTATATCATTGCACAACACACATTCGTTTGTACCAACTAGATTAGCCATTTTACATAATTGAGCTTATCGGGCTATATTGACGGTGCAACCCGTTGTTTCTCTATATATACTCCCATGTGGGAGCTGTTGTAAACCTAGTTGATAATCTCTACACACATTCAATATACTATTCATCTTCTTCGCCAACTCTCTAGCTCTAACTTGATCTTCATTAATTATATATTTGAATACCCCATAATCCATCACAAGCATACTAGAAAAAATAATAATAAAAAAAGAAGAAATAAATATGTCTTGAATTATATGAGTATGCAAGAGATTTTCTTTTTGCAAAAGGAAATTTTTATTAATGAGAAAAACAGAGTACAAAGAAAAGATGAAAAAAGAAACAGAAACAAAAATGAATACAAATGCCCTGCCCAAAGTATTAAATTATAAGACACCCTATAAAATAGCCCTATCAAATAGTAGGTTCCCTCAAGACTCATAAGCCCGTTCGTCCATGCGAGATTGGGATCTTGTCCTCATATGGCGTGATCGTTGGTGCTTTTTCCTGTAAATTTTCATTTGAGTGTTGAGGTTCTGTGTAGGCAAACAATTTTCCTTTGTGACTAGGTCAGCCTTATGACAAACGTCCTTATTGGTGTCTGAGTCCCATAAATCCTAGTATGCAAGAGATATAAAAGTGTATGTATTCTTAATTTACATGGTTTGTTACTAGTTTGAAAAAAGTTTATGAATATATATGTCCTATGTGATATAGTTGAGATGAATATGTATTTGCTTTATCAATATAAAAACTGTAAGTTACCTAAAAATAAAAGTTAATTACTATTAATAACTAGTAAAAAGTTAATATAAAAGTTAATTAATACACACACTCTTACCCCTACCTCTACCCCGTACCCCAACCCCCGCTTCTACTCCATACCCATACCCGTAACCTTACCCCCTACCCTCTACCCTACACCTAGCCCCACATATTAAGGCTATGGGTACGGTAGGGGTAGGGGTTAGGCCCCCACGTATTATATATTCTTGTGTATACAAAAATGTTTGTGTGTGTATATATGTATAGAGTTTTTTTGGACATTTTAATGTTAAACGATGTCTTAAATCATGTGAAGTAAACATGAACTTATAAATTTAACATTGCTTATTTTACGCGTTGCTTATCAACGCAAGTCTTAATAAGCACCGCTTAGTAACCTGAGAAGTAAACATGTGCATATAGATCAGACATTTACTAGATCAGACCACTTCACACCAAAACAACAAATTTCAATCCAAGTAAAAACACTCACAAGACGGATATCGTGATCGAAAATTCTTTTTGAACTCTGTAGTTTAACAAATTCCGTGTACAATTTTATCATTTTTATGTATTTTAATAATAAAGTTTGTGCACATTAAAGATTAAACATTCTTTTTGCTATTTTTTTTTTACATCGGAAAGGAAAAGGACAAAAATTAAAATCTAATAGTCTCTACTCCATTTGCATCCTCCCAGAGAGGGCGTGTCATCCAAGTTGGAGCTTCTTGAAAAATAGTCAAAACTTCTGACGCTGCATGCAAAGCATTCACCAAAAAATCTGCACATTTATTCCCTTCTCGAAAAGTATGTTGTATTTTAATAAATCTCTCATCAGCCAAAAGTATCTGACAATCCCGCACAAGAACTCCCCTACTATTAGCAGTCAACCCATCTTTAATCTTGATAACCTGAATAATACTTTCTGAATCCGTTTCAACGATTACCTTCTTGAGATCTAGTTCTCGGGCTAGCAACAGCCCCTGTCTAAGGCCCCATAACTCCGCCTTAAAGCTATCAGTTTTTCCGATATTAAGCATAAAACCACTCACCCATTCCCCTTTATGGTTTCGAATTAAACCGCCAGCTCCGGCCATTTTATCCGTACCCCGACAAGAACCATCACAATTAAGTTTCAAATACCCTGCTTCTGGTGGAATCCATCTAATGATTTTAGCGACTCGTCGTTGTTCCATTTGATTCCAAGAGCAAACACGTAAATACTCTGCAGCTAATATTTTGGCATTCTTCACAATACGGTGCACATCAGGTTGAATACCCTCAAATATTCGTGCATTACATGTCTTCCAAATCAACCAAAGCGTATAAGCAAATGTAGCAATTTGCTGACAGCTGCTCGAAGCACCTCTAAAACTATGACATAGGCTGCAAAACCAATCAAAGCTACTACGTATCTTATTCTTTTTTCATGTTTATTAGCAGTCTTATGCTACACTTGTATTTGTCTTATCATTTTTAGGCTGTCCTAAAATGTTGATGCATGTCAAATTTAATTGTATTTTTGGGATACACCATTCTCAGTTTTAAAATTTTAATAATGCCAATCACATAATCTCACGATTAATCTAACATTATATGGAGTATTATAATATTGTTGAAATTTAAAAATAAATGTCTACTTGCACGAAAGCCTTTCTGTTTATTTATAAAATGAGAGAAATTAGACTTTGCACCCATTGTTTTCTGTGATACTTGATTTTGCAGCCCTAATTTCAAAATCATTAACGCATGCATGCCAATTCAGTATAAAATCATTTGAGCTTGCACCCGACTCTTTCACAATTTTTGGATTGATAGGATGCATACATTAATGTTTTTGAAAATGGGGTGCAAAGTCTAATATCACCTAAAATATAAGATGCAAAGTCAAATTCTCCGTAATAAAATTTGTGCACATTAAATATTCTTTTTCCTATTTAACTATCATACTGGAAGGTTGTTCTCTGTCTAGGGCGACTTCCGCAGCTAGGGTTTCGTATCCGCTATTGGATCTTTCGAAGAGCGGTCGCCGTGAGGTGATAGAGACGAAGGTTGCAACGATGACATAGGTGGGATTACTCGATGGAAGACATTGTGAACCAGTACAAACAAATGGTGATAGGCGAGGACAGCGGGGAATTGATTTTTGATGATGACGAAGGAGAGAAAACAAAGGCAAGGAGAGAAAACAAAGGATACCGAGAGAGCAAAAACGCAGAAGGATCTAGCGGGAAAAGGAACGAGAGAATCCAGCTAAAAAGAGCACAGTGCTTGACAGGCCAAAAAACAGAGAGGGGACGGGTCTCGATCAGTAGACCCGGTGGGATGTCTGATGATGCTTGACATGCCCGTTGCTTGGGTGGTGGCAGCACATTTCAGGATGGCGGAATATATTTCTATTACTGATGTTTTAGTTGTTACTACATCCGTCCCGGTAGACTTTGCCAAGTGCAAAGTAGGTGATAAATAAGAATAATAAAAAATGTGTGGTTGAGACTTGTGCAGAGGAGAGAGAAATGGCAGAACCACAAATTAGTTGCTTTAATAGGAAAGTGACAAAGTTTTTTGGGACAACCAAAAAGGGAAAGTTGGTAAAGTCAAATGGGACGGAGGGAGTATTTTTTATAATCAGGCTGTTTTCTTTTATGTTGTTTTGATTTTTGGTTGTAAGATTCTTGCATTAGAATTGGGTGATGGAAGATCCATTTCAACCGTCTTTGGCTTATGTAAGCCCATTATAAGATCAGCGAGTAATCTTTTTTAAAGGTGATTAACTCTAAGTATGATTCGATGACTGATGATTGTTTGTGGTTCTTATATCGTTTTAAGAACTATCGTACGGAGTATACATTAGGGTCTGTTTAAAACCCATTAACAAAAGTGCTTTTAACTTTTTTTTTAAAGAAAAAAGCACTTATTTTACCAAACACTACCAACTTTTACTTTCTCGGCTTCCGTGTAGAATCTACTTTTTACTTTTTCTATTACACAAAAAGCACTTATTTTACCAAACACTACCAACTTTTACTACTAATCACTTTTTCCCCAAAAGTGCTTTTATTTAAGCAGAAGTGGTTGCAAACAAAGTCTTAATCTTCTTGTTTAATTTTAGATTGTCTCAGAATATTGTCACATGTCAAATCTCATTCATACTTATGTAATCATACTTATGTAATAACATGATCACGTTTCCAATAATTTTCGTGAGGGTCAATTCACACTACATATTAGTTATCTTAGGCATATCACTAACAATGTAACATATTAAAAAAATATTATAAATTTAAGAGATAAGGGTCAGATAGGGTCTCGAACTTGAAAAAAAATGTCAAATAAGGCCATATTTAGGATGCTCTGTCCGGCCGACGCGATTTGGGGTGGTTCCCGGTAGAATTTTTTGATGAAATTTTTTGAGAATCTTATTCATTAAGTCTAGTTTACTCATATCAAATTTGAACTAAAACTTTAATCGGGAAGGCATTCAAATGAATTCTTGAAGATAACTGTACTGTTAAAAGCGCAGTTATCTTCATGAATTCATTTGAATGCCTTCCCGATTGAATTGTTAGTTCAAATTTGATATGAGTAAACTAGACTTAATGAATAAGATTCTCAAAAAAAAAATTATCAAAAAATTCCACCGGGAACCACCCCAAATGGCGTCGGCTGGACAGAGCATCCTAAATATGGCCTTATTTGACATTTTTTTTCAAGTTCGAGGCCCTATTTGACCCTTATCCCTAAAATTAATTATACATAATAATTTTTTTTTTTAAAACATGATATCATACTTAACAAATTTAACTTTGTGTCCCGAGTATAACAAAAAATGTAGCTCTTCACACCTAGTGAAAGAAAAAAACCTAGCGGTCATCTCCCCTCTTTGTAGGCGTTGAGATTTTCCGCCGCCTCTATCAATATGGAGCTGAAACGGTAGATTATACTGATTTAAGTGTTCTAATGCTTGAGATTGCAACTACGTCATAGGAGAACATTGGAATGAGTTGTGGCTGGGAGTTTGTATCGGTTCTGGATCGTGCAGCCTTAGTTGGCCGCTCCGACGGTGGTGGAGTTAGTATTCACTCATATTACAAGAGCTCGTGCTCCTCCGGAACCACCTCCGTATCAAGAATAGTTTTGTAGAAATACTTTACTTCAATACTATTTTCTTTTTAGTAGTACTTGTTTTTATTTTAGTCCAAGTAGGTTCGGTTTGGATGTTTGGATTTTTGAAGTTCTTTTGATAAACATGGTTTCCGTTTCAGTTGTTTTAGGCTTAAATTTGTCCGTTTCATGTTTAGCAATCAAATTGCTTTATATGAGGTGGTCGACTCTATGTCTACTTCTAGAGTTCACGATTGGATTTGTAAAATCTGTTTGAATGTTGTTTTGTATGTGTTCTCAATTTGATATAATAACCGCTCTTATATGATTTTATTTTTCACTTTGTCAGAAACATACCCATCCCAATGTCTTTTATTTATTTTTTGAAATTATGTTAATGAATTAATGAATCAAATAAAAGAGGGATAGTGTATATATTAATTTAGAATTAATTTAAGTTATGGATAATTGGATATACAAGTATATCTTTCTTTTATTATGCTTTCTGAGCTATTATAGTATTTATTGTATGTTAAATGCTAAAACAAGCAAGCCCCTTATTCTAATCATTGAAGATGCTCTTAGTCACTATTTGAAAAACTCAAAACATGTTGAGAAAAGGTGCAAATAGGCTCATGTACTAACCAAAAAAGGTCAAATAAGCCCTTATTTAAGAGGCTCTGTCCGGCCGTCGTCATTTGGGGTGGTTCCCGGTGGAATTTTTTGATGAAATTTTTTAAACATCTTATTCATTAAGGGTCTGTTTGCAACAGCTTCTGCTTTTAAAAAAATACTTTTTTTAATGAAATGGGGAAAAGTGATTAAATAAAAGTTGATAGTGTTTGAGAAAAAAGTGATTTTGAAAAGTAAAAGTGGGTAGTGTTTGGTAAAATAAGTGCTTTTTGTGTAATAGAAAAAGTAAAACACTTTAGACACGGAAGCCGAGAAAAATAAAAGTTGTAATATTTGGGAAAATAAGTGCTTTTTTAAAGCCAAAAGCTGAGAAGTGCAGTTAGATTTGCAATCCTTTAATCGGGAAGACATTCAAATGAATTCTTGAAAATAATTGCGCAGTTAGAAGCGCAGTTATCTTCAAGAATTCATTTGAATGCCTTCCCGATTGAAGTTTTAACTTAAATTTGGTATGAGTAAACTAGACTTAATGAATAAGATGCTCAAAAAATTTCATCAAAAAATTCCACCGGGAACCACCCCAAATGGCGACAGCCGGACAGAGCCTCCTAAATAAGGGTTTAGTTGGCCTTTTTTTGTTAGTACATGGGCCTATTTGAACCTTTTCCCAAACAAGTTATATTTTTGTCTTTTGAATTTAATTTAAAAATAATAATAATAATAATAATAATAATAATAATAATAATAATAATAATAATAATAATAATAATAATAATAATAATAATAATAATAATAATAATAATAATAATAATAATAATAATAATAATAATAATAATAATAATAATAATAATAATAATAATAATAATAATAATAATAATAATAATAATAATAATAATAATAATAATAATAATAATAATAATAATAATAATAATAATAATAATAATAATAATAATAATAATAATAATAATAATAATAATAATAATAATAATAATAATAATAATAATAATAATAATAATAATAATAATAATAATAATAATAATAATAATAATAATAATAATAATAATAATAATAATAATAATAATAATAATAATAATAATAATAATAATAATAATAATAATAATAATAATAATAATAATAATAATAATAATAATAATAATAATAATAATAATAATAATAATAATAATAATAATAATAATAATAATAATAATAATAATAATAATAATAATAATAATAATAATAATAATAATAATAATAATAATAATAATAATAATAATAATAATAATAATAATAATAATAATAATAATAATAATAATAATAATAATAATAATAATAATAATAATAATAATAATAATAATAATAATAATAATAATAATAATAATAATAATAATAATAATAATAATAATAATAATAATAATAATAATAATAATAATAATAATAATAATAATAATAATAATAATAATAAAGGCCTTCAAACCTTTTAAATAATGTTAGTACTATACCAGTAAATTTACTTTGTTCATCTAAATTCACTGCTACAAAACGCCCTCTCGTTCATCTGAATCTCCATTATATTAAAAAGGGTACAACAGAATCAATATATGGAAAGATAATACTACGTATTATGTTTGCATTTGCTAAATAAATGATCTTTGGATTGTTATCTCAACCATGAGTACCATATATGAGGCAACATCAGCAAATGAAGAATTTTTTACACGCAAAATCTGAGGCAGTATCTAGATAGCAATAATCTTATTTGCAAACTTGTCCAATGAAACGAAATAAGACGAAACCTTTGCAAACTACAAAACCTTCCCATTACCTAGCCCTGTTTCTTACCAGTCATACCAGCAACTACCTGCCAAATAAACCCAAAAAAAATAAAATTCTGAAATTTTAAAGCAGCTCGGGTACAGCAAGACTATTTCTATGGTTTTGACATAAATGCGCATTTACATATCTGCCCCACCTTTCAAACATGTGAAACAACTTTAGCTCATTCACATGAAAATTGGTATTTCAGGTTCAGAAAGGTTAACCATCAGGTAAATGGCAATTCACAAGCAAAGCCATTAACCATAAATAAGGCAAGATCAGGGTATACACTTTGTTCAAGGAGGACTTCTCAATCTAAGAATAAAACAAAATTTGAGATTCGAAAATCCAACTATTATGGGAGAACAGGTTATAAAGGCCGAGTGTATCTAGAAAAGATGATCTTGAAAATAAATAGAACAAGAGAGCATTTCAAGCCTGCAAGCAATTACTCACATCAGTCAAAGCAGGTTGAGGAACTTGTTCTGATGCTTCGAAAGAGTCTAGTATAGGCCTCACCACTGCTGGGAGAAAGAGCCCTGAAATTCTCAAAATACATACAAAAGCTAAAAATAAAATAAACCAACCTAATTTATGAAAGGACTGAACACATAGCAGAAAACAAGGGGCAAAGATAAACATATAACCGTACCAACAAGTGAACATGGTTCTTAATTTAAGTATTACGCACATAGCAACACATAGACAGCTGCATGCGGAATACAAGAAATTAACATATACTGCTGCTTAGTGCCTTGGTTAGATATCAATCTGGGAAAAGAGCCATATTACCACCATTAATAACAAAATAGATAGTTAGCATAAGCCATGTCCTTACGGACCTTATGTTTTGTGTAGTTGTAACTCAAAGCGTTGAGTTCTGTTTGAAGCTCAAAGGAATAAGCAATTTAGGACTGAAGAGAGTTATTGTGCTTGATGGTATGAAAATGATATTGCGCAAACTGTAATTCAAGAAAAGCAATTTATGGGATTGAATCAATATCAACCATCATTTACCCCAGTGCCGCAAAGGCTCCCACCTACGGTGGGGTAAGGGAGGGTCAGATGTATGCAGTCTTACCCCTATACTAAAGCTCAAAGAGACTGTTTCCGGATGACCCATAATGAAAATTGCGTCCAAAATTGCATGGACCGACTGCTGCTTCATAACAAAGAAGAGCAGACAGTTTGGTGAGCCATTTTGCTTTATTCCATCATATTTTCAAGCCAAAAAATGGCTAGCTTAGTGATTAACAATTAGTCTTGACTGATTTCATTTTTTTTCTTTCCTTTCATGGAGTTGTTAGTTAGGTAAAAGCATTTAGGGATCTCTTTAGATTTGACTAGTTTTTTCTCCTTTAAATTACATTTGTGATTTGTCATTCCTATAAATAGGATGTCATTACATAATTGCAGGAGAAAGTTTTTGTTACTTTCATTCCTCCTATTAGGGCATCTCCAATGCTCTTCTTTTGAAGGAGTGTAAATTTGCCGCATAGGCCACAATTAAAAGCATGGTCATAATTGTAACTCCAATGCATTCTTTATTTCTTTATTTAGCCTGTCAAGCTGACATGGAATTCACACTTTTAAACCCACTTTTGAATTTGAGAAACCATGTTAAACATGATTACTGATTAACTTTCAGTCATCATGTGACTACACGAGTAGTCGAGTATACAGTCATACACACATATAAGTATATGTCTTCTTCATCAAACACGTCTTAGATTTTTTTTGGGATGACCAAAAATGAAAGTAGGACAAGTAATATGGGACAGATGGAGTATGCTAATAGA
Source organism: Cuscuta epithymum (assembly GCA_945859915.1). Lineage (NCBI taxonomy): Eukaryota > Viridiplantae > Streptophyta > Magnoliopsida > Solanales > Convolvulaceae > Cuscuta > Cuscuta epithymum. The sequence goes on along the minus strand of CAMAPF010000075.1, from coordinate 734,816 downwards.
CATATGATCAACAGTATCCTCCTCCCCTCCCAAAAAACCTATTTCAAGGTATAAAGTACCATATTAGACTTTATTGATTAAGACTCACTGGGGTATCCATTGGCTTGGATCACACACCTGGGCTGCCCTAGGCAAATAGCGTGAGTAAATGGTCCAAGAATTCATAAATCATAAGACTCGAGGCTTCAAACCTAATCCACACTCTGAAAGATAGGGTTGCGCATTTACAAAAACTGCACTACTTAGTAGTTAGTACTCACTACATAAATCCCCACCTAAGCATCAACCAGCAGCATTTAAACATGGTATGTTGGATGGTTCAATAGACTAGTGTTTTTGGTCGGAGAAAACATAAAAGTGCCCTCTTCATCAAGCTCAACCAATTCGGAAATACTTAAGGTAAAAAAACTTTACGGGTAAAAACTTTACACAATTCAGAAAATCGGTGAGCAAAATTTTCTAAAAAAAACTTTTGGTAAAAAAACTGACTGACAAGTCTATTAAGCCAAAGAAACGGGTTACTAAACGGGCAATAGATCATAAAACTTTTTAGTGTAGCAAGGCTCATAGCAGCTTGCACGCTCATAGCAGCTTGCACGGGTTTCACTGTGCTCTGAGATTTTATGAAAAGCTAAGTTACTGCGATTTGGTGCAGAAGAAAAAGACATAATTACATGAAGATACAAGGAACATAAACCCCTTAAACTTCACAACTATCACCTCTCATTACTTAAATAGTCAGCCTAGCCCATAACTCCATACTACAGCTAGAGATCAGTCAACCCCATGAAAATAAGTAAATAACTACATACTAATTCATCAAAATGCAGGTGGGACAAATTACAAGATCCAGATAAACGAACAACTAAACAAATACGAGTAATTGACACCATAACATAGTACATACTTAGCAAACATGGCAGTGTCCTGACCACAAGAACCTAACTTTTCCCTATAGCGTTTCAGAAAATCAGCATACAATGACAATCGATAGAAAGAGGGCATAAATTGACTTCAGCTACCTGTCAACGGTCTACCTCAAGAGGGCATGCTTGCATATCTGCTTTCAATTACGTAGGAAAAATCACAGTAAAGGAAAAAAATATTACCGACGCCAGCGATGAGACAAGAAGCAGCGACGACAGGTTCTTGGACTACAAACATTTTCAATCTACTCATGATCGTCATCTTTAAGTTCGTTAATTCCCTCTCCTGCTCTTCGATTCCTCTCCGCCCGGTTGAAACACTCGAAATTCGTTGAGCAATGTTAGAAAAAAGCACCGTGCTTCACTTGTTATTGCTCCGACAGTCCGAAGAAGAGTGAAGAAAGGCCGGCCCAAATCGCCTGCAGATTATGCCCAATCGCCCACGTATTTCAATTGAAAATGTAAACATATAATGCAATTTCCACCTTAATTTATGACAGTTTTTAAAGTAATATAGATAGTGTGGTTCCAATATATACTACGTGTATGATTGGTATAAAATTGAGTTTTATATTGTACTAGTAATTGAGTAATATACCTAATTCTCTTAAGATTGTTTGCGAAAAACATATATTACTTTTATGAATTAATGAAATGAGTTTTGTGTTATATCCAAATGAGTATACTATTCATAAGCAATGAACATTAATATAACATTTTAATACGAATACTATTGCGTTTGGACTATTGCAATGAGCTTTTATATATACTAATATGAGTAAGATGTCTAACATAAATGTGCATTGATGTAACACCATTAAATTAACAAAATAAAGTTTAGAATGAGGAATGATAAATTTATTGATGAATTTGTTACAATTCTTATAGATATATTTACGGATAGTATATTAAATGAATCTAATATAGTTTATAGAAGTAAATTTTATGTTATACAGTATAATGTTTATAATACTACACGAGAATTAGTATAATATTGTAAAACGAGCATAACAAAGATTTTAGATGAGCATATAATAATGAATATACATCAATATTAAGTTGATTTCTAATGAAATGTATTACATATATGTTGTATGGAAGTGGTTTTTTGTTATACATAAATAAATATTAGTTTAAAAGAATTGCACACTAATTGTTTTGTGCTCCACTTATGTCATTTCAATGCACAACTCATCATATGCTCGATCGCTAATTGTTTTGTGCTCATTTTAAAATATTATGTCAATGCACATCACTTGAAGATATTATACTAATTTCAGTTTAATGTAAAAATCATTTCAAACACACTTGCAATTAATGTATAGTCATTTGAAGTACATAGTATTTGTTATGTTCATTTGTAACATCAAACACATGCATATTTTTTAAAACATTACACTCTTATAAGTATAACATAAAAAGATATGAATATTCACTCTGTAGTTTTTTCAAACAGTTGGTAGGCATTCAATACGAGTCAATTTAATAAACTGCAATTACATTAGTGAAAGAGGAAGCGAGCTTATTGTAATCAAATAGTCATGCGATTTAATTTTATTAGAATTTATAAGTCAATTTTAGATATTAATTGAGAATTATAGGTACAAAAGAAAAAAAGAAAATGAAGAACATGAAATATGAAAAGAAAGCCCAATGAAGTAGCAAACACATGACAAAGAGGCTGGAATGAAGGATGACGGGGAAAGTAAATTAGGGTAACACACGATATTTGAAGGGTTTATACCTAAGGAAGAGGATTTTTTTGCTAGAATTAAGTACATTGTGTACAAAGTTTTGTATAGTATTTATCCGCCTGATATGGTTGTGTTTTGATAAACTGTTTTGCCAATCACTTTTGTTCTTGGTGTGATTGGCCGAGAGGCAGAAAGATTGCTACTAGAGCATCTTTATTTTGCAGGTGATGGGTTATTCATCCTTTGGATAGCCTACATTTTTGCTCACCTTTTTTTCTGATGTACAGTTTAAACTCTTTGGTTTCTAATATATACTTACAGTTCAGCCAAAAAAATAGGGTAACGCACGATAAAGTGATTGGAATAAGAGAAAAGGGCCAAATAGACCCTCCTATTACTCTGAAACGGTGACTTAAACCCGCCTACTAAATTAAGTGCCAACGAAACACACCTACTATTAGAAAACGCTCATATAGGTCCAAATTACCGAAATCCGACCTTAACTAGCCGGTGTGTGCTGACGTGGAGGTTTTTTGCCAAACCCGGACATTTTAATCCACCTCATCCCTGTTTCAGAGGTTTATGAAAAAAACAAAAACAAACTGTAGAAGATCGGTCGTTTCCAGAGGCTGGGGTTTTGCACACATGTTATTGTTCTCGTGGAATCCATCCATGATAGCGAAGAAACTAAAGAAGCGTTTTGCAAGGATGTACAACTGACCCTGTACGGATTTCAACATACATGAGCGTCTGGTCATCTTCTCCAAAAAGTAATACGAGTGAAAAGTAAGCAATTGACGATTTAGGGATTTTGACTGACAAAAAAGTAAGTGACTTGTAATTTTGTATCTGGTTTATCAATGTGTTTAAAAGATTTCAATGGTCTGGCCATATACTGAGAAGCTACATGTTTTAATTTATAATTTCGTGAATTTCAAAATGTTGAGTTTGTTAAATGTATTTACTTTTGGCATGTGTGAATTGTTTACTTCTCTTGTTTCTTTGTCCCTGTACATATTCAATAATCAAATGCATCAATTTTTGTACTGGTTTAATTAGAATTACTATTAGTTGAAAATGATACATATGTGGAGATCACTTGAAAATGGAACATATGTAAAGTATTTATTATTGATGGTGAACTGAGGGGATTTATATTTTGTGTTTTCCAGAATGTTTCAGATAGCAGAATTAAGAATACATCATGGCGGAATTTTCAGAAAAACACCAGAACTTGCATGTGTGGGAGGTGAGGTGGGCACTGTTACACTCGACCCAGATAAAATTTCATATCCTCACCTCATGAAGTTCATCACAGAGGATAATTATAAGAAAGTGGAATCTTTATCTTTTAAATTACCTAATGAGAACTTGACAATGTTAAAACCATTATGGAATGACGCATCCACCTTGGAGCTGATAGAGATGACAATGAATTGGGGTACAGTTGATATATTTGTTGAGCATGGAATTGATGAGCCTGATCTCATCCCTCTAATGCCTCTGAACTCAACAATGGAAGTGCAGTCAGAAGTGGAGGCAGAAGTGCATGACGATGGATAAGAAAATCAAGAGCACTTAGCATCTGGGGATAAACATGCTTCTAATGAGGATGAAGATGAATTACATGATGACAACAATGGAGATCCAATAGATTGCCAAAAAAGGAACAAGGAGGCCTGCCAAAAAAAAGGCAGATTGCCGACAGAGGACAAAATGAACGAGAAAATTAACAAGGACCCTTGTCAAATGCTTAGTGAACCAGTTGATGTAGTTTAAGGGTTTGTTAAAGGGATGTAACCCCTATGTCTTTGTAGTTTGGAAAATATGTATAGGATGGAGTTATATGTAATAACTTGTTCATGCCTTTTTGTAATATGTTTTGCTAAAAATAGCCTATATATAAGCAATATGACATTCTGGCTTTACGATGTGTTTTGTAAGCACTTTAGCGTTTTTGTACATTTATCTGAATGTGGTGGTTTTTGTAAGGATACTCGTTACTTTTGGATATGAGTTTTTGTACAATGATTATGTTATTTTCTCTGTTATCACCTCTTTTTGTATATATGAATGATGAATTTTCATGATGTCTTCTGTCTACGCTTATCGAGGCTTGCTGAATTTGAGCAGGTCTTGATCTGCATGGTCACTGGTCAAAGATTTCCACTTTAAACTAAGAGTTCTAGTTTAATTAATGGTGGAGATCTAGGCAAAAAAAATTCTTGCCATTTTCTTCTTTCAGTAACAATAGCAGATTAGAGGGAAGTCATGTATTACTAAGTTGGTCTTTGATACCCATCATTCCTCCTGCATCAATAATCCGTTTCCTATGCATTGGTGGTTAGTATTATTGTTTCATGCAATTACATGGCTATCATTCACTTTGACTTCAACCCTCATTGGAAAGCATTTTTCAGAACCCTCAGTCAAGCTCCTCACTTACATAAGCTCTATTTTGAAGAAAATGATCTTTTTATGCCACCAGAAGGACCTCTTTGTATCAGGATTGGTGTAAGTTTGGTCTCAAACGAAAACAGTATGGAATTGGTGTTAGTTTGGTCTCATTTCATACTGAATTATACTCATTCTTACTGATTTATACAAGGGATTTTACTTGCTCAAAAAATCCTGCTACTATTAAAAAAACAGCCCCCTGCAACACATATGTGTTCATATGTTAATCAGAACTCATTGATAAATTAACCTGGTGCAATAAATATTAACCTGCTGCAACATTCCAAATAGTTAACCTACTGTATTGGTAATAAACCAAGTTGCTACTAGATGAAGTTACAAACCATAGATTTAGGTACATCTTAAACTATCTGGAATCAGCCATTACATGATAAAATACTTCTTAATACAACAAAAGTGATGCTACACCAAGAATACAAACAAAACACTCAAAACACTTCATGTGTTTTCTTAGTTCCTTCCTTGTAGAGCAGTAAACATACACATTGCTGGTACAATTGCTATTAGCATTCACTTAAGTTTCTTAATTTCCTCTACTCCAGCTTCACCAACAACTTTTAATTCAGCAACTTCAGCCCGCACATGTATGACTTTTTCACTCAACTCAGAAATCCGTTTTGTCATCTGCTTCATGCATAAGGTAGGAATTTCACCTTCTTCAATTGTATTATCTTCTTTCCAGATGAAGAATCCACACCCTCCTTCCGGCATCTATTTACAATGAAATTAATGTAAAGACACTATTTTTATTTCCAGGATATAATTTCACTAGCAATTCAATTTGCAAAAACTACCAAATCAATAATTTGTATAATTTTATTAACAGACACCCAACTCAAGTAATTACAAATAATTTAGGGGTGATAAAAAAAACTAAGCCACATAATTTTATTAACAGACACCCCTAACAAAATCAAAGATTAAATCGTTGTATCTCTTCGGATTCAGATTTCAGAACCAAGCAGTAGTAGTATGAACGTGAAATGTGACCTCAATTTTGAAAGAATCAAGAAGAAAGCTCGGATTGACGCCGAAGACATTTGAGATTTCAAACAATTTGAATAGTCGATGACGAACGAAATGTTCTTTGAGAACCCTAACCTTTATGTTGTTCTGCACAGAGAAGACTGGGGAGGATGAACGATGATATATATGACGGGATTAAAGGTCTGCATAAGGAAAAAAAACTCCACATGACCTGGATAAAAATGTTCGACTTTGGAGAAAAAAAATCTCCACGTCAGCACACACCGGCTGGTTGAGGTCGGATTTCGGTAATTTGGACCTATATGAGCCTTTTCTAATAGTAGGTGTGTTTCGTTGACACTTAATTTAGTAGGAGGGTCTAAGTGACCATTTCAGAATAGTAGGGGGACCTATTTGACCCGTTTCTCTTGAAATAAAGGTTGATGAGAAGAGAATATTAAACTGAAAATTAAACAAAATCACAAAAATAACTACTTGCAAGGACAACACTACATATAATAAGAGTGGTGTCTATTGACACCACTCAATTTCTTTTGTTATTATATATGCACATGTATATTATTTAAAAATTAATTTGACATCACGTATATATAAACAAAACAAAGTTAATTGACACCACTCAAATATTTTTTTAATTATATATATAGAGTCGCAGAGATATACTTTCCAAAATTAATTTGACCCCACTCGAATGAATTGCTGGCTCCATCCCTGCTTACTTGTGTGATTCCCACCCTTACAACCGCAAATTATATCGTGCAACCGGCGCACCATGAGGATAGTGCGCCCGGTTGCAAAACGACGAAGTATTGTGCCTGGTTTCTTTATTTTTTATTGCTTTTGTTGTTAAAAAAATGGTAATAACTTTTTTATTTTTGATCCGATTTTTATAAAATTTATATCAACATTTTTTATTTTTCATGATCTTTCAAATGAGACCAATATTGCTTATGTAATTTTAAGAAATTATCAAACTATTATATTAATGAGTATTGGATTATAAGGAAAATCGAACTAAATTTAATACAGAAAAATAATTGTGTAATCCACAATTTATCTTAAAATTGTGTATATAAAAAATTTATTGTATTATGTATTTATACATGTGAGTTACATATTTTTACACGTAAAGTTACATATTTCTACACGCGAGTTACATATATATACACATGAGTTGCATTTGACCTGCCTGAACGCGAGTTACATATATTTACACGTAAAGTTACATATTTTTACACGTGAAATTACATATTTATACACACGAGTTGCATTTAACCTGTTTCAACGCGAGTTACATATTTTTTACGTAAAGTTACATATTTTTACACGTAGAGTTACATATTTATACACACGAGTTGCATTTGGCCTGACTGAACGTGAGTTACACATTTTAACACGTAAAGTTACATATTTTTATATGCAAATGTTAATATATTAAAATTACATAGGCAATATTGGTCTCATTTGAAAGATCATGAAAAATAAAAAATTTTGATATAAATTTTATAAAAATCGGATCAAAAATAAAAAAATTATTAACATTTTAAAAAAAAGGAGAAATAAAAAATAACAAAGCCAAAATATACAAACTGCTTCATTGCTCTCCCAGCCTCCCAGGTATAATATCGTGGGACGGTTGCATGGTATACGAACTGCTTACAACCGGATATATAGTATACGAACTCAACTTATTTCTGTAAAGGAGCATAAACTGTTCTGGAAGCAAATCCAAACACTCCAATAATCGTTTTGATCAAAGTGAAAATGCATAACGGAACCGACATAAGTTCTAGAAATATGTTAAGATTAAGGTGGCTGGGTCTGTTATTAATTCAAATGGCTCTCTTCTTTTCAGCGATTGACTCCTCTTCTCAAGCAGCTAGCTCACTTCCGGTCACCTAGAGACCAGTGCGGCTTTTTAGAACCAAAAATTCTCATCTTTTCTTCCGTTTCGTTTTCTTTTAATAAAAAGGGGAATTGCAAAATCAGATGGAAGGTTGTGCATGCAGTTGTGGTGGGTCTTCTTCACCGGTGCGGGTTTTAATTTTTGCTCATTTAATTTTCGGAATTGAACTCTCCAATTTATTATTATTTAGCCAAATTCCACTTCCCGAATTTTTTTTTTCCTTGAACTGATTTGCTGCTTTTATCGGTTGGCTCTTATTTGGAAATGTTGTTATGTGCAATTGCTAGTTTCCTATATACTACGTATATAGCTTTTGGGTTTTGCATGGATTGAGAAATAGGATTAATTTTCGGAGATTCTTTATGTTTTTTCTTCTCCTTTTTCAATTTCACAGAGAGTAAAAAATAATTGCTGACCTGCTGTGTTTACTGCATTTTTTTAATATGAGATTTTCCCTTATTTCTTAAACTAGTGCACTTATCTTATGTGCTTTGCTGAAACTTTATCCATGGGATTAGGGAAAATAGAGAAGAGAGATTGATTGATGGAGAAAACAGAAGAGAAGATAATGAAAACTTTATCTGGGAGTTTACTTTCAATCCCCAAAGAAAATGAGGATCCATGTATTCTATTAACACCAAAAAATTCGGTTTCACCAAGAAGCAGTCTAGTTAAAGTGGAAGGGATGGCAAATTGGAAGGAACTAGTTGGGATCTATGAGGAGTTTCTACTGGAAACAAAAAGCAATAATGACGGTGTTCTTCAAAATCCTGTTTCGAGTGATTGTTGTTCTCTAAAAAATGTGATGGAAAGGAGGATTAATAATACTCCAGCCATTTGTTCTACCAATGCAACACCAGAAAAGAGCATCCCTACGAGGGGCAAGCATGACATTCCCGGATCTTACGCCTGCGGGGACTCCTTATTATCTCCGGCTCTTCCAAGAGAAAATACCGGGTTGTGTTCAGGTACAGTTCTGTGAAATTTGGTGAATGTCTTACAGTTTTTGTTGTCTGAACTTTAAGCTGATGGATCAAAAAGAAATTTATCAGCTACGGCCCATTGTTTTTAGTTATAAGAAGCAGAAAACCGAAAAGAAAAACAATACAAAACATGCCCTCATCAAATGATGCATCCAATGATGTTGCTAGAGTCTTGAATTTTCAAATGCATCTTTAACACGTGGTTTAAATGATTATTGCACACCTAACTAGTCTTATTACTCCCTCCATCCCAATTCGAAGGTGGCATACTAATCGGCAGTAAAGTCAACTTTTTTAATCTCTAATTTTATGTATCAATTGTTATCTTATTCTATTTTTTTTAACAATTGGATAGAGCATTTAGTGTACTTCTAAGCAGGTAAGTTTTGTCTATTAATATTAATTCAAATAACATTAGGAAAGAGCTAACTTTAACTTAAGCCAACCCTCGTATTCTGTACCGGTCAAGTTGGGGCGATGTAATAATTTATTCCAGGGTAATGACAAATAAAACTATTCTTGATCTTATAGTAGATACTTTTATGAAATCATTCAGCAACTACACAAGTACTCTTACAAATTCTAAGGCTTAGATGTTGTAGTTGTTGTAGAGATGTGTAAGTTTTTTCAAAAGGAAAAATATCAAAATTCAGTCATTCAGTAATAATCTAATTTTGAAAAAGGGACAAAGTAGTCATGTGGGAAACATTAGATAAAACTAAAATCTGTTTCAAACGGTTAGAATGTGATGTTGAAGTTATTCCGCATCGGCTAAATAAGTGCTGGACAAACATCTTTCTTGACCTTTATAGGTGCAAGCTTAGTCAATCCAGTGTAAAATTAAACGTTGGTGAGGCCATGGAAATACAATCATAGTCATTGCAGGGTAAAATTGAACATTAGCGAGATCATTACATGTAGAAGTACCACTATGGTCACTGTAAATCAAAAGTTGAATTCTTGTCCATTATGTTTTAGTTTAAAGATATTATTACTCCAAATAAGGACTAAAACATAGACAAAGTACACAAATAGAAGTATTTATGTTTTATTCCCAAAACAGGACTTATATGAACCTATTAAAAGTATAAAACTTCTCCAATTAGGAGTTATGAATCCTGTTTTAGGAAGAAAACAATGTTGGTCCTATTTGTGCATTTTGCTTTTGTTTTAGTTCTATTTAAGGAATTTTCTCTGTATTTTAATCATATATATATATATATATATATATATTTTGTTAATGTTTTTCCTCACAGATGGTTTTTACTCTCCATATCCCGAAAACTGTGACTTGAATTCATGTGCATCAAAGACCATTGCACCCTCAAGCACAGCGAGTTTGTTCCAATTCGCTCCTATCACTCCGGATAAGGCAGATCAGTTGGAAAGTTTCCATCACTCTGAAATAGATATCTTTTCAGCAGATAAAACCGCATCTTCATTCCATACAGATAACCAATCTGCAGTGATATCACCATTGCTGAAAGAAACTGAAATTGATCTGAACACGACCCCTGAACAGAAACAACCTACCAGACGGCGCAAACACAGGCCAAAGGTGGTGACGGAAGCAAAACCCAAACGAACTCCAAAGTCTTCTTCTACTCCCAAACAGACCCGAAGGTCTTCTTCTACTCCCAAGAAGGCCCCAAAGTCTTCTTCTAGTCCCAAAAACAATACTCCCAAGGAGAACACTTCATCAGGTAAAAGGAAATACACGCGCAAAAAGACCCCTTCTTCTGAGTTCACGACTTCAAATGCAGACCAAGTAGTAAAGTCATGCAAGAGAGTTCTGAACTTTGACTTACAAAATGTAGCAATTAATGAACAAAAGGGATCCGGGCGGGCCGTGCTACAGGCACATGAACAGTATAACAAAAACAGTATCCAAACAAATACAAGTGAAGGAAACAATGTTCAAATGATGACAGACATGGACAAAACAATGGTAAATCGAGGATTAAAGAGAGACCTTCACACCTTTAAGATGTCTCACGCGGAAGGTACTAACCTTGAAGGTGACATAATGGAGATATGTTCAGCAACTCACAAGAAAAAGAAGTTTGAGGAACCGGCCTGTCCAAATGCAGGAGTAGAGGCTGAAAACGCATCCCATAAACTTACCAAAACTGATTGCCAGAAAGCTCAAGATGCAGACATACACTACTGGAATACCAATTCTGCAACACTGTCCGATTTTGAGCATGAACAAGGAAAAGAACAAAGAACTTCACGCACTAAAGTTTCTGTAAAAAGAAGGAAAGTCAGATGGACCCAATCAAATATTCAAGAATCCAGGTTGAGTAGGAAACGGATTCCAAAAGAGAAGAATAATGTACTAGGTGAATATCAACCTTCTAATTTGAAAACATAGCTAACTAAAATAAGTGAATTTATCATATAGATGTTTGTTCATACTCTTTTTATTCTTTGTCTATTACATAACGAGTAAGAAATCTAAATATTTGTAATGTTTTGAGAAACCAAATTATATTTCATATTCCTTGCATTGTCCAAGGTAAAACAAAGCATAAGAAAATAATTTTTCGTAACACTTTGTTTGCTTTCCCTACCATTTTCCATTACCCCAAAACACCCTAAATGTGTGTTTTAAACTCAAAAGTGCCGGGGAAAGAAGATATGAATAAAAATATAGGGTATGTTTGAAAGGAAAAACAATGCCGGGGTTGATAAAACGTTGGTTGAAACTCAATAGATGTATTTTTTATGTTCGTTCAAACTCATTTCATTTATACTTTCTATTATATATACTAGTATATCTATCTTTTTAAAATTAATTATGTATTTTGCGTTTTCCAAGGTAAATCCAAACACTATAAAACATTTTCCCTTTCCCTATCATTTTCCAGGATCTAGACAGTCCCTCTGTATTTGTGTTAAGAGACTTTTAAATAACCATAGAAATATTGGTGTAGGTGCACAGAGAGGGCAGGACAATACAGTATCCATTGATATTCTCGCATTCCGATTAAAATGCCTAGTTATCAGTGACAAGAGGAATAGCAACTTGGATATAGGAAAGCAACAAGGTGCACTTGTCCCATATATAGGAGATGGTGCACTTGTGCCATTTGAAGCATTTGATCTTTCCAAAAGCCGAAAACCACGACCAAAGGTGGACCTTGATCCAGAGACTTGTAGACTTTGGGACCTCTTGATGGGAGGTAAAGAAGGAAGTGAAAGTGAAGAAACTGTTGATAAGGATAAGGAGAAATGGTGGGAAGAAGAACAGGAAGTGTTCCGAGGACGGGCTAACTCACTTATTGCAAGAATGCATCTTGTTCAAGGTCAGCGTATAAACCCAATGTACTAAGAAGCTTCTCATTATTACCTGCCTGAATTCAAAATTAGAGAAGAAATTTCAGGTTTCCTATACCTGAAGAAGGTTAACTTTAGAAGACGGAATTTTTTCTATTCTGAAAAGTGTATGTATCAGGTATTCTGACGATCGTATTATCGTCAAGACGTCAAGTGTATTTAATACTCCCTCCGTCCCACTAACAATGTGACAAGAGGGAGTGAAATGCAAACCAATAATAAGTGTTGTATGTGGTTCGTATTGAATTGATAAAGTAAGAATAAAGTAAGAATGCTTTATCAAATTTTGTATGAGACAATCTTAGTGGGATGGACCGAAAAGGTAAAATGGGACAATCTTAGCGGGACGGAGGGAGTAACTCCTAACGGTTGGAATACAGTTTAGAAAATGAAGATCTCATCCCACTACAGACGTACTAGAAATTAATACAACTAATTTCCTCGTGCCAAACATTAAAATTAACATATAGTCCCTCTGCCCCCCCAAAAAAGTACTCCCTCCGTCCCGAAATAAATGTCCTACTTTCCTTTTCGGCCTGTCCCAAAATAATTGTCCTGTTTCCTCTTTTGGCAATAATATGTGGCTCATATCAATTAACCTTTTTCTACTCAAATTTCAACCACAACTTATACCTTTTCAACCACTTTCTTAAAACTTGTGCAAAAGCAAACAAGACATTTATTTTGGGACGGAGGTAGTAATACATAGTATTAAATTTTAAAACTTATTTTTGTCCCAAACGTGGTACGATTTGAAAATGAAGAAGACAATTTTCATTATACGGAGTATTTAATGCTTTTTCTTCAAAAGAGCCTCCTAAACAAGTTAAGTATGTTAAACTCGGTTAAACAAAAAAAAGATTATATATAGCTAGAATTTATGATTTTCTATAAAGAAGTTTTACCATGGTGAAACATGATTTTTTTGGATGGAGGTATTAAAAGATACACGTTTGACCTCCATGCAGGAGACCGACGATTCTCACGTTGGAAGGGGTCTGTAGTAGACTCAGTAATAGGAGTGTTCCTCACACAAAATGTGTCAGACCATCTTTCAAGGTAATTCCAAAGACTCTTAGTCTATGTGTGGATGCCAGAAAGTACTAGGGAAGGGAAAGAAAATGTTTAAGGAAAGTCATTATCGGAGTGGCTTTACCTCGGAAAGTTCAAAAGAAAATTAAATTCCCTCCATCGCATGTAAAGGTTCTCACTTGACTCTTTTGGATGTCCCACATAAAAGTTCTCATTTCCATTTTTAGAAGATAATTATCTCTCTTAAATGACAAGTTATTAATCAAACTACTTCTTAAACAAGACTCAAATTACCTTGTTTAATTATTCCCTAAAAAGCGTGTCATTTTGTAATGGGAAGTCAAAGTGGGACGGGTAGTATAAATGACGTTTTTATAAGTTACATATGTTTACACTTCTTATTGCTTTTACGATAGAAAAATAAAAAAAATGAATTTGAACAAATTACAAACATATTTCGTAAACTAATGCCTTTTTTACTCAACATTTTCTTTCCTTCCAAATATCTTCGATAATTTCCTCCCGATTTTCATTCACTAGCATTTTCTAAGTTCAAAAGGGATCCTAGGGGTATGCTTGGAGCTCAGGGAAAAATATGGAAAGGAAAAAATGACAAGTAAAGTTTTTTTTATGTGTCTGTTTTTTTTACCTCAATAAAGGAAAAGAAAAATGAAATATGAATAGAGGGTTTTCCTATAATATTGCTAAAATAAAACTTATAGACAAAAATAACTAGATTGTCAGTGGCAGCATCGGAATAACTGGCTGTCGTTTCATATGATTGATTTTTTAATCTGCTATATGTATTTCCTTTTCTATGCAGCTCTGCTTTCATGTCTCTTGCTGCCAAGTTTCCCCAGCAGTCGGTGATTAACAAGAGAGAATATGAACAAAATGGAGTAATTGCTGAGATTAAGGAAACAGAAGTTCAAGTAATAGATCCAGATGGCACTATTACTTATCAGAAGAGCACACTAAAGCAATTGTCAAACGAGAAGAATAAAAGAATGGAGGATGAATTCAATTTATTGCAGAACTATTCCCTCTCTTCCTTTCTTCAAGAAATCAAATCAAGCTCAGGTTCCAAGTCATATACTGAAGATCAATTATTAAGTGGCAATCAGCAATTACAAAATCAAGTTAGTAGCCAAGAAAGTTTTACAATGGGAACTTGCATAGAAAGTTCATTTGTCACTTCAAGGAGTTCTTGGTTAGTAACAAAACAATTCTTGGAAACAAAAGAAACAACCTCTGATTATGCAAGAACTGCACAAAACTGTTCGGGTCTGGAATGTACAGTACCAGGTATACCCCAGGATGCATTTCTGAAAAGGAAAGCAGATCACCTAGAGAATCTACAGCCACATTATCCGACAGGAAGCATATACCATTTCCCCCCTAGTGGTCAACTGGACTACTCTTCGAATGGTTCCTCAGTCACTGTCGAAGCCAGTTCTGAACAACAATCAGGTAATGCATGGAAACATCATTATATCCCAATCATTTGGGTTAATCTTATTTGTTGGAAATTCCCATTGCTAAACAAAAGATAATCATTGCAGAGGGGAAAATACGTCCTGACAAACAGACTACCAAGAAGGCCAATAATGTATCAAATACAATGAAGAAAAAGAGTGAAGGAGAAACGAAGATGTTTGACTGGGATAGCTTGAGGAGGGATGTGAAATATAAGAGCGAAAGAATAGAAAGAAACAAGTACACAATGGACTCGTTGGATTATGAAGCGCTCAGACGAGCAGAGGTCAACGAGATAGCTGATGTTATCAAGGAAAGAGGAATGAACAACAGACTTGCAGATCGAATCAAGGTATACATGAGAAATCACTAAGGGTCCGTTTGGATGAGGGTTTCGGAGGGTTGAATCTTCCATTCCCGATGCATATTTATATAGGAATTGAAGGAACAACATAATAGGTGATCATAGAACATTACAATCACTCTATTTATTTTTAGAAAGAATATATTTATCAAGGTATATAGACTTATCCTTCCCCTCCGAAACCATTATTCAGAACTGATCCTACAGTATTTTTTTATTAGGGTAAATGACCTGCACCTGATAACAAAGAATACAACTAGGGAAGTTACTTTGTCAATATAATGTGCAGGACTTCCTCAACCGGCTGGTAAGAGATCATGGAAGTACTGACCTAGAATGGCTAAGGCATATAGAACCAGACAAGGCAAAGTGAGCATAGTAATAATTTTAAAAAATATTACTATTTCTTCTCCTGCCATTTCTTATAAAAATTTTAAACCTTTTATGTATTGCAGGGAATACCTATTAAGTATAAGGGGACTAGGTCTCAAAAGTGTGGAGTGTGTGCGATTATTGACTCTACATCATCTCGCATTCCCAGTGCGTTCCATTTTCTACTCAAGATCACTTGTTAAACAATCTAGTGCGAAGGGTCATGGTTAAAAAAACTGTATTCCTTGGTTTACTATATTCCTTTGTTTGGTCCATAAGAGTGTGAGGTTGAAGAATTTATAAGATATCATGTATGGGGACCGAGATATGAGAAGTAAGGAGGAATTTAGCCATTCCACTTTCCTCCCCTTCTCCCTTGACTCCCCGAACCAAACACACAACTTAACTCTGCTTCCCTCAAAATTTCTCATAGCAAACAAGAGCTAATGGTTAGAATGGCTTCTAGTAAAGCAACAGTTAGTAGAAAATTGAACCTCTAACTCCAAAAAATGCAGCAAACGGTAACAAATTTAAACACTAGCAAATGACACAAGGACTTCTAATGCTATCTTCCAACAAAATGCAGCCAATGGCGAGAAATCATAGCTTTGGAATGAAAATACAACTTCCTTGTTTAGCCTAACTATGGCCAACGTCATAAAACAATAATTACTAGTAATCTGATTATTACATCAACAACTTCGCATCCAGTCTTGCACTGAATGTTCAGTTTGCTAGGTTGATACAAATGTTGGGCGCATTGCTGTGCGGTTGGGTTGGGTGCCTCTCAAACCTCTTCCTGAGTCACTCCAACTGCATCTCCTTGAGCTGTAAGTAGTAAATACATGTGAAACCATCATCAATTCCTAAGTAAGTAGTTAATATATGCTGGGTGTTACCAATGTTTCAATACAGGTATCCAGTATTGGAGTCAATTCAAAAGTATCTATGGCCTAGACTTTGCAAGCTGGATCAGAAAACATTGTAATATATCATCCAAAGCTCCAAATCCTTATTTCCTTAAAAATATTTATTTTTCCACTAGAAATGGCCTGGAAACTTACTTAACTAGTTTTTTCTACATTTAGTCCTCCGATTATTGTCCTCTGAATATTCGAGAGCTACACTTTTGGTGCCTGTCTAACCGTCTTTGATTTTTTCACCTCTTAGTCTTTTAACTATTGTGACGGTGAAACTTTAGGGACTCGTCTTTCAAGTTTGCCACAATAGTTGAAGGACTAAAGTGTCACAATAACGAAAGTTAGAAGACCAAAAGAGTCACTGTCGAATAATTAATTAATCATATGACTGAAGTGAAAAGTGAAAAACTTTAAATACGGGTACAAAAGTGTCATTGTCACAATAGTGGGAGAGGACTTACAGTGGTAAAGCTTTTTCTTTAATGTACTATTCATGTCACTAAAATGAGGATTTTCTGACTGCAGGTATGAGTTGCATTACCAGATGATTACATTCGGAAAGGTAAAATGTGTTGCATGCTGCAAGAGTAATTTCAGTTGTGTCTTCATTTGAATTATTATGCACAACTTGGCCATATTGGGTGCTTCTTTCCTAATTTTCAGGTTTTCTGCACAAAGCGTAAACCGAACTGTAATGCGTGCCCAATGAGAGCAGAATGTAGACACTTTGCTAGTGCTTTTGCAAGGTCAGATATTCAAATAATTGCTCATGCAATATCTACATTAAAACATAAAGCTTATCGTTTCCTCTAGGTCTTTTTTGAACTCAAAAAATTATACATATATACACATATACACATATGTAGTACTTTCCATCCGATCATGTATATGTTAAGAGCGCGCAGTATATTTTCCCATTTCTGTAGTCTTTTTTATCTGTACAATTAGTAATAGTAAATATATGGGCATCAAATAGTTTTTCTGTTTTGTGCGTCAATATTTAATACAAAACACATAGGGAAATATGTAAGATTAAGACTAAGCCCTGTAAACCTCTCCCTCCAAAATCCTCCATCCCAGCTGCCCACATAAGATGATATAATAAGCGAAACACTCACATATGAATGATCTGGAACAGTTGATAGGTTTTAAGCTGTCATCTCTTAATCTCTTAATTATGTTTTCCCACAGTGTAAGGCTTGCCTTACCAGGGCCAAAAGAAAGAAGTATGATGAGTTCAACTGCACCTATCTCAGCTAATGCAAACCACTCAGCATTATTCAACCCCAATCCGTCACTTCTTTGTGGAAGGCCAGAGGTTATAACAAACTTAAATAGAGAAGCTGCAGTGGGGTCCATTACTGACAACTGTGAACCCATTATCGAAGAACCAGCAACTCCAGAACCATTTCCAGAAATTTCTGAATGTGACATTGAAGATGCTGCGTTTTATAATGATGGTGATGATGAGATCCCCACAATCAAACTCAACATCGAAGAATTCACAACAAATTTGCAGAATATCTTGCAAGAAAAGAAGGGAATGGAGGAATCCGATATTTCCAAAGCTTTAGTTTCTGTTAATCCAGAAGTGGCTTTCATACCTACTCCAAAACTGAAAAATGTTAGCCGCCTGCGAACAGAACATCAAGTGTAAGTTTCTAAATTTTGGTGTAGTTTCCAAACAAAAAATTACTTCACTTTCAGATGAAAAAAATACTACCTTTGCCCCTCCCCCAAAGTAATGTTTGTGTAATGTACTTGTTTTAAATTTTGGTGATGTACAAATGTCGTAATAGTACTTAAGTTTTGAATTTGTGTTTAGGTCTTGCTAGGCAAATTTCTGAAAAATTAATCAAATACTAATGGTTTTGGAACTAATTTTTTTTTAAAGCACGGCCTAAAAATCTGAAATCATTGAAAAATTGTACAAGAATGTTAGACTAGAAATTATTGTTTTGTACAAGACTGAAATCACTGGTATAAATGATTATGACAGTGAAGTTATAGAGTGGCTATTTCATTGTTTTGCAGGTATGAACTTCCAGATTCACATCCACTGCTTGAAAGGGTGAGACATGAATCTTCTCTTTGCTTGAAGTTAAATAGAAGACTTTCGGTCTGGCCCTGCGTTATTTCCACTTTTGGTCCGGCCCTTCATTATTTCCACTTTGGTTACACGGCTATGGATTTCTTGTCACTTTTGATCCTTTTGTGTCACATATCGGGCAAAAATAAACCAGAAATTACACCGGAAAGTGACCAGAAGGACCAAAAGTGACAAGAAATCCGTAGTCGGGCACCAAAGGTAGAAAATGTGAAAGCAAGGGAAATAAAGTGAGAATGACCTAGTAACTTTGGACCAAATGTGGAATTCTTTGAGTTAAATTGAATACTGACCCTACAATCTCTTAACTTTAAGATGGATAGGCGTGAACCTGATGATCCAAGCCCATACCTTCTAGCTATATGGGCACCAGGTAATCAAGCACATTTTTTTTACGTAATTCTAATCCCACCATTCTCAAATAGTTGTATCTTAACTAAGTGCATTTTGTTCGCAAAAAATTGTCCATTCAGCAAACCAAAGTAAAAAAATTAAAATGACTTACGCTCCTTTATTACTTCACTTTTGCTTGTCTTTTTAAATATCTAGAAGTTAATAGTGGTATGCCTTTCAATTAGTGAAAATTTTGATTTTCACCTTAAAAACCACAATTTTATCTATTATTGGACGGTTATTTGAGAATGGAGGGAAGTTTTGATATTATGTCCAAAATTTAGTTAACCTTGTGTTTTCTTTCTGTGTCTTATTTGTTCTTTTCTTCTAGCTGATATTATCTTATTGTGTGCCCCAAATGGACACATTTGAATGGTCAGGTGAAACTGCAAATTCAATTCAGTCTCCTCAAACGGTATGTGATTCGCAAGGATCAGGCACACTGTGCAAAGAAAGCACATGCTACTCATGCAGCATTGTTAAAGAGAATGATTCACAAACAGTCAGAGGCACACTCTTGGTGAGAAACCTAAACATCATATCATAATCAGACGTTACAAAATGTTCTTACGAAAGAAACCCGGGTGCATGAATCTCTAATTTGTATTAAATCACCTACATTATTGTTATAGATACCATGCCGAACAGCAATGAAGGGCAGCTTTCCGTTGAACGGAACATATTTTCAAGTCAATGAGGTAAATCCAATTCACTTGGTTAGTTCGGTAAATCCAACTCGTTTCAAAGTGATGGGGCCTGTTATAGTATCCTAAGTTGGGAATTCGTCCTCATATTACCCACCACACAAGGAAATAAGGTTCTAAGAATACAAGGCAACAAAGACTTGAATGGGGTGGGGGGTAGTTGGGGTTAGAAATGCTTATACCAGCAAAAAGCAGATAATCATTACAACTGTTCTTTGATATGATTATGCAGTTATTTGCTGATCATGAATCTAGTCTTAGTCCTATTGATGTTCCAAGACGATTAATATGGTACCTCCCAAGAAGGACGGTGTATTTTGGGACCACAGTCACAACGATATTTAAAGGTATGCTAAGAGAAAGTTCTTATTTTACTGTAATGATTCTTTATGATAGATTGAGAATCAAGCTAAAGCTACTGGTTTTTGTGTGTTTATTAGGCCTGTCCACAGATCAAATTCAACATTGCTTTTGGAGAGGTACGGACAACTTATTTCATTTAGAACATAAATAATTTAGGAAACAAATAAACAATCATGACACAAGGATTTATACAGAAACTCTCTGAATACTGAAGAAAACCCTAGATTAATTGGGTCTTTTAGAACTCAGGGAAATGCTGAGAAAAAAGGGAGGGTCATGTAGAAGAAATTTAGAAGGAAAGAAAACTTGGGGGAATAAATAAAAGGTTCAATTTCAATAAATCAATTTTTGACATTTGTCGAAACTCTTTTTATTTGCATATTTCGATTATATAAATTATAAATCATGTGTATGTGGAAGTGATTGAATAATTAATCAAATTTGATTTTATTTGGTATTTTGACTAGTTTATAAGGTCACATCAAATGATCTTTGCTAGTTCCAAGTTCCAAACATAGCCTTGGACGAACCAACTGTATAATCAAATAGTAAAGTTACATATGCCCACCCCACACACAAAAGGAACGAATTGCATAAGAGAATATCAGAATGGAAAGTAAATATATTTATATTAATCTGAGTGCCCAGTAATAGCTCCTAGGGAACCTCAATTGCTATAGCAAGCTATCCCTTTTGGTTTATCTCAGTCATTTTCATTTTATAAATTCTCAACGCATATTGCAGGATTTGTATGTGTGAGGGGGTTTGATCGAAAAACTCGAGCACCTCGTCCTCTTATCGCCAGACTGCACTTCACGGCAAGTAGGATGGTCAAGTATAATAAAGATAAAAGTGTGAATAAAAGGAATAAAGGTTCTAATCCAGATAAATAATACCCAAGTAGAGTAGAAGTCTGCACCTTGGCAAGTAGAAGAACACAGACTGCTAAGTAAATAGGATATGTACAAATTGTGTACTCATATATGGCTGTTTGAACTTTGAAGTGAAATGCAAACTTCCATGTACTAATAAGAAGCAGTTTAAGAAGCAGTTTGTATTTCATTCATGCTACTAAAGTGAAGCCTTTTTCAGGATTACTGATGCTCTAACACCAGCAGTTTATATGATGTACATTTGATATGTGTTCTCTTGAAGCTTATTTTTGTTAAAAAAGCGAAAGAATATATGAAACATAAAAAAAAAATTCTTCGTTCTTTCTATTGTAAATTCTTGGTGTAAAAACATTATGGAACTCCAAAATAGGAATGTTAATTTTTCCTCAACAAAGGTATATTATTTTCATCTTGTAGCACTTGATAAAAAAATTGGTTTGATTAGATTTGAACGGATTGTTTTGATTAATATTCAGGTCCCGAATTTTGGTTCTCATTCATGTTAATTTGGTTTCAGTTTGAAGACTTTCAGTTTTCAAATTGCACTTTCATTTTTCGATTCAAAATGTCAAGCCTACTTTTAACCACAACCCTTGTTGGACCAACACTTATTTATTATGTACAATTCTACAAAGTATAATACAAAACACAATACTTGATTAGCTTGGTTCTAAACTTCTAATCCATCTAGGCCGCGTTTGGTTGCATAGTTTTCATGTTCACATTCCAAAACTCAACCACAATCTCAAGAAACTGCAACAGAGTAACCTCAGCTTTCGCAATAGCATCAGGGGAAGCTTTCTCCAACGCTCGATCGGCTGCGCTTTGAAGAGAAACGCAGTAGTCTCCAAAAGCATCGTTTCCCCATTTCCTACAAACCTCTTTCATGTTCTCTGGGGTATGAGAATTTTCATCTCCCAAACAGTTCGCAAAGCTGTCGTGGTAAACACTTTCCAAGGCCCAGAGAATCGCCATTTCCACACTGTAATTGTTCTCTTCCGCTGCGCTTATGAGGCTCTCCAGTAATGTAGAGAGATCTTTAGTGGGTTGCACAGGGTCAACGCCGGTGGTCAAGGAAAGATGGGGATTCTCAATAGCTTTGTTTTCCAGCCATGGAATCTCGTCGCCGTTCCGGAATCTGATACCTCTCTGAATCAGTTGGGCGTCGGTTGAATCGTCCGGTTGGCGCCTTGCTTTCTCCAGGATGTTTGATAGGAAGGGGACAATATCATTTTTTGCCAGCCAATACTCTTGTTTCTGTCACAAAAATTGTTTAAATAATACATTAATAAGTCTATAAGAGTACTAAAAATAGTTACCGATTTTATTAGAGTTTTTCTCTAAAATATTAAGAAGGCTTAAATACGTTTTTACTCCTTGCAAATATGACACACTTTGTTTTAGGTCCCTGCAAAATATTTTTCTTGTTTTTCATCCCTGCAATATGCACTATTTTGTTTTTAGTCCATCTCCAGTTCCGAAACTACTCTACTTACAACAAAATTATTGTCAATTATATAAATCTAGTAGAAATATTTGAATTTATCCTTTTATAATTTTTTGAGGCTAGTATGAGAGTTAAAATAATTTAAAACTAAGTATTCATATTTTAAAAATATAGATTAAAAACCTTCAAAAAAAATACAATAAAATACTATTTAAATAATATGACAAAGAATTAAGGAAATCTATTAATCGGGGTTATTTTAAGGTCAAACGGAGATTGTTATCATCAATGATGGACTAAAAAGAAAACCAACGTAATTGCAGGGACGAAAATAAAAAAATAATTTTGCAGGGATGTAAAACAAAATGTGCAATATTTGCAGGGACTAAACACATATTTAAACCTATTAAGAATAAAAATGAAAATGTGACTCAAGTAATTTTTGAGGAATTTCCTTAAACGTTACCATTAAAAAAAGGCATTGACAAATATATTACGGAGTATGAAATAACTATTAGTGAAATTTTTCGATTTTAATGACTATAGTTATATTCATGTAATTACTAATAGAGTAATAGTCTAAAGAAATAATTAGACAAATATGACCAAAATAAAGATGGTTTACAAAAATATGACTAGTTACTAGAGTAGTAATGAAATCATAGTAATTCATGTTCAAGTTTTGAACTTAAATTACCACAACACTACTTTGTAGTAATGAATAGTCATGTTTATGTAAATAAGTTTTATTTTAGTAATATTCTTGTAAAAAACCCTAGTCTAAAGGCTACTTTGGTATGGTAAAGTGATGGAAAATGACTAAAAATGTGGAACACTGCAGATTAGTAGTTGACTTGGAATGATGAAGATGTCTTTCAGTCTTTGGCACACAAAATATATTGAGAATGCCAACGTACTCGGTGCTCCTGCATTATGAATGATCAAATTCTCTAAATATTTTTAAAGAATTAAATTTAATTATTCATCACGCGAGTGTGCTTCTTAGTGAGGACGTTAATTGGATCGGCACCCAAAGACCAATTTGTAATTAAGGGTACCTTTGTAATCGAACCGAGTCGTACCAAACCAAATCAATTGATTTGAGTTTTACAGTATTTCTTCAAAACCGTATCAAACCAAATTGAGCTGAAATTCGAACAAAATTGAAACGAACTAAAGAAATTCAACAAAACATTCCTATATTATTAAAAATTAAAAAATCCAAACCGAACTAATCAAACTGAACCAAACCGAAAATAGTAATTTTTTCTGGTAATAGTTTTCCAACTTGTTTCAAACTAAACAAACCAAAATTGTCGAACGAAACCGATATTTTTGAAGACTTGAGAGTTGAGGCCCCAATATTGAGAAAGTGTGCGGTGATAAATTGGTGTACTATTGTGCATGGTGACGG
Source organism: Cuscuta epithymum (assembly GCA_945859915.1). Taxonomy (NCBI): domain Eukaryota; kingdom Viridiplantae; phylum Streptophyta; class Magnoliopsida; order Solanales; family Convolvulaceae; genus Cuscuta; species Cuscuta epithymum. The sequence continues at coordinate 711,018 of CAMAPF010000075.1, read as the reverse complement.
CCACATTGTAACCACATTTGACGCGGCTCGTAATGGGCACCACACACGCTACAAAAGTTATTTAGTTTTTTCTAAGTAGTTATTTAGTTGTTTGAATAAAGGTATTTGAGCATCATAAAAGTTTTCAACTAATTATTTTTCATTTTTTTGTCAACGAAATGGCGTACTGGAGTTTAAATTGGATTGTGTTTCATAAAAATTCCTTTATGTTGTTCATGTTCGCTATTAATCATATAATTTTACAAAAATGAAAAATAGTTCTTAAGTTGTCGCGAACATGAAGTTTTCGGATGGCATAGTATTGGCCCTTCCTAGAGATAAATGCATGTCCAAAAAAGATTGATCAATTTGATTTTTAATCATATTGATTTTTACTTATTATATATTTATTATATATTTGTGTGTAATTTATACATTTTGTATTTTTATAAAAAAAACAATAAAGAATATACTCTTAGGCTAACCGCAACCGATCTCCGTCAATAAAATGTGTTTCCCACCAATCTATACATATTCATTCGGTCAATTCAATTTTTACTACAATCCAACACCGTCAATATATCTATTCAAAAATTTTTTTTTAAATTAAAACCTTACTTTTATTATTATGCATCAAAATTTTCCAATTTTTTAAAAATTGATTATGATTTAAAAGTCAAACATTCCGATGTAAAAAAAGTAAAATTGGGGAAAAAATTGAAAGATGTAAAAAGATATTTTACTCATGAGATCTTAATCTTAGTACTTAAAAGTTATATTAAGAAAAAATTTCTAAAATATATCTTAATTTTCTTAAAAATTATATTTAAGAAAAAATTTGAGTCTAAAAAATTCGAGTCTAAATCGAGTCTAATCAATTCAAAAAATTTGAGTCTAAATAACATTTAAAAGTTATTTTTCTAATTCATATATGTGATATTGATGTCATATGAAAGAGAATTAATTAAAAATTATGAATTTTGATATATCATTTATAAAAATTGAAGTAAAAATTAAAAAGTTATAATTCTTTAAATAAAATTGGGGTTTATAATTCGAATGGGACCACTCATATTTCTTACGTACGTCAATGCTCCAACTAGCTTCTCTCCTTCGTCAATAAGCCTTTAATTCCACTTTCATGGATGAATTGAGGACAACCTATAATTTTCATATTTTAAATAATTTTGCATTAAAAATATAATTGTTCAATCTTGACAATCATTGATAAAAAACAATTTAACCATTATTTTTGGGATTGAGGGAGTACAAGAATTAGTTGACCACCAATATTTTTGGGATTGAGGGAGTAATATTGCGCTAAAAAGAATAAAAGGCTCTTCCAATTCAAAAGTTGACTGCTTATTTTTATGGTATAACTTGTCACATCGGCATTTATAATAAAATTATTTTCGAAGTAAAATGCATAATGATTAACTACACATATTTTCTCTTCATTAATTTTTACCAATATTATGTTTAACGATTCTCCTTATTCAAAGCTAGGAACTCATTTTGAGTAATTAGATTTTTTAATTAAAGCTTAAAGAAAGAGAAGAACAATGCTCCAAAGATCAAACATTTGCTGATTTGCATTAAAACTGTAAGTTAATTAATTGTTTTTTATTGAGTACTACTCCGTACTTTTTTACTTTACGCCTGAATTGTGTAAAAACTATTTTCAGATTGAACTTATTAAAAATTATATAAATTCAATTTTCATTGAAAACTTTTGGAAATTTTCTTTTTATGGGAAGCACAGCACTCCTACGACTTCTGGTTATGAGGTTCCTCATATTCTTCAACTCCTCCCACTATTGCTTCAACAAAATAAAAACGCATTAGATCGATCAATCGAATCCAACTAGTTCACAGATTGAGGAAATGGGCTCACAAAGTCACAAGTCACAAATAATCAATCGAAGAGTGAAATCAAGGTGGTTTAAACATCTATTTGTAGTCTTTAATACTCCGTATTTCTCAACTAATTTCTTGATATTGACCCTTACCTCCTGCTGCCCCTAATATTAGGGGTGGGAAAAACCGAACCGAAACCCAGAAACCAACCCTGGACCGACCCTAATTATGATCCCGGTCCGGGTTTTTTTCTTTTTAACCGGCCTGAATTAAAAAAAACCCGGACCGAACCGAAAATTCCGGGCTCATTAATGGGCCTTAAAATCTATAACCCGGCCCGGACCGAAAAAACCCGAAACAATTGGTTTTAATATAAAATTAATATAGTATATGAATATAAATAAAATATTTCCTAATATATGATTATAATCACGGTGGATAAAAAAGATTTAGTAACTTTTAGTGAGTACAAATATGTTGAATTTGTTTAGCGTAATGATGACCATGAGAATATATTTATAGCAACTCTAGTAACTTTTTGATTTATAAAATTTATTTCGTAATATTTTTAAGAAACCTATATTATTTATATATAAGTGTTGGTGATTTTGGAGACTAATATTTGTGTTATTAATTTGCATTTTGTATTTTTGATTAATTTTATTTGAAAATAAGTGTTAAAATATAAAAGAACAATGACATATTATTTCACGGCCGGGCTTTAACCGGTCCAACCCGAACCCGGGCTACCAAAAACCCGACTCAGACGAATATAACGGACTTTGTTTGGGCCCCTAATTTTCATAACCCGAGACCTTCTGGGAAATTTCCGGGTTTAGCAAAAACCTGACCCAGGGCGGACCGATCCCACCCCTAGCTAATATACACAAACAATAAACAATAATGTACGGGGTACATTAATGTCAGGTAAGTTACACTAAAAAATACTCCCTCCGTTCTTTTTTATTAGTTCTCTTAGGGTTTGACACGAGTTTTAATAATAAAGTAGTAGGGTAAGTATAGAGTGTGTAGGGTAAATGATAAAGTAGTAAAGATGGTATATTGAAAAGAGTAAAGTGATGATAGAGTAGGAAATAGAGTGTATTAAGAAGAGTAAAGTGATGGTAAAGTAAGAAAAAGAAAGTAGTTTGTAAAATGAGGTAAAAGTGATAAAAGTGAGGGTATTTTCTCAAAGACTTTCCTTAAACGGAAAGGAGGACAAATAAAGAAATGACATTATGTACACAGGCAATTTGACATCAAGTTCTGCTCCTTTTTAAACAAATTGCCTGTACACAGACAATTAGTCAATTAGAGGGGTTTTGTGTACAATTTGTGTACAATTCATGTACACTAAGAATTTTCCTAAAAAAACGTCCCAAAAAGGAAAGAAGGACTAATAAAAAAGAACGGAGGGAGTAATAGAATTGACATAAAATCATCAAAATTCATAGCATAAAATCATCAAAATTCATAGCATATCTGACAGCCTGACACGGGTTTGGCATTTTGGCGTGGATACATCAAATCCGTGTCACTTTTCGTGACAATATCATTTTTCGTGACAATATCATTATGATGCATGTCAAACTCGATCAATCTATGTCGATTCCGTATCAATATCGTTGTTTTTGTCACTTTTCGTGACAATATCATTTTTCGTGACAATATCATTATGATGCATGTCAAACTCGATCAATCTATGTCGATTCCGTATCAATATCGTTGTTTTTTTTTGTAGTGATAATTGATTCTGAAGGTACAAGTTTAGAATAATCCTAGGAACGACAAATTCCACCTTTTGAAGCAAGAATGTAAAGTGTAAACTCTGTCTTTTCAATTCTCGGTGTCTTCCCGGTTTGTATGACTCAACAAATTGTTGAGAGAAAACTCGAGATTATATATGCATTGGCTTATTCTATCTAGCATTTTGTGAGCTCGTTTGATATATTTAAAAAATTATATTTAAAATATATTTTATTAATACAAAAAGAAGAAATTATATGAAAAGTAGCTAAATGGTCATCTACATTAACTTCGGCCAATACAGTCATAAAAATAACTACAACCTTACTTTTACTTATTATTACACAATTCATCGCGCGAAATCAAAAGTTATTTGTTTTGTTAAAAAATCGACTGATAAGCCTAATAACCTGAAAAACAAAGTCGCCAAACGGGCTCTGTATGTCTCGACAAATTGTTGAGACAAAACTCAAGATTATGTATTACCTTATTCTAATTGAAGGCCTCCATTACTTTCAAGGGTTTTTAAAATTCATTTTCGGTCATAGTTATGGTCCATTATTACTTCCTGTCTGTTTACAAATTTTTTAACACAGAGCCTATTTGGTAACATGAAAATGGCTGAAGTGAAGTGGTTGTATGGACTGATTCTGCTAAATTAAGATTTTTTTTAAATATATTTTATTAATAAAATAAAGAAAAAATTATATGTAAAAATAGTTAAAACGGTCATCTACAGCCAATACAGTAACTCTGATCTAACCTTACTTTTTCTTATTACTACACATTCAGCGCGCGAAAACAAAAGTGACGTGTCGTGTTTAGTAAAAAGTTGACTGATAAGCTGGAAAATAGGGTTACTAAAATGGCCTCACAATGTTCAACCCACCCTGTCCTTTCGTTTACACTTTTTTTAACAAAATGTTCAGAAACAAATAATAGAAGTAACGTAAAGTGATAAAATAAGTGATAAAATAAGAAAGATATGGTATGTAAAGTAATACTACGTACTCCGCAATTAAGAAAAAAAAAGTTAAGGGTATTAAACTTTGAGTATTTGTCACTTTTGGTCCCTGAATATAGTGTCATTGACACATTTGGTACTCGACATTTAATTTTTTCACATTTAGTCCTCGATTTCAAAGTTTCCCGCAGTTAATCCCTGAGTATTATCAAATTGACACTTTTAGTTCTTTCACTATGATTTTGACATAATAAATTGAGGATTAAAATGTCATTATTATAATAGTTGAAGCATCAAAAGTGTCACTTTTATGAAAGTCCGAGGACTAAATATGGAAACTTTCAAAGACGGGTACTAAAAGTGTCTCTAACACGATAATCAAGGACTAAAAATGAAAAAAAAAAAAAACAAAGTCGGGTACCAAAAGTGTCAATGACATAGTAGTCCAAGGACTAAAAATGACAAAAACTTATTAAACTTTTCATGAAAAAGAAGCGTTGCAATTAAGTTTCTAGTTGCACTTTTTGGGTCAATCTTTATAAATTTTTGACGTTAGTTATTCATAATTTACATTACTTTATCACATAAAATTAATTATATATACTTCATTGGAATCTATATTATTCAAATATTAAGTAATATTTTTAAGATATTTAGGGTCAAACATTCACCTGTAAGACCGTAAAAGTCCGTAAAAGTCAAACTGTGAACTTAATTAGGGCACGAAAAGAATAAAACACAACTCCGAGAAAAGAGGTGCAAATAAAAGAAGTGGGAGGTAGTACAAAATCCATACATTAGTACTCCGTAATATATAATTCGATAGTTCAAAAAATGTACATAAAAGATGTTGTAGTATTCTGACTTGTTATTGGTAAAAGGTTAAAGGGTCAAATAGGTACATGAACTAATTTAAAGTGTTCAATTAGCTCCTTATATAGGAGGTTCTGCCCGGCCGTCGCCAATTGGGGTGGTTCCCGGTGGAATTTTTTGATGAAATTTTTTGAGCATATTCTTCATTAAGTCTAGTTTACCCATATCAAATTTCAGCTAAAACTTAAATCGGGAAGGCAGTCAAATGATTTTCCGAAATTTACTGCGTTGTTTAACTGCGCAGTTATCTTCAAAAAATCATTTGACTGCCTTCTCGGTTGAATATTTAGCTGAAATTTGGTATGGGTAAACTAGACTTAATGAAGAAGATGCTAAAAAAATTTCATCAAAAAATTCCACCGGGAACCGCACCAATTGACGACGGCCGGGCAGAACCTCCTATATAAGGGGCTAATTGAACAATTTAAGTTAGTTCATGTATGACCCTTTAGGCAAAAATTCAAGACAAACTCATGATCAAATAAATAATACTCCGTATGTGATGTTGGAAAGTCAAATAACTTATTTAGTCTTATTAAAAAAATAAGTTATTAAAAAAATAAGTTGAAGAAAACTTCTAAAAACACAAGGGAGTGAGTCATATTTTTAACATAAAACTATCATAGTCTCATTTTATAAACTTAATATGATTTTTGTCTTATTGAGGTCATTTTCTTTGAATCTAACTATATTATATGCAATAATGCAATTCATTTTGAATTTTATAATATTTCTATTAAATCATGTTTTATCGGGTCAAATAAAAAGACGAAACAATGCAAAACTTGTATAAAAATTATATCGGCACATTGGAGTAATGCTTAGCAATATTTGGACTTTAAATCTTATAAAACACAATATTGATCAACTTTAAAAGTGAGAAAATTCTTTGAGTAGATAGAAGAGATCCGACGATGAAGAAGTTAACAAAGGGGATGAATGATACTCCGTATTTTAAATTCAAAATCTAAAATAGTGAACTTTGGAGCACCAATTGCCGACAATCACAAAGGATAGCTGATTAGCCAAATATTGTTTCAAAGTGACAGAGTATATGAGCTTAGACCCCATGGCCCACATACTCAGAAGGTCAAAAGACACCAGAGGGACATCGGCATGGCGCCCTTTGGGCTAGTGGGTCTCTTAACGGCTAGAGCCGGATTCGCTCAGGACACTGTCTAGAGGTCAAGTGGGTCCCGCATTGGCGGGGTGCATCCTGGCAGAATGTATTTCCCTATCTTTTTTACTAAGTATTATACCCAGTCCATTAGTGGTCTTATTTCGACCAAAGAAGACATAATTATTGTATTGGGTCTCCTAAGCCAAAAGCTAGGAGCCCAAACCCACATTTACTCCTATTAATTGCTCACTTCCTCTCTCTAACTTTCACTTCTATCTAGAATTAAATACTTTATCAAAAAGTATTAGAGGGAAGCCAAAGGCTAGGAGCCCAAATCCACATTTACTCCTATTAATTGCTCACTTCCTCTCTCTAACTTTCACTTCTATCTAGAATTAAATACTTTATCAAAAAGTATTAGAGGGAATGAGTGTCATATACTACTATACTAATGCACTACTATTCATATATACTTAATATATTAAATAATAAAGACATAAACTATTAGAATATATAAGTTAATTGTGCAGGTCGAGTAACTAACTATATCAAAATTAAACGGGGCGGGTAACAGGACGAATAACGGGGCGGGTAGGGATAAACTCGTAACCGCTCCGTTACCCATTTACATAAATCGGGTATTCCTCGTAGCCGTTACGGCGTTACCTAGTCAAAACAGTTTTCCCCATTTCAATTCGATTCGGTGCGGGTATTCATCGGATCGGACTACGGTACGTATGATTTTTATTTCACAATTATATGGATGAGGAGCAACTTAAGTTATAGCCTACTTCAAATTGAAAAAGTAAAAAGTTCCGTGTAATTTTGTTTCAAATTAAGACATAGGACTTCAAATTAAGACATAGGACTAGGGTACATATGACTTTTATTTGACAATTATGGGCAGATCAATGGAGCCAACTTAAGCTCTGACCCACCCTAAATTAAAAAAAGTAAAAAGTTTTGCAAATTTCTAAAAAATATTCTTTATATCGATCCGACTCAAATCAAATTCACTTAGACCATTCTGAATTGATAAGGATGTTTTCTTTTGGACTGATTTTGTCTGGTTTGGTTTGGTAAACGTCTGGTCTCTGTACATTTTATAACTATGAAAGTCTGGTCTGATCTGATTTGTTTAAATTTGATATGATCTGGTTTGATCTGTTTAAGTGTCGAATCAAAACCGAAATAGAGATATCTAAGGTAATATACTCGTAGTAGTTGATTAATTACCAGCCAATTGTTGAAGAAAGAGGAGGGAAGGGTGCCGTCCCGTATGCTGTGGATGAAAGGGTGCCTGGTAGCAGCCATGAATAACAGTTTATGTTTCCTCATCCAACATACTGTCATTCTTATTTTGGTCTCGCCCATCGGACTCATCAACGTAAAGTACACTTTTCTCAATGTAATGTTTTTTCCTCCAAAATATATTACGTAGTACTTCAATTCGTATAATCCAATCTCTTATGATATATACGAACTACATAACTAATATAAGTACGCTAGAACCATCTTGCAGGCGCTAAATGGCGTTTGATTTTGAACGATAGGCATTATTGTATGTGACGTGTCGCCAAATCCAAGTTCCACACATCTGCTCGCATGCAATGTGTTGGACAGTGAAGTTATGATCAAAATTGTAATTTTTCTTGCGTGTATCTTTTGAATAGTACTCTGGATGTGGGTAGAATATTATAGAGTTATTTAGAATACTCTAGCCAGAAAAATGTAGAAATCCTTAGAAATAAGTAGAAGATTGCAGAGACGTCTAGAGTATGGAAATGTGGAGATCCAGATTCTTTAAAAAGATCATGAATGCTTATCAAGCCTTCTTGAACGAATCTAGAATATAGAAATGTATGTGGAAGATTGTAATAAAAGTCAATCTCATTCCCTTTGTAAGGGGGTGTTTGGATCTGATTCTCAAAACTGATTCTGCTCATTCAGGGAGCAGAAGCAGAAGCTGGAGTGTTTGGGTGAAATTCCAGAAGCACTTTTGGTGCTCTAATTTACTCCCAGAATCAATTTTTTTAGAAGCTGGGGGTACAAGCTTCTGAAAACTGATGTTTCTGCTTTAAAAAAGAAGCAGAAGCAGAATCAGTTCCAAACATCACCTAAGTACTAATACGTAAGTAGTATAGTAAGTTGTAGTCTTTCATTTCAGGTGTGAAGAATTTTCAACTTGAAAGAGTAAAGTTAGATACCAATTAGAGTTTTCTTAACTTGTGATCCTCAGGTCATAATGTCCTGTTTTCCACAACAAATTTTGTATTTTGTGATTAAAGGTCACTTAAATCACATAAAATCGGCTAAAAAAATGACAATTTTTTGTAAGGGTATTAATCGGCCTATCTCGAAACTGGCGTGTACTTGAATTCCAATCTTGAATTTTTATAATAGTGCACCGATCTCATTCTTAATTACTCCCTCCGTCCCGTAAAGGTTCGCCAAATTGACCTTTTTTAGTCAACGTCAATCAACTTTGACAATGATATTTTTTAATACGAAAATATTTTGAATATGGAAATTATATCAAAATATTCTTTATTCAAAATATTTTCATAAAAGTATATTTTTTTTTTGAACCATAAAATTATAAAATTTATAAATTATATACAAATATAATAACAAAAATCATTATCCAAAGTTTTTCATTATTGACCAAGAAGAGTCAATATGATGAACCTTTTGAGGATGAAACACACTACCCTTAAATCCTCGATATTTTATGACAAGTTAACAACAACTATGATGACTAGCGTTTTAAAAAAAACAACTACGATGACCGGCGAGCACTGAGCCACCATTTGAAAATTAGTGCATTGAAAAGTGTCACAACATGTCTGCGCACATGTGATATAAAAGAGATAGACACACAAATATTAGTAAGAAAAATATCTATTTTCTTATTTCAACAGTTTTATATGTTATTGATAAGGTTTTCTCCAAAATGTCAAGAAGAATGTCTAGATAGACATTTTGGTTGATATTGTTACCAAATTTATACAAAATCGTGAAAAGAAAGAAATACAAATGCTAATGACTATGTTTATCTCTATCATGTCACATGTATGTAAATCATGCACATTGTTGATTTTAGCGGGAAATAATGGCAAAAACGTGACTACCGTCTTCTAGATGGACCAAAATAAGACCTTCTTTTGATTTAGACAAAAACGGGACCTCAAATCACTGAAGTGACATAAATGCCCTCACTTTAAAATGCCTAAACATACCCCAGCCGTTTACCTTTCGTCTGGCTCACATCTCATGCAGCTATGGCTCCAGTCCACTTCGCCAAAGACGGCCCTAGACCAGCCTTCAGCTCCGACGATGACGGCTCCATACCAGGTTTAAGCTCCGATAGAGATGACAGTTTACGACGGCGTGACACGGCGGAGGCTCTTCAGATACGAAGAACGACAGATCTACGCCGCCCTCGCTGTAGATCTTCGTATATGCTATTTCGTCCGCAGCCGCCACAACTCGAATCATCAACATCACCTTCTCATTCGATCTCCTCCTCCCTCTATTTTCTTCTTTTTCAAATCGCTTGTCGCCGCCCTCGCCGTAGATCTCGATCAGAACGAAGATCGGAGTTGCTGGAAGGCTTTCCTCATTCAGATCCGCCCTCGCCGTCGATTGGTAGTTATGGTGGGGTGGGCCATGGTCGGGGCTAGGGTTGTAGGTCCATCTGCCGCCGCGGCTGGGGTTGTGGGGCTGGGGCAGGGATGCATGCTGGAGGGGGGGGGGGGTCGATGGCCGTGGCTGACGGTAGTGGTCGCCAGAGGTGATGGTCACCGGCGGTGGTGGTCACTGGCGGTGGTGGTCACTGGCGGTGGTCAATGTGTGAACGTACGAATCGTATTGGATAACTATTACTCGTAAAATATGGTAATTGTAACTGTAAAACGGTCGAACTGTAACTGTAGCTGCTGGGGGCGCGGGTCAGGTAACTGTGACTGATCGGGTCCGATAATTGTAACTGGTCGGGTCAGGTAACTGTAACAGATCGGGTCGGGTAACCGTAACTGGTCGGGTCGTGTAACTGTAACTGGTCGGGTCGGGTAATTGTAACTGGTCGGTTCAGGTAACTGTAACTGGACGGGCGGTCGTTAGTTATTGGACGGGTAGGCGCCCGTCACTGGACGGGCGAGCGTTGGTCACTACACGGGCAGTCGTTGGTCACTGGACATTGGTCATTGGATGGGTGGACATTGGTCACTTTGATATTTGTCACTGTAGGGTTAGTTATTAGTCATTGTGTTAATAGATCAAGTGAAGAGGGTATAATAGTCATCTTATATATTTTTAGTCTCTTTTTTGGAACTTTTAACAAATGGGCTTTTTTTTGTCCATAAGTTAATTTTTAGTATTATTTTTGTCCCAACCCCTTTTAGCGGCATAAACGCACGGAAAACTCAACCAAACAGATGTTGCTATCAATTTTGTTCTATGAATCTCCGTCAAATATGTATCCACCAGTCCACTACAACGTCATGATTTAGGTTTTTAATTTTCATTTTTATACCACTAAAAATTAAAAGAACAATAAATAATTTCAACATCTTGGATCTAAGGGGCTCCGCCACTATTCTGAACCCACGGGTCCTTTGGGTTTTAGCAATCTCAAGGAGTTGTGCTTATTATTTTCTTTTCACATAAAAATAAGGAGGTGATTTTCTAGGCATCTTAGTTTATGTTGATTATTTACTCATTACTGAAAATAATTGTAAAAAAATACTCATGATTTTTAACTATTTTAACCAACTCTTTCTAGTGAAATGTCACGAGCTTCTCAGCCAGACATAAACAAAGGAGTTCATATCATACTTCAACAATTATAAAATACATATAATTTGGACATCAATCAATCCAGATTAGACTAGTTCAAACCGGATTAGAACAAAATATTTTAGTATGCCAATCTTAACTCCTTTCTTTTTATAGTAAAAAGTACATGTTTGGTATTATTTCCCATAAACATACATAAATTTTTGCCACATTACATGTCAATTCAGAAGAGTAAATTACATGGTGCGATATTTGATGAGTAGACACCAATTTCTTGGGTGGCTATTAACTCCTCCCACTATATTGAATAGCTGTAGCAGCAGCCACCAACTTAGCTTGGCAACTCATTTAATGGTTCATGGCATCATTTCACTGCACTAATGCTCTATACTAGGGGTGAACAAAAAAACCGAAAAACCGAAACCGACCGCCAAACCGACCGAAACCGACCGACCAAAACCGAAACCGACCAAAACCGAAACCGACCAAAACCGAACCGATAAAACCGAAACCGACCGAAATTGACTAATTCATCGGTTATTCGGCTTAGGGTTCGTACTTTTGGCTTAAAAACCGGTCAAATGAAAATAAACCGGCAAAAATGGCTAAAATTGACCAAAATTGTCTCAATTTTTGTGGTCCGATTCTCGGTTTCATCTATTTTTAAAGCCGCTAAAACCGCCCGACTAAAACCGAAACCGATCAAAACCGACCGACTAAAAACCGAAACCGACTAAAACCGAACCGATAAAACCGAAACCGCCAAAACCGAACCGACGAACACCCCTACTCTATACCATATTCATATATACTCCTCCATTGATCCCATTTCTATAATCTGCATTCTTCTTCTCATCTTCTCCCATTATCTTTTATGTGCATTGCTAAAGCATAATGATGGGTTCACTGTCATCAGTGACTTCACTGATTTCTCCTTACTCTAATCTCTTCTTAACCTGCTTGCCTTTCTTGGTTTCCGGGTTGATCCTACTGCTTTCAAGGAAATCCAAGTTCAAAAACGGCAAGCGGCCCAATATGCCTCCCGGACCGCCGGGTTGGCCGGTGGTCGGCAACCTCTTTCAGGTGGCTCGATCTGGGAAGACATTTCTGCAATACGTGAGAGATCTGAAGCCCGAATATGGCCCCATTTTCACTCTTAGAATGGGAACTCGAACCATGGTTATAATCACCAGCGCCGATTTGGCCCACGAAGCTCTCATCCAGAAGGGCCAGATTTTTGCCAACCGGCCCGCTGAAACACCGACCCGGTCCATTTTCAGCAGCAACAAGTTCTCCGTCAACGCCTCCGTCTATGGCCCGGTCTGGCGCTCCCTCCGGAAGAACATGGTGCAGAACATGCTTAGCTCGGCCCGGTTTAAGGAGTTCCGGGACGCCAGAGTGGCTGCCATGGATAGGCTGATCGACAGGATCGGATCCGAGGCTGAATCTAACGGTGGGGCTGTTTGGGTGCTAGCAAATGCCCGATTCGCAGTTTTCTGTATTTTACTCGCAATGTGTTTCGGCATAGAAATGGACGAGAGCACGATCGATGAAGTTGACCGGACGATGAAGGCCGTCCTGATCGTTCTCGCTCCGAGGGTCGACGATTTCCTTCCGATCTTAAGCCCGTTTTTCTCGAAGCAGAGGAAAAGGGTTTTAGAAGTGAGAAAGCATCAATTGGATACAATCGTTCCGTTGATCGAGAAGCGCCGCCGGGCGCTGGAAAATCCCGATAAGACGGCGGCGACGTTTTCCTACTTGGACACCCTCTTTGATTTCCACGCCGATGGTAAGAAATCCGCGCCGACGAACGCGGAGCTCGTTACCCTCGTCTCCGAGTTCCTCAACGGCGGCACCGACACGACGGCGACGGCGGTGGAGTGGGCTGTGGCGAGGCTGATTGAGAATCCATCATTGCAATCCAAGCTGTACCAGGAAATCAAAAATCAGGTCGGGGATCGGAAGGTAGACGAGAAGGATATAGAGAAGATGCCGTACTTAAACGCCGTCGTAAAAGAGGTTTTACGAAAACACCCTCCGACTTTCTTCGCGCTGACCCATGCGGTGACCGAACCGACTCAACTGGGCGGGTACGACATACCCGTGGATTGCAATGTGGAGTTCTTCTTGCCAGCTATATCGGAGGATCCGAAGATATGGTCCGACCCGGAGAAGTTTGACCCGGATAGATTCGTCTCCGGCGAGGAGGACGCCGATATTACCGGAGTAACCGGAGTGAAGATGATGCCTTTCGGCGTTGGGCGGAGGATTTGCCCCGGGTTGGGTATGGCGACGGTGCACGTGAATTTGATGCTGGCCCGGATGGTTCAAGAATTCGAATGGTCCGTTTACCCGGAAAACACTAAGGTGGATCTAAGTGATAAGTTTGAGTTCACGGTCGTTTTGAAGAATCCTCTTAGAGCCCAAGTCAAACCTAGAGAGTGCAAGCCATGCTGATTAGAGTAATAATATTTTTTTTTTAAAATTTATCATATCCATAAATTCAATATAAATAAAAACTAATTTCATTGTTTATATACTATCGTATTTCATTTCTGAAAACAATGTAAAATTACACTTATAGATTTATTTATCCATTAAAGCTCGCTATACGGAGTAGAATCATTTCAAAGTTATCCTTGGAGATAGTAGAAGACTATCTGATTGGTGTGACATTTCTTGTTAAATTTTTCCTATAAACATATGTGAAACTGTGAAAGTTTCTTGCCTTCTTACTTCTTAGTCATGTTTCACTTTTCCTTGGTCATGTAGCTGCCCCTTATTTATCCACGTTCTTGTATTATGTACACATACATGTCAACAAAGTATTTTTATGCCTCCCAATCTTAGTCAAACTCGACATATGTGAAAATAATAAAGTAAAAAATGTACTACTTCCGTCCCAATTTGATATTCTCAATTCCTATTTACGCGGTCAACACAAATCACTCTTAATCTCTTACTTTATATATCAATTATTTTTTTCAAAGTTTAATTTAGGTGTTTGCGACTTTGTAAAGATTTTAATGTAGTTTCTGAATATATAATTTTTTTCTAAATATAGTTTGAGTGCGAACAGGGGTCTCTTTGCTTTATCGTCGGTCAAGCATCGTAAAGCACAACAGGAACATCAAATTGGGAGGGAGTACCATTTAGATTTGTACAAAAGAAGAGATAAATAATGTAATCACATAATCAATATTTCAAAAAATATGATAGATCTTTTGAAGCGGTTGAAAAGGGAAAATTGGTGAAATTTAATGGGACAAAAGTATATACTACTCATCCGTCCCTTTTTACCTAATACAAGTGGCAGTTACACTTTTAATAGCGCCTATGATCCTATTCGGTCTAAAAATAACTTGATCCAGTCTGCCAAGTTTGTTTGGAATAACAGGACGCCAAAAAAATTTCTTTTTTCATGTGGAGACTCCATAACCAAATTCTTCATTTTGAGGAAAATCTTAAAATCATGGGTATTCATGGCCCTTTCAAATGCGCTTTCTGTAATAACAATGATACCATAAACCATTTCTTCTTAACTTGCAATTTCAGTAGACAGATTTGGAAATACTTTGAAAATATCACTAATTATTGCCCCCCTGTCCAAGGAACTTTCAAAACTTACTTGAAGCACTGGTATAGTGATTTCAAGTCCCCTATCACTGATTTAAATTATGTTATTCCAAACAACATAACTTGGCATCTTTGGAAGTCCCGAAATGCCTTTCTTTATGATGAGAAAATAGCCCGCATATATGAGGTTATAAATGCTATTAAAAATGATATATTTGCCACCTCTGTGGTAAAACCGTATATCAGCTATGGGACTAGTAAGCCCTTTCTTATCCAAACCATCATCCCTAAGAAAGCCAAGAGGCCTGAGACCAACTGCTGGATTATCGATTAAGATCAATATTGCATACCGCATTATTAATACTAATCATGCTTGCGGTATTGCTCTGATTAGAAATCACTTTGATCATGGTATTGCGGTATTGCGGTATATGCTCACCACACCAATTTTTATAGTCATAATAATGTTAACATGGGCGTTTTGGATGCAGTTGTTACAATTCTCCCTCATTTACAGCAGCTTAACTTACTGAATGTGGATTTCGAGGTGGATAATCAAGACATCTATGATGGCATAATTGGGCATAAACTACAGCATTGGGAGCTCTGGTCAAGCTAGATTCCGCACAATCAAGAAAACTTTCAAGAACTTAAACTCGAATATTAACATCATCAACCCTAACATCAACAAAGCGGCTGATTTCTTAGCCTTACATAGCACTACGATTGAAAGCAATTTTCATGATCTTAATCATTTTGTTGGCATACTTAAATATGACGCGATTAGTTATCCTTATGCTTTGTAATTTGTAGTAGGCTTTGGTATAATCCTCCTACAATGTGTAATTTCCTTTATTTAATAAATAGGTGAGGTGTTTTCCGGCCCTCACCCCAAAACCTCGGTTTTGGTCTCTCACCGGTCCAAAAAAAAGTCATGTTGGAGACAACTTAAACAGTTTTGAAAACAAGGGATACAAAAATCACACATGCTTTTAGTGGGAGATGAACTTCAAATGCATATTTATAGTGAAGGTCTTATTATAATGTTTATTTATTTAGAACAATTGAGTAAATGGTTTAAGCAAGTTCCTAAGTGACACCTAAATGGCTAAATAGCAGCATACGATGGTCGGCCATGAGGGAAAAGAAGGGTGTGGAGGGAAGATGTCAAGTTTGAAAATACATAAAGCCATCCAGCTTGGGTAGGATGCATTTGTTGGAAAAATGTGTGAAAAATTGCATTAAATGGTAATTTTGGGGCAATTTTTTGAGTGGGGTCCACTTCCGATTGGGGTCGGGTCAAAGTGGTTTCGGATTTCCCCTTTTAAGGGCTACAATTCGATATATGGTACGCTCAAAACAGATAACGGGTGAATGAGATATCGCTTTTCGAAGTTTACCCGTTAGAATGAAAAAACTGGGAAAAAGAATGGGTTTCTAGTGTGTTAATTTCCCACACCTGAAAACCCAAGGGATTTGCAACCCTTTATAAAGTGACTCCCCCCTTATGGAGTTAAGATTTCTAAGGGTAAAGGTTCACTCCACGCGCACAGGGGGGTGCAAATCAAATCCCGAAATCGGAGAAGAAAAACCGCGACTTGCGTGCGCGGGCGACCTGCGGACACGAATGTCGTCCAAAAATCTATCTCTCAAGAGATACATTTATTTTTTCCCAGTGACAGAAGTGCCTAGCGGCAGAGACGCTCCGGATAGAAGGGCTCGACCAGAACACCTCGGTATGGTGTTCTGGTGGCTCCGGGCAGAAGCCCTCGTAGGGGTTCTGCTGGCTTCGGACAGAACACCTCGTCAGGTGTTCTGAAGGCCAGGGAGGTCTTCTGGTCGCGCATCTGAACCGTTACAACAATAAATGCCCAACGTTCTTATCTTTTAATGCATCGTTAAATGGACAGTTGATGTCCAACGTTCAGGTCCATTAATTCACCATTTACACACAACAAATCCTCCTATATAAAGGCTGCCAGGTGGTTTGCAACAACACACGTTTTTACACGTTCTTGCTTACACGAGCTCACGTTTTTACACGATTCAATGCCCAACGGACTAGTCATTGATGTCCAACGTTCAGGTCCATTAATTCACCATTTACACACAACAAATCCTCCTATATAAAGGCTGCCAGGTGGTTTGCAACAACACACGTTTTTACACGTTCTTGCTTACACGAGCTCACGTATTTCTTCAGCTAAAAACACCTCCAGTCTCTCTGAAAAATTCCTGAGTGTTCAGTCTTTGTTCACGTTCGCTGGAACTCTTGTTTGTGTGCTCAAGCATTAGTTCATAGTCATCGTATCCTAGGAAACTATTGTTGCAACGCTCCTAGCACCGTGGGAGGCAACAAATACGTTTTAAGGACATCGTGCGTAGCACGAGCTTTGACTAATTCTGCTTCTTCTCCTTTCTTGTTTTTCTGTAGTCATTTTAATTAATTTATTATGATTAATTTTCTTTATTTTCCGAAACACACCCAACAACATTTGATCCTAAGAATGACCGTTTTGGATTGTTAATGTTAAATGTCCCACACCGGAAAAGTTTGGATGAACAAAGTGCTATATTAACACATGTGCTACTCTTCCGATCAGGTTGACCTTTTTAGGATGGAACCCCGTGTCTTAACATGGTGTCAGAGCGAAATCGATCCATGATGTGAGGCCCCTTATGAAAAATGATGACGTGATTATAATGCGGCCAGATGAAGAAAAAAAACAACGGACTGATGAAAAAAAATGAATGATGGCACGATTCAGACGAAGTGTCTGGTCGTGAGGACGGGTGTTAAATGTTCCACACCGGAAAAGTTTGGATGAACAAAGTGCTATATTAACACATTGGCTACTCCTCCTATTTGGTTGACCTTTTAAGATAGAACCTCGTGTCTTAACACTTACACACAATATATTTATTTGCTCCATCTTCACCAACAACCCCACAACTTGATTCATTTGTTGTACCTCGACAACATTCTTCCAATGGATTCTTAAATCTTGATATACCTACAGGAGTAAAAATAATCTCAAATTTCAAAGTAGCAGCGCACAAATCTGGGACGTCGATGAAGATGGCAGAGGTCGAAGACGTAGGAAAAGCTTTGGGACGATCTGCACAACTCATTTGCCATGCCTCGTTTGCCAGATTTGGACAGCGGCGCAAAGATTTGTTCGGCTCGTTTGCCACACTAAAGACATAGAGGAAGTTTGGGCGACGAGGGTGAGCAGCGGCTGAACGGTGGGCAACAGATCTACGTCGGGTGGCGCCTTGGCACCCAGGTCATATTGAATAGTGATGAAATTATAATAACCAATCATATTAGTGGTAAAAAACAATAAGTGGTGTCACCGTGTCATAACATATGTGATACACCATACTATATATACTGTTCACATAGACGTTCATTTTCATGGTTACATTTACAATAAATTTATACACTGCCCGAGGCTGGAGTTCTAGGTCGGCAACTGTGTTCTGGGTTGGCGACTGTGCTCCCAGGTCGAAGTTTTGTAGAAGGTGGCAACGTTGTACAGTGGGCGGTGGCTAGACGGCGGGTGGCGGTTGGGAAGCGGGGTGGCTGCTCAGGTGGGCGTTGGGAGGTTTTTGCTAGGGTTGAAGAAAATTGGTAGGAGGTTAGGGTGTTATAGGTATAAGCTAAAGGGTATATTTAGCCATAAAAATTACTACGTATTTATTAATTAGGAATTTTAATTAAATATTATGAATATGTATATTATTTTGAGGAAAAAAATAGTTAGGTCATAGATTGAGAAACTCATTGGGTTTTAGTCATACCTAGGGTAATTATCTCTAAAATATATGTTTCAACAAATTGTTTGAATATTTATTATAGAAATAATAATTATTTTGCAATGGTTGTAATTTTTTTTAATTATTATTATAATAATTTTAGTAGTATAACAACAATATTGAAGATAATAAAAGTCAAAATTATATGTTTGTATATTGGCCCGCAGGCTAACCCGTGTCAGGCTGTCAGCCAACCCACACAAACCCACAATCCGCGTGAGTTGACCCGTGAGCCTCGTGAACTAAATGGGTCAGAAAAACACAATTATAACTCACCAATAAATGGGTTTAAACGGAATCGCCAATTTCGGCGGTTCTTATTTCAAATCCTCGAGGAAAAACAGTGGTCGAAAAAGTTGGATTTTCATAATTTTGGACTCGTGTACGTGGTTTTTTATAAGTCGATCTTTTGTCTGGGCTATTCACTCGAATAATATGGAATCCTCTTCTTGAATTTCCATAACCACCAGTCCACCATGCATTGTAGTGGGTTAGTGGGTTAGTGTTAATGAATCATGTGTTATCAAACACAATAACTTGCTTATAGTAATGGGAAGACATTTTCTCTTTTAATTTTGAGATATTTTTTTATATAACATTTAAGACGTTTTTATTTGGATTGTTTTCAATCACAGACCAGATTAGATCAGACGAAACCAGATCGGATTTGGATAGTTATAATAAAATACGCAGAGACTAAACATTTACCAGACCAAACCAAATCAGACCAAATCGATAGATTTCAGTCCAAATATAAACATCCTTAACATTAAACATATCATCCAATCTAATAGTGGCCTTGAATCATGAAAGCAATATGATCCCATCTAATTTAATTGTATACAAGAAATTACTGCAAATCAGGAAAAAAACAATGCCAAATTTAATAATAGTAGTACACCAGTGGAAAATCTTAAATTTCCAAGATATGAGCTACTATTACCTTTCTACCCCTCATACTATTTTATCAATGCCCAAAACCGATTTTTTCCAATAAAATATCAGATTCATTTGATATTTAATCCACCTAAGCATTATAATTGCCATTTTTTTGAGCCGGCAAGCAAATAACCGATCAGTGAGGTGAATGCAGGGGAACATTATATTCATCATATTTTATTAAAATAAAATATATTACACAAAACGGTGAGTGGGACTAGACCAAAACCCATCAGATAAAACAAACCTTCTCAAAAAATGAGAAGAGAAAATCAAACAAAATTTGGGCCCAAAACAAACCCAATCACGTACTCAATGAATACTCACTTTATTCATTTTATTCATTAAATTTCAATCCAATATTAACAACAATGACTCATGCATAAATAGAAACTACTTGTGTCGGAGACAACTTAAAATAGCTTTGAAAACAAGGAATGTTGCCCACTTGTGACAATCTCATGTACATGGACATTAATAGGGAATGTTGTTTTTGCAAAAACCACTTGGAATCTGTGGAACACTTGTTCTTTCTATGCCCTGTTACTGGACAGATTTGGAAAGGGATATTGGAGTGGTTAAAACTCAGAAGGAACCCCACTACTCTTCTAAGTGCAGTAAAAATGTGTAAGAAGGAATATGGAGGTGCTCAGATAGTTAGTAAGGCTGTTAGACTGGCACTAAATGCTACAGTTTACTTGGTTTGGAAAGCGAGGAATGCTGAAATTTTTGCTAACAGCCGTAATACAGTGAACAGCCTCATTGAACAAATCAAGATCACCGTGTATAAGCTACTCTTTAGACTTTACCCTCATATTTTGATTAGTTTTTGATTCTCTGTTGTCTGGTTGTTGCTTAGATATCATTGGTGCAATAGAGCAAGGTTGTGTGATGCTCATGTGTTTTCTGGGGAATGCCCCTATGATGGTGTAATTTTTTAGTTCGTTATATATTTTTTACATTTCATCAAAAAAAAAAAAAAAGAAAACAAGGAATACAAAAACCACACATACTTGCTTTTTGTGGGAGTCGAACTTCAACTGCATAATATATAGAGTGAAGATCTTATTGATTATAATGCTTAGAATAATTGCGTGAATGGTTTAAGCATGCTCCAAAGTGACACCTAAATAGCTGCATATGATGGTTGGCCACGAGGGAAGAGAAGAGTGTTGAGGGAAGATGTCAAGTTTGGAAATACATAAAGCCATCCAGCTTGGGTAGGATGCATTTGATCCCAAAAGAATGACCCTTTTGGATTCTTACACACAGTATATTCATTTGCTCCATCTTCACCAACGACCCCGCAACTTGATTCATTTGTTGTACCTCGACAACATTCTACCAATGGATTTTCAAATCTTGGTATACCTACAACCCAACATCATGTAACTCTTCAGTTTTCACACTCTTTTACATACTAGTATATGTATTTAGAAGAATTTCTCAAAATAGGAGTAAAAATAATCTCAAGTTCCAAAACAGAAATACTATGCTTTCCATATAAATTTGGAGTAAATTATTATCATCTGAAATCATATTGTCATATTCTGAAATTACTAAACATTCATTTGTCATATTCTGACATTACTAGACATTCATTCTGACCTATTAAGTATTGAAACTTCGTTCTAAAATATTACTACGTAATATAATAAGAGAATAATGTCAGACCTTAAATGTGACTTATACTTAAATGTTTCATTCATACGCGATTTCATAGCAAAAGTAGATAATACATTCTCATATCAAATCAATAAAGTTTTGGACGGATTGTTTTTTAAGAAATCATATTTGACTCTCATAGAGCTATAGAATTTAGAAATGTTTGTGATTGATTCTACTTTGACAAATTGATTTTAAATCTATTTTTTTAGACATAACACTTAATAATAAAAGTTAGTAGTGTTTGAGAAAAAAGTGAAACAAAAATGGATAATATTTGGTAAAAAATTGTGTAACAGAAAAAGTGAAAATAGTTCAAAACACCCTTGCACTTGGTTTTATCCTTTAAGTTTAAAGTGTTAAATTTTAGAATAAGTTGTTACTAACTCTAATTTTGGCTTTTTAAAAGAAAAAGCTACAAAATCATTAATCTTTTGCTCACTCTTTTATTTTTACAGTGGAGACAACCTATTAAGAAAGTGAGTGAAAATAATGAAAAATAAACTGTATGACTTCATAAAATTATTCCCGTAACAATGACAATGTACTCCATTATTTTGAAATTTGAATGTTTTATCAAACAACTCTCCTCAAGTTCCATCAAACTCTGTTTCTAGTACACTTCATTTTCAAACAAACAAAAAATGGGTGCTCTCAAATCTCAATACATATTTTCAAACGACACAAAAATGTCAAATCTCGATGATATTTTAAAATAAATTTATTTGGTGAAACATGGTAAAATTCAAACTTTTTTCATGACAAGAGAGAATTCAAATTACCTGCAGGAGGGTTATCTTGAACATTAAAGGCAGTCATGAATTCAGAGTAGAGATCAAGAATCACATAAGTGGATCGATCAGCAGCAATTTCATTGTTTAGTTTCTCCACAGCTTCCTTTAACAAGTCATTGTGGAACGTCGAAACAGAATTAAGTGAGTCGTTGCACATCTTATATGAAGTAACGGTGGGAAAACATCCAAATGGTGGCACAGCAATCACACTTATCCTCCCAACTCCAAGTTCATATATGCGTCTGAGATTCAACACCAGTTGACTCGCCACTGATTGAGTAAAAGCAGTTAAATTCTACAAATTAAGATACATTCCATGTTAGATTTTTCGAAGAGTAAAAGGGTCAGTTTGGTCCTCGAAGAGTAAAGGGTCATTTTTCGAATAATACAAACATACTTGAAGAGAAAGAAAAGATACACTCAAATAATGTTTGGGGTAGCAAGTGAATCTAGTCTAGCTAAAAGAAGCAAAGAAAATTAAATGATAGATAAGTGAGATAGTTGGGTTAAGGTTTCTGGTTCAATCCTGACAATGACACAATAGTTGAGTGAGGTAGAATTGGCATGGGTTAGGGTCTCTGGTCCCATCCTGACAATGGGAATGTGAAAGTCTCATGTATTGTGATGACCTCTTATGCGCATCGATCGTACCATAAACTACCAATTTGTAATCATACTGTAACATAATCCAGCGCGCGAAAGTAAAAATTATGTGTTTGGTGAAAAGTTGGGAGCCGAAAAATAGGATTGCCAAACGCTACTTACCTTTTGTGGATCATCATTGAGATCGAAAGTGGTGTAGTCGTTGCCGGCGAGCGACACATGAGCAAAAGAGTTGGTCAATTCCTGTTTGGTGTAGACATGTCGTTCAATGAGTTGTTCGAAATCATTTATTTGAGTGGTCATATTCGGCCCTTCAAGGTATGTGGTGAAAACACCCGTCCCTCCATACGCAAAATTCAGTCCATTCTTGTGTAGATTTGTACCACCAAGTTTCCATCTTCTGTAGGGTACTGGAGATTTGATTCCCATGTACCTAGCTGATTATCATACTCATATTATTTACGGAGCAGTACGTAGTACTACGTGATAAAAATTTACTCCATATATGTTAATTGGTAACATCTCCAAGTCCCAAAAAACTTTGCATTTTCAAAACTTTGATCAATTATATTTTTTTATTGGAAATTATTTATAATATAAAAATTATATGAAAATGTTCTTTCTTAAAACTACTTTCATAAAAGTATAAAATTATTAACTTCCATGATATTACACTAATCAAATTCATGGTTCAATTTTTTTTATGACTGACATAACATGATACACACATAACATTTAGAGCCCGTTTGGTAGCACGAAATCGGCTGATTTGACTGATTGTGCTGAAATTTATGAAGTTCTGGCTGAAGTGACTGCATTGGCTGATTCTGCTGATTTAAAAAAAAAATATTTTAAAAATATATTTTACTAATAAAATAAAGAAAAAACTATATGTAAAAATAGCTGAAATGATCATCTACAGTAACTTCAGCCAATACTCCAGAAAAGTAACTTCAACCTTACTTTTTCTGCTTATTACACAATTTAGCGCGTGAAAGCAAAAGTTACATGTTTGGTGAAAAAGTTGACTGATAAGCCTGATAAGCCGAAAAACAGTGTTGCCAAAAAAAAAACATGCTAGTTGAACCAAAGTTTAAGGAAGTACCTGTTTTCGTTCAAAAAAAAAAGGAAGTACCTGTTTTGTTCATCTAAACATGAAGAAATTGAAAGAAAGAAAAGACACACTCGTAACATACTCATTTATGTTACATTTTGTTTTAGACGCTACAAAATGATTTTTTTCATCCTTCTAATATACACTATTTTCTTTCAAATCCTTCTCTATCCCCGAGACAAATTCTACTTACAAACTTTTAAACTTATAAACCTTTAAATAATTTTATTTTCTATGGTGTCATCAAAATAAATTTTCAAACATGAGTAATTGGTTTTACTTTATTTTAATTTTATTGATGTTTTTACTTAGATTGAATTTTTTTGATTTAGTCTGCCCTGTTTAAGTTTCAGTCTTGAATAGACCAGATTAAACTAAAACAAGTCAGATCAAATATGATCAAACTTAACCAAAAGAGATTTAAACATATCAGATCGTACCAGACCAGATTCCAGTAGTTGTAGAATAAGCAGAGATCACACGTCTACCAGACCAAACATAAATAGAGCACATTAAATCAAAAAAATTCAATCTAAGTAAAAACATCCTTAAAATTAAAATAAAGTAAAACTAATTACCCATGTTTGAACATTTATTTCGATGACACCATAGAAAATAAAATTATTTATGTTTAGAATGATCGATGTGATAAAAAAAGGTGTGAAATTTATAATTAAGATTGTTGTTTGGTGACACTAAAATCGACCTAATCAAATGATTATGTTGAAATTTATGAAGTTCTGATTGAAGTGACTGTATTGGATGATTCTGCGTAATCGTAAAAAATTATACTCCGTACTCTGTATTTAAAGTAAATTTCATTAATAAATATATGGAATGAATTATATGAAAAACAATTAAAATGAGGAGTAAATTTAAACAATCTATCCAGAAAAATAACTATAATCTTAGATTATTACATAACTCTGCGCGTGAAGTCAAAATTTACGTGCTTGTTAAAAAAGTTGGGAAATAAGACAGGTGTAACACCCCCTACCCGGCCCGGAAGGATCGGGCAGGGAGCGCTACCCTGCCCGATCCTTCCGGGCCGGGTAGGGGGTGTTACATTTGGTGGTATCAGAGACTAGGTTTAGGAAACGGCATGTAACATAGGAGAGCATTAATTCACTTGCACGGTAATGTGACTCTGATTGGCAAACTCCCAAATTGCTTCATCTAGGTTGTACATGGATCCCAATCAACCCGGAGGTATGCTGAATAACGAGGAAGAAGCTGAAAGCCACCATACCAGTAACGCTGGTGTGGGTGGTCATGGAAGATCTGTAACAGGAGATTCCAGATCTGGCGAATCAGCCCATCAAGGTTTGCCGGAATTTATGCAACAAATGACTCAGTTTTTCCAACAAATGAATCGTGCCACTCCTCCAAGGATGGCAATCGAACGAATGGCAAAATACCGACCTGCTGAATTTTATGGAAGAAAGGATGAGGATTCCGCTGCTGCTGAGTATTGGCTGGAGAGGACCGAGAGAATGCTCAACCAGATGCATTGTACCCCGGAAGAGAAAAGAGAGTGTTCCGTGTCCCTACTTCAAGAAGATGCATACCAGTGGTGGCTAAGAATATCAGGCGGAGTTCCTTTACCACAGCAAACATGGGAATTCTTTGTGAACGCGTTCAAAGACAAATATGTGGGAAGGTTGTATCTTGAACAAAAGAGGAATGAATTTCTGCATCTTAAACAACGACAAATGCCGGTGTTTGAGTACGAGAGAGAATTCACCAAACTTAGCAAATACGCTGGTGGCATAGTAACCAATGAAGCTGAAAGATGCAGAAGGTTTGAGGATGGACTGAATGACTATTTACGCCTCCAACTGGCCCCCTTACGAATCGAGAATTACAATCAACTCGTGGACGCAGCCCTGCAAATTGAAAAAGTCAAAAATGAGGAGCAGGCCCGTAGAAATCGGAGTCAAAAAAGATTCGGTGGAAGTTCAAGCTCGACACCGCTACAGAACAAGAAGTTTAAGGGATCGAAGAGTGAAGGGCATAACAATATTCCGAGACAAAATCAGTCGGCTCCTTTACGACCCACCAAGACGGCTACCTCTGTGGCTAGTGCATCCGGAGGTGCATCCAGAGGATCTTTCTTGCAAGAATGTGAGCATTGTGGAAAAAGGCACCGTGGTGAATGCTGGAAGCTGACCGGAGCATGCTTTAGATGCGGATCAAAAGAGCACATTGCGAAGGATTGTACCTTGCAAGAACAAGCACATGTTCCCATGGAAGAACGTGGTTCAACAGCCCCGAGAGGTAGAAGACCAGGAGGTAGTGGGAACACCCACGGAAATCAAGCAGCAAGATCAGAATCTGTGAACAAAGATGTGGCACGCAATCCAGCGCGTACTTATGCTATCCGGGGGAGAGATGAGGCAGAAGCACCAGACATTATAGTCGGTATGTTTAATATATTTGATATCCCTATTCGTGCATTAGTTGATCCTGGATCTACTCACTCATATATATGCACATCAATAGCAAAAGGGAAAGAATTACAAACAGGGACTGCGGAATGTAAAATGCTAGTTACCAATCCTCTAGGTAATAGTGTAACCGTAAACAAGGTCTATATTGACTGCCCAATCCAAGCTCAAGGACACATATTCACTGCTGACTTAATAGAACTTCCATTTGATGAATTTGATGTGATCCTTGGGATGGACTGGTTGTCCAAACATTCAGTCATAGTGGACTGCCGGATGAAGAGGATCATTGTAAAAACCCCGAGCAATGAAGAGGTGACTATAGTAGGTGAAAGATCAGATTTCCCCTCAAATGTTATTTCGGCCACCATGGCACGAAAGATGATAAGAAAGGGGTGCACATGTATTTTGGCTTATGTAATTAACACGAATTTGGCGGGACTCAATCTCTCAGACATAGCCATTGTGAAAGATTTTCCAGATGTGTTTCCAGAAGAATTGCCTGGTCTACCACCTGAGCGAGAAGTAGACTTTACAATTGAGGTTCTTTCAGGAACTAATCCGATATCTATTGCTCCATATCGGATGGCACCTAAGGAATTGAAGGAGTTGAAGATTCAATTGCAGGAGTTACTGGATAAGGGGTTTATACGACCCAGCACTTCACCATGGGGAGCACCAGTGCTATTTGTGAAAAAGAAAGATGGGTCGTTCAGGCTATGTGTGGACTATAGACAACTTAATAAGGCAACGATTAAAAACAAGTACCCTTTACCCAGAATTGATGATTTGTTTGATCAATTGAAAGGAGCAAGCGTTTTCTCAAAGATAGATCTACGCTCTGGATATCATCAGCTAAGGGTAAAGGAGTGTGACGTGCCCAAGACTGCCTTTCGGACTAGATATGGACACTACGAATTTGTAGTGATGCCCTTTGGTCTCACAAATGCACCAGCAGCATTCATGGACTTAATGAACAGGGTTTTCCGATCATATCTAGATCAATTTGTGATAGTTTTCATTGATGATATACTGGTGTATTCTAAAACACCAGAAGAGCATGAGAAACATCTCCGAATTGTGCTACAGACGCTGAGAGAGAAAAAGTTGTATGCCAAACTAAGCAAATGTGAATTCTGGATGACGGAGATATCTTTTCTTGGCCACATTGTATCTGCAGAAGGCATAAGAGTTGATCCAAAAAAGATTGAGGCCATCGTGGATTGGAAATCTCCCAAGAATGTGACTGAAATCCGAAGTTTCCTAGGATTAGCTGGGTACTATCGGAGATTCATTAAAGGTTTTTCTCTAATTGCTTCCCCGATGACCAAGTTACTCCGAAAGGGTATCAAGTTTGAATGGAATGAAAAATGTCAAGCTAGTTTTGAGAAGTTGAAGACTATGCTGACCGAGGCACCAGTCCTGACACAACCAGTTCCCGGGAAAGAATTTACTATATATAGTGATGCTTCTCTAAATGGTCTTGGATCTGTACTTATGCAAGATGGCAAGGTGATCGCATATGCCTCGAGACAATTAAAGTCACACGAGAAGAATTACCCCACACATGATATGGAACTAGCAGCAATTGTGTTCTCCTTAAAGATTTGGAGGCATTATTTGTATGGTGAGAAATGTTACATTTACACAGATCATAAAAGTCTTAAATACCTACCATCTCAGAAAGAGCTAAACTTAAGACAACGGAGATGGCTAGAGTTGATTAAAGATTATGACTGTGTAATTGACTATCACCCCGGGAAGGCGAATGTAGTAGCTGATGCTCTCAGTAGAAAGTCTTTGTTTGCCTTACATGCTATGAATGTTCACTTAAAGGCAGCATCAGATGGAGCAATTATAGCAGAGCTGAGGGTGAAACCTGATTTAATTCAACATGTAAAGGATGCTCAGAAACAAGATGAGCGAATATCCTCACTTGTAACTCGAATTCAAGAGGGGAAGGAAAAAGACTTGGTGTTGACAGATGATGGTGTTGTATATTTCACAGGCAGAATATGTGTACCAGAGAACGATGATTTGAAAAGCCAGATAATGAAGGAAGCACATAACAGCTCCTACTCAATGCATCCTGGTAGCACTAAAATGTATGGAGATCTTAAGCTACACTATTGGTGGCCAGGTATGAAGAGAGACATAGCTGATTATGTCACCAAATGCCTCACATGCCAGCAAGTGAAAGCTGAACATCAAGTCCCATCTGGTTTATTACAGCCGATTTCTATACCTGAATGGAAGTGGGACCGAATTACTATGGACTTTGTTACTGGGTTACCTTTAACTCAGAGGAAGCATGATTCTGTCTGGGTAATTGTAGACAGGTTAACCAAGTCTGCACATTTTCTACCCGTCAGAATAGATTACTCCTTGGATAAGCTAGCAGAGTTGTACATCAATGAAATAGTTAGACTCCACGGAGTGCCGGTTTCCATAATCTCAGACAGAGATCCACGGTTTACATCAAGATTTTGGAAGAAGCTGCATGAAGCATTGGGTACACGACTGAGTTTCAGCACTGCATTCCATCCACAAACTGATGGACAATCAGAGAGAGTTATCCAAGTACTGGAGGACATGTTAAGGTGTTGCGTGATTGATTTTGGTGGAAATTGGGATACACGCCTTCCATTGATAGAGTTTGCGTATAATAATAGTTACCAATCAAGCATTATGATGGCACCATACGAAGCTCTATACGGAAGGAAATGTAGAACACCGTTATGCTGGACAGAGCTTAGCGAGAGAAAGTTAATAGGTCCTGATCTGATCAGACAAACCGAAGAGCAGGTTAAAATTATTCAAGAAAGGTTAAAAGCTGCATCTGATCGACAGAAATCTTATGCTGATCTCAAAAGAAAGGATATTGAATATGAGGTAGGGGACAAAGTTTTCCTAAAGGTCTCGCCATGGAAGAAGATTCTACGGTTTGGAAAGAAAGGTAAACTTAGTCCTAGATTCATCGGACCCTATGAGATCATCGACCGAGTTGGCCCGGTGGCTTACAAATTAGCCTTGCCACCCGAGCTGGAAAAGATTCATAATGTTTTTCACGTGTCTATGTTAAGGAAGTACCGATCAGATCCATCTCACGTCATAGAAGCAGAATCAGTCGAAATTAATCCGGACCTCACTTACAAGGAAGAACCGGTCAAGATTTTGGCCAAAGAAGTTAAGGAGCTGCGAAATAAAAAGATCCCGTTAGTCAAAGTGCTTTGGCGAAATCACACCACCGAAGAGGCTACATGGGAAAGTGAGGAAGTGATGAGGCAACAATACCCACACTTATTTGGTTAAGGTAAATTTCGAGGACGAAATTTCTTTTTAGAGGGGAAGAATTGTGACAACCTCAATTTCTCACAAATGAAAATTTCATGATAAAAAGTAAATAGATAAAACTTTATAATAAAAGAAAAAAAAATAATAGTAGTAATATAAGCTAACTTTCAATTCGTAATGCACAAAATTTGTGGAAGTTGACTTAGCTTGCCACATGTAAATTCCTTGGGAAAACTCATAAAAGAACTAAAATAGCTAAACAATTGAATCTAAATAACTAAGTATGCCACTCGTCCATCATCATGCAAACTCAACTAATACTAAGGACACTTGGCACACCAAATGTGACAAATGGAATAAAAAAACACAAGCCATGTTGCCATGCATCATAGATATATGGGGACACATGCTTTTGAATTATACATATTACTCGGAGTGTAAAAAAAATAAACAACATAGAGGGCCGAGAGTTATGATGCCAAGGGAGGAAAAGCTAGGAGAAAGGAGGGAGATAGGAGGTTAGGAGGGAAATAAGGAGTAAAAAGCTTGCTTAAATTTTAAGGTCTGTGTTCATTCCCTTCTCAACTTAAATTTAATTGTTATATTCTAAATTTATTGTTAAATGATTACATTTATTCATTTACTAAATTGTATAATTTACGTTTTGATATATATATGCTGTTCGATTATGCTATTTAATTTCAATATTGATATTTTCTTTTTATAGTTATTACTTAGTACTCCGTATAATTTAGTTGACGCTTAGCTAGAAGCTAGATCAGAATTCCATATTTTTTTTATGATCAAGGAACAGTTAGTACCAAGGTTTATTGAAAGCTCAAAATGAAGGTTTGGATAATATGTGGTTGAGGAAAAAGAAAATTATACTATCTCTAGAAGTATTTTACTTTTAAATTAAGATTCTAGCATTTTCTTTGTGGTAAATGAACTAACGTAATTTTTTTTAAACTTGAAATTTCTACCTCATATGTAATAAGCAAACTTTTCAAACTTTACTTATAGATTGAACATTACGGTCTTCTTGTAATTCATACATATACAGTTGTATAATAAATCATTACTTGTTTTTTTTTAAAAAAAATGCATCGGATTGAAGTTAATAAGTATAAAAGTACATTAGAAATCTGAGAGTTATACCCGCCATATTAACTATTCAGCAATTCATATTTTTTAATAATGATAGATGATTTTCGGAATTATCTAGCTAGATATATATATATAATAATGTTTGACATTTTAATAAGGTTGATTATTATCTAATAATTTATAATGATAACAAGATACAGTCAAAACTACAACACTAACATTAAATTTGGAACTTTACGAACTACGTATACTTTATTCCCTAATATTTACAATTGTCTATGTTGTAAAGATAAGCAATGACTTAAGGTTCATATATACGCATATGAGATATATGAGATATTAATAAGTTATGATTTTACCTAATATGTACACTTTATTTTGTAATCCGATACTAGTTTTCATTATAATTTATTTAAATATTAAATCTGGAATTTTTTTATATAAGTTATAAATATGTTCTGTCTATTTCAGTAGCTAGATTTCAAAAGATAAAATTTACACGGCACTTGTAAACTGCCTACATCTAAATCGGAAAATTTTACATAAAGAAAATAAAAATAAAAATAAGTTGATTCATAAATAATAAAAGAAAAACTTTTGATATGATTCAGATAGAGAGTTTAATCAAATAATATACTCCGTAGTATTGAAAATAATAAAACATACAATAGCATCGGATCCTAAGAGAATGAATAAATTAAAGTGGGAATTGAAACTTTGCTTTGGATTGGATAGGTTGGCATGCCAATAGGGATAGTTAATACGGCCGTAGAATTTAATTGATTAATTTCGGGTCCGCAGCCACGGAGTGGACAGTACCCGAATTATGACATTAAATTATGGGTCCGCAGCCACGGAGTGGACAGTACCCAAATTTTGAAACTCGATCGTTTAGGGTCCGCAGCCACGGAGTGGACAGTACCCAAACGATAGGCCTGACTCACACAACGGTCAGTGCTGATACTACTCAGATGGTCCGCAGCCACGGAGTGGACAGTACCAGATGAGGAATGTCCCGTTTATCCAGTCCATTAAACTAAGAAGTAATATTCCTGAAAATAAGAAACGTAAAGGAATTTGATTTGGAAATGCAAGTTGAGAAAATCGGAATGGTATATTGAAAAGGAAATGATTGTTGTGATCAAATTGGGTTATTATTTTGATGACATATTAACAAGCTACATTATCTATGAAGAAAAGTTATATTCTCAATTCGGATTTATAAGCTGCTTTGTTATTATATTGTTACAAATTATGTTGGTTTATGGTGACACATTTTACATTGAGAAAGAATGAACACCACTAAGCAAGATTTGCTTAGCGCGTTGGATTTTTGTCCTTCGCGTAGGTCAATAAGAAGTGTTGCGAGCCGGAATTCAAGTTGAGGAGCATTTGGGGGAGAAGCAGCCAATCACTAGAGAGTCACATTTAATTTGCACAAGTAGTAATAACTCATCCCTAGTTTGCATAATAAGTGCTCATTAGCATATTATTAAATAAACATGAGATAGAATGATGAATTTTCATGGATGTATTTGGTTATTCCAAAATTACAACTACTTGATGTGTAATATATTTATGCTTCCGCAATCTATGGACTTTAATAAAATATGTTAGTATTCTTCTTTAAAATTAACTAAAAGTATAAATAATAAAGAGATAGTTAGTCAACGCTTTGGTGCTTCGGCACTACGGGTAGCGCTCCCTGCCCGATCCTTCCGGGCCGGGTAGGGGGTGTTACAACAGGTATATGCAAAAAAAAAAGGGGATCACCGATGGAACTCTTTATTCTCAAAAGCAGTTTGGACGACTAAAATGATCTGCACCATAAATTGTAGATGCGAAAATAAAATAAAAAATTGGAGAGACGTACATATTTAAGCCATAAACAAAATGAGGTAACTATAATTGGGGAAGTAAAGAATGCCGCACCTATAAAATCAGTAAGGACGCGACCGTTGGAGAATCTGCCGGAAGGTTTTCCGGGGAAAGTGACGCCGTACGGTTCGTTCCAACAGACGGCGGTATATGGGTTGTTGCCAGTATCAGCATAAGAGTCTCCGAAAACGAACAGCTTCGTAGGGGATGAGGATACCTCAATCTTCTCACCATTGTGCACTTCTGCAATTATATATTATCAGTAGGGGAAAGGTTAATTATACCGAGCTATGTAGCACGGAAACTCTCGAGAAAGACCACGTTTTTGTTTCGCAAAACTCTATATAAATTCTGTGGAAACTCTCCAAACAATTTTTTTTGGACAAAAATTGATTCACGTTTCCTCGTGACTTTCGTGTTTCCATGCAACATAGATAAGGAGTAATCTATTAGGTTGTGAAATAGAGGAAGGAAATCAGGAATGGAGGTAGAAATGTTGATTGATTTCTCCGACCTGGAAGAAGAGTCAAAAGACATAAGAAGAAGAAGGCTGAACTCAATCTTGCTTTCTGCTCCATGATAAGTGGATCGTGGGAGCATGTCTCTTTTATAATTTTATATACATCAGTCATACTGTCATAGTACCATGAATCCGTATATCCAAAATGTTTCATAAAGTCCGTCCAAAAAAACGTGTTTCATAGTGTTTTGCATTGGTCCGAGCCTGAGAGGCGTTCGTTGTTTCATGTAAGATGATCGAATGGGACGAAACACCCCACCTACTTTTTCGGTTGCATAATTGGATACAGAACTCTCATTTGATGGAAAATATATCAACATAAATACTACTAATAGCCTAATACGTAGTATTAAATTAGCAATGATTTGTATTTTCGGAAACTCTCTTTATTATAAATATACGAAGTACGAAGTATAATATTTCACAAAGTGTTTCCCTATTGGATAACTTTTCCCATTATTTCACATGGTTTCAAGAGCCTAATTTTTTTCTCTCTCCCCAAACCCTCGATCGACACTATGAGCTCGGCCGATTCTTCTGGCGACGTCCACCATATCCTCCTCAACTACGGTGCCAGTTTCTTCTATCACCACTGACGTTGTCGTAGTCATCACCAGCGCCGCTACACCCTCGACAGCGCCGCAACAGGTATTTCCCTCTCAACCAGCATCGGCCCTGCAAACGGACTCCGCTCCATTCGTTGCAGATATTCCTGGGGCTTATTCTCTATTTCAGCAAATTCCTCCGCTGCACCGTGGCAGCCCCCTGCCATAACCGAATCACATGGCTTCTTCTCTACTCCTATGCCAACAGCAAACCCTCAGCCACGCCCAAGTCCGGGGTACTTTGGTTCCACTTTTTCCGGTGCACCTGGACTGTCTAGACTGGCGGACTCTTCACTGTTCCAGTCCCCAATGGCTGCCGTTGCACAGTCCCTCTCTCCAATCTCCAACGTTACTCAAATTGTCACAATCAAGCTCAAGGCGGTTGAAGACTACATCACATGGCGCACCCAGTTTGAGTCTTTTCTAGTATCTCAAGGTTTGGGTAGCTTCCCGGATGGTTCCACACAGGTACCTCCGATGTACACGGTTGATTTTAATATTCGCCAAATCATTAATACTGATTATTACCATTGGTTACGGGTTGATCAAACCAGGGCCGGCCCAAGGTAGGTGCACCCAGCCCGATCGCACAGGGCCCTTTAATTTGGAAGGCCCAAAAAAAATTTATTACTAGTATTACTCGGCGTCTCAGCCCAAGATGGCAAGAACCGATCTAATCTTTGAACGGCGAAAGCAAATAGGAACGAACTATTGAAAGGAACGAAGGGAGTTAGGGAACCGGCTAAACAGCTAGCCCAATATGCCGACTGCCAAAGTAGGAACTCGAAAGCTTGAAAGTTGGAACGAACTGCTAAGGTCGAAGCTTTGAAGGGGTTCACCGGAATCTCCGCCACTCGCTAGCAAGAGCCAAGTTGAAGTCTGGACACTGCACTTCGAAGCAGTGACGCCCGCCTCTAGCTCCAGCCTCCAAGAGTCAAGACGCAGAGACCGAGACGTTAGCAAGGGCCAGATTCTGTCGCACCATTGCACCAGACACCAGTCCTGTAACTCGGTAAGCACTGCAGCTGTATAATCATTAATCAGTATATAATTTTCTTGTTTGTTTGATGCTTGGAATTTCAGATTAGTGAAATCTATTTACTCTGTGTTCATTTTGTTGCTTTTTTGTGTTATTGTTGTTTGCTTATTTATTGGAATGATTTATTAATTATTAAGTAATTGAATTGAGAATAATTGTGTTTAAAAATTATTCAATTAATTAAGAATTTGAATAATGTAAATTTAATTTTAACCTAAATTTTTTAAACATGACAGGATTAGGGGAGAACTTGAGTAATTGGTATTTGGTAGTCATTATGGGACCAAAGAGATTGACATTGCAAGTTTGGAAGATGACTTTGCCTCTAAATATGCTAGAAGAATGTCTCTTTTCAAATGAAAGGTATTTTATTAATGACTACTTTCATTTTTATTTTTATGTTCATTAGTAATTTGTATTTTAATCAAATCACTAGTGTTTGGAACATGAAAAAAAGGCCCAATTTTTTTCGTTGCACAGGGCCTCCGAATTCTCAGGACCGGCCCTGGATCAAACAATTCGTTCCTAGATTTTTGCCACCCTCACTCGTGATGTATTAATTGATGTACATGAACTTAAACATGCTTTTGAGATTTGGCCATTTGGGAAAGACAAATATGTACAAAATTTAAGTTCAAATATTGATGTACAAAATCGTTTTCGTTTTATCAGCGGAAAATTCAATATTTAGTTAGTGAATTAGCCGCAATAAATTCTCCGGTGCCCCACAAAGACATTCTTCAAATCACTCTAATAGGGCTTGGACCGGAATATGAGTCTACTATGGGAACTATTTCCCTTTTCCGGATAATTTTCCGCCAGATAATCTTCATCGGAGCCTATTAGAAGCTTAACAGCGGGTCCTCTTTCTTCGCCAACAGTCCGCGCCCCCTGCCTACCAAGTCTTCGGTGTTCTAGAATGTGGACTTGCACAACGTGGTGGCGGTCGGGGTGGCCGCGGCAGAGCTGGACGCGGCAGAGGCCGCGGATACCAAAACTATGGCCAGCAGTTCCAGCAACCACCTTACGGCCAGGAACAGCAACCACCTCTCGGCGAGGGACATCAGGCAGCTCACGGTCAGCCGCAGCAACCAGGACAACATGGGTACCACCAGGGCTTCGGCCAACAGCTTGGAGGGCATCCACCGAGACCTCTAAATGCAGGTTATATGAGTAATTCGGTTTTGACAACTTTAAATGTTGTTGCTATATCATTTTGTGGTACTAATGTCAAGTCTGCGGGCTCTTCATCTGCTGATGGAATTCTTGGGGCAATTCCCCCTCCCGTTGTGTCAAATCTGTTTTTCTGCAGGTCACTCTGCAATCAGCTGTCCTTCCCGATTTTCTCCGAATCTCCATCCTCTGCACCCGTACTTCTCACTGGTTAAGCTAGTGAAGCTCTGTGGTATCCAGATACTGGTGCCTCTGCTCATATGACTTCCTCTGAAGGTATTTTGACAAATAAATCTATTTATTCAGGTCCAGTTATTGTTGGTGTTGCTAATGGTGCTCAACTTCCTCTGGCCGCCCGCTGCTATTAAAATCTGTTTATCATGTGCCTAATATTAAATTCAATCTAATTTCAATTCAAAAATTGTGTGCTGATAACAACTGTGTTGCTATTTTTGACAAAAATTCCTTTTTTGTAAAGGACAAAACTTCGGGGGCGGTTCCTCTTCAGGCAACAACTAACGGCCATCTCTACCCTTTCAGCCTGCGTCCAAGAACTAGCCTAGCTTTATCCTCTATTCTCACCATTAGCCCTGTGTGGCATCATAGATTAGGTCATTGTGGTCAAAATATTTTACGTATTTCAAGCAATCAAAAACGCATATGTAATAGCTCTAGTTTTTCTCATGATTGTATTTCCTCTCGGTTAGGCAAGTCTCAACGATTACCTTTTTCTGATGCTATCCATACTTCCTCTTCTCCCTTGCAATTAATTCATTATGATGTATGGCAATCTCCTGTTCTTTCCAATTTGGGATTTAAATACTATGTCTGCTTTATTGATAATTTTTCTCGTTTTACGTGAATTTACCCCTTACGTGCTAAAAACGAGGTTTTTGACTCCTTTAAAATTTTTAAATCGTTAGTTGAAAATCTTTTTAACACTAGAATTAAAAATTTTCAAAGTGATGGAGGGGGTGAATTTGTTAATTCCAATATGCAGCAGTTTTTTAATTCTCATGGAATTTGTTTTTAAAAATCACGCCCCCATACTCCTCAACAAAATGGGCTTGCTGAGCGTAAACACTGTCATCTACTTGAACTAACTCGGGCTATGCTTATTGAGGCATCTATTCCTAGTTATTTGTGGGTTGATGCATGGTTTACGACTGAATATATTATTAACAGATTACCCACTCCAACACTTTCTGGTTTCTCTCCTTATGAAAAACTTTTTCAAAAATCCCCTGATTTCTCCCTTTTACGGGTTTTTGGATGTGTGTGTTTTCCTAATATTGATGCCACTTCCTCAAATAAACTTTCTCCCCGATCTATTCAATGTGTTTTTCTGGGATATGCATCTGGTTATAAAGGTTCTCGTTGTCTTGACCCTAAGACTGGTAAGGTTTACATTAGTCGTCATGTGCGTTTTTGTGAGAATGTTTTTCCATACACCACTTTGACTTCTTCTACACTTGTTTCTTCCTCATCTACAAACCAAATCAATGAACCCATTATACCTCTATTTTCCTGGAATAATCTGTCAACCAGCCTCACTGACCCTTCTCGGCCAACTCCACACATCGACCTTGCTCAGCACCAGAACCCGGTTCCCACAGCCCACGAAACACACACCTCAGACCCACAACCTGCTCGACCACCCCTCAGCCCATTTTCCCCAGCTCACCCACCTCACGTCACCACTCCACCAAACCAACCCCGGTCACCTCCCAGCCCTGTCCCCTTCTTTCTTTCTTCGGCCCAGAACTCTACCCATAACCAGTCCAATGGACACCCACCGAGAGCTACCAGCCCAGTACCCGTCCCAAGCCACTCCTCTCCAGACAGCCAACCTACTTCCACGCCCTCGGACAGCAATCCCAGCTCAACAACAGTACCCGAACCGCCTGCTGTATCTCCCAATAATGTCCACCCGATGCAAACTCGGGCCAAATCAGGAATTTTCAAACCAGAATCTATTTTTAATCTCAACACAGTTGCTATTTCAGCGGATCCTACTTGTTTTTCTGAGGCAAATAAACAGTTAAAATGGCATCAGGCTATGGCTGGGGAATTTGATACACTTCTTGCTAACCATATATGGGATTTGGTACCATTTGATAATTCTAAGAATATTGTTGGATCTAAGTGGATTTATAAGACAAAATATCTATCTGATGGGTCTATTGAGCGCCATAAGGCACGATTAGTTGCTCAGGGCTTTAATCACCAGGCTGGTGTAGATTTTTCTGAAACTTTTAGTCCTGTTATTAAACCCACCACTGTTCGTATTGTTCTTACTTTAGCGATTTCTTTTGGGTGGGTTATGTGTCACCTAGCTTGATGTTAAAAATGCCTTTCTTCATGGTCATCTAACCGAAGAAGTTTATATGTGTCAGCCGCAGGGCTTTATTCATCCTTGGTACCCTCATCATTTGTGTCGCTTGCGCAAGGCTATTTATGGTCTTAAACAGGCTCCTCGAGCTTGGTTTCATAGGTTCAGTAGCTTTCTGCTAACTCATAATTTTATATGTAGTAAGTCAGATAATTCTCTCTTTATTTGTCGACAAGGTTCTTCAGTTATTTACTTACTGTTATATGTGGATGATATTATTGTTACTGGCAATTCTTCATCTATTGTCTCTAAATTTATTCATCTTATTGCTCGTCACTTTGCCATGAAAGACTTGGGTGATCTTCATTATTTTATTGGCATTCAGGCCACTCGTAATGGTAGGTATGTTTCTCTCCCAGCACAAATATGTCTCTGACCTTCTCTCCAGGTTTCATTTACACACTATCAAGTCTGTTCGTACTCCTCTTGCATCTCGTACTTCTTTGTCTCTCATAGATGGTGAGTTACTTGCAGATACGACTGAATATCACAGCATCGTAGGTGCATTACAGTATTTAACTTTGACAAGACTTGATATTACTTATGCCGTGCATTTAGTCTCTCAGTTTATGCATGCCCCACGTACCACTCATCTTTTGCTGTCAAGAGGATTTTTAGATATTTGCAGGGTACCATTGATCATGGTCTATGGCTTCAGCCTACACCCAAGGCGACATGTATTATGGCATATTCATATGCAAATTGGGCTGGATGTCCTGATACTTCTCGCTCTACAACTGGTTATGCTGTTTTTCTTGGGCCAAATCTTGTGTCTTGGAAATCCAAGAAGCAACCTACTGTCTCTAAATCTTCTACAGAAGCAGAGTATCATGCTATTGCTTATACAGTACAGGACACACTCCACATTCGGTCTATTCTATTCGAGCTTGGCTTTCCTATCACATCACCGGTACGTTTGTTCTACGATAACATCTCTGCATCCTACTTGACAACGAATCCTGTTAAGCATGCACGGAGTAACCATATTCAGATTGATTATCACTTTGTTTGTGAACGTGTGGCTCATGGCGATCTTGTGGTTAAATATGTACCTGCTAGTCTTCAGTTGGCGATATATTTACTAAGAGTCTGTCTAGTCAGCAATTTCATTTCTTAAAGGACAACGTGCACGTTGTATCTCCCGCACAGTTAGTGGGGGTGTAATAGCCTAATATTAAATTAGGAATACTTTGTATTTTTGGAAACTCTCTTTATTATAAATATATCTGCCAGGTACCCTATTGGGCAACCTTTCCCATTATTTCACATTTACTATGTACTCTTTTAAAACTTTGCCAACTTTCCTTTTTTGGATGTCCCACTAATTTTTCCACTTTCCCTTTTGAGTAAAAAATTTGTGGTTATAGTTAATTCTCTCTCCTTTGCACAAACCTTAACCACACAATTTTTACTTTATTAATCCTTGTGCCGATCAAACTTGGCAAAGTTTTAAGGGACAGAGGGAGTACGTACCTAGTATAGTATTGCCGTATTGGGACATGACATACAATTATTAAGAAAAATTAGTTCACATACATGATTGAGTTTTCTTTTAATTTGAAATTTGCTGATCTGGTTTAATCTAATCTTGTCTGGTTTGTTTAAATATGGTTTGGTTTGATCTAACTGGTTTGGTCTGGTAATGTCTGGTCTCAGTGTATTTTATAATTGTCCAAGTGTGGTCTTGTCTGCCCTTGTCTGGTCTGGTATGGTCTGTTTAAGTCTGGCCTAATCTGGTCTGGTCTGGGATTGAAAACAGTAAAAAAAACATCATTTATCAAAGTTAATATGAGTCAATCTTAGTGAGACATACCAAAAAGGAAAGATGTGACAACATTATTAACCAGACAGAGAGAGTATTTTTTTTAGGTATATAAATAGTCTATTTGTTAACATTACAATTGTCAGCACTGAATGTGTTGAATCATAAAAAAAAATACGTAGTATTATATTTAGAATCTCTTTGATGATGTAACCCTGTTTTTGGCTTAGTAGTTTGATCAATCAACTTTTCACGGAACATAAACCATTTACATTTTACATTCATGCGCTTAATTATCATATAACTAAAATAAGGTTAGAATAACTTGTTTGTCTAAAATAACTGAAGTTACTATAGAGGATCATATTAGATTTTTTCATATAATTATTTTTTTATTTTTATTAATAAATATATTTTAAACAAAGTTTTTCATCTATAAGTCGAGTCTACCAATTCAGGCGTTGTCAAAAAGACTCTTTAAATAAAAGAAATTGCATCAAATAAGACCAAAACATAGACAAAACACACAAATAAGATTACTTATGCTTATTTTCAAATAAGACCTATTCAATTATATTAAAAGTATAAAACTTTCCAATTATGAGTGAGTGTGTCATATTTTAAGAAGAAAACAATAATAGTTTATTTATACATTTTGTCTATGTTTTATTAGTCACATTTCAGAAGATTTCTCTTTAAAATATAATTTCTTAATAAAATAAAGTAAAAATTAAAGTATAACTACAATAATCATCTTTAACTTTCACTTTATTTATTTTAATTATTATATCAAAAGAAAAAGTTATCTAATAGGACTTAAACTAAGTATAAATATTAGGGATTCTCTAGATATTACTAATCGTGCAAAATTGGAAAACTGAAAACTATACATAAATTAGATAGTTAAAACAAAAGAAATTATGGATATGAACTTCGCTAACCCTAGCGCTAAAAGCCGCCGCCGACCCTCAAGGAGACAACTCGATCACTCGTTCTTGATGGAGTGAGGCTCGCGAAAGAAATAAGCGTACAAGGTAGTGAATAAATTAAAGGTGATAATCTTAGTCTGTTTTCTTTCTCGATATATCCAGCGTATTTGTTCCACTCGGTTGTAGGGTTTTTCGTCCCCGCTAGATTTGGCCAATCAGGTGTGGTGACTGCTTGGATGGGCTCTGTGAGCCGGAACTGCTGTTAGGCCGGGAATCTAGCCACAATCCAAGTGCAACTGGACCAGCATTCCCTGGAATTGTTTTAGATCTTGTGAGCAGGGTGCTTCCTTTGGAGGTGGCTGGGCAAATTAAACCTCTTCTCCCTTCCCGATGGCTGGCAAAATCAGAATGGCATGTTTGGAGGTGGCTGGTCAAACCTCTTCTCCCTTGCTGGTGGTTGGTAAAACCAGGGCTTATGATTCTTTTGTTTCTTTTTAGCTTTTGAACCCCAGTTTTTTATATTTATGTCCTAGTAGCAAGTACAACGATGCTGATACAATAACCTACTATTGTGCGAAGTTAGTGATCCGGTTGGCCTTCTGTGGCTAGTCTGTTCTATGTCTCACTCCAGGGTTGCTCTGAACTATTGCTCTGCTTTGCCTTTGTTTACTTTCATTATTATTAATAAGTGAGTTATTTTCTTTCAAAAAATAGATAATTGAAAACGTAAATTTATTTCAATTGGTCCCATTTCGTCAACGTTGATATCTAAATTGAAATTTCTAACAATTCAAAACGGGAAAATGATCAAACTCACTCTCGAAGTATATCAAAAAAGTCAATTAGATACACATAATTAGAAAACATCTAGTTAAACTCCTAAACTCCTAAAAAAATATACTTCATCCGTGGTGTTAAGATTGTCTCATTTTTCCTTTTCGGTCCGACCAAATAAGATTATCTCACACAAAATTTGGAGAAATTTGTGTGGTTATAAATCAATCTTACTTTATTAATTCAATATAAATTACATAAATCCACATTTCTTAATCATTGTGTCGCATCCTCTTGTCTCAATGCTAGTGTGACAGACGTAACAAAAATTGAGTGATTTAATCAATAGGTCTTCCGATTACTTGTACGCGTGGGAGCCATGTGACAACCCACGTGACAAATACTTTCTTTTTCCTTTTTTCTTTTCCTTTTCTTTTTTATTTGCTTTGCTTTCCTTTCTTTCTTTCTTTCTTTCTTTCTTTCTTTCTCTCACCCTGTGACCGGGCTCTTTTCTCCTGGCTAGGTTCCTTTTGGCTTTCTTTGATTCCTTTTTCTTTGTTGTATCTTTCTTTCTTCTCCCTCCCCATTTGCTATCTTATTATCAGATTTCCGCTCGTCGGCCACTTGTTCTCTGGTGAGCTTGTCTGCTGCCATCTTCACCACTCGACTTCAAATTTCATTGTTCGTTCGATCTTCACTTTCATTTTGAAATTTTTAGTTTATCTATTGCAGTAGATGGAGTTTTTAATTTGCTCAAAAAAAGACAAAATAGATTTTTTTTTTATAAAATTAGGGTATGCTTAAAGAATTTCCCAAATACTGCTAGAATAATCTGCAGTTAAGAGAACCACCATTTCGCATGGCGGCTTTAGGCAAACAAAAAAATGCTACTACCAGCCCATGAATGAGGAGAAAAGGACCGTGGGTCCCATTAAAATAAAAACACATCTTTTGTTTAATATATTGTAATTTTTTATTTATGCTCTGGTTGCTATAAAAATATATTAAAGTTGTGAAATTTTATTATCTTTCATATGACATTAAATTCGTAAAATTTTATCTATAACTTTTATGATTCATGTAGTATATATATATGCTCCTTCAGTAGGTGTAAACTTTGTAGTTAAAAGGAAGCTTAGCTCAATTTTGTACCCAGTTTTGTCTTGCTCGTTTTGATGGAATTTCCCATATAATTGCCATTATTGAACGTTTTTCCTTATTGAAAATTGTGCACATTCGTCCATTTTAGCCGAATTAAACTGACCAAACGGCCCCTTATATTCTGCCAATCAGTCTATAGATGAGACACTAGCACTGTCGTTCATCATTTATACATGTTTTCCCCTTTGGATTTAGATTAGTGAACATCCAACTTTCTTCTAATTGCATTTCTTTGAATTCTTTCTCAGATTCCAGTATTATTTTGGTTTGTTATCTTGGACCAATTTCTATTCGTTGAAGAGATGTGTTATAATGCGTTCTTTATAGGCACTTTTGCACGGTCTAAGCAAGTAAGTGTGGTGTACCTGGTTGCGGTTGTGGTCAGCATTTTCTTCCAAAAATTCAGAAACGAAAAAGCGGTAGTATTGTTTTGAGAGGTGGAGAAGAGAGAACCATCCATAGAGACATGAATTAGAGTGATCAAGAACGGGTATGGTAATTATTGAACTAGATGAGAGTACGATTTTGAAAAGAGCTAACTAAATGAAAATCATACATATAAAGGATTGGTTTATTTTAATTTGTCTCCATGTTCCCTATTTTTTTTGAGGGAATATTCCCTGTTTTTTAAAACTCCGGTTTCATATGTCTACTCATGTTGTAGTATTGTTTGCTTAATGCACGAGGTGAAAATCACTAGATATATAGGTGAAAATTGCATTTCAAATAAGGAGAAACCAAAACCACACATATCATACTTCTCACTCTATATAGAGTTATGAACTCATCATATTATTAGAAAAGTTTTCTGAATGGTGAAGCATGTCCAAAAGTGACACTTAAAAAACCGCATGCAATGATCGGCCATGAGAGACGAGGAGAGTGCGGAGGGAAGATGTCAAGTTTGAAAAGGCAGAAATCCATCCCTGTTGAGTAGGATGAATTCCATCCCAAAAGAATGCCCGTTTTGGATCTTTACACACGACATATCTTTTTGTTCCATCTTCATCAACGTGCCCACACCGATATTCACTTGTTGTGCCTCTACAGCATGCTTCAGACATATTCTCAAATTGTGATTTACCTACAACCAAAAATCAAATATAT
Organism: Cuscuta epithymum; assembly: GCA_945859915.1. Classification (NCBI taxonomy): domain Eukaryota; kingdom Viridiplantae; phylum Streptophyta; class Magnoliopsida; order Solanales; family Convolvulaceae; genus Cuscuta; species Cuscuta epithymum. The sequence goes on along the minus strand of CAMAPF010000075.1, from coordinate 666,984 downwards.
ATTCACACTCTTTTACTTTCCATATATTTACTTAAAGGGAAAAGGAAGTATGGAACCATCAAATTTTGTTTAACGCTTACATGTTAAGATTCAGGGTTCCATTATAAAAGGTTAACGTGATAGGAGGAGTAGTTTAGATCTTAATATAGTGTTTAATTCTTTCAGAGATATCTGGTGTGGGACTTTAACACCCCTCCTCACGACCAGACACTTCTTCTGGATCATGCCGTCATTTTTTGTCGATTTGTCATTGTCATAAGGGGCCCACACCATTGTTATGAATCAGTTTGGCTCTGATGTCATGTTAAGATCCGGGGATCCATCCGAAAAGGTCAACTTGATAGGAGGAGTAGTTCATATCTTAATATAGTATTTAATTCTTTCAGAGATATCTGGTGTGAGACTTTAACACCCCTGCTCACGACCAGACACTTCCTCTTTACATAATGTTTTGATTCCAAAATGATGTTTCACGTGAAATTTTTTGTTAGAAGGTGAGTAAGTGTGCTTACATATATGCTTACTTATTTTTAGGATTTGAATATGAGAATATATAATAATAACTGTTAATTCGTACTTAGATTAGCAGTTAATTGTTTGACAGAGCATTTCGTTAGTAACACTATATGACAGAGTATGTATTAGTGTCATAAATAATGCATCCCTCAAATCAAGAAGTTAAAGTTTGTAAATTGTGTATATGAGTTCTTTGTTATTAATAAAACAAAGGAAAAATTGACAAGAATAATCTCATCTTTCACTGGTCTTCTCATAATAATCCCACTTTTACATAATCCCAAAATAATCTCACCTTTGCACCCCATCTTCTTTCATTGGAACCTGACCAAGTTTTTTACCTTTCTTTGAAAATCTTATATAAATAATCTCACATTTATAAAGATATAATAAAAAGAGAAATGTGAGATTATTTATATGATTTTCAAAAAAAGAATAAAAAAAACTTGGTCAGGGTCCAAAGAAAGAAGATGAGGTGCAAAGGTGTGATTACTCTGGAATTACGTAAAGGTGAGATTATTATGAGAAGACCAATGAAAGATGAGATTATTTTATCAATTTTTCCTAAAACAAAATGCATGTCCAAGCCTTTTTCTCATATCTTCGCACAAAAAGTTGAAAAGGAAGCATATACATGACATAAAGTTGAAAAGGAAGCATATACATGACATCTATATTTTGGCATTTTGCATATGATGACACATACGTACTTTACGTAGAATATACTCCCCTCCGTCCCATTTTGGTTGTCCTACTTTCCTTTTTGGGTTGTCCCAAAATGAATGTTTTGTTTCCTTTTTTGGATGAAATATGTGGTTCTTATCAATTCACTTTATTATACTCAAATCTCAACCACAACTTTTACTTTTCAACCACTTTATTAATAATCGTGCCAAATTGAAAGTGGACAACCATTATGGGACGGAGGAGTAACAGTTTTTTGGTCGTGGATCAAATAAAAACCTCGTGAAAACTCAAAATCATTACTTTTTCTCTAGTGTGATGCACTATTAGGTTCGTATATTGCACTTTTTCGCATGGATAGAAAATTCTGACTTGTTTACGAAAATGTCACTTTTATTTAGCATGGCCCGAACAAAGTTCAAAAAGTGCAACAAACCGCCCTTCAAGTGCATCACATTAGGGGAAAAATTAACGGTTTACCGTTTTCACAGTAAGAATGGTTTTGTTTGATCCGAAATCTACATTCATATTCCTAAATTTATTCAAATTTGTTCTCCTACTAATCTACTCAATGGTTTTTATCAAACATTTATGCACACACCAAAACACGGTTTTGAAACCACTACCTACATTTTCAATAAAAAGATACATATTCTAAGAACACTATGATCATAAAACAAATGTGATGAGCACTTTTTTACATACTTTGACTTTGTAAGCTCATCAATGTAATAGGCAAATGTGATGAGCACTTTTTTACATACTTTGACTTTGTAAGCTCATCAATGTAATAGGCAAAGCACATTGTACCACAAAACAAAATTGGCACATGCATTAGTTTTAGGGCATAAGCATGGATATATTTGCAAAGTACATAGAGCACACAAACTGATGTTTGTGGACTCATAAAACCATTGTGTGTGATATATATTACTCTGGAGTTATCTTTGCAAACAAATTGCAGGTTTTTTAGATGAACATAGTTTGACAAACAATAATTGTGTGTATCACAATTACACTCATGGTGTACACTAAAGTGTATACAAATGTCATTTTCCTATACTCAGTCTCATATCACAAAACAAATTTTCAAATCCCAGTGATATTTTCAAATTACTTGATCGAATGAATGCGTAAAAAACAAAACTTTTTCAAGATAAATGAATTAAAATATACCTGTGCGATTATCTTGAGTGTTTAAGGCAGACATGAATGCAGAGTAGAGATCAAGAATCACAAAGATGGGTTGATCACCAACAAGTTCATTGTTAAGTTTCTCCACAGCTTTCTTTAGCAATTCATTATGAAGCCTCGAAATTGAATTGATTGTGTCAATAGAGACATTCGGTGAATTAACGTTGGGCAAGCATCCATATGGTGGCACAGCAACCACACTTATTTTCATAACTCCCAGTTCATATATGCGTTTCAGATTCAACACCAGTTGGCTTACAATTGATTTGATAAATGACGTTAAGTCCTGCTCATAGATTTGCAGATTGTTAGAGATCATGCAACATATAGGCCCGGTCATTGTAATATTACAAAACTGAAAAAATGGTTTCACAATTGATTCATAAGAATCGATGTCATTAATGTCTTCAAATTGTACTCCAATTCCAATTAATGTCTTGTTTAGTGCAATTTCTTATAGGTAGTAATAAAATCATCAAGAAAAAGAGTCAAATACACCCTTCTACTATTGCAAATAGGTCACTCAAACCTATGTACTAAAAAAAGAGTCATATTCATCCATTTACTAAAAAAACAATCAATTAAGCCAAATTTCCTCAAGGTAACCTTTAATAGCATGTCACCCACCTTTTCTCTTTCATTATTCTTATTTTATTTTTACTTTTGCCACGTGTTCCGTCATTCCACCACTGGCACTACCCATTTTTTTTGTTTTTAGCTGCCCACTTTTTTCATAAAAAATATGTTCCCAATGGGATTCGAACTCAGGTGCACCAACAACTTGAACACCAATGATAGGGTGAATTTCCTATTATGTATGTTTGTATTTTTAACTAGTTTTATTAGTTCTAGTTGTAGAAATTACACACTTTGGGTGTAATACTTTATTTTCATTAATTATTTGTAATTTATTTAGATTAGGATTTTATTGAGCTTAGGACAGGTCAAAATCATCCCAAGAATCAAAGGATGGATCCTAAAGACCAAAGAATGTGCAAAAAGGAGAAGATCAAATGAAGATTTTGAAATTTGTTCAATACTCGGTCGAGTATTGCCAATACTCGGTCGAGTATTGGCCTGATACACTGGTCAAAATCAAATCTGGGAGCAAAAGAACGTGGCTGAATATTTGATGAAAATCCTGTCGCATACTCGGTCGAGTATTGGCAATACTCGGTCGAGTATGCCTATTTTTCACAATTTCCTGGAAATTTCCTCTCATACTCGGTCCAGTATTGCCAATACTGGATCAAGTACCGAACCCTGCCACCTCTATTTTGCTATAAATACACCCCTTTTCCTTCACATTAAGGAACCAATTCACATATACTCTTTAGCTCAGTTTAGATTAGTGTTTTCTTTATATTTTCTATCATGTTTAGTCTCCAAATGAGGAGCTAAACTCTTCCATCTTGGTTTTGCTACTTTGAAGCTTAATGAATTTGTAAGTTGTGAGTTATTCTCTTTAATCTTCTTCCTTGAATATTAATTCTTCCTTTAAATACTATTTCTATATCAATGTTGGGGAGTGTTACTAAGATGACAATTAGTTAACATCTTGACATTAGTTATAGTAATAATTATTTCTTCCTCTATGTTAATATTGGGGAGTGTTACTAAGATGACAATTAGTTAACATCTTGATATTAACTATAGTAGGATTCATCTTCTTTAATATTCTTTCTTGAGTATTAATTAATTCCTATTCATATTTCATATTAATATTTTGAACATTACTTAAAGGATCAACTAGTTTTGTTTCATATATTAATTAATACTAGAATCGGTCGATTAATACGCTTGTTATTAATTCGGTCCTTTCATGGTAGTAAACTTGGATTATTAATGCATGCATCTCATGGTTAATAATCTAAGGGGAGTTAATTATATTGATTAAACCAATAAACCGCTTGTGTTGAGGTTATCAATCTCAATCGTTTTCATCTTAAGTTTATTGCTACTATCAAGTTAATATACGGCGCTTGTTCTATATTGACTCGATAGTAAGTTTTATTAATGAACGCTTCTCGTTATTAATAACTACCCTCGATGAACTGGATATACTCCTCGATTGAGTATTCGAGAGGAAGATAGTTAAAGATATAACCGGGATCGACGAACATTTCATTAAGTGGATAAAAGCAAAGTCAAGTCTTCTTCTCATTAATTAAACTCATTTAAGTCATTCATCTTAGTGTTAATTAAATCAAATCAAATCTGAAAAACCCCCTTTGTTACTAGTTAATTAAAAAGAGAAATATTTCTTTCCCTGTGGATACGAACCTTACTTCGCTATACTACTATACGTATTAGTGTCGTATTGATATTTATTTTGAGTGCACCTCACGACAAAGTGCACGTCAATCAACTTAGCTACACAATCATTGTCTAAAAACATACTTCGTACGAAGTAGTTTATAGGAAAAAGGGTCAAATGAACCCTTCTACTATTGCAAAACGGTCCACTTAAACCCTTGTATTATGAAAAGCATCAAATAAATTCACGTACTCTCCAAAACCTATAATAGCAAGTCATCCTTCATTTTCTCTCTCATATTATTTTTTCCTTTCTTTTTTATGCATTATGCCTTAGGCCATTTATCCCAAAATTACTTCAAAAATAAGGCCATGTGAAGTGAACCCAGCTCAATTGCGAGGTACTGGATGCAAATACCAGCTCAGCTGCGTAATATTTGTGCCAACTCTTACTTCGAAATATATTTGTTCTCTTACGATTGACACTATTACTAGTATAAATAAATACACATAAATTTTTAATTAAAGTAATAACTATTCTAGTGTTGTTTTTATACTATACTAATAAACTAGGGAGTATTTGTGAAATATTCACAACATCTATCACTATTATTTATAATTTCAGTATATATTTGGTGAAAATAATACTCCGTAAATATATAGTGGAAATCCGTGAATCAATTCAACCCATAAAACTGTAGAATAATATTTAGTGAAAAAATAAAAAACATAAAATATAGTTAATTGTATATTAGATGAAATTTATGTGTTCAAAATGTATTCTCATTTAAAATTGATTTAGAATACTATCTGAACAAAGTTTTTTGAAAAGCTATACGTTTTGAATTTTGTTGAAAAACTATACGTTTTGGCACACTAATTTGTTGTTTATTCTTAATAGAATCGTAAATTTTGAACGAAAGTAATTTTTATCGTCTAAATTTTTTCTAATATATAAATAAATTTCTATGGGTCAACCCAATCAACGCTAACAAAACCGGTGAATATTTCATGAAAAATAAAATGTAAAATGTAGTTAATTATATATTAGATGAAATTTATATGGTAAAAAATTACTCTCATTGAAATTTTATAAGAGAAAATTGGGTATATGTACAAGTTTAATTACCTGTCATTAAGTTAATGTTATGTATTATCAAAAATAAAATGAATAGTCTTTTCTTGAATTACTTTCAATATTGTTTATCATTTCCGTTTCATAAATATCTAGTAAGACTACTATATCAAGTTAAAATATAGATTTTAGTTCAACATCATTGCCTCCGTATCTGTTATTCATTAGTCTAGTGCAAATTCCATACAAAATTGCTATTTGTTTTGTAAAATAGAAATGGTTGCTACCAACTTTATGTATGCTAACTTAAAAGGCTATATATCCATTTATCCCATTTTATAATTCTTATGTATGGCCAGACAGAGTCTTCTAAATAAGGCCTTATTTGACTTTTTTTGGTTAGTACGTGACCTTATTTGCCCATTTTCTCTTATACTAATAAACTACGGAGTATTTTCACATTTTTATTAATTCTTACAAAAAATGAGAGTAATTTATTATCATATAAGTTTAATCTAGGGGAATTCTTCAAATAGGACTAAATGAAACTTTATGTACAAGAATATAGGTATAACTACAGTAAAAAAACATATGGGTATAACTTTAAAATTATCAAAACGGGACTACTTTTCCAATCCTACCATGCATTTTTTTTATTACAGTTCATATTTCATTAATAAATAAAACTTAAATATAATAAAATAACTTTATTCATAATAAAATTTAAAACAAAACAAAAAACACGAAAATAATTATTAAATAGAATTAATAAAAAAAAGTAGAACAATAAAAATTACTACCTTCATTCCACTAATAATAAAACATTTTCAAAAAGTAAAAGTATCATTTTAATGGCATTTTCTGAGAGAAAATGACAATTTTTACACAGAATTACATATTTTCACTGATCAGGGGTGACATTGTTTAGAAGTGGCAATATGGCAGAGGCTGCGGAAAAGGGCTCCATATTTTATTTTATAATTTTTAATGTGTTCTATCCATTTTTTTATTTTTAATGTTTTAATTTTTTTAGGAAAAATTATTTTTTTTAGTTATTATTATTTTTTATTTTTCATTTTTTATTAGAAATAGAAATGTAATTTTTCTATTTGTACATTTAGGGATTGGTTTACTCCTATTTTAAGGCTATTTTCCTTTTTATAACATATATAATGAACTACGTTGTACCTTTTATGTTTATTTTTCATGAAATATTGAGCGGGGTTTTTTAGCATTGATCGAGTTGACTCATGACTCAATGATGTTACCATTAGTGATTCAAGCTGGCCAATGATCCAATCGGTTGCCGGGTCAATATTTGCTGGGTCAACCCGCCAAGAGCGTCGATCAATATTTTGTGAAAAAATAAACCTAAAATATAGTTAATTATATACGTAGTATTAGGTTAGATTTATATCGTCAACAGTTACCTTCATTCAAAGTTTAATAATTCTTACAAGAAAAAAAAAGAGTCAAAACATAATCTCCCTCTGTCCCCTTAATATTGGGACGGAATGAAGTGATGTGGTTTTTAATAAAAATAGAATTATGTGATTCATAATAAATTGATAAAGTGAAAAATAAAGTAAGAAAGAATTAGAGCCGCACAAAAGTTACCAAATATGGTATGAGACATATATGGGGAAATCCAAAAATGCAAAAATGGGACAATTGTAGGGGGGCGGAAGAAGTATTTTTTTAACAAAATTCAAAATGTGTTTAGAATTGGATGGAAAATATGTCAAAATAATTTATAGGAAGTATATTAAAATTATACATAATATTGATAGATGTTTGAATCTTTGACAAATACTCCTTAATTCATTAGTATAATATAATAACATCAATAAAAATAATCGTAGTTGCTATTACAATAAAAAAATTATATTAGAGAATAGTGGTGTAAGCCGTAAGGCGTTAAAGTATAAATATATTTCGAGGTGGAAATTTACACAACAGCTTTGTTGCCGAGTTGGTAAGGCATCCTAAGAGCATCTCCAACCCCAGGTGGATTGGGATTCCAACTAAGCAATTGCACTTTTGATAATCATATGTGCTCTCCAATGGTAACATCAATGGACTTCCAAGGGATGACATGGCAGAGCACATAGTCCAGCAAAGGGTCTACATTGACACCCTTGGTGCCACCCTCTGACACATTATCACCAAGCTTTTCTTTTTCTCTTTCATCAACCTTTCATAATTTATTTGCTTTACACTTCCGCACTGCAGCATGCTTCAAATGGACCGCACCCTTCTTGCTCATATTTGATTTGGACCTTCTCCATTTATTAGCCACATAAGCAACAATCCACCCTTGGGTTGGAGATGCTCTAAGTTATTTCGACTTGGTGCCGATTCGAATCCGTCTGGAGAATATTTTTTATGAAAAATTGGGAAAAGCCAGTTTTGGTTGGATGGCCTGCTAATATGCTAGAACGGAGCATTAAATGAGGCAATGAAAAAGAAAAATAAAAAATATATGAGAGAAAAGGTGACCTGCTATTATAGGTTGTCTTTAATTTGGGTTAAATGACTCTTTTTTCATAAATGGGTTTATGTGATTCTTTTTTTGTAGTACATGTGTTTAAGTGACCTATTTGCAATAGTACAAGGGTCTATTTGACGCTTTTTCCAATCATCAATGTCTTTGTAAAGCAAATGTATAGTTTTTCTGGTAAGTGTTTATGAAAACATGATATAGAATAAGAGAGTATTTACGATTGCTTCTACTTTAAAAAATTGATTTTAAAAGTAATTTTGGGAAAAGTGGTTAATAATAAAAGTTGATAGTGTATTGTTTTAGAAAAAAGTCCTTTTGATAAAGTAAAAGTTGGTATTGTTTGATAAAATAAGTATTTTTTGTGTAATAGAATAAGTGAAAAGCAGTTTAAAGCACCCCTCAACTTGCTTCTAGCTTTTAACTTTTAAGTGCTTAATTTAAACCGAAGTTGTCACTTGAAAACACCAATTTCAGCTTTTTTAAAGCCAAAAGCTGAAAAACGTTTTTTTTTTTAATTTGTTGCATACACTCCCTAGCCCCTAATTATTATACCTCACTATGACATGATACGTATAGAGCCCATTTAGTGATGCCAAAATTGGCTGATTGTGCTGAAATTTATGAAATTCTGGCAGAGGTGTTTGAATTGGCTGATTCTATTGATTTATGAAAAATTTATATTTAAAATATATTTTATTAATAAAAAATGTAAATAAAATAAAGTAAAAATTATATGTAAAAATAGTAAAATGGTCCCTACAGTAACTTCAGTCAAGAAAAAATAACTTCAACCTTACTTTTTGTTATTATTTCACAATTCAACACACCAAATAAAAAATTATGTGTTTGGTGAAAAAAATGATTGATAAGTAGAGCACATGATTTGCAAGATTGAGACAATTCTTGTGTTTAATACTCCCTCCGTATCACATATATCTTCCCACTTCCAAAGTGGGTGAGATTAAGAATAGTGAAATGGGGTATGAATTATTGAGGATATGACGGGAAGATGGTGAAATAATGTGATGGAATGAAGGATAAATCCAAAAATAAGTAGGTGTAGGGTCTGTTTGCAACAGCTTCTGCTTTTGAAAAAGTGCTTTTTTTAATGAAATGGGGAGAAGTGATTAAATAAAAGTTGATAGTGTTTGAGAAAAAAGTGATTTTGAAAAGTAAAAGTGGGTAGTGTTTGGTAAAATAAGTGCTTTTTGTGTAATAGAAAAAGTAAAAGCACTTTTGACGCGGAAGCCGAGAAAAATAAAAGTTGTAGTGTTTGGGAAAATAAGTGATTTTTTAAAGTCAAAAACTGAGAAGTGCTTTTTTAAAATCAGTTGCAAACAAACCCGTAGTAGTGTATTATTTTTTAAATTATTGAGGGTATGTTGAGAAGATTTAGAAATGAGAAGATATAAATGTTACGTCCCAAAAAGGAAAGTGGGAAGATATGAATGTTACGGAGAGAGTACGTAGTATATGGTGAATGGATAGTTGGTTACCTTTTGAGAGCCAAAATTGGAATAGTCGTTCCCGGCCGCGGAGACATGAGCAACAGAAGTGGTCTGAAGTTCATGTTTAGTGTAGACATTTTGTTCAATGAGTTGTTGGAAAGAATCTATTTGAGTGGTCATATTCGGCCCTCCAAGGTGTGTGGTGAAAACGCCCGTCCCTCCATAGGCAAAATTTAGCCCATTTTTGTGTAAATCTGTATCACCAAATTGCCATCTTCTATAGGGCACTGGAGATTTGATTCCCATATATTGAGCTGATGATCACATTTTAATAATCAGACTACTCTTCCCCACATTAGAACATGATCTCATCTAGTTTAGGATAATTGGCAAAACTAGAATGATTTGTTCAAGTCTTGTTAAGTCCGATGGTGTGTACTATGTATTTTATAAACTTGTATTTTGGCCACGGTCCAACTCGTTACCCGTGTGGGTCAACCCAATAAACCCGCAACCCGTGTTGACCGACTAGCGAATTAATCGAGTCAGAAATGACAACTCTAATCCATCACTAAGTGGGTTGAAACGAGTTACTCTACGGGTTGCCAATACTTTTTTTTATGTAAATTGACAGAAAGTAATTTGGATAATATTAATTTTGTATGTGCGCGACAAAAGCTTATCCTGAAAAATAATTCAAAATATTTGGAAGATATTGGTTGTTTAAAGACAATCATAATGACTCTACATTTTCGGATTCTAGAAATCAATTCCCTCAACAACAAAAAGGATTCTAGAAATCAAGTTTCTATCATTGTATTAAAGTAGTAATAATAATAATAACAATAATAATAAAATAAAAATAATTTCTATCATAATGACGTTTACATTCTCAATTTTGATTTTTGTCGTATTTTGAAGGAAAATGAATATGTAAACAAACTTACAAACAATTGATGTGCCTATTCTAATCATTTTTTATGTAAATTTGATGTGATGTGTTAAACAATATGATGTTTGCATGCCTCTTTAATGAGAGTGCATGTGCCTCTAACACAACTCATTCCATTGATATTGAACTTTGGATATCATTTTTGGGATTTTATTAGGGTTAAATCTAAAAGAATTGATGTGAAATATCAATTTTGAAGTGACCATAATTCCATAAAGTATAAAATTCACTTTAAAGAAACATACTCCGTATTACCAACTTCATTTAACATTGATATTCTAGAGAACACTGTTTTGAGAACGTTCTCGAATTCCAAAATAAGATTGGTGTGTTTGTTTTCCCGAAATAGAAAGTAGTTATTGGCTTGCTATCATGTTTTAGCAGACTTTAGACATGATAATATTTTTCAAACTTGAGAGTAACTAATCTTATTTAAGGAATAAAAAATGACAAATTTATTTTAGAATTTCAAAACATTTTTATTTATATTTTTGGATTTTTCCTTATTCCAATTTTTAGCAGAGTAGCTTGCATTTTTCAGCTGTTGATATCAACAAAAACGTATTTTACCAAAAAAGTACTTTAAGGAGTTTAAGGAACTTACAGATTCAACCACATGACTGCATCAAAAGTTCTCGTAATAGCTTGTTTTAATCATTTACTCCCTCTATGGATGTTTTTACTTAGACTGTAATTTGCCCCAGACCAGACCAGTCCAGACCAGACCAGACCAGTTCAGACCAGACCAGACCGGGCCAGACTTAGATAGTTATAAAAATACAAAGAAATCAGACCTTACCAGACCAGACCAGACCAGCAAATTACAGTCCAAGTAAAAACATCCTATCTCTTACCACTTGGCCAACTATGACCAACACCAGAAAATTGGAAATAATAAAATAAAAATTATTTAGTTGATATTTGATAGGATCACTGTTCTAAAAATTGCTCTAGGCGCCCGACTAGTCCTCACCTAGGTGTTAGGCGGTGGTCTGGCGTCCCGAATATTGTCTATGCGCTCCAACTAATTGGTTTGGCGCCTAGGTGAATTAGTCGGTCATCTAGGGCGCCTAGTTGACCGTCTAGAGCGTCTAAACGCTGCCTAGGGCGTCAAGATTCGTCGAACAATTTTGAAGTTTTTATTTTCTTTTTGTAAGAGATATATGTACTTTTAAGTTTAATCATGAATATGAAGAAAGATACTTGTGATAAAAACTATATATGTTTGTATATATACTTCAATTTTATTATTATTTACAATTACAATGTTTGTAGTAATATTTACAACATAATTCAATTAATTGCTTAGTTATCATATATCATTGCATGTGACAATTCTATCATTTATGCACGTTAATGTAGGTGTATATATTTTGGAAAATTCTACGGTACCTTGTGAAATTAACAAGGTACCGGTACCTTACACAGTTATTCCATTGTTTTAAATGGTTATTCATATAATGACACGACACTAAATTTAAGTTAGGTGTTAATATATTTGCATTGCCGTCCCTTTCGTTACTATCCACGGATTGCATCTCAACAAGTCATTGCAATTAAAAGTAAGAATAAAATCCAACCCACGAATTACGAATCATATTTCCTTAATTGGATAGAGCACATCGACAACCAAGGATTGCAGTTTTTTGTTGAAAAGAACCAGAAAGCTTATGCTATGTTGAGTCTGTTAAAAAATACTCTTAGAATATTAATGAATTGGAAAAATAAACATATTTGCTTGAATGGTAACAAATTCATGACTACATCTTGAAGGAAAAAAGGACCAGCCATTAGCGGAAGTAATGCTGGTTGAAGAAAAGAAAAATATCAATCGATGGAGATGTTTTGGTTTTTTACTAAATCAGATGTAATGATTAAACGATTAATAAATTCATGACTGGATTAAGCACCGATGCGCCGCTGGGGCACTGTAAAATCCAAAGAAGTTTTGCAGGTCTCAAATGCAAAAAGATTTAATCATTAGAATTAAATTAGATGCTTGGTCATTACGTAGTATTGTTTTATTTATTATACGGAGTAGGTTTTACATATCCATGTGTATTATTTTTAGTGGGCATCAAGGTAAAGGTACGGTACACTCTTAAACAACAAAGGTACCATAGAAACACCCATATATTTTTCATGCACACACAAACACGAGATACTATCATTTTACTATGTATTGATTATCATATTTAGGCAAAGATATTGATAAAAATAAAAAATTATGTGTCTCCGACTATTCTCCTCCTAGACGCCCGCCTACCCACCTAGACTAGGCGTTGGACCGACGCCCGACTAGCACCTAACGCCTTTTACAACATTGGGTAGGAGAATAAAAAATGTAAGGGAAAGAGGTAGTATGATTTTCCATTTACATTCAAATTTTGTAATCTTATCTGCTACCTCCATCCATAAATTTTCTTCTAGATTTCTTTTTTTGTCATTTCCAAAACAATCTTTAATTTTCATTTTCGACATACAATTTGTGTTTCACCGCAAATCTTACACATGCTTACCCATTTCATAATTCTATTTTTCATCCTTTCCAAAATAATCTTCAATTTTCATTTTTGGCATACAATTTGTACTTCACGAGCAAATCTCACACATACTTAATAGATCTGCACAAAAACGGGTTCGGGCCAGGCTCGGGCCAGGCTTTTTATAATTTTTTTGCCTATCATGTGTGGGCGGGCCCGGCCCGCAAAAACGGGCCTAACTCCATGTCCATACCCGCCCGTAAGAGCGGGCCAGGTAGTCCACCGGGCCTCCCGACCCGGAAAAACTTTAAAATTTTCTAAAATATATAATTTTTTTAATACTTTAAAAATAATATGACAACATTTAAAAAAAAATTAATACGCTAATAATATTTATAGGCATTTCACGACATACAAAAATAATACTTACATAAAAATAATAATGAGAATCCATATCTAAATTTAAATTTCAAGCAAAAAATATTATCTATAAATATGTATGAAGGTTAATTATATTAGTAATATAAATATACATGTGTACATGTGAATAAATAAATAAATTAGTATATATATATACACGGTAAATGTAGCGGGCCGGGCATATCGTCCCGAACGAGCCTACATCCTAACTCAAGTCCGCCCATATGTTATTGCGGGCCGGCCGGTTGTACAGATATGACGCTTAAACATTTCACTTCCCCGTAACTCTGTCACACAATACCAATATACCATCTATATTAATCATTGTGCCATGACATAAAGTGGTTGTCTAATCTGATCTAAAGATTGCGTACATAAGTCTGAATAGATTAGATACTCCCTCCGTCCCTAATAACTTTATCAAGTTTGACCGGCACGGGGATTAATAAAGTAAAAACTGTGTGGTTGAGGTTTGTGCAGAGGAGAGAGAATTAACTGGAACCACAAATTCTTTACTTAAATGGGAAAGTGGCAAAGTTAATGGGACATCCAAAAAAGGAAAGTTGGCAAAGTTATAGGGGACGGAGGAAGTATTTTCGTATATCATGCTCCGTACGTAGTATTTCGTATAGAACAATTTTAAAATCAACACCCAACTGTACAACATTAATTACTCCGTAGTACTACCTCCGTTTCTAAAAGAAAGTCACGGTTTGACTTCACGATTATTGACATTCATGTAATTTCCATGTGTAAATTTGTGTTTTTAATTAGTTTAGAGTGAGTGTTACTTCGGAAATTACACACTTTTGGTGTAATAGTTTAGTTTGTAAAATATTTGTAATATGTTTAGATTAGGTTTATTCTGAGCTCAAACAGGTCCAAGAACACTTTGGGGACCATTGGTGAACACCACAAGTGGAAGGAAAGTGCAAAAATGCAAGACAAAAAGTGGAGATTTCGTTTTTGGTCTGTACCCGGTCGGGTATGACCTATACCCGATCGGGTACCCTTCTAAAAAATCAAATCGGATCAACCCGGGAACCGAGCAACATGCGGGAAAGATTTTGGCCATGTTCGATTGTCATACCCGATCGGGTGACCGACAGACCCGATCGGGTATGACCCTATTTTTCAGTTTCTGGGCAATTTCCTAAGATACCCGATCGGGTATCCTATATACCCGATCGGGTACACAGCCCTGCAGCTCCCAAAAGCCTATAAATACACCCCATTTCCTTCCCATAAAATCACCAATTCACATATACTTCTAAGCTCAGTTTAGACAAGTTCTTTCTTTATATTTTTATCATGTTTAGTCTCCAAATGAGGAGCTAAACCCTTCCATCTTGGTTTTGCTACTTTGAAGCTTAATGAATTTGTAAGTTGTGAGTTATTATCTTTAATCTTCTTCCTTGAATATTAATTCTTTCTTTAAATACTATTTCTATATCAATGTTGGGGAGTGTTACTAAGATGACAATTAGTTAACATCTTGACATTAGTTATAGTAATAGTTATTTCTTCCTCTACGTTAATATCGGGGAGTGTTACTAAGATGACAATTAGTTAACATCTTGATATTAACTATAGTAGGATTCATCTTCTTTAATATTCTTCCTTGAGTATTAATTAATTCCTATTCATATTTCATATTAATATTTTGAACATTACTTAAAGGATCAACTAGTTTTGTTTCATATATTAATTATTACTAGAATTGGTCGATTAATACGCTTGTTATTAATTCGGTCCTTTCGCGGTAGTAAACTTGGGTTATTAATGCATGCGTTTCATGGTTAATAAACCAAGGGGAATTAATTATATTGATTAAACCAATAAACCGCTTGTGTTGAGGTTATCAATCTCAATCGTTTTCATCTTGATTTTATTGCTACTATCGAGTGAATATACGGCGCGTGTTCTATATTAACTCGGTAGTAAGTTTTATTAATGAACGCGTCTCGTTATTAATAACTACCCTCGATGAATTGGATATACTCCTCGATTGAGTATTCGAGAGGAAGATAGTTAAAGATATAACCGGGATCGACGAACATTTCATTAAGTGGATAAAAGCAAAGCCAAGTCTTCGTCTCATTAATTAAACCACATAACTCGTTCATCTTCGTATTTAAATATAATTGAAAGTTCATCAACCAAATATAAACCCCCCTTATTGTTACTTATCTATTTCTGTAAGAAGAAAAGTATTTCTTTCCCTGTGGATACGAACCTTACTACACTATACTACGTATTAGTGTCGTATTGTATTATTACTTTGAGTGCACCTCACGACAAAGTGCACGTCAAATTTGGCGCCGTTGCCGGGGAAAGGCAATTATTTTTCTTTTTATTTTGTTTTAAAAAAAAAATCAAAAAAAAATATAATTAAATAAAAATATAAAGAGTTCTTATTCTTCTATTTCTGAGCTTTGTGAAGTATATGGTAAAATATCGTTCACTGAACGAAATCACCTACCAATCAAACCCCGAAATAGAGCAAACTCTCGAGCGGTTGAAAAATAAATTCTCAAATACCGACTCGGGAGATTCATCAAGTGCTAGCTCTTATTCTAGCGAGCCTGAAGAACCAACAACTATGGCTCTCGAAACAAGAACGTTAAGGGAGCTCACAGCTCCGAACTTGAATCAACAGCCGTTATGTATTACCTTCCCTACACTCAACGAGGGTAATACATTTGAGCTAAAATCAGGGCTCATTCATCTTTTGCCATCCTTCCATGGCTCAAGGGGGGAAGATCCGAACAAACATCTGTCAGAGTTCCACATTGTATGCACGAGCATGTGCCCCAACGGAGTCACGGAGGAGCAAATCAAGCTCAGAGCTTTTCCATTCTCCTTGAAGGACACTGCAAAAGATTGGCTTTTCTATCTTCCTTCGGGAAGTATAGACACATGGGCGGCCATGAAAAAATGCTTCTTGGAAAGGTATTATCCCGCTTCCATTTCATCATCTCTAAAGAAGCAAATCAGCAACATCGAACAAGGTGATGATGAATCACTTTACGAATATTGGGAGCGCTTCAAAAAGCTTTGTGCCAGTTGCCCATACCATGGATACACGGAACAAGACCTCATCCTCTACTTCTATGATGGTCTTGCAGAACACGACAGGAGAATGGTGAATGCGGCATGCGGAGGGGGCATTGTTAACAAAACCCCTTCTCAAGCAAGAAATCTCCTCTCGGAGTTGGCGGAGAACTCTAGGCATTACAACGGAAGATCCTCAACCCGTAAAGTTGCCGCGGCGGAATCATCTTCATCTTTGGAGAGTCAAGTTGCCGGCTTGACTTCTTTAGTTAAGGATTTTCTCTTAAATCCTAGAACCCAAGAGGTCAAGGTCTGCGGCATATGCACACAACAGGGGCATCCAACCGATTCTTGCCCAAATCTCCAAGAAGAGCAAATCAATGCCTTGGGTTTTCAATCTCATCAACAAAAGAGGTACGATCCACACTCTAACACTTACAACCTCGGGTGGAGAGATCACCCGAATTTGAGATATGGGAACCCTCAAACACAACATAATCAGCCCTTTCAATAATCCTTCCCAAATCACCAAGGCCAAACCTCAAGCTCAAATATGTCCACCGAAGACATGATCCGAGCACTTGCTACAAATATTTCAACGATGCAACAAAGTGTGGCTCAATTCCAAGAAACAACGAAATCTAGCATCCAAAACCTGGAAAATCAAATGAGCCAGATCTCAATTGCGGTGAGCCGACTTGAGGCAAAAGACTCGGGTAAACTCCCATCTCAAACGGAGCAAAACCCGAGACAACATGTTAATGCAATCATGTTGAGGGATGAGCCAACATTGAAAGAGGTGCATGAGGAAGAAAAACATTCTGAAAATGGGGTTGATCGTGGAGAAGATTTTCAACCAAATGAGGGGGAACCAACGAAAACTAAATCCCCTCCACTTTCATCATATGAGCCACTTCCTCCATTCCCCGAAGCACTGAAGGACACAAGAAAGCTGAAGAATGATCGGGACCTCTACGAGACCTTCGCCGATTCTGAGGTAAACATCCCACTCTTCAAATTGATCAAAAGTGTTCCCCGTTATGCAAAGTTTTTAAAAGAACTATGCACAATAAAAAGGAAAGATAAATTGAAGGCAAAACAAGAGGTAAAGGTTAGTGAACGTGTCTCAGCAATTTTCCAGAGGAAACTCCCGGAAAAATGCAATGACCCAGGCATGTTTACTATCCCATGCAAAATTGGGGACACTTTATTTCCTAGGGCCTTGTTGGATTTAGGGGCTTCAATCAATGTTATTCCATATTCATTATACAAGTTCCTAAAACTTGGCCCTATGCATGAAACCGGGGTGGTAATCCAATTGGCAGATAGGTCTTGCACATACCCAAAGGGTGTAGTAGAGGACGTGCTAGTACAAGTTGAAAATTTGGTCTTCCCTGTTGATTTCTATATTCTTGACATGGAAGCCGATAACCAAACTACACCCATCCTTTTGGGGAGACCTTTCTTAAAAACCGCCCAAACAAAAATAGACGTGTCTAATGGTTCATTAACATTGGAGTTTGATGACCAAAAGGTAGAATTCAACATCTTTGATTCTACGAAAAAACAATTTAAAGACCAATCTCTTTGTTCTCTAAATGTTTTTGAACCACAAACACCAAACGTTTTTGTTGGAAAACAAGCCAAGGAGACCTCACTTTTTAAGGAAAGAATTAAACAAGAAAAATCTATTTTGAAAGAAGAGGCACCTAAATATGAAAGTAAATCACTTGTGTTTGAGGTGATAACAAAGAAGAAATCTCGGCCTTACTGGAAAAGGCTGAAGAAAAAGAATGAAACAGGGGATATTCACGATCCCACATAAAAACAATAAAAAAATAATAATAATGTCGTGCCGCGACGTTAACTAAAGCGCTTCTTGGGAGGCAACCCATGCTTAGGTACGCATCTTTCATCTTTTCTTTTTAAAATTTTTGTTTTTGAATATCAACTTTGAGAGAATGGGGAAAATTCTCAAAAGAAAAATGAGGGAAAACCATGTTTTGAAAGCCTGGGAAAACCTCCGATCGGTCTTCATCACTTAACCGATCGGATCCGCACTAAAAAGAGGTTAAAACTGGACAAAAACACGTCCCAGGGTAGGGTACCCGATCGGGCACCATTGCTATACCCGATCGGGCACCATTGCTATACCCGATCGGGTACGTATGAAAAGGCAGGGCTTCGAGGAAACCCGATCGAGAAGTAAGAAAATTTTCAAGAGGGTACCCGAGCGGGTACCCATAAGGCCCGATCGGGTATATTACGGAAATTTAAAATTTTTTTCCTTCGAATTAAATTCCCCGATCGAGTACCCCCAAACTCGATCGGGTGAGAACCCCTGGAGCAGAAAAAAAAAACGACGTAATACCCGGTCGGGTATTCGAGTCACCCGGTCGGGTGAATTAATCTGGAAAGCTAAAAAATCCTTTGAATTAAATTACCCGATCGGGTATATCAAACCACCCGATCGGGTACTTGAGCTTTTTACCCCAAATCAGACCCAATTCAAGTCACTTCTTCCCCAAACCCCAATGTCCGATTTCTCTCTCCCAAACCCACCATTTTTTGACCCTTTTCCTTCCATATCTCCATCATCACTCAACCAAATTCCCTCAACCCACCACCAAACACTTCCCTCACTCTCCTCTCCACATCATACACACCAATTACACCATCTCTCCCCTCCCCAAAAATCCGAAACCCTACCCCAAAAACACCAAGTCCGAATTTCAAAGCGTCAAAAGGGCATCAATGGCACCGAAGAGGGATAGGGCCGAAAGTTCAAATGCAAGGGGACAATTCAAGGCTACGAGGATGTCTGTTTCATCCCGAGTATGACGGAGACGAGCACTAGGGACAGTGCTTCGAGCTAAGTGAGGGGGAGTCACTCATTGGTACGTACTTAAGTTTGATACCTTGTAACTAACATCATTTTCTTCAAAAAAAAAAAGGAAAAGAAAAGAAATGCTAGTTAGGTTGAAAACCCAAAAATGGGCAATCTAAGCAAAAATGGCTTTAAAAAAAATGAGTGAGTGGAAAGGATGGAAAATAAAAAGAGATGCTAGGATGAAGACCTGAAAAGGCTCCTAGGCAAAATGAGAGATATGAGAGAGATATTTGTTTTTATAGGACATCATTTAATCTCTTGAACATGAAAAGAGGAGAAGAAAAGAGATGAGCATAGAAGGCCATAAAACCCAAGAAGATATTGTTCGTTGAGCTAAACATTCAATGTAAAACTCATGTTTTATCCTTGGTGGTCTTTTGCTTTTTCTTGTTGATTGTTGAACTCTTGAGGACTTGGAACTGTTAAACATTTGACTTTACTCGAGGACGAGTAAAGAAGCTAAGTGTGGGGGAGTTGACATTCATGTAATTTCCATGTGTAAATTTGTGTTTTTAATTAGTTTAGAGTGAGTGTTACTTCGGAAATTACACACTTTTGGTGTAATAGTTTAGTTTGTAAAATATTTGTAATATGTTTAGATTAGGTTTATTCTGAGCTCAAACAGGTCCAAGAACACTTTGGGGACCATTGGTGAACACCACAAGTGGAAGGAAAGTGCAAAAATGCAAGACAAAAAGTGGAGATTTCGTTTTTGGTCTGTACCCGGTCGGGTATGACCTATACCCGATCGGGTACCCTTCTAAAAAATCAAATCGGATCAACCCGGGAACCGAGCAACATGCGGGAAAGATTTTGGCCATGTTCGATTGTCATACCCGATCGGGTGACCGACAGACCCGATCGGGTATGACCCTATTTTTCAGTTTCTGGGCAATTTCCTAAGATACCCGATCGGGTATCCTATATACCCGATCGGGTACACAGCCCTGCAGCTCCCAAAAGCCTATAAATACACCCCATTTCCTTCCCATAAAATCACCAATTCACATATACTTCTAAGCTCAGTTTAGACAAGTTCTTTCTTTATATTTTTATCATGTTTAGTCTCCAAATGAGGAGCTAAACCCTTCCATCTTGGTTTTGCTACTTTGAAGCTTAATGAATTTGTAAGTTGTGAGTTATTATCTTTAATCTTCTTCCTTGAATATTAATTCTTTCTTTAAATACTATTTCTATATCAATGTTGGGGAGTGTTACTAAGATGACAATTAGTTAACATCTTGACATTAGTTATAGTAATAGTTATTTCTTCCTCTACGTTAATATCGGGGAGTGTTACTAAGATGACAATTAGTTAACATCTTGATATTAACTATAGTAGGATTCATCTTCTTTAATATTCTTCCTTGAGTATTAATTAATTCCTATTCATATTTCATATTAATATTTTGAACATTACTTAAAGGATCAACTAGTTTTGTTTCATATATTAATTATTACTAGAATTGGTCGATTAATACGCTTGTTATTAATTCGGTCCTTTCGCGGTAGTAAACTTGGGTTATTAATGCATGCGTTTCATGGTTAATAAACCAAGGGGAATTAATTATATTGATTAAACCAATAAACCGCTTGTGTTGAGGTTATCAATCTCAATCGTTTTCATCTTGATTTTATTGCTACTATCGAGTGAATATACGGCGCGTGTTCTATATTAACTCGGTAGTAAGTTTTATTAATGAACGCGTCTCGTTATTAATAACTACCCTCGATGAATTGGATATACTCCTCGATTGAGTATTCGAGAGGAAGATAGTTAAAGATATAACCGGGATCGACGAACATTTCATTAAGTGGATAAAAGCAAAGCCAAGTCTTCGTCTCATTAATTAAACCACATAACTCGTTCATCTTCGTATTTAAATATAATTGAAAGTTCATCAACCAAATATAAACCCCCCTTATTGTTACTTATCTATTTCTGTAAGAAGAAAAGTATTTCTTTCCCTGTGGATACGAACCTTACTACACTATACTACGTATTAGTGTCGTATTGTATTATTACTTTGAGTGCACCTCACGACAAAGTGCACGTCAATTATTAAGGAAATAAATTGAGTTTACTGTAGAAAACACTGTTTAGACACTGTTTGGCACTGTTTGGACACTGTTTGGCACTGTTTGGATGTAGATTTCTTTGCCAAATAAGGAAATAAGGGAAGTGTGACTTTTATTTTGGCACATCCAAAAAAGGAAAGTGTGAGGTTCTTTTAGAAAAACTTAAGACCATAAATGGATGAAGTAAAACATATAGGAGTATAATAAATAAATAAGTTGAGGGGGAAGTGAAGAAGAGTGCACCTATGAAATCAGTAAGAACGCGGCCGTCGGAGAATCTGCCGGCAGGTCTACCGGGAAAAGTGGTGCCGTAAGGTTCCTTCCAACAGTCGTCGGTATCTGGGCTGTTGCCTGTATCAGCATAGGAATCTCCGAAAACGAACAGCTTTGTAGGGGATGATGATGATACCTCAATCTTCTCGCCATTGTACACTTCTGCAACTTTAGTTTATAATATCAGTAGCGGTGGGGGAAGAAGAGGTTACTTAATGATATTACAGAGTAGAATAGAGGAAGCAATGGAAGTAGTAATGCTGAGTGATTGATTCTCCGACCTGGAAGAAGAGTCAAAAGACATAAGAAGAAGGCTGAACTCAATCTTGCTTTCTTCTCCATCTGTAAATGTTGAGTGATTGATTCCCGGACATCATATTTATTAGGGGTGGTAAATCAGTTACATTTGATAAAAAAAAAATAAAAAAATAAAAAAATAAAAATAAATAAAAAAACTCAATCAAAATCGAATCATATGTAATTCAGTAATTGGGTTTGAGCGTGGTAGTATTAACAGCTCAAATCACTTCGAAATCGCAAAAAATCGAATAAAATTGAGCCGAACTAAAATACTCCATAAATTGTTAGGATGTTTTTACTTGGATTGTAATTTGCTGGTCTGGTCTGTTTTGGTCTGAACTGGTCTAGTTTGGTAATGTCTGATCTCTTTGTACTTTTATAACTGGTCAAGTCTGGTCTGGTCGGATTTGGTCTGGTATGGGACTAATTATAGTCAAAGTAAAAATATCCTTAATCAACAACATCAAGCCTTAATCACAAGAGAATTTGGGGACTCGATGAATTGTTAATCTTTTTGGTTTAAAAATTTACACTAAAGTATAATAATTAGATAGGTAATAATTAAGTAGTTTAAAAAAATTACTAGGTAGTTTTTTTTAACGAATAACTAGGTAGTTAGGAATTAGGTTGTACAAATTCAAAAGTTAGTAATTTTGAAGTACTTTACTAATTAATAAATTATGTATTTTTATAATTATAACTCGTAATATTAAAGTATTATATGGAGTACTTCGTAACTAGTACAAGTGTACAACAAATATTTGTAGTATTCCCTCTGTCCCTAAATTTACTTCCAGCTTTCCCTTTTCGTCCGTCCCAAAAAGAACTTCACTTTCCCTTTTTGACAAAGAATTTGTGGTTCACAACATTTCTCTCTCCTCTGCACAACTCTCCACCACACAATTCTCATTTTCTTAATCACCGTGCCACTTTAATTTGGAAGAACAATCAGGGACGGAGGGAGTAATTGTTATGAGCCAACATCAAAAGCCGGCACATTCATTCACATGTAACCACATGTATATACATATGGGCCACTGCATATGGGCCTATGAACTAATGGACATCTACATAATTACATAACACTCCCCCTTAGATGTACATTACTAAATGAAAATATTACAAAAAATAATTATTCTCTTTTTACGCTTGAAAATGCTGTCTCGTTAAAAATCTTGTCGAGGAAAACTCAGTGGGACAAAACCTTGGTCAAGTGAAAAAGAGCGCAGCGCGTATGTATTCCCCCTGTTGACTGCATGCATATATACTCCCCATGTTGACTGCATCACAACGAGACTTCTGTTCAATCTGGCTAAAAGCTCTTCATTGTATTGTGTGTATGCCACACTAAAAACCTTGTTGGAAAAAACCCCTTTGGGAAATAACCAATCAAGGAAAAGAGCGCATGATATATGTAAAATGATGTGTTGTATTGACTACCTCATTAAAAGCCTTTAACTAAGAAAACCACGTGGGAAAAACATAGTAAAGGAAAAGAGTACAGTCATTGGCCTTCGGGGCATAATCTTCTGGATTGCATTTGAATTTACTCTTCTAGAGAAAAATAAAAGTCCGAATTTTATGTATCATAATATGTTATTTTAAAGTCACAACTGTCTCATTAAAACCTTTGACCAAGAAAACCTTATGGGATAAAACTTGGTTAAGGAAAAAGAGTACAGTTGCATATGGTCTTCCGGACCAATAAATTGTTCGACCTCATAAGGACCAATCAAGACATTCAGGGTACTATCTTCCGAACTAATATTAGAATCACTCTTCTAGAGTATAATAGTCTTCCGGATGTTATGAATCTTTCTTGTTCTTTGAAAACCACAAAATACCTTAAAACCTTTGACCAAGAAAATCCTTAGGGAAAAACTTGGCTAAGAAAAAGAATAAAACCTACATGGTCTTCTGGACCAATTAATTGTTTCACCTCAATTAACTCCATATAATTTGAGCTGATGAAAATCTTTAGTATACAAAATCTCCATCATTATTTATACAGATTTGATGGACATCAGTAACCAAACTCTTCGAGAGTTTCTAAGAAAAAGCAATTGTTTAAACTCATGATTTTGCAATGTGTATTTCAAGACCATCAAATTTAGTGTTAATACTCATATGCACATCAAACATTTAATAATTGAGTATTCTCAAATGGTTGTCCATACAACTTAAATGAGACATGTTTTGATCCTCCTAGGATCTCAAATTCGTATACCAACACTTCAGGTGTTCACAATATAATGACTAGATATTTATAGATTATATAATCAAACACCCAAGGGCGGATCCAAGAATATGAGATGCCCTGGGATGAATAGGTATTATACTAGACTTAAATATTAGAGGGGTGAACTAAATGTGAAAAATGAAAAAAAAAATTACACTACAAAAATTTTCTAAGTAGCCCTGGGCTGCCTAACATAGCCCGCACATAGATCCTCCCATGCAAACACCATTCAAATCAAAAGATTCTCATGTGTTGTTTCTAGGGTTGGCTAGATGTTTAAAAGCCTCCAACACCTTTATTTATACAATTTGGTTCATAGGATAATATTTGTTTACTTCAGGTAAACAAATACAAGGTTTATGAGTAATTGCAGATTCATTGCATAATGTTTTCCTCATTCAACTCTTTCTGCAGGAAAGGTTGAGAAGTAGTACGAATATAGCTCACTTTAAATTCGTTTAAATTCTAGTCATTAAATCATGTGAAAACACATAAGAAAATTGTTCACATTAGATCCTCTACAGGAGGCACTCACTACAAGTGATATTTTGACATGGTGCAAATACCTTGTTCAATCATGATATTAAATAAAATAATTTGCAACATGATAATCAGGCATAGCTCTTCTACAAAATAAATCATGTCATACGACTTATTGTACTCACTCAGGTTGTAGTTAGGCACAAACATCCATTTTATATATTTCCAGATATGCTTAATATTTACTGCATTATTTATTATATTGTTGCATTTATTCAATCAAATTCAAATTCTTTTTCAAGAATAATTCCAAATAACACATAATGTCCTTATCTAATTATTGTAGACATAAAAGAATTCATATTCATGTTGAATGTTGTGTGCACATATTTCTTTTCACCATTGTCATTCAGGGACACACAATTAATATTATAACAATGACATCCAATTTTCTTATCAACTGCCACATTTTTAGAACTTTAAACTATAATAGGAATGTATTCTCACAATCATTCAATCTCAAGTATTGTCACCCACATACACAATATCTTGATTAATGGGACGTCAGGCCCAATATAAAATATTTCCTCATCCATAAACATTGATCATAATTCACAAAATTTTAGAACTACAGGTCCATCATATTTCGTCTGACCAGACTTTATTATTATGGATTATGAATCGATAGTCTAGGAAAAATAAATCATTGACATCTATATAATAACTATGATTCAAGTTTCATCCAAGTCCTTTGTATGAGCCATAAAAGAGGAACTCAAGTTCTGTATCATATAGTTTCTATAACTTATCAGCTGCGGCATTTAACTTGTATTATCCTCTTATAGAGGCATAAGTGACTTACAGTAATAAAAATCGGTTTTATTCTATATAAACATAATGACCGTTTATCCTCTCACATATATACATGTTTCAGGCAATATAACTGTAAAATAGGATTAATATATATCGGGCTTTATGCCACATGTATATACATGCTTCAGACATTATATTATCCTTTCTTAAGACAAAGACAATTTATCTATAAAATATTCATCAATCTAATGATCTCTTACTTTCATAAAATAATACGAATCACGCCTCTAGGGATGTGTAAATAGCATAAAAGTTGTCAAATAATCAAATTTGTTTAAGAACACTACTTAAAGACTTGTCTCGAACTATTCACTTGAGTGAATTTCTTAAAATTTACCTGGACATATAATAACATATTGTCCCCTTTGGTATAAACAGCTTGTGGATATTGTCCGTTTTGGTACTTCAGGACCTCACGGCTTTAAAATGCATCCACAAGTAAGGGTTTCAAGCCTCGCTTATAAACACAAACACTCTCGTGTGTGAGCAATGTGGTAACTTTAGGTTTTTCAACACACACTCTTGTACGTTAAATTTGTGCTCTTAGAGTGACTTCTGGCACTTTGTTATAATTTCATATTTCCATTAATGAAATCTTGTTTGTTTTATCCCCCTCTCGAGTAGATTAGCTTGATTAAATCGTTATACATAATTGCATTAATTTGTGATTGTTATTTAATTATGTGGATGTCCATTAACCTTAGGCCCATATGTATTGGCCCATGTCAAATGTAACCCTAGCTCCCCTCCCCTTGTATATATACACAACAATATGAGAATGAAGAGTATGCTTTTCGGCCTTGGTTTACAACACTTTATCAGCACGAGCTCTAGGCTTTCACAAAAAAAAAACCTCACTTTTTTTCACGACCCTGCGCATCACGAAGAAATTTGGAACGCAGGAATCGTGTCGTCATCTTCGAATTTCCTTGCAACTCAAATCTTTCGGATGATTAAAGGGTTGGGCGATCGAGTGGCAAAAGTCATAATGATGAAGGTAGACCGCCATTAATGGTGATTGAAGCTTCAAAAATATGAAAACGAGATCAGATGTCTGCACGAGCAACGAAATCAAAACAACATCAACCTTCGGCGATGACTAGGCGGTCCGCCAAATCGGCGATCTACGGCGAACAACACCTTCGATCCACCCTATGTCAAATACCCAAATTCCAAGTATTTTGATATAAAATTTGTGTTGATATTTTTGGGTAACCTCCGTATAGAAACCAAGTTCGAGATTAATTATGTTAATGTGATAAATTTGTGACTAGAAATTCAAGTTTGGTTACATGCATATATTCTGCTATATTTTTCAATTTTGAGGTTTACTATGCATGAATATACTCCGTATATATTTGCCCTGCCAAATACTTCGTATTTCACGTCTCTTAGTTTAAAAGTTTACCATAACCAGATTGAGTGTGCTATACTCCGTATTATTTTACTTTACATGAACAAGGAATCAAGGATATACTAATCATCAAAGATTTAAACTAGTTTAGAAATAACTAATTACGATTTAGAATTTTCTTTTGCTAAAATATACTACAAATTAATGTTATTGAAGGTATAACCATTATTGGAATTTGATATGGCGATGTATTGCCGTGTTATTGACCAAATGATATATTCTACAGACTTTGACATCATGAATGAGTATATATATCCATTAAGCATAACGTCATTGAACAATGATAGTGGTTGACTGATTCCTTTTATTTTATTTATGGATATCATTATGTGGTATGCATTTGTTTGCCGAATCTTGTGTTATAGCTGAATTTTCCATATTCTATAAATATTATTCACAAGGAAGTTTGCTTATTACTAGTATTATTATTATAAAAGGAAACTGATTTTTTTAATTAAGTAAAGAATTTAATAACATTCATTAACCAATATGACATTTACATTTTCAATTAATTAAATAAAATAAATTGAATCAACATTTAATACTGATTAAGAAAAGGAGAAGTGGCATGAGAAGTTGGGTGAAAGCGTAACTCCCAACAGACTAGACCGTAAAATATTTCAGTTGAACAAACATTTTATTATAAAGGTTATGAGTGTGTTCTTTTATATTCTTGAAAAATAAACACGATATCCATGTTTCGGAAAGAGTATTTTGATCAAACTTGTACGTAGTATATATATCATAATTGTGCTCTAATTGGTGTGTTTATTTTCATAAACAAAACATCAGATTTTGTTTTCTTATTTTTAAAACATTAAATTATTATTATACTAAAAGTTCTATTTGCGGAAACAATAATTTTCCATAAGGGCACCAAGAAAAGTTTTTGATCCAACCCCCGTTTCTCGTAAATTTTGAGTTGACATAACCATACATCCCTACTCTTATAATCACACGGGCTGTGATATTGTTCATGTCAATAATGTGGTCTATCTTTAATCTCATTAATTCAATTAATTTCAATAAAGTTTAGCTAACAATATGAGCATTATATGTTTGGCTCACTGAGATTAAAAAAATAATGAGTTTAATGACATTTACTAGCCAATTAAAACGTATATTCTCACCGTATTAATTAGCCTACGGTTAGAGAAGAAAATTTACTTGCTTATTAATGACATAAATAAATTGAATTTAATTAACATAAATGTTCATCATTACTATCATTTATGTCATTTCAAACTCAATTGTACTATTTGCTAATACAATTGAACAAAATTGAGATATATATCTAATTCTTTATTAAGGAAGTACAAGTCATGTGAACTGTTTGTTCCGTATATTTTTTTTTAATATGCCTCATGATACAAGGTTACGTTTGATATCCCTCATGATTTGAATCTCACCTGAGATATCAATTAATTTTGCTTCTAACGTAGTATTTTTCTAAAGTTATTTTAAAATTTATTGTTTTCTATGACCTTAGAAGCATTTCATTGCATTAATTATGCATGATGAAAATCATTATCAATTCGTTAACATTTCATTACCTTTGTTATGCTCATTTACCTAATTGAAAAACAAATGTCATGCTACTTTGAATGAAACCAAACAAAAAGTGCTTTGGAGATTAAAGGTATGTTTTCACATATTTCTATTTATTATTAGGCCATCTTGGGGCATAATATAATTACACATATCTGATCAATTTGATTGTTGAATATTAATTGATAAGTTAATTTGACTCGTATAGCTCCAATATTTTATAAAAACAATCTGGTAAGTGATATGCTTTAAGAAAGTGCATGATTAGAAATTATGATATAAACTTCAACTATATTCGAAATATAGTTAAGTATTGCTATGAATATGCAAATTATGTCTATAAAATCACAAATTAATGAAATTATGTATACAGTGGCGGAACCAGAACGAAAACAAAGGGGAGGCTAAACTTATTATAAAATGCCAATACATAAATTGTTTTCAACTTTAAATTCTTAAAGAGTTAAACTAATCAATAACAATTTATAGCAACTATAGCAATGAGAGTAATAGGCCGTTTGACAACACTGTTTTTCGACTTATCAGGTTTATCAGCCAACTTTTTCACCAAACACGCAAAAAAAATTTCGCACGCAGAATTGTGTAATAAGCAGAAAAAGTAAGGTTGTAGTTACTTTTCTGACTGTATTGGTTGAAGTTACTGTAGATAATCATTTTAGCTATTTTTACATATAATTTTTTCTTTATTTTATTGATAAAATATATTTTAAAAATAATTTTTCTTAAATCAATCGAATCGGCCAATGCAGCCACTTCAGCCAGAACTTCATCAATTTCAACAGAAAAGGCCAAATCAACCGATTTTCTTGCCACCAAACAAGCTCTAAGTAATAAAAAAACAACACAAACAATTCCAACTTTATACCAATTCAATCAATTAATCAAATAAACTTTAAAGCAATTAAAATAATTGATCAATAAACTTGCAAACAAAATAATGTAAACCTAAAAGAAATTAATCAATTCAATTTCAAAGTAAATAATTAATTAAACATTTAAAGCGAATAAGAAATTAAAATGATTAAAAAAGACTACAATTTTAAAATTAATTATCACACTTGCACAAACAAGCAAACAGTTTGGAACTTTGGGCCAAACTAGGAAACTGCCTTCGCTAAGTGTTTTTCTGAGGAGACTAGGAGAGTGATTGAGTGAGGCCGGAGTTCGTGACGCAGGGGAAGGAACTGGCGAGGCCGCGAGGGACTGCGCGTCTGCGACGGACAATCCGGCGTCGTGAGGTCGGCGACTGGCGAGGGGGCGAGCCGCGAGGGATGAACGGCGAACGGCTGGGGGCTTGGTAGCGGACGAATCTGGACCTGGAACGCTGCGGACAGCCCCTTCGATTCTGCAAATAAGGGGATTGGGAGAAGATGGTTAAGGTTAATGCGTATACCTTAGTTTAGATCAAAACGACGTCGTTATCATTTTTCTGTGCACTTATCCAAAACGACGTCGTTGGATCATTTAATTAATTTAAAAACAGTCTGCAACCCTGCATCTCAATCCCTTGTTCGCTGCATCTCCCACCGGCCATGGAGCTGTCCCAACGAAGAAGATGAAGGGGGCGCCGACCTGTATGCCTGATCCTAATACCTAAATAATTCCGGAGAAGGGGTGGCGGCAGCACCGGCTCGCTCCCCCCTGGTTCCGCCCCTGTATGTATAGGATTTGATCAAGTTAATATACTCGAGAGGGGGAGAAAACAAACAAAATTTCATTAATAAAAATATGAAATTATAACAAAGTGCCAGAAGTCACTCTAATAGCACAAATTTGACGTACAAGAGTGTGTGTTGTGAACCTGTAGTTACCACATTGCTCACACACACACGAGAGTGTTTGTGTTTATAATCAGGGTATGAAGCCCTTACTTGTGGACGCGTTTTATAGTCATGGGGTCTTGAAGTACCAAAGCGGACAATATGTAATTACGTTATTATATGCCAAGATAAATTTTAAGAAATTCATTCAAGTGAATACGTACTTCGAGACAAGTTTGTAAGTGTTCTTTAACAAATTTGATTATTTGATTACTTATGTTACTTCAATAGTAGCATTATCTAATCCTCTTAGAATCTATATAGATTTCTAGGTGAGTGATTTGTATTATTTCTATGAAAGTAAGAGATCATTAATTGATTATTTTAGAGATAGATTACCTTTGTCCTAAAAGTTGATAATTTAGTGCCTGAAGCATATATATACATGTCATAAAGCCCGATATATATTAATCCTATTTGTAGGATATAATGCCTGGAGCATGTGTATACTTGAGAGAATTTTATAGATTAGAATTTTAATCCTATTTTAAGGGTACTAAGTATTGGAAGCACAAATTATATTTATGAACAAGTTGTGCACATAAATAATAATGATAAAATCTCAGGCATTAAGTGTAAGCTCAAAGAAGCTACTCAAACACTGTGAAGTAATAGTTTGAAAAGTGATATCATACTTATTGGGTGATAGTTTGAGACCATATCAGCGCAGTGTAAATTGTGTTTCCTTAATATCTGCCAGTAGCAAAATTCTCCTTATACTGTATTATATAAACTTGAATAATTTAAACATGTGTTGCATGAAGTTTACGATTTTTGAATAAATGACCAATTTAAGGTCAGCCCAGGTTTAAACCAAATGCCGTATAAGACATCCATTATACAAATACTTCTTAGATAAGAAAATGGCAAGACCGTCTATTCTCCCAATATTGTAAAAGTGGATCCATGGGAGTTAAGTGAACTTGAAGTTTCACGATGTGGGTTAATAATATTAAATTTGGTCTCAAGATATGCTCTCTTGAAATGTCTACATGTAATGAGTGGTATAAGACCATTTTGCCGGCTTCTATGAAATATAGTGAAGAACATAAAGTAACCCACAAAATATATCTAGCATTATAAGATGAATGTTTTGCCTGAGATAAATTGCTAGAAAGTTGCCTAAATATATGAAGAAAATGTAGTTTATATTAATTCGGCATTTGTTAATAACTAACCCCCAAAAGTTTACACGTTTAAATCAGCCAAAGTGTGCCAGTATTGAAACCCCACTATAGAAATAATGTACTTGGACCCCATAAGTGGTTCCATATGCACGTAAATCTTTGTTCAAAAACATTATGGCACATTTTCCGACATTAGGGGAGATATAACGACATAAGCATAAATATATTATGGTTGGAATGTCGGAAATATATCCCAGAAGGATTAAATGATATGAAAAGAGAAACGTGTAAAGTATGATAAGTAAACTGCCAAAGTGACTGAAATATGTGATTGCAAAGTTTGAGCTCAACCAATGCATGAAGCATGGTTAGACGGTCATTATGTGTATATAAAATAATACCGGTTTTTATTACAGTAAGTCACTACAAGAGAATGATATAAGTTAAATGCTGCAGCTGATAATTTATATGATACAGAACGTGAATTCCTCTTTTAAGGCTCATATAGAGGACTTTGATGAAACAGGAATCATAGTTATTATATTGACGTCAATGATTTATTTTTCCAAGACTATCGATTCATAATCCATGATAATAGTCTGGCCAGACAAAATATGATGGACCTGAAGTCCTAAAATTTTGTGAATTATGATATATGTTTATGGATGAGAAGATATTATATAGGGAAAATAGAAACTAATAATCCAACCTTTTAGCGGTCTTCTTTTAATAGTCCGACCTTTTTGTTATTCATGAATAATCCAACCTTTGCACCTCATCTTCATTCATTGGTCCCTGACCGGTTGATTACCTGCTATTCCAAGTTATTTTCTTATCTCTGCAAACCATTATACCATAAGTCTCACCTTGCACAAAGATAATATTTTGCAAAGATAAGAAAATAACTTGAAATAGCAAGTCATCAACCGGTCAGGGACCAGTGAATGAAGATGAGGTGCAAAGGTTGGATTATTCATGAATAACGAAAAGGTCGGACTATTAAAATAAGACCGCTAAAAGGTTGGATTATTAGTTTCCATTTTCCCCAGGGAAAATGGGGAAAATGGCAGTTATTTTCTTATCTCTGCAAACCATTATACCATAAATCACACATTTCACAAAGATAATATTTTGCAAAGATAAGAAAATAATTTGAAATAGCAGGTCATCAACCGGTCATGGACCAGTGAATGAAGATGAGGTGCAAAGGTTGGATTATTCATGAATAACGAAAAGGTGAGATTATTAAAAGAAGACCGCTAAAAGGTTGGATTATTAGTTTCCATTTTTCCTATTTTATATTGGGCCTGAAGTCCCATAGATCAAGATATTGTGCACGTGGGGTGACAATACTTGAGATTGAATGATTTTGAGACTACATTCCTAGTATAGTTTAAAGTTCTGTAAATGTGGCAGTTGATGAGAAAATTGGATGTCATTGCTATAATATCAGTTATGTGTCCCTGAAGGACAATGATGAAAAGAAATATGGGCACACAACATGCAACATGAATACGAATTCCTTTACGTCTACAATAATTAGATAAAGACATTATGTCTTAAGCTATACGTAGTAGTAAATATATTTGGAATTATTTTTGAGAAAGATTTTGAATTTGATTGAATAACTGCAACAATAAGAAATGCAGTAAATTGTAAGCATAGTTGGAAATATAAAAAGAGATGCTTATGCCTAACTACAACCTGGGTGATTATAATAAGTGTTGATGACATGATTTATTTTATAGAAGAACTATGCTTGATTAACATGGTGCAAATATTATTTTATTGAACAAGGTCTTTGCACCATGTGAAATATCACTTGTGGTGAGTGCCTCTTGTAGAGAATCTAATGTGAACAATTTTCTTATGTGTTTCACATTATTTCATGACTAGAATTTAACTTAAACTAATTTAAAGTGAGCTATATCCGTACTACTTCTCAACCTTTCCTGCAGAAAGAGTTGAATGAGGAAAACTTTATGCAATGAATTTGCAATTACTCATAAACCTTCTATTTGTTTACCTGAAGTAAACATATATTATTCTATAAACAAAATTGTATAAATAAAGGTGTTGCAGGCGCTTTTAAGCATCTAGCCAAACCTAGAAACAACACATGAGAATCTTTTGATTTGAATGGTGTTTGATTATATAATAAATAAATATCTAGTCATTACATTGTGAGCACCTGAAGTGTTTGTATACTAATTTCAAATCCTAGGAGGATCAAAACATGCCCCTTTTAAATCTTTATGGACTAATATTTGAGAATACTCAATTATTAAATGTGTGATGTGAATATGAGCATAACAATAAATTTGATGGTCTTGAGATACACATCACAAAATCATGAGTTTAGACCATTACTTCTGTTTAGAAACTCTTAAGAGTTTGGTTACTGATGTCAATCAAATTCTGTATAAATAATTATTGGGGTTTGGTATACTAAAGATTGTCATTAGCTCAAATTATATGGAGTGGATTGAGGTGAAACAATTAATTGGTCCAGAAGACCATGTGTTGTCCCTTTTTCTTAGCTAATTTTTCCCAGTGGGTTTTCTTGGCCAAAGGTTTTATGTTATTTTGTGGTTTTAAAGAATGAAGAATCATAACGCCCGGAAGACTATTATCCTCTAGAAGAGTGATTCTAATATTAGTTCAGAAGATAGTACCATGAAGGTCTAAAGTGGTCCTTATGAGATCGAACAATTTATCGGTCCGGAAGACCATATACAGCTGTACTCTTTTTCCTTAACCAAGTTTTGTCCCATAGGGTTTTTCTTGGTCAAAGGTTTTAACGAGGCAGTTTGTGACTTTGAAATAACATATTATGATACATAATAGGGATCCTACATAATATTCGGAGTATTGTTTTTCTCTAGAAGAGTAATTTCAAATGCAATCAAGAAGAGTAGGCCCCGAAGGCCGATGACTGTACTCTTTTCCTTTACTAAGTTTTTCCCGCATGGTTTTCTTAGTTAAAGGTTTTTAACGAGGCAGTCAATACAACACATCGTTTTATATATATTATATACTCTTTTCCTTGATTGGTTTTTTGCCAAAGGGTTTTTCCAACAAGGTTTTTAACGAGGCATACACATAGTACGATAATTCATTCGAGACGTTAGCAACCAGATTGGATTGAATTTTATTCAACAAGAAGACCTGAAGTGATGCAGTCAACAGGGGAGTATATGTGCGCTGCATTCTTTTTCCCTTGACCAAGGCTTTGTCCCACTGGGATTTCCTCGGCAAGGTTTTTAACGAGGCAGCATCGCCGACACATATAAAGTGAATAATGCATATTTTTGTTGTAGTGTTTTTATTTAGTAATGTACATCCAAGGGGGAATATTATGTAATTATGTGGATGTCCATTAACCTTAGGCCCATATGTATTGGCTCATGTCAAATGTAACCCTAGCTCCCCTCCCCTTGTATATATACACAGCAATATGAGAATGAAGAGTATGTTTTTCGGCCTTGGTTTACAACAGTGATTTTCTAGACATGCAATTTCTTAAAGTATTTTCTAGACATGCATAATTTGTAATTTGCGTATCCATAGCAATATTTAACTATATTTCGAATATGTTTGAAGTTTATATCATGTTTTCTAATCATGCACTCTTTAAAGTATATCACTTACTGGATTGTTTTTATAAAATATTGGAGCTATACGAGTGACATTAACTTATCAAGTAATATTCAACAATCAAATTGATCAGATATGTGTAATTATGTTATGCTCCAAAATGGCCAAATAATAAATAGAAATATATAAAACATACCTAATCTCCAAAACACTTTTTGCTTGGTTTAATTCAAAGTAGCATGACATTTGTTTTTCAATTAGGTAA
The DNA here is from genome assembly GCA_945859915.1 of Cuscuta epithymum. NCBI lineage: Eukaryota > Viridiplantae > Streptophyta > Magnoliopsida > Solanales > Convolvulaceae > Cuscuta > Cuscuta epithymum. The sequence continues at coordinate 631,473 of CAMAPF010000075.1, read as the reverse complement.
TGAAATATTAACGAATTGTTAATGATTTTCATCATGCATAATTAAGGTAATGAAATGCTTCTAAGGTCACAGAAAACAACAAATTTAAAAACAACCTTAGAAAAATACTATTTCAACGGCAAAAAATAATTGATATCTCAGATGAGATTCAAATCATGAGGGATATTAAAGGGTTTAATGCACCAAACCCCCCTGTGATTTGAAAATTCGGCGCATTAGTCCTCTGTGATTTAAAAAATGCGTCAAACCCCCCTGTGTTTTAATTAATCATGCACAGAACCCCCTTTATGAATAAATTTAACGATTTGAAAATCACTTTTCCTAATATTTTGATTGAATATGCAAATAAATATGTCAAAATCTCTTAATCATACAAAAATGTTAATCATTTTTCTTTTATTTGACAATTGAATTTGTTCACATAAGGGATTTGGCGCATGATTAATTAAAACACATGGGGGTTTGACGCATTTTTTAAATCATAGGAGGCTAATGCGCCGAATTTCCAAATCACAGGGGGTTTGGTGCATTAAACCCGATATTAAACCTTGTATCATGAGGCATAAAAAAAATTATACAGAACAAACAGTTCACATGACTTGTACGCCTTAATAGAGAATTAGATATATATCTCAATTTTGTTAGCATATAGAACAACTGAGTTTGAAATGTTATAAATGATAGTGCTTTTGAAAAAGTGCTTTTTTTAATGAAATGGAGAGAAGTGATTAAATAAAAGTTGATAGTGTTTGAGAAAAAAGTGATTTTGAAAAATAAAAGTGGGTAGTGTTTGGTAAAATAAGTGATTTTTGTGTAATAGAAAAAGTAAAAGCACTTTTGACGCGGAAGCCGAGAAAAATAAAAGTTGTAGTGTTTGGGAAAATAAGTGCTTTTTTAAAGCCAAAAGCTGAGAAGTGCTTTTTTAAAAGCAGTTGCAAACCAACCCTTAAACGTTTCAATTGACTAGTAAATGTCAGTAAATGGAAGAATTCAATTTCTTTCTTATCTTAAAATCTTATAATAGTCAATAGGAGTAAGGGCACTTTTGGTATAAAAATGTGTTGGTGTAATCATATGCTAATATAGCCTTGTACCTTACGTTGAAACCATTGTGCTCTTCTCTATTATACGAGACGTGGATCAAACGATTCTGTGAATTGACGTCAAAACTGGCGCGGGCGTATTTCATCAAACGAATACACCAGTATTCTTATTGCTCCTTAGCTTCTTGCGGTATGATGAGCTTAAACCGATTGAAACCAATCAAATCCCACTTTCTTCCATTGGCTATATGGCTCAAGGTAATATCTAATTTGATAATTTAATCCTAGGATTTTTCATGCCATTTGTTTTATGGCTGAAGAAGGGCTTCTCAATATGGTTATATTGTTTTCCTTAATATCTCCATTTATCTTCTTCAAGTTAACCTGGCCGAATTCCCAAATTGAAAAAAAAGGGTCGTTTGGCAGATTGGTGGGAAAAAAACCACTTGAGATATATTGGTAAAAAAGAAACTGATAAATTGGTCAATTTCTTTTGAGTGATAAACTTTTGATTCTCGAGTTTAGAATTCCTGACATTTCATATTTCTAAATATTGTGATACTGACATTTGCAGTCCTTTTACATGAATTTTGTCATAAAAAATGGTGGTCTAAAAATGTGAACGACCGTGTTTGATAATAGAAATTGTTTGTTAGCTCATAGCCGGTTGAATCAGCAGATTGATATTAGCGGATTTCATTAGCTTTTTTAGCTAACCGCTCTCATTAGCGGTTTGAAATAAAATGTTGGTAACATAAAATTTGCAATTAGCTTTTCAGACGTAAAATGACCATAAAAATGAATTTAAAAGTTTATATATTTAACTTAATTTTATTTCTTTGACATTTAATAAGTCTTGGAAAAAGTTTTAAAAATTATGTTTGCATTTGCTTTAAATAATTACGAACACTGTCATTTTTAAGATATGCACATTAATGCGAGCACACACATATAAATTCATATATATTTAGTATTAATATTTTAAATATGACTATTTATTAGTTTTTTTTTTTAAATCTACTTCATTTAAAAAATCTACTCCATGGTTAATTAAAACAAATGTAAATATAATTCTAAAACCTTTTCAAAGACTTATTTAATGGTCATTTTACGTCTTAACATTTAATCGCAAACAGTTAAGTTATTAACATTTTATTTCAAACGCTAATGAAAGCGGTTAGTTATAAAAGCTAATGAATTCCGCTATTATCAATATGATCCATATTATTCAACTGGCTATTAGCCAGCAGACAACTGCTATTATCAAGCACGGCTATTGACATTTTTAGTCCTCCACTTTTGATGACAAAAGCAAAGTAGAAGGACGGAAAATGTCAATTTCACAATACTTTGGATATGAAATGTCGGGAATTCTAAAGTCGAAGACCAAAAGTGTCTCACTCACAAAATATTACCCAACTTGTCACTGCGGCTACTATTTTATCACCCATATGTCTCAGGTGTTTTTTTACCAATCTGATAAACCACCCTTTCTTTTTTTGTGTACCAATTTGGTAATTTGGCCATGCCAGGTTAACCCTAAATTTTCAATTCTTAGGTTTTTAGTTTTTAAAAATCGAGAACTCCAACTCATTTTGGATTAAAGACCCATTATTATCCTACACACTTCTCATCATCATCCTGATACACCAGTACTCTTACTAAGGATGAGGTCTCAAATTCATAAAGAATGCGTTTTTAGTTGGAGTCCTTATATCACCGGGTGTATACATGGTCTTAAAAATTGAGTATTGTATACATCATATACAATTCTCTACTTGCTTCTTAATCATCATTTGTTATATGTGTTCTTATGAATCTGGGATTCTGGAGTATACACCAATGCTTCATTTTTGTGTGTAAATATATTACGTAGTAGTTTGTTGCAAAAAAATGAGGAGCCTGAGAGTTGGTTTTCATAGCACATGGGTAGAAGTGGGTTCAGAGGTGCATGTTTGTGTGTCTCCGTTTCTATATATAGGCATGAGATTTATTTTTACTCGAATGAGTTTAACTCCTATTTTGATAAAACTTACCGCAGCCAGCCAAGCAAAAACTAAAAGAAAAAATAGAACATGTATGATTGGCATAAAATCGACGATTGGATTAAAAAAACATAAGATTCGGGCAATTTGCCGAATAAAAAACTACTCGAATAGCGTTGTTAGATATCTCATATAGATTTCATCCTAATTTTTTGCTTTACATGATCTTACATATTCAAAGTAGTTGTTTATTTTACACAAATAATGTTGGGCATTAACCTTGTCGCGCAACGCGCGTCTAAAAAACTAGTATGTACTAATAAAATGCTTATCACTTGGGATGTTTTAGTCCTAAATATCTTTTATGAACTACGAGATATGAAGGTGATAATATAATTTTCGTGATCACATCATGAATATAATTTTAGTTTATAATTAAATGATTTGGATCACTTCTTAGGGAGACCTATATAAACCATAACTAGCATTGTTCATAAAATATCATTTATATTTACTCCTTCGTTCTTTTTTATTAGTCCTTCTTTCCTTTTTGGGACATTTTTTTTATTTGTCTTTCTTTCCCTTTAAGAAAAGTTTTTGAGAAAATAGCCCTACTTTTATTACTTTTACCTCACTTACTTTTTACAAACTATTTTCTCTTTCCTACTTTACCATCACTTTACTATTCTTAATACACTCTCTTTCATACTTTATCATCACTTTACTCTTTTTAATATACCATTTTTTCTACTTTATCATTTACCCTACATACTCTATACTTACCCTACTACTTTATTATTAAAACCCCTACCAAACCACTAATAAAAACAAGGGAAAATAACTTTAGATAATACCAACTATGTTCCATGAACCAAGAATAATACATACTTTAGAAATTACTTCTAATAATACCAACTATCTGAATGTAAACAAGAAATAAAATAGAGTCACTTTTCTACAAGAAATCCAGTCATTTAAGACATCAAAAACTAATATCAAATCATCAAATAATTGATATTTGGAAATACGGTCACTTATTTGATATTTTGATATTAGTTTTGATGGGTTAAATAACTGAACTTTTAGTGAAAATTTGTTATATATCACTTTTGATATATATTCAAATAGTTAGTATTATTTAAAGTTATTTCTAAAGTTTGTATTATTCTTGGTTCATGAAAGATAGTTGATATTATTTAAAGTTATTTTCCCTAAAAACAACGGAGGTAGTATATTTTAAATTAATATATCCACCGATGGAGCCAATAGATCGACACTTGTCACTTTAAACGATTTTCAAAAGGACATGTAATCTTCGAATTAATTTAGCACTTGCTATATCCAGAAATCAGAACTTATATAAATTATATCTATAATTAATCAAATAGTATATGAAGATAATTCAAATAAGCAATCAAACGAGTAAAAAAAATCCAGAATATGAACCATACAAATGGAGCACATAAATTACGGATTTGGAGTGGTATGTAAGCTCATCTATTCATTAACATAAAGAAAATTAGAGAAAGAATAAATCGGGTGATGATATGCGGGTATAGCTTGATTACTATATGAAGTGGTATGAAAACTCATCTATTTGGAGTGGTATGAAAACTCATCTATTTGATTACTTTAAAATCAAATAGTATATGAAGATAACATTTTTTTTCTAAAGCTATATCAATAATTGACAAACATAACATATTCATATGTAAAAAGACGTTCAAATGTTTTTGCAATCATATTTTGGGGTTATAGAGAACATATCATCAAACCATTCCAATATTTCTATGAAAAAAGAAAATATTAATGAAAATTGAAAAACAATTAAGGAATGCAAGTCGTTAGACGTACTTGGTGGGAGTTCTATTTGCTGGTATAGAGAGAGTTAGGGAGTGTTTGCAATTGCTTCAACTTTAAAAAAGTGATTTTCGGAAAAGTGATTAATATTAAAAGTTGGTAGTGTTTGAGAAAAATGTGATTCTGAAAAAGTAAAAGTTGGTAGTGTTTGGTAAAATAAGTACTTTTTGTGTAATAGAAAAAGTGAGATGCAGTTTAAAGTACTCTTTTACCTGCTTCCAGCTTTGAGGTTTTATAAGTGATTAATTTAAGCAGAAGCTGTCATTTAAAAACACTCTTTTCAGCTTTTTTTAAGCCAAAAGCTAAAAAGCGTTTTTTTTAAGTCATCCCAAACACTCCTTTAAATGGTCTGTTCTCAAATGCGAAACTTAAAAATAGGATGTGATAAGAAATGTTGAACCTGGAGGGAGAGAAAGCGTGCGCTCCTAGATTAATGTGTGGAGGATGGGGCATCGGCCGTTCCTAAAAATGAAGTCCACAATGATGATCCATATATTAAAAAATCTTCTCATTATATCTAATATCTCTCTAACTAAATAATCTTCTTATTTCTAAATCTTTTCATCATACTTTCAATAATTTTGAAAGTAATACATCATTACACCTATTTTTTATTTATCCTTCATTCCATCACACTAATTCATTATCTTCCTACTATATAATCATACCCTCAGTAACTAATACTACCTCCATTCCAGAAACAGGTTCTTGGGTTGACTTTCACACATTTTTAGAAAATAAATTTAATGAGGGGTAAATTTTACTGTTTCGACACTGTTTGACACTATTTTGCACTGTTTTGACGTATATAATTTGCCAAATAAGAAAAAATGGAAAGTTTATTTTGAGACATCCAAATAAGAAAATTAAAGTAGAAACTTGTTTCCGGCACGGAGTGACGGAGGGAGTATATTCTTTCACTATTCATGATCCCAATCACCTTCAAAGTGAGAAGATCCTAACATTAAAGACATTTAATGAGGTAGTACGTAGTAACAAATACAAGTAGTTTTTCTTCTGTGGGAACCAACCACCAAATGTTGCAGTCGTTAATTGGTATGCTGGAAAACCTTTATCCTCATATATCCAAGGTCGAACCATAGCCAATGTCATTTTAAAAGTAACTTGATTTTTTTTAGATTATGCGGGTATCCCCGTTTGTTTCCGTCCCGGGGCCGAGCGGTTCACCATTTTTTACCTCCGATTTTTGATATATTTACATTTCATATACGAAGTATATATGAGGTAATTGGACGATCAAGTCTTGGACCGACCCAGTTGGTCTGGTCCGATTTATTAAACTTAACTTTAAACAATGATCTTAGTTATTATATTTATGTGAAATTTACATCGTATGTGAAACTATATTTGACAACAAATCTTTTCATTTAATTTTTATATTTTAAATAATTTCATTAAAAAAAGTAGTTAATCAAACTGGATCAGCTTTACCTAAAAAAGTTAATTTAACCAAGTTTATGAGATAGCACATATATATGTGTATTAGAGATCAAATACAAATCATGTTTAATTTACTAACCTGCAAACTCAATGATACGCAACACTTTGAACTTTAATATGCAATACAAATAATGTAAAAATACACACTTTGTACTTCAATATGCAATACAAATAATGTAAATATGAAACTGCTATTTTTATGGCTTGAATAATAAACAACACTTTGAATTTCAATATACAATACAAATAATGTAAAGATGCACAGATGCAAAGTTTGTAGGTTAGCATAGGAGAACTAGTTTGTATAGGGAAAAGATCACGTGAAAAGTGTGTCTTAGGATGAGAATTGCGAAGTTTAACTAATAGAGACAATAAGGTAACTTATATAACAGAAATCATAACTTATAAATCCAACAACTCTAAGGCCTTGTTTGGCAAATGGCTTATTAGCCATTTTTTAGCTTCTTTGACTACAATTAATGAGTTTGACTAATTTAAAAAGCCAAAACTATTGTTTGGTAAATGACTTATTAAGTTATTAAGTTAGCTTATTGGACCCTACCAGCCAAAAATCAAAATGCTGCATAGCCTAGCGTTTGGATTCGGCTGCTCCAGCTTGTGCCTGTAATGCCCTTCATTTATTCTTCGTTTTTAATTCGTTTCTAATTTTCTATCCCATTAGTTAAAATATGTAGTATGATTTTTAGTTGCTTTGCATGTGTTACGTTGTAACTTCAACGTGTTATCCACAATGCGCATTACTTTCTTTGGCAAAACAATGTGCAAATTTATTAATTTTGATTAAAAACTTTTTGGCTACCAGGCATAAACATTTTATATGCACTTTCGTTTAATTTAAATGCACTTCCGTTTTTTCTGTTCTGGTCATTGGTTGAAGTAAAATGATTTATACTTTGTAATTAAATGTATGTAATATTGTTTTGATATGCAATAGCTAAAAATTATAAAATTAAACACTAATGTCCTTATATGTCTTTTTACACGCGAACAACGTACTATTCTTAAACAGTTAATTTACCAAACATTTGCAGACAAGAAGCTAACATAATCAGCCAACTAAAATAGCTAACACAACCAGCTATTGTCAATCAGCTGTCATAACCAGCTAACAGCTAACAGCTAACAGCCGATTGCCAAACAAGGCCTAAATCAAAAGTATAATTTTTTAGTGATAAATTGAGGAAGTATGAGATTACAATTGAAAATACTAGTAGTAGTTGAAAAATATTTACAAAAAAATATTTATCAAAAAGATACAGAGTATTTATTTATTTGCAAAGACAGATATGTCCTGATAAACTTTTAATGCGTTAAACAAAACTTATAAAGTCAAATGTTTAACTTTTACAAGTTTTTAAATTACTTCGCAGTTCTCAGCCTAAAAACACTTCTCACCTGATCCGCTCCCTATATATACTAGATTTCAAGCCCGTGCGATGCACGGGCAGTACATAATTTAGCCAATTGTAAATTTGATATTTTCGGAATCATATACGTAGTATGATTTAATGTGATGCAAAAACAATATAAACTCAGTCTAATATAAAATTAGTTGAATTGTCTAACTCTACCGTAATGAATTAAATCTAACAGATCGGGATAAAATGACGGAATCTCCCACATTATGAAAAAGTAAAATAAAATATACTACATATTACGTATATAACTAATAAAATAAATTAAAATTTATATGGAAAATATTTAAAATGGACTTGTACATAAACATCTCAACTAACCATAATTGTTATAAACCCGCTTTTAAAGAATTCACACAAAAGTTTCTTAATTAATTTCACATTATATTACTTCATTAAGCATCTCAAAATACTATTTTTTTTAAATATTTCTCATACAACATGGTATGAAATAAGTATTTGTAAATTTATTAGTAAGATCATACATTTTACTCATTATTTCGTCACATTGAGAATGTAAAAAAATGGATCATTTTTACAATTTACTAATTTATTTCGTCACATTGAAAACGTCATTAATAAGATATACTCACTTTGTCCCCCTTATATTGTCTCGTTTTACCTTTTCGGGAAATCCCACTAAAATTGCTTCATATCATATTTGGTAAAATTTGTGTGGCTCTAAATCATTGTTATTTATTCTTACTTTATCAATTAATATCAACCACACAAACCCACTTTTTTTAAAAAAATCGTGCCACCCTCTTCTGTCCCAATATAAGAGGAACGGAGGTAGTATCAAATTAGATTGACTTTTCAGTTCTAATTCGGTCTGAAGTAATACAGTGTGGAAGATGTCTATTATATGTATAATAATAAGAATAATAATCTTTATTATTATGATTGATGTTTGATCTGATCTTGTCTGAGACTAAAATCAGTTGAATTAAAAACATTCTAAATATATGAAGATTTCTTAATTTGGATTAGGAATCTATTACAGAAGTGAGGGAATATTTAAATTATAGTGGTAAAAATAGAGAAAGAAGTAAACATATATGAATTTCCATCCTAATAAAGGTAAAGTACTTGATCAGAAGTTTTACATGTTATCAATTTCATTTTTTAGTTAAAAAATCTTGTGGTTATAATTTCCAATTAATAAGAATGTATTAACACAATTGCAAATCTATCTAAGGCTTATAATTTTAGTCATTATCGCATTGAGTTTAGAAAACATACTAAAAAAGAGATTGAGTTCAGAAAAATAAAATATCACATTTAGGAAATGGAACACTATTATTACCTTTTTATTTTTATAAAATAACTTTGAAGAACAAAATTAATAGGAATTTGGATTATTTATCTGTTAGGTGGGGAAAACACGAATAATTCATTTCTCAATAGAATGTAAAAAGAAATAAAAGGTATAAAAAATAATTAAATAATTTATATAAAATATAGTTTATGTGTAGGGATGGCTATAAAAGTTAAGTAGTATCAAATAATTATTACAAAAATATTACGTAGTTTTTTACAATAATTATTACGTAAATTTTATGATATAATTTGATACATAATATTTTGTCCAAATATAATGTATTTGATTAATATTCTGATACTGCAAAATATATTTTGATACTTACTAATAGGTTATGTATTATATGCAATATTTTGATAAAAGGTTATGTATTATTTGCAATATTTTGATACTTACTGCAAAATAATGCATAACCTTTTATATATATTTTGATACTACAAAAATAATTAAATAATTTATTTAATTATTTGTCTATAAAAGTTACGTAGTATCAAAATATTTCAAATAATATGGAGTAAGTAAAGGTTCTCAAAAAGTTACGTAGTATCAAATAAGGTGGATTATAAAAGATTGTACAATATTTTGTTTCCATATCAATATGTAATAAAAAATAGAATGTAGTAAAAAATAAAAAGTAATTGAATAATTATTATATATGATGACATGGCAGGATTATGTGGCACATCGTATGCTCTTAAAAAGTTCCTCTTATATATATATATATATATATATATATATATATTGATTTTGTGCGCTTGCTTTACAAATCCGAGTATAAAATATGTGGGTGACCTTTTTAAAAGACAAAAGTTTGAATAGTTTTTTTAATCAAAATCCGCATTTTATACACGACCAAAGAAGAGCAATGTGCCTTTTAGAACCGGTGGGCGTAGCTCAACTGGTAGCAAGGGAGTGCCACAAGGGTTAAGTCTCGGGTTCGAATCCCGGCAACTGCGATGAGGGGTTACTATGCTGAAAATGCATAGGGCCTCTGCAAGTACCGGGGACAGAGCCCCACTCTCTATCTGTCAGATTGTGATTATACTCCAATTTACATCCTCCCATCGTGTCGTCCGGTCGGTGGTGGGGGCCCTCAGGGATGGGGTGTCATCCTTTTTACCAGAGACATTTTAGAATTTACACGCACAAAAAGTCAAAAAGTAACCTAGGCCAACTTGGGAGGTGTTCAAACCTATACTAAGAATCCCGACCCGGACCAGCCTAGTCGGCCCGAAACCCGGCGATCTGGATCAAAACCCGATCCGGTTAGTTAAAAACCCAAAAATTGTTAAAACCGAAAAACCACAGTTGACCCGGGAATACCAAGTCCGGGTCCGGACCCAAAAAAAACCTGAGAAACGAGAAACCCCGATTTTAATTATATTTCAACAAAAATTAATGTTTTTTTTTAAATTTAAGAATTTTTAAACCCATAAAATTGCAATTTCAGTAGCCTAAAGAGAAAAACTATGTAATGTATTTATATATTTATTTAAGAATGAAAATCATGCCAAATGGTATTATAAATTACAATCAAAATAACAAATATCAATATATATTTTAATAGGACCAAAATTGGATTTTGAAATAATATGAGAGTGTTTTAAATGCATAATAAGTAGGAAAAATGAACAAGATTAATCCCAACTATTAGTGATTTGTTTTAAATAATCCAAAGTATCAGTTATTTAAAAATAATCCCAACCATTGAAAAATATTCTCAAAATGCACCACTCACTCATAAATATTATAAGTCTTACGAGTTAATATAAGTTAGTGGAGTATTTTGAAAAAAATCAATAATTGAGATTATTTTGAGAAAATTGATACTTTGGATTATTTTCGTAGATCACTAATAGTTAAGATTATTCATGTTCATTTATCCCAATAAGTTTTATTATTACTTGATTATTATGAATATTAACTAAGTTGTACCATTTGGAGTTGGCAAGGAGGAACCATGGAGATCACCGTCTCTCGTTCGCAACGAAACGAGGCTAGACTTTTGGGATCAGCGTTTAGCTTTGTTATTTGATTTGTGGGTAATTGGAATGCTTGAGTTATGTGGCTGGCTGATCAGACGTGGTTCCTGGTTGAGGGTAGCCGCAAAGGCTGTGTACGTCCCCTCTTGAACCTCCGCCTCGGAGTGGCCGCCTGGCTAGGGTTTGGCAGATGACACTTCAAGGTCAGCCTGAGATTCTGAAAAAGCATTCTGTCATGATTTTGGGGAAGCAGTTTTGACTCTACTAGTTTTGGCTTTCTTTTAGTTTTTTGTGTTGGTCAATATGTTATGTTGGTTGTGTTTTTGTTTTTACTTCTATCAGATTCTGGAGTTTGGGTTGGGTGATTGAGTGTCTATTTTGATCGCTTTTGACTCATTTCTCGTTACATGATTAGCGAGTCATATTGCTTTTGGTAAGGTGATTGTTTCTGAGTCTGGTTCGAGGACGGACAATTAGAAATAAATTTTTTATCGTTTTGTTACTTGCCCAAATTCTGATTATTTAATACGTATAATCTAATTTCTTTATGATAAAAAAACTACGTAATACTTCTATTATAATTTTGTATATAATTACTATTCTTGGTCAAAAATTTCATTTTATTCACCTAATTCGAGTATCAATTTTAAATTATATTCTAATTCGTTGTTTACAACTTTGAAGATATTTTAATGTAATTTCTGAATATGAAAATTTTAATTATTAAAAATTGAATTAATTATTGATAGGGAAGATTACCTCCTATTATTGATTGACCAAAAAATGTTGACTTTGCAAAACAATTTGGGACGGAGGTTGTATATGTTTATTATTTTTATATGGTCATTTAATTGTTCAGCGGATTTTTGACATTGAGCGAGTTGATCTACTGGGTCACGGGTCAAGTTGACCCGGGTAGCTTCTCTGTCTTAGAGCCGTCAAAATAAGCCAAAATGTTGACCCGCGGGGTGACCCGTTTAAACCCATTTATTGGTGGATTTAGGTTGTGAATTTCTGACCCATTTAATTCACTGGTTTAAGTGGGTTGGCCCGCAGGCCAATATACAAACATATAGTTTTGACTTTTATTATCTTTAATATTGTTCTTTTACTACCAAAAATTTTATAATTACAATTAAAATGTTCAAATATATATTTTATGTGAAGTTTGATACTCCGTACAATATTTAGCAATTATTAGTCATGATTTATAAATAATCAATGTTTAAATAGATCTTTTTTTGGATGAAATGTAAGTACTCCGTATATTAGAAAGATCATCCTAGATGACAAAAGGTTCAGAATGTAAAACACATCCCTAGCAAAAAGGCAGCACAACAGGAAAGTGTAGGCCGCGCACAACAAAAGCAACAACAACATCAAAACTTTACAAGTTCATGAGGATAAATACTACTCCCTCCGTCCCGCTATGATTGTCCCGTTTTACCTTTTCGGTCTGTCCCACTAAGATTGTCTCATACCTTATTTGGTAAAATTTGTGTGGTTCTAAATCATTCTTACTTTATTCTTACTTTATCAATTCAATATCAACCACATAGACCCATTTTTATTAATAAGCGTGCCACCTTCTCTTGTCCCAAACTTAGGGGGGCGGGAGTAGTATAAAGGATCTCATAAACAATGTACCGGATCCTAGCAAAAATATCATCTTCATTTGGGATTAAGCCATCAAAGCACGTAGCATTACGGGTCCTCCAAAGCCAATAGATGGAATAGCAGAAAGCAATCCTAGCCGCCTTTAAATAGATCTTTACTTTATATAATGAGTATTTTTGTTACATACCCTCAAATAGTTTTCAAATTCTCGTATAACTAGTACTCCGTATTTAATATTTTTTTTTAATTAAACTTAACAAGTATTGAGTTATTAGTATATATTTTGATTTCTTAAATTTCCCTTATTACTAGTTACTAATATAAATATATACTTCAGGGTAATTATTTTTAAACAATCTTTTGTCATATTTTTTACATTGGCCCGCGGGACAACCCGTTTAACCATCAGGTTAGGTGGGTCGGGTAAGGATTGTAAAAATTCTGACCGTCACTAAACGGGTTGGCCCGACCCAACCCACATAAAGTATAAACCATCACGGGTAGGGTTGGTTTGGGTCGAGTGCGCCCGTTTGATCACTAGTAAAAAAAGGATGACACCTCATCCCCAACACTGACTGGACGGCAGTAAATTGGACAGATGTAAATTGGATTATAATCACAATCTGACAAATAGAGAGTAGATTCCGTTCTCCGTACTTGCAGAGGCCCTATACATTTTTTTTAGCTGTAAGTAATAGTAAGGGGATTTGAACCCGGGATATCGCACTCCTCTCTACCATTCAGAACCTCAAATTGAAATTTCCACTGCCTTCTTCAAATCCGATCTCAGACTGTTCAAAGTGGCAAGAATGAAGCGTTTCGGTAGGTTGATATCGCAGGCCGCTCTCGGCCGTAGCCTCATTAGAACCTACGCGGCGGAAAACGGAGGTCTTCGAGCGTATTGCCGTCTTATATTCGCTCCTACTTCAACGAAAGTGATATCTTCTTTCTCCGGCTTGTCTTCTTTGAAGTCATCATCTCTTCCTTCCTCTCTGCACTTGTCTCCATGGGCAACGATCGGAGGTCAGTTTTCGAATAAATAAATAAATTCCAAGTTGAATTGAGGTTTTTTTAAGGTCTCTATGCTTTGAAGATGAACAATTGCAGTGATTTAGGGCTTCGAAATTACTTGGAAATTCCATTTCGTGAGAACTTTAACCTGTATTCATTCATTATATTAAGTTGTAAAAACTATGAAAGAGAGCTGCTTGACTGCTTCAGTTATTTAAATTTTGTTCTAGTAGCTAGTAGATGAGAAGTACTCTTTCAGTTCATATAATCCACGTAATTATTTCCTTTTTCATTGTACATGTGAAGAAGTTTACATTTTTGTGTTGGGATTGAGCTCTAATCTCTTACCACGGAACAATTTTGGTTGAAGTAAATCATAAATTTAGGTGTATAGCATGTTAAACCCAAGGCAATTCTTCCATCTGGGTAAACTAATGATACTGCCATGGACAGGCCAAAGGAGATCCATGTTCATACAAACACAGTCCACTCCCAACCCATTGTCACTAATGTTCTACCCCGGAAAGCCAGTTATGGAGACTGGAAGTTCAGATTTTCCAAATGCTCGTTCTGCAATGACTTCACCACTTGCTAAGGCTCTGTTTGGAATTGACGGTGAGCTTGTTCTCTTTATATTTGTAACCTTGGATGTCATCCTTTTCATGTTTTCAATCTTCATATTACTACTCCGTATTTACTAAAGCTGTGACTATTGTCTCCCAAAAAGGCCAACATTATACTTCGTATGTTGTTTTCCTGTAAATTGTCAAGCCTACATTAATTTATCATTCTTATGCTTGATGTGTGTCATTGGAGATTATTTTTTTACCACAGTTGACAAATGTGATCTAAGTGGTATTAGGTGTGAAATACATAGTCGTTCATGGCTAGTGTAGCGCCTAACGGGGATTATGTGAGTTGGGCATGTATTTTTATAACAACGTTACAAAGAATATCATTGTAACATGAAGTTGTAATATGTAATAGCGCTGCAGTTTGTATTACTAATCAATAATGCCGATTGCCGTGTCAAATTGCAAATTAGTTGCTGTGTTCTACTATAGATGAGGATATGTGGTAGACTGGTAGATAACCGGTGCAAAGGGACATTAATTATCAGTTTACAACTCCTAATCTCCTATATTTTAGTTAAATAACTGGGATATTGTTCTAGTAGGACAATCTGTCATAGTTTAGGCAATGACAAAGTTGTTGTATTTGAATCAGGACCGTGTGTAAAGTCATTATACGAAGTATAACTTACGATAGTATATAATATGTTAATCTCTTCGTCTCCTAAGATTCTCCCATCTTTCCTTTTTTATCCATTCTAGATTGTCTCATATCAAATTTAGTAACGATTCGATATCAACCACATAAACTGACTTTTCTTGAAAACCGCACCACCTCTGCTTGGACCTGCTTGGACCAATGTTAGGGTACGGAGGTAGTATCATTTATAATCAATACAATCAAGCAATTCAATGAAATTAATCACAAATCTGTGACAAGGAAGAGACCCTTCTGAGGTAGTTTTTAGGCCTTTTCAAGAACTGTGCTGCCACATGGCCCATATCTCAATTACCAAGTTCCCAACCGTGCTTATGACAATTGCATACCCCAAACTAATAAAAATTATATCATATACAAGTGTGAACAGTTCTTCTATGTACTAAATAGTTCTCCCTTCGTTCCGTTTTGGTTGTCCTACTTTCCTTTTTGGGTAGTCCCAAAATGAAAGTCGTGTTTCATTTTTTGGCAAGAAATATGTGATCATTATAATTTCACTTCATTTTATTCAAATCTCAACCACAACTTTTATTTGTCAACCACTTTATTAATAATTGTGCCGAACTTAAATAGGGCAACTAATATGGGAAGGAGGTAGTAATACTAATTATTTCATGCATATTTCTTACAAGTAAACTATATGGCTAATTAGCACTTCTTCACTCAGACTTCTCTCAGTCTTAGACTGGACCAGATTAAACAAGCTATACAAAACCAGCACTAAATACTACGGAGCAGTAAAATACATATAATCAAACCACTAAGGCACTAACATATCATACTAATTCAAACCAGAACATTCAAGTCTTGATGAACAGGTCCTTAAACTGACTTCATTGACAATTTTTAGTCATTATGCAGGGATAACTAGGGTATTTTTCGGATCTGATTTTGTAACCGTTACAAAATCTGATGATGCAACTTGGGACTTGCTTAAACCAGAAGTTTTTGCAGCAATAATGGATTTCTATGCATCCGGGGACCCTCTTTTTCTGGATTCGAACACTGCATCCACCATGGACACAGCTATCCGAGAAGATGATTCAGAGACTGTTGCAATGATTAAGGAACTTCTTGAGACACGTATACGCCCGGCTGTACAGGATGATGGTGGGGATATCGAGTATAGAGGGTTTGATGAAGACACTGGAATGGTCAAATTGAGGATGCAAGGAGCATGCAGTGGATGCCCTAGTTCCTCTGTTACCCTCAAGTCTGGGATTGAAAACATGCTGATGCACTATGTGCCCGAGGTTAAAGGGGTAGTACAGGAGTTCTATGAAGATGATAACACGGCCTTAACTGGAGCCTCCCATGAGTGACTTTTGCTTTTTGAGATGCATTTTTTTTGCCTTCATGTGCAGGAAAATTAGTAGGATCTTGAATTATCATCAAATTTATTTACTTGCAGGGTATCTGCCTTGTGGTGACTGATGAAAACGGCCTGTATAATAATTATTGATGATTCTTCCTTTTTCCAAAATTTAGCACGAGAGTTTTATAGGATTGCACCACCTGAAAGTCTGAAACTTGACATGTCTTTTAATGACAGACTTATGTACATAGATTATAAGATACTGAGTATATTATATACGACAGTACTCTCTATATCCCGTTACGATTGCCTTATTTTTCCATTTTGATCCTCCTATTATTATAGTCACATGAATAATTTCAATTTATAATTATTAGTTTTTACTATCAAATTGATATTAATGACATAAATTCATTTTTTAAATAATTGTACCACTGTCTCATTTATCTAACATAGGAGGCAGAGGTAGTGTTCACTATGGGTCTGTTTGGATGCCGGGCACAACTCTAGAGAACTTATTCTATAGGGAAAACTGTCAAATAGGTCCTCGAACTTTCATAAAAAAGTCAATTAAGTCCTTCTATAGGAGATTCTGTCCGGACGTCGCGATTTGGGGTGGTTTCCGGTGGAATTTTTTGATGAAATTTTTTGAGCATCGTATTCATCAAGTCTAGTTTACTCATACCAAATTTCAGCTAAAAATTCAATCAGGAACACATTCAAATTAATTCATGAAGATAACTGCGCATTTTTGCGTTCTCGAATTAATTTGAATGTGTTCCCGATCGAATTTTTAGCTAAAATTTGGTATGAGTAAACTAGACTTGATGAATAAGATACTCAAAAAATTTCATCAAAAAATTCCACCGGGAACCGCCCTAAATCGCGACCGCCGAACAGAATCTTCTATAGAAGGACTTAATTGACTTTTTTATGAAAGTTCGAGGACCTATTTGACAGTTTTCCCTATTCTATAAGACTATATCTTGATATCTTGATATCACGATGGGTGATTGAAATGTTACACTGCCACCTCATATGTTTTTTCTTTAATTTTATTTAATTTAAAAACCTCAATAACTCTTGACCTCTTGTAAATCAATATCAATATAAATACTCATCTATATAAATTTAGGTATCCTTACATTTGTCTAGCATGGAATTCGACGTTTTGTCTTTAATAGTGGTCAATTCTTAAAATTGACGGTCCAAGAAAACTCATACTACGAAGTCCGTTCCAAAAAACTTGTTCTGATTGATCTTTTTTGTTACTATATTATACTGTATTTGACTAAGAACATTTTCATTAATTTGAACAATGGAGAAAGCAATTAAGTTTAAGGTTACCAAAGTTGTGGTTTTGAATATCTGGCCTAGCGTTTTCTCACATGACTGCCGCCACATGTGGGAAACCCGAAACCCTTGAAGGGTGAGCCACCGTTTGGAGAGGAACGGCGAAGACTCTTGTCCGTCTAAGCTTAAAAAGTGGTTTATGCACTAGTATGAGTGGTGTTTTCTTCCCTAGGAATTCTTGGGTTCTTCACTTCTATCAATTTTGATAGTGGTGTTATGGATGGTTTCTTCTCAAATTAATGAGGACGAAATTTTGCTGGCAGAGGCTACGGCGTCAAGGGCTGTGAATGGGATCCGAGCGATGGAGGATGGAGATGAAGTGATGATGATTCGGGCCCCCTGAACCGCCGCCATGGAGGATCTGTGAGACTAGGGTTCCCGTCGCTGTCATGGGTCATCTGATCCATCGGTTTATCTTTTTTAATTTCATTTTATTCAAGTTTAGTTCTTATCATTTTTTTTGTTAAAATTCATGGTACTAGGTTTTTTACGATGACTGATGAGGTTTCGCCTAGATTGGATATGGTTAGTGGGGACGGATCTATTTGTTCAGTAAGAGCTGCATTAAGCTCGTCTGGTAGTTAGCGATTTGTACATCCTCTTTAGGGGTGATCGTCTCTATGTCTGATTGTAGAGCTATAAGTATTAGTTGGAAGGTGAAGGTTGTAGTCAGTGTTGATCATTTTGATATTGATGTAACGATCATGATTCTAATGATATCAATATAGACAATTTCCTCTTCAAAAAATTTGAACAATAATTTTATTTATTATACGTAATATATGACAAAGAAAATTTTCATGAATCGTGGTGTTTTCATTTTGCGAATGTAATTTAATCTAATTCCGAGTAATTATATATTGCCACCCAAACCAATTCAAATGAGACCATTATTCTTTGACGGACATGGTCCACGTTTGTTTAGGTAATAATTAAATTTTTCAAAAATTGTCGGTTTCATTAAACAGATAAATTTGATCTGGTTATACAACCTTCGAAATGGAAACTTAATCTTACTCGGACTGTTTGAAACGAGACAATCCGCTAGGGATTCTAGGTTCTTTTTTGAAAAAAAAAAAAAGCACTGCTTCTCGCAAAATAATTAGTAAGTAATACCATTAAAACAATGCTTGAATTAGTTAACAAAATATCTATCCAAAAATTCGTTAAAAATTAAATGAGTAATCACGTATATGTCTAATAAATTCGTTAATAAATCACAAAATGTATGTGAAAGTAGAATAATAAAATGAATGTGTCATGCTTCGTTATTGAGTAAGAGTACGTATTTGCTTACAAAAGAGGTTAAGAGCCCTATTTGGTAAGCACAAAAATCAGCTGATTTGGCTGATGTTGCTGAAATTTATGAAGTTCTGGCTAGAGTGGTTGCATTGGCTGATTCCGCTAATTTAAGAAAAAATTATTTTTAAAATATATTTTATTAATAAAATAAAGAAAAAATTATATGTAAAAATAACTAAAATGGTCATCTACAGTAACTTCAGCCAATACAGACAGAAAAGTAATTTCGACCTTACTTTTTCTGCTTATTACACAATTCAGCGCGCGAAAGCAAAAATTACGTGTTTGGTGTAAAAACTGACAGATAAGTTTGATAAGCCGAAAAACAGTGTTGCCAAACGGCCTCTAAATAAAATAACTTGATACATCTAGAATGGAAAATTGGATATAATAATTTAAGAGTTCATGTGGATCAGGGGCATAGCGAGCAGGGGTAACCATGTTTCTGACCCAAACTAAATTTTAAAAATGTCTAGATTTTTAGTGTAAAAATTCTGTGTAACTTTTTTTCAAAAATATTCTTTTACCGTTGCGGTGCTCCGCTCCTGATACCCATTTTTAAAACTTTAAAACCATTCTATTACTACCTCCGTCCCTGAATTTACTTCCAAAATAAAGTGGCATGCGCATTAAGAAAGTGAAAATTGTGTAGTGGAGAGTTGTGCAGAGGAAAGAGAAATGCTGTGAACCACAAATTATTTACCAAAAAGGGAAAGTGAAACTCTTTTTGGGACAGCCAAAAAGAAGTATTTTGTGGGATGGATGGAGTATTAAATTACTTAAGACCTGCCTCACCCGCTCCATTTGAGTTTCTAATACTCCCTCCGTTCTTTAATATTAGTCCTCTTAGGCTTTGGCACGGGTTTTAAGAAGAAAGTAGTAGATGTAGTGTAAAAAGTGTAATGAGTAGTGGGTAAATGAAAAAGTAGGAAAGAGAAAGGGGTAATGGTAATAAAAGTTGGGGTATAAAGGTATATTTAGAGTAAAAACTTTCCTTAAATGGAAAGGAGGACAGATAAAAAAAACGTCCCAAAAAAGAAAAAAGGACTAATTCATTCTAACCCGTCCAAACCTATATTACCCGATTCGAAATGCGATTCGTTTGCCGTTTATCCGCCCCTACTTTGACATAATCTAGAAAGGTAAAGAAAAATTATACCGAAGACAGATAAGAAAGAACAAAGTGTCCTAACAATAACTCCATATTATGGAAGCAACATTAATTAGTACATGATGATGATGGTTACAACATACCATGAGGCAACAACATATTAATCAAAGCCCCCACCCCCACCCATCCACCACATACCAATTATCAACCAACTCCACAGCGCATACACTCCACATGATCCATCACCATCATCGAGTTGGACCAGCTGCAATACCTCTACACCGTCCGATCAACCCACCCATGCCTGAGCCGTTAGATCCTGTCAAGCTTCTCAGCCTTGACGATTGGGTTAGCCTTGGCTATCGCCTCCTTCCCCAGAGCTTTGTAATCGAACGTGCAGCCGTGTTGCTCCGGGTACCTGTGGGTCCCGCAATAGGCTATCCCGCACCTGCACTTGAACCCTGTCAGCCCGATTCGCTTCCGGCAGGTCCCACATCTGCGGTGGCAGAGCCACAAAAGTAGTATCGGGATCAAAAATTAATTAAACTTAATCAAGTTTTATAATTAGAACTTAACTATATTTCTTGGGTTATGGAATATAATCTTAGGTGGGTCAATTGTTTTTTATTTCTATTTTATATTCTCTTTGAATAGATTCCAAATTGATATGATTGTTGTTTTCTTCTACTATCCACGTTCTATAATTCTTGCAACAGTTTTACTTTCACGTTTGCCAATGCACAACTTTGACTGTAATTATATTTAATTATGTATTAGTAAACATTATAAAAAGTTGATATTTTGAAAATTCACATTGATAAGAGTTCAATAACATTTTATACATAATAATTTGATTATGTATATTAGCAGAAAATTATGGTCAAAGTAAGATTTGTGAATAGTGTAAATATATATTCCTAAAAGAAATCAAAAAATTGACCGAAAGGATCACAAATTATCAAGGAATATGGATTAATTAGCATAAAACTCAAAATCCTAAAAGTGGGAGTAACTCATTGATTTCGTTCCTGGGATTTAATTTTATGGGGTTGGGGTAATATATACTTATGTAATTTTTTTGTACACAAACAATTGTATCACACTATCACTGCCAAATCCATGCGTACAAAAATGATTGAAGTGAAAGTAGGATATAATAGGAAACTTTCAAAATATAACTAACTATCATGTTTTTAATTCGAAAATATAAGTAATTACTAACATGTTTGCAAAAAATTGTCGTGTTTAAAATCTAGTATCGTCAAAATATGACAATAATTATTTCTATTTTGAGAATAAAAATAATAGTCTTATTTTACAATAGTCAAACATTTTTACCCGATATAATTAGAAGAAAATGCTAAAGGTATCCCAATTTGTACCTCAATTTGCACCCTGTCTTATTTTTGTGGCTCACAAAAGCACCTCATACAATTCATTTATTGAGTTGGACTTTTGTGAGCCACAAAAATAGATTGGGGTACAAATTGAGGTACCCTAGCTATACTAGGGTTGTAATTAGAATAGGAGAGTTAACTAAAAAAGTTTTTCATAGGGGCTATTTTGGGAGTGGGGCTAGGCGGCTAGCAGCTAGCTCCACCCATGCAGACCTGTTCGGCGTCGGGCCAGCTGGCGCAACCGCGGCTAATCCAGTCCCACCCTGCATCTCAACCTCTTTCGCCGCCGAATTTTCACAGGCCAGCAAAACAGAGGAAGAAGAAGACGGTGAAGCAGACGACGAAGAAGAAGAAGATTGGGATGATCTTTTGGCCGGGAGAGACAACGACGATCCTTCCATCACGAGGTGCGCCTCTTCCATCTGCTTCTCCTTCACGCAATGATCCTTGTAGCACTTCGAACACAGATTCAGAGTCGTGCTGCTCCCGAAAAACCCGCAATTGTTCGCGCAGAGCCGGTGCCCTCCTCCCGCCTGGTGACATTTCTGCTCCTCCGCCATTTTCGATGCTATAATCGGAACGATTACGAGATCGAATTCGAGTTTTTTCGCGAGAGCGGTTGATTTTTGGTTTTGGGGATGAAATCAAAATCAATCGCTCGGCGCAAGGAGAAGATCCGGATCGACCTGCGGCATATATGGGCAAATATTTATAACGAGGAAGATGAGATTGAGGAAGAGAGGAAATGGTAAGAGAGATGCTTACGTGAAGAATCAGAGAAGAAGAAAGATGGAGAAATAGAAGGGGGGATTAATGGTTGAGAAATGATGGCTGAAAATTTGGTGTTGGGGTGGGTGGGGTTATGATGGGGAAAGGCTCAAGAAAAGTATGCTTTGAGTTGTTAATTCAACTTTATTTTTGGTAACTTCTTTTTGTCGTTTTTTCTGGGTTATTCTTTGTTTATTGTGGTGGCTTTTATGGGTTATAAGCTCTTTTCTGGTTTTCCCCTCTCTTTCCTTTACAGTATTTGATTTAGTTATCTACTTTTTTGGGGAAACTGCTCCAAGAAGTTATGTGTTTTTTATACTCAATTTGATTATTGACCATGCAATTAAGATCCAATTAAGAATTTAGGTTAGAGTTTGGGAAAACCCATTATTGGAAAAGTAGCACTGAAATTTATTCTTTTGAATTTAGGCGGAAACGTACTTTTGAGAACTATGATATACGGAGTAAAAATGGTCAGAACATGTTTGGTAACCTTCATTTAGCTTATCAACCTTATCCATCACTCAATTTCTTTTATAACAAATGATACATTGGTGTGTTTCGAAAAACAAAGAAAATTAATTAATAAAAACTAATTAAATAAAGTGACTAAACGAAAAGCAGAAAATAGATGAAGTAGAAAGAGCCAAAGCTCGTGTTACGCACGATTTCCTTAAAACGTATTCGTTGTCTCTCGGGATGCTAGGAGCGTTGCAACGATCGTTTCCCAGGATACAATGACTAACGAGCAACCGTTTGAGCACTCAAATGATTGTTCCGGCGAACTGGAACAAGTATGAACACGGGAGGAAG
This sequence comes from Cuscuta epithymum, assembly GCA_945859915.1. Taxonomy (NCBI): domain Eukaryota; kingdom Viridiplantae; phylum Streptophyta; class Magnoliopsida; order Solanales; family Convolvulaceae; genus Cuscuta; species Cuscuta epithymum. The sequence continues at coordinate 608,408 of CAMAPF010000075.1, read as the reverse complement.
TTTTCAGAATGCTGGAGGTGTTTTTGTGAGCTAATGAAACGTGCAGTTCGTTTGTGAGAGTGTTCTTTATTGCAAACCACCTGCAACCATTTATAGGGAAGATTTGATGGTGTGTATTAATGCTGTGAATGTTGGACATCAATGCCCAGCATGGCTGGCATTGATTCGTCCAAAACGTCCACAAGAACGTTGGCATTAAGGCTCATGGACGTTGGCAGTTAATTGTTGTAATGTCAACGTGCATGGAGCAAAAATTAAAATAAGAACGTACCAGAAGAAGAAAAGTTAACGTTAGCTTTAGAAGATAGATTTTTCGGACGACATTCGTGTCCGCAGGTCACCCGCGCACGCAAGTCGTGCTTTTTGTTTTCCGATTTTGGGATTTGATTCGCACCCCCCTGCGCGCGTGGAGAGAGTCTTTACCCTACGGAATCTTAACTCCTTAAGGGGGGTTCCCTTTATAAAGGGTTCAAATTCCCTTAGGTTTTACGGTGTGGGAAAAAACCACACTAGAAACCCATCATTTTCCTAGTTTTCTCCATTCCAACGAGTGAACTTCTAGAATCAATTTCTCATTCACCCGTTATCCGTTTTGAGCGTACCTGGCGGAGTATATGGCCCAGGGACCCCCGGGCCATAGACTCCTACTTCTCCTACACAGGCCCATCAAGCCCAATATGCACTCAAAGCCCTAATATATGGCGGCCCGAGTATGAAGAAGCCCACGATACACATACAGGTGCCTTCGGCCCTATAGCCGAGGGCTCCAAATTCCACAAGGCAGCTTCATTTGAGCATACAACGCTACTGGGGGGAAAAGGCAGAAAATGGGAGCCTTCGGCTCCGAGGAGCCCTCAGCACATGGGTAGCCTTCGGCCACACAGAGCCTTCGGCTACAGCACAATCAACGAATATTCCCTTTGGGGACCGGCAACCACCGCATTTAATGCGGTGCACATGCATATGCCGGTATCACCCCGATTGAGGTGACCCTCGGCCGCTAGATTATTGACACGTGTATTCATATCGCATTTATGGCTGTTATAAATTGCAACTCCTTTCCCCTTGTAAACGAGCCCAAGATCCCAAGTTCATTTAATATACTTGGCTCTCTCTTTTGTTTGCTCTGACTTCTCTCTAGGTTATTCCCCGCAATAACCCCTCGGATAAGCTACCTCCCGGGTAGGCTATCCATCTATTTTGAATGGACGTTTGAGCAATATCAATGCCATATGTAGAATTGCTATAACATAAAGCTAAATAAAATGGTTCAAGTCTATACCAACAGTAAATAAGATTACCAACGGTTAGTGTAGTGTTGGTACAATTTAATGAGCTATTCCAACGGGCAATAAATATGTTGGTTTTGGTCTATACCGACGAAACATATACCAACACCCAAATTTCTGTGGGAATTGCATTCGCTTCCGTTGGTATAGCCAAATGATGTCTATACCAACGGTTTTATATATTTATACCAACAGTTTTCTTACCGTTGGTAAATGACAATTTGTTTGTAGTGAAGTGATCAAACCATCATTTTTTACTGAAACGCCATTTATCAAACACCTCCATAATGTGCACATCTCATTTAAAAAAAGGTGATCGCCAACTTTTCTTATAACTAACAAGATAACAAAAGCACATAACCATGCTGCAAATCATTCATTTATTGTAACATCTCATTTGTACATAGCAACAAATCAGCAAATTGATGAAAGAGATAGAGTTGTGTGTTGAAACAAACTTCTTCACTATTTGTTATTTTTTAATTGTAACACTTTTACTTCACTATTTGTCAATACATAACTTGACCGCTAGTATATTTAACTCGCTATTGATAAAATATTTGTTTTTTGAAAAGGCTATTAATAAAATACTAAAATTAGTTTTCGAAATATCAAAATAAGACAAATATAACTACATTTTCAAAAATTAAATTTCCGATTCATTAATGGGAAACGGATCAAATAAACTTTTCTACTGTTTTCAGTACATCACTTAAACTCTTCTACTTAAAAAGTATCATACAAGTACGTTTTCATTTAAAAAAAATCAATCAACTTGACCATTAAATCAGTTTTTGACTTGTACTAGCAAGTTTTATATTAAAAAAACTTTAAAGACTTTAAAAATTGTTAAAATTGGAAGGAAATTGATAAAATTGTGAAAACTAAATGTCAAAACAATTTTTTTATTCTTATTTGAATATTCTACATCTATTTAACAGGTTTTTACATTTATTATTGTATGTTTTTACATTTCTACTTTATTTTCGGTTTTTTTAATGTTTTTAAATTATTTATCTATTTTTATATTTAAGATCTTTTTATATTAGTACTACACTATTTTTCAAACTTATATGAATTTTACAAGATTTATCAATATTCATAATTTATTTTTTAAAAATAATTTGCTTTAACATATCAAAATGGCTTCATTGATTATATTTTAAAAGTAAGTGCACATAGCTTATATGATGTATTTTTTAGTAGGACTTAAGTGATGAATTGAAAATATTAGAAGGTTCTATTTGACCATTTTCCTTTCATTAATAGATAAATATGTAGTCAAAATAAAGCATGAGAATCGATTAAAATTCAATATGTTGCAATTATGTGTGACAATTATTCAATAATTTGACACACATTAATTTTTTTAGGAAACCCTTTTTTCTAAATAAACAGAACTTTATTAAAAGAGAAATGGAAAGTACACGGAAAAAAAAGAAGGAAAAAAATCATAGCAAAAAGGAAACAAACTAAACTTAGATCTGAAAAGTAATACCCAACCCATAGTATATCAGGAAAGCCCTCTGCCCTCTCAAACTGATCTTCAATCCTAAGCTAAATCTTCATAACTATGCTCGTGTTTTAGATCTAGTTCTCATAAGATGCGTTCGTTGATTCTTTTTTTTTTGTAAATTTTTTTTTAGGATGTTCAAATTCTGAGTAGGCACACAATTTTATCCCGTGACCAATAAAACTTTTTGACAAATACCTCATTTGCATTTGAATTCCAAAGATTTTTCAGTGTCGAAATGTGAACCCTTTTCTCATTCTCAGAATCTCCGATACATGATCACTAAATTCATCCCCTGAAGATATAGGGTTCGGACTACCAAAAACTCTCTCACAGTCAAAAAATTGTCGGTAGGATCTGGATTTACACCACTGATGAACACCAGAATCTAAAAGTCCTATGCCGTTATGGCCATCTTGTTCTAAGGGTCTGTTTGCAACAGCTTCTACTTTTAAAAAAGTGCTTTTTTTAATGAAATGGGGAGAAGTGATTAAGGGAGTTTTTGCGATTGCTTCTACTTTAAAAAAGTGATGTTTTAAAGTGATTTTGGAGAAAGTACTTAATAGTAAAAGTTGGTAGTGTTTGAGAAAAAAGTGATTCTGAAAAAGTAAAACTTGGTAGTGTTTGGTAAAATAAGTACTTTTTAAGTAATAGAAAAAGTGAAAAGCAGTTTAAAGCACCCTTCCACCTGCTTCCAGCTTTTAGCTTTAAAGTGATTAATTTAAGCAGAAGCTCTCATTTGAAAACACTCTTTTCAGCTTTTTTTAATCCAAAAGCTCAAAAGCACTTTTTTTAAGGAAGTGCAAACACTCCTTAAATAAAAGTTGGTAGTGTTTGAGAAAAAAGTGATTTTGAAAAGTAAAAGTTGGTAGTGTTTGGTAAAATAAGTGCTCTTTGTGTAATAGAAAAAGTAAAAGGACTTTTGACGCGGAACCGAGGAAAATAAAAGTTGTAGGGCATGTTTGGCACAACAAGCTGAAAAGATACTTTTGTGAACTTTTTAATAGCTGTTAGCTTTTAGTGACTGAAAAGATCTTAAAAATAAAAGTTGGTAGCTGTTTGATGAAAAGCTGACTGTTTGATTTAGTTCGGTTTGGTATACAAGCTGTTAGGATTAATTAATACTAAAAGTCACTAGCTTTTCTTAGATGCTACTCCCGGTAGCATCTCAAAAAAGATCTTTTAATTTTTGAAAAGCTCTTAAATATTGTCATGCCAAACACACAACTAGAAGCTTTTAGGAACTTTTTGAACAGTACAAAAGCTAGAAGTCAGAGACTTATGCCCGCCAAACATAGCCGTAGTGTTTGGGAAAATAAGTGCTTTTTTAAAGCCAAAAGCTGAGAAGTGTTTTTTTAAAAGGAGTTGCAAACCAACTCTAAAGCATTCTCTGTTTTAGAGGATTTTCCATTAATTATATGATGATCTCATGTTTAACTTTTAAATACTCAATAAATGAATTTCACTTACGTATCTCTATAATATCCACTACTTCTAAGTTCTACTCCGTAATATCTCTATAATAACCACTGAAAAGCATGAAGAGCACCCCCATCTTATAATAGCAGTTATCGAATAGCATGAAGAGCAAAGAGGGTACCCCTAGACTCAAGTAGCAGGGAACGAGGGTTATCTCTATGAAGGTGTTTGATTGCCAAGGATAAGAGAAGTCCATTGAAAATGATGGTACAGTGGTACTCATCCATACAATATGCGATGGTGCAACAAATTCAACAATGCCAAAGAAATGGGTGTCAATGTGAAAAATTCTATTTGTACACTCTCGGTTACACCCGGGCTTCACCCTATTTATTTACCATTCAAAGACAAAAAGTTCACATACACACTTTTCGATAGGATTTGTATGAGAACAAAATTTGTCTTTATGAACAAAATTTGTGTGTAAACATATCTGCACACAGACAAAAATTTATGTGCAGAAATACTTTTTGTGTGTATACAAACACCTAGTGCTTGTATACACACATTGATTTTCGTGTAAACTAATCTGACTTTTTCTGCAAAAAAACACATTGTTGAGGTTTATTCATTCAACCCTCGGGTCCAACACGTAAGCCCAAGGATTTCGAGTGGAGTGTGTATGAATAATTAGCCCAACTAACAAGTTAAAATGGATTCAGAAACAATAAGTAGTAAGTAAGTGATTAGGTATTATTAATCTGTTAATAACTCCCCAATACAATACTTTTTGCTAAAGGCTCGTCGGTCGTTCTTCTTACAAGGCAGTAGAAGTGCTGCGAGTAAGAAGACTATAAGCTAGAGTGCTAAGAATAGAAAGTTGCTAACCCTTTACAATGAAATAAATGCTGCTATTTATACTACCAATGGGCAGTTGACTATACTGACGTGAAGGATTGTGAATGGCTGGTGCTCCAACCACCAAATCTTCAGCATTAAATGCGCTTCCCGCCAGGATCTGAGTTTCCCGCCTAATTGGTGGGGACGTTCGTCCAGCTAGGGGAGGTGAGTTGCTCCTGGTGATATCGCAAAGGGCATCGGGCCGTTCTTATCCTGGCCCTTGGATGATTTGCCATGTGGACTGGGTTGCCTCCAGTGGTTATGGGCTTGACCCGGCGACGTTCGTCGCCATCCTTGTGGCCTGTGGGCCTGATTTACTGCCAACTTGTGCAGATGTTCGACGGGATGGGCTGATAAGCCAAGGTCTTGGTTACGACGTTCGTCTTTGCCAATTCCCCTGTTGACTTAGCCCACCCAGAAACCTGCATGGACGTTCGTCCGAAATGGGGGGTAAATGGGCCGGCCCCTGTTTGGGCCATTAACCCAACACACACCAATTAATGTTATTTATTATACGTAACTCAATGACTGTACACAAACATTAGTTGTCTGTATACACACAAAAAGTGTATATGCACAGACATGTCTACAGACAAATTTTGTTCATATAGACAAATTTTGTTCCTACAAACAATTTTTCTCAAAAAGTGTGTATTTGTATTCTTTTTTGTCTGCGAGAAAAGTAAATAAATATAGTGTAAGCCGAAGTATAAACCACGCACTACTAGTAGGCATGGACTCGGGCCGGGTGGCCCGACCCGGGGAACCGGCCCGACACTATTTGGAACCGGCCCGAATCGGTGGCCTGGCAAGGGACCGGTCCGGGTAGCCGGGTAGGCCCGGCCCGGGGGCTTTACGGTGCGGGCTCGGGTCACCCAAAAGACGAACCGGCCCGGCCGGCTCGGGCCCGGTTCTGGGCTTTTTTTTTGTTTTTTCAATTTTATTTTGTTTATTCTGGGTTCGGGCTGGGTGTTTTGGGGGGTGGGGGTGAGGGGGGGTCGGGGGTTAAGTAGAAAAGCCAAAAAAAACTAAGTAACCCGAGGCCCGGCCCGGCCCGTACCCGGTGGCAACCCGGGCCAGTTCCGGGCCTTCCCCCATTCCTCAAAAGCCCGACCAGGCCTAGGCCCGGCCTGGGCCCGACCCGGGTCCATGCATAACTACTAGTGTCAATATTGAGAGCTTGCCTTCTGGGCAATTGTTGGGGTTAGATATATCACCTTCTTCTCTACGCTACCTTGGAGGAGTTGGAGGTGATTTAAATATGATGGAGATCCAAATAGAAATCTATTTGGAGCCAAAAGAAGTGAAAAATTGTTGTCACAATTAATTAAACATTATTTAATATGTCAATAGTTAATAACAATCAATGATTAAGTAGAAACCTCATTAATTGTTGTAAGTTACAAATACAAATTAGAAAAGTAAGCATATATAAAGACATTACATATAAATAAAATTATTAGAAAAATATTAGAAACATTTACCTACATAATTAGTTAATAGACATTTACATACATAATAAATTTTAAAACGAAATGTTCTAACTTTAGAATATAAAAAAAAGTACTTCGTATTAAATTATATTCATCAATGATGAATTCAGATACAAATATTATTAAAAAGGAAAATGATACTACCTCAGTCCCCTAAGTTTGGGACAAAGGGGTGTGGTGTGGTTTTTAAGAAAACGTAGAATTGTGTGGTTGATATTGAATTGATAAAGTGTGAATAAATTACTCCCTCCGTCCCAATTTGTAAGATACATTTCGGTTTACGATGTTTGACTGACGATAAAGCAAATTGATCCCTGTCAACACCCAAATTAGTTCTAGAAAATAAAATTTGCATATTCAAAAACTACATTAAATCCGCTACAAAACCTGCAAAAAATAATTCAAACTTCATAAACTTTTGATATATAAAATAAAAGTTTAGGAGTTATTTATGTTGACCAAGTGAATAGTAAATGTATCTTACAATTTGGGACTGAGGGAGTAATAATGAATTCTAGCCACTCAAACATTACCTAATATGGTATGGGACAAACTTAATGGGACGGACGAAAAAGGTAAAACGGGACAAACATAGGGGGACGGAGGGAGTAGTAATTCGTACCCCCATAAAATGTGAATGAAATTGATTTGCATGTGAAATACAACAACAACAACAACATCCAAGCCTTAGTCCCAAAAGATATTGGGGTCGGCTAACATAAATCGATACATGAGATCACCGCCAAAAGGAAAAGAAAGAAAATAATTTAAAGATAAAAAGATAAGCTATTATAAAAAAGATAATGTACAAAAAGATGAATATACCTAAAAACGATAAAATAAAAAGGATAAAAGTATTCTATATATATAAGGATAAAAAGATAAAAAAAAAAACAAGCAAAAAATGAGGGGAAAAGATGATTTGCATGTGAAATATAAAGAAAATTATATGATGGAGATTTGTGCAGATCGTAGAAGGAAAAAATAATTTACCCACAAACTTAATACTTTAAATAGAAATCACCAAAGTTGCATAAATAAAGTTATCAAAGTTTAACGAGACGAGAGAGGAATTGTTATTGGTAATCGATCAGTTGCAAAATAAAATAAATATGCATTCATTTAATTCTATTACATCTATCCATAAAAAAAGATGATTTAAATAAATTTATCCATTAGTAAATAAGTAACTATATTAAAAAGAATTCAATCCTTACTAGCTAGATGCAGACAATTGAATAAGGAGAATATGATTGTATTTTATCAAATTTAACATGAATTTGAACTTAACTGAACTAGAAATTAATTATAAGGAAATAAATAGCCACTTTCACAACAATACATTGAAAAAACATAAAAGGGTCAATACATTGATAACTCACTAATAAGTAAACATAGCATGTCGATCTACAATTCATATGATTGGTCTATATCGTTATAAAAATTTCTATACTATGATACCCACTAATAATTTATGTGGCTGATATTGAATTGATAAAATGAGAGTAAAGTAGGAATGATTTAGAATCATACCAACGTTACCAAATTTGGTATAAAACAATCTTAATGAGAAAAACTAAAAAGGAAAAATGAGACAATTTTAGTGGGACGGATGAAGTAGTATCATACATGGACTCTAATTTATTTTTATATCATATTTTTATACAATAACTATGTATATACACATTTCTCATGAATTATTTTAAAATAAATTATTTCATCTTTTATATCCGTGCAACGCACGGGTGGATTGACTAGTGTCAGATTATGCTTTCAACGTGTCGGTAGTTGTGACGTTGTGTTATTGCTACCTATATCCCATTCTCCCTGGATACCATATGAAATTGTTAAATGTTAAGCGTCAAGGTACAAGAAAGATATCATTCAAAGGTCTTTTAGAAACATCACAAGATGAAGTACACAAGCAATGGTAGTTTTGGGTAACTAACCAAGCCTTCTCACCTTAGGTAGAGAAGGTATTTGGCTATGCTGTTGATGTTGACCATTTTTATTCTCCAAAGACGTTTTTTATTGCAAAGTTATGACTCTTATATAGCTATTACAAGAACTACTCAAGATCGAAGACGAAATCAAAGTCTGAATTAAGGACTGTAAAGACTAATACGAAAGCCATTAGGGAACAAAGATAAGGCAACATGTGTTGTGTGTTGAGCCCCTCCATTACTGCAAGCGGCACGGATCCTTCTCATTCACGAATGGTCCATAGCATCCACATTCAGCTTTCTATCAATGCTTGAGAATGTCTGATAGAATGCCTTAAAGTGTTTGTATGCATTATCAATATCTTCCTTTCCGCATATCTCTCGTACACTTCATTATGACAACAAAGAGGGGATGTTAGATAATAGTCCATACAAGAGGATCATCAGGATGAAGTGAGCAGTAACGCAAAAAAAAAAACATAAAACCTATTTGGTATACTTTTCAAGTGATAATGTAAGATTAATTTCATCAGCTAATATTTTGGCACACTGAATTGGGGAATGTGGCAATGAGATTCAAAATTGGATAGAAGAGAATCCATTACTAATCTTTTCATTGATGGATATCCAATCCATCAATTATGTTATGTCTGTTTATGTGAATAAGATTGAGCAATCCATACAGTGACACAGAAAAAAATCAAAACATTACTCTAAAAAATTCAATGAGCCCTAACGTGGTCCAACGGATTAAAAAAAATAAAGTAATGGTCACTAACATCCCGTGTAATGCAAACAGATGGATTGGATCTAATCCATTAGTATTAATTTTCTTTTTTGATCCACCGATGGGTTTACCTATGGATGGACCAGATTGATGATGGGTAAAAGTAGATTTTTTCTCAACCCCTGCCTGGATGGCTGGATATTACAGTACCATGCACCTTTGCCAAGTTATTGTAACACAGAATAGTACCTAGGGAAGTGCATGCTCATTTGTCTAACCACTCAAATACAAGAGGAGACCAGCAAATTATACTTCTGGTTCCTAATATATTATTATACATCAAATGACAAAAAATGGTACCTATGCATGGATAGCTGAGCAATGCCGCAATCAACAGTGCGAATACCAACCCGTGAAGCAAGTATGGGACCTATAGTTGATCCACACCCCATATCATTCCTCGCCACGAAATCCTGCAATGGAATAATAAGATCTATTTTTTGTTAGTTGAAGAAGACACTTGCTATAAATAAAAGAAAAAATAAGTGATGACTACTCAGTATATATGAGTTCCACTTTACCCCTTGCTTCCTAGTTCCTACCCCCAGAGTCCTATACAATTTTATCAGGCCAGAAAACAATTATGGAGGACAATCATTTAATCAAAGATGACTGGTTGAAGACACGAAAGGTGTGTTTGGTTCCCAAAAATTGTTAGGGAAAGGAAAAAAAATGATAGTCACTTTCCTGTGTTTGGATTGCCTCAGAAAAGGAAATATGATTAATATGTTTAAAAGTTTACGTACGTTTGGATTTTGTAGTCTTTATACAATAGAAATATATAAACACAATGATTGTAAACATATATCAATAATAAGTTTATTGAGGTTGAACCAGTGTTTTATTCCCCGCAATCTATGCTTCATTCTTTCCAAATTTCTCCTACACTTCCTCCTTATTTTCTATCCCTAGCATTTTCCCGATTTCCAAATAGTCCTTAGACTGATTGCTATCACCTGAGTGGGAAGGTTGTGGATTCTCGCAACTTCTTTGAAAAGAAGAGATGTAACTCCACTTGTTGCATATCGCTGATTTGCATTGTGCTTTATAACAAGACCTTTCTGTAAATCTGGATGGTGGTGCTCTTCATGCTTTTCAGTAAAATTTGGATGAACTCCGTGAGCCATGTCAGCAGACACTAGATGAAAAGTATTTGACAATAAGCTTTCTTTATGTCATACAGATTAAAATTATGAAAGAAGCTTTACTTGATGCGAACAATGAAGCTATACAGTATAACAAGTGAAACCTGGAAAAAAACAATTACTTTGCATGTAAAGTGCGATGTCTAAAATATCACATACCCACTAATTCTTATTCTTGAGATGGATTGTACACAGTTCCAAATGAATTCTGTGTAGTCCTAAAGATTATTCTATCAGCTAATTAAGTGCGTTGTTTATAAGAATACTTGATAACTGCAGGATAAACTGTCATATTCAATGTCTACATCAGTATCTATATTTTATGAGGAAGGAGGACTATGATGAAAATATGAAATGAGCTTCTTTCCTTTGAAGCATTTTTATGATTTCACTTCAGGGGTCCAGACCAAGGACCCGCAGCAGCGTAAATAGTAGATCAAAGCAATAATTGTCCATATTGCAACACATGGTATCATTCGAACTACTCTTAATTCTTCATATCATCAACCAATGAGCTTAGAGATATCAATACAACTAAGGAGTAAGGTAAGCTAACTCTTACCAAGAAAGGAATCGCGGATTGAACGAGCAAAGGTAGATTCTCCAACAGAATGATGACCTAAGCAATCAGTTATTCGTCTCATGGCCTCAAACATAGTTGGTGCTCCAGCTCCTTGATATGAATCTGATCCCACCTACAGCATATTGTGATAAGAAAATCATCATAGCATAAAACCAACATAAAACGCCACCTTACATAAGATATTCCATTATTGGATCATGAATTTTAAAATAATAACTTACCTCTTCATTATCAAAAAGTGCTACCATTCGGATTTTGTGCTCATTTACCAAATCTTCAAGAGAAGAGCATGAATCTACAAGAGCCCTCAATGAGCAAAAACTTGACGCAAGATTATCTAGTCTTCCAGAGAATATGAATTCGTTATTTGCACCTCCAAGGCAGCTGGGTTGGGTATCACAAATATTTAACTCAATACTGGCTATATCACCAACCTTACAGCCCAATTCGTCAGACAAGATCTGAAACAGCCAACGTGATAAGCCATGTTCTTTAAATGCAGTTCATAATATCACTATAATTTCTTTGCATGAATCGAGTAAAAAAGATTACTCAAGATCGATTGAAGCAAGTAATACTGTTAAACTATAATATAATCTATAAGTTCTGCATATTACTTAAAGATGGGAGTTTTCCGAATTCGTTATTCTAAAGCATTGTGTTTGCAAAAAAAGCAGCAAATGAGATGGAAAACTATACTTTAGCCATACAATTTTACCAAGTAATATGTCAAGACACAAGAAGATAAGGAGTCTATTATGCCATTGCAGTTACAATTACAGTGGAATATTGGTGTGTCATAGAATTCTAGCAAAACCAGGAAGCAATTGGATTACTTTAACATGCAACTCAACTACATTACATATGACGAGCTACCATGGTCAGCTTGGTCTAATGATATGTTAATATGTAAGTAAGATCTGCATCATCATGCAATCCATTTATGAGATTCTGGTAGATCTCCTATATAATATGAAGTGCAACTTGAGAAAGTTGATAGAGACATTACTATACCGAAGAGAGGAGATAAATACTTCAGCAAAGTATATTCTAGAAGGAAGTAGAGTTAGTTAGTAGTCAAAGTTTGTTACTAGCTAATAACTGTCTTCGGTTAGCTGGAAATTGTGAGTAGTCTGAGTTACTATAATATGAAGAGGGGTACATGAACCTGCAGAAGAAGTTGATGGTGCACATCTTTTGAGGATGATGCATTAGTTTTTCCTGAAGTCTTATCAGAAACACTCTCAGGGTTTGTTGCTAACAGTGGCACCAGGTGAGTCTCAAGATTCGGCTTGAATCCATCCTGATTCACATTGCTAAATACCCATATAGGAGAAAATAAGCGAAGAGAAAGGGAGGAACCCAGGAAAAATTCTGAAAATAAAATGAAGATATGAATATTAAAATGGCAAGAAATATAGTCCCTCTGTCCCACAAAGAGTACAGTACAATTTTTATTTGAGATATGAACGGTCACTTATACCCCTAGAACTTATTTACCATAGTTGGTAATTGACTAAAACCGCTTGCCGCTTGCATTTACAGGAACTTTTCTTTAGCATGAAAGTTGACTTCCAAAACCATCTTTGGGACAAAAGAGTTCTTGACAAGAGACACTTTTTGAGACAGAGAGAGACTCAGTGAGTATTAAATTCCCTTAAGCCAAAAAAAATTCCAATAACAGCTAAGCTTTCACATATAACCACAAACCGGTTTAGATGAATAGCTAAAGTTGGTACTCGCAAGAGAGGTCGCTTCACTTTGACAAGCCTATGCAAGAAGGAACCATCATCTGCTCTTAAAATGACCCTCCCGGCTACAGTAAGATCTCTATCAAACCAAGTATGCCATAAACCGCCACCATACGTTTGCACATTGACCATAAGGTAGCCAGATTTGTATGATGCTGAAATTGGCTTCAGCTTCATACATGGGCTATCGGTATGTGCTGCAATTATATGAAATCCATTTCCAACTGAATACCTGCAGGACTAATGTGTGTTTCATTAATCTAGAGGCATAAAAGTTAATGATTATCTAATTTAAAAAAATCAGAAACTATTACCTAAGGCTTTGTTTGGTACAACTTTTTCATTTTGTTTTTTAATTTGCTTTTTAGAAAACTAAAAAAAAATCTGAAAACCCGAAAGGTCGTTTTCAGTTTTTTGTTGACAGATACCAAAATACCATGATTGCTATGAGTCCAATTGCTTTTTAATACATTTTACAACCTATAATGTGCATCTATTAAATTTGACCTGAAAACTGTAGTGGTGCAGCTGCACCAAACAAGCCCTAACTTAAGGATAAAAAATGCATTCTTTGAACATGGAATAAATAAAAAAAACAAAGTTATTTTCCCTCAAAAAAAGTTATTTCAAGATATACAGATAAACTAATGTAGAACATGAGAAAAGAACAAAGGACATATTTATATTGCAAATGGAAGAAACTACATTTCCTGTGTGCGATAGAGGAAAGTGACAAACTGGTGTTTGATAAAGAGGAAAGTCACACTACCCAACTAGAAGAAACTGATATTTGCTCACTTTTTCCCAATGGCAAAGGCAACCAGAGAGGACATATTCCGAGTAAAGAAGTAGCGTTCACCGGCCTTGAGGTCCCACTCCTCATTCTCATTTAACAAATGGAACCCAGCAGCAATTAGTTGTCTCTTTGCTTCCGCTATAAAAAATAAACCATTATCATCATCATCATTACCTTAATCTCAACAGATTAGAGTCAGTGGGATGAATTTTATAGTATTAACTAGTTTATTTAACAAAAAAAATGCTTATTTAACAATCAATGCTATTGGTTTGAAATACTGTTAAAAATGTTCACTTGCCATGACCTATTGTCTCTTAAAAAGGGCTCTTGAAGTGTGGCTAAAAAGGTACTCTATTTAAGAATGGTTTTAATGTTTTACGCTTCTAAATAATTAAAGAGGCACATGATGCCATTATTGTTAATCAGGATCACTTTATAATGGTCTAGAAGCAACTCCATTTTCCTCATAATACCACGCATAGAAGTGTATGAAAAGAGGAACTCGAATGAGGTAACAGAGCTGCTACAAAATACAATCTCAATTCTCAACAGTATTATCTTAGTTAATCAGTACACAGCAATTTCCTTATCCAGGCTCACAATCTCACAGTATACAAAGAAATTAAAAATCTTTATATCATACCTGTAGCATGGAATTGAGTCCATGACTCATTGAGGTAATCCAGAAGGTCACCAACTATGGATGAACTCGATTCAGAAGTCACCAAAGCCTGAATTGAAAACAAATGTCATAAAGAACAAATCTCAGTAAGTAATTGTGTATAACACTATTTATAAACAGAGAGAGATGTGAGGAACTGACTTCCGGAACTGCGTCAGATAAGGGGGGGCACTGTGGCGTAGTGCTGGAGAATATGTGGAGGTGTGCGGAGCGGATTTTGGCGTTCACGGGGGAGAAAAGCCTCAAGGAGTGACGCAATCCAGATATGAGTATCGGCGATTTGTTGATCGGAGAGGGATACAGGAGGTGTAAACGTGCGGCAGCTGCAGCCATTTAGCCGGGAAGCAGGCTTGCCACTTCTGCAACGGCAACTGGAAAGAAAAATAATTAATTCTGGATTTTAAGAAAAACTAGTATACTAGGAAATAATTTACATAATGTATGCTAGGCAAAAAAAAAAAAAAAAAATTTACATAATGTATGTATAAATGTACTAGAAATTTGATCGCGCCTTGCGCAAGTGTGTCATATGCCTAATGCCCAAATTTATTTAATTTTTTGGGAATTTTCTAGCACCGTTTGTAAATGAATTTTAGCATGTATAGATATAAAATGTGTTACATGTTCTATATTTTAGTGAAGCTGCACATAGTTAATAAGTTTCAAACTAATTTTTTTGTGACTTGTGATTTGAGAATGACATAAAAGCACAATCGTGCCCAAGTTGTCTGGCCAAAGGTGGTATGGCCTTAAAAATCTAGGAGGTGTTTACTTCACTGCTAAAGTCACAGTTAGGTTAGTAAGACAGGTGAAGTAAACACGCACACTGCTTAAAAAGCCGCTTACTAACCGAAAGAGGTGCTTAAAGTGCCGCTTATTAAGCATACCACCCCCCATGTATTAATTAAGCGGCACTTTAAGCTTTTTCAGTTTCCGAATTTACCCCTGCCCTTAACCTATTGTTATCCCTGCCCCACCTCGACCCCAACCCCACCCTACCCCGACCCCACCCTACCCTTACCCCACCTACCCTGACCCTACCCCCGACCCCACCCCACCTACCCTACCCCACCCCGACCCCCACCCCTACCCCACCTACCCTACCCCACCCCGACCCCACCCCCTACCCTACCTAACCGACCCCCACCATACCCTTACCTACCCCGACCCTACCCCTACCTACCCAACCCCCCCTACAACTACCCCAACCCCACCCTACCCCTACCTTACCTGTCCGACCCCACCCTACACGTACCCCCCACCTTACCCCTACCCTACCCCATTACCAGACACCCCCTACCCTACCTAACAGACCCCCACCCTACCCTTACCCACCTACACTACCCTTACCCCGACCCCACCCTACCCTTACCCCACCTACCCTACCCCTACTCGACCCCACCTTACCCCTACCCCTACCCTGACCCAACCCAACCCTACCCCGTCCTACCCCTACCCGACCCCACCCTACCACTACCCTACCTACCCAATCCCACCCCTACCCTACTTACCCGACCACACACCTACCTTTACCCTACCTACCCCTTACCCACATACCCGACCCCACCCTACCCTATCGGACCCTTCCCCTACCCTACCCCGCCTCAACCCCCACCCTACCTACCCGAACCCACCCTACCACTACCCTACCTACCCAACCCCACCCTTACCCTACCTACCTGATATTCGTGTAATTTTCGATTGTATGTTTGTATTTTTAACTAGTTTTTATTAGTTGTAGTTGTGGAAATTACTTTTGGTGTAATATTTTATTTTCATTTTTATTTGTAATTTGTTTAGATTAGGATTATTCTGAGCTAAACAGGTCAAAGATCATCGAAGGGATCAAGATTGGACCTTAAAAGATCAAGGAAAGTGCAAGGAGACAAGAAAGATTTCGATTTGGAAAAAATACTCATGTACCCCGGTCGGGTATTGCCTATACCCGATCGGGTATTCACTTGATTCGATTGTCCAAATCAAATCCGGGAACAAATGATCGTGGGAGCAAATTTTCGTGAAGATTTGTCACATACCCGATCGGGTATGCCGACATACCCGATCGGGTATGCCCGGAAAAGTGACTTTCTGGGCAATTTCCTGAGATACCCGATCGGGTATCCTCTATACCCGATCGGGTATCAGACCCTGCAGCTCCCAAAAGCCTATAAATACACCCCTTTCCTTCACAATAAAATCACCAATTCACATATACTCTTTAGCTCAGTTTAGATTAGTGTTTTCTTTATATTTTCTATCATGTTTAGTCTCCAAATGAGGAGCTAAACTCTTCCATCTTGGTTTTGCTACTTTGAAGCTTAATGAATTTGTAAATTGTGAGTTATTTTCTTTAATCTTCTTCCTTGAATATTAATTCTTCCTTTAAATACTATTTCTATATCAATGTTGGGGAGTGTTACTAAGATGACAATTAGTTAACATCTTGACATTAGTTATAGTAATAGCTATTTCTTCCTCTATGTTAATATTGGGGAGTGTTACTAAGATGACAATTAGTTAACATCTTGATATTAACTATAGTAGGATTCATCTTCTTTAATATTCTTCCTTGAGTATTAATTAATTCCTATTCATATTTCATATTAATATTTTGAACATTACTTAAAGGATCAACTAGTTTTGTTTCATATATTAATTATTACTAGAATCGGTCGATTAATACGCTTGTTATTAATTCGGTCCTTTCGCGGTAGTAAACTTGGGTTATTAATGCATGCGTTTCATGGTTAATAAACCAGGGGGAATTAATTATATTGATTAAACCAATAAACCGCTTGTGTTGAGGTTATCAATCTCAATCGTTTTCATCTTGATTTTATTGCTACTATCGAGTGAATATACGGCGCGTGTTCTATATTAAATCGGTAGTAAGTTTTATTAATGAACGCGTCTCGTTATTAATAACTACCCTCGATGAATTGGATATACTCCTCGATTGAGTATTCGAGAGGAAGATAGTTAAAGATATAACCGGGATCGACGAACATTTCATTAAGTGGATAAAAGCAAAGCCAAGTCTCCTTCTCATTAATTAATTAAACCACATAACTCGTTCATCTTCGTATTTAACTAAATTAATTCACTCAAACCTAAACCCCCCCTTTTGTTACTAGTTAATTAAAAAGAGAAATATTCCTTTCCCTGTGGATACGAACCTTACTACACTATACTACGTATTAGTGTCGTATTGATTATTATTTTGAGTGCACATCACGACAAGTGCACGCCAAATTTGGCGCCGTTGCCGGGGAAAGGCAATTATTTTTCTTTTTATTTTATTTCAAAAAAAAAGTAATTAAATAAAAAATATAAAGAGTTCTTATTTTCTATTTCTGAGCTTTGTTTGAGTATATGGTTAAACACCGATCTATAAACCAAATCACCTACCAAACAAATCCCGAAACAGAACAAGCCTTCGAGAGGTTTAGGAATTTATTTCCGAATACTTCTTCGGAGGAATCATCAAGTGCTAGTTCTTATTCCAGCGAGAACGAAGAGCCAATCACTATGGCTCAAGAAACAAGAACGTTGAGGGAGCTCACGGCTCCTAACTTAAATCAACAACCTCTATGTATCACCTCCCCCACTCTTGATGAAGGTGCTACATTTGAGCTCAAGTCGGGCCTCATTCATCTACTCCCTTCATTTCATGGCCTAAGGAGCGAAGATGCAAACAAACACCTTGCGGAGTTTCATATAGTTTGCACTAGTATGAAACTAAATAATGTCACTGAAGAACAGATCAAGCTGAGGGCCTTTCCATTCTCACTGAAAGACACGGCTAAGGATTGGCTATTCTATCTTCCCTCGGGAAGCATAGATACATGGGCAGCAATGAAGAAATGCTTCCTAGAAAGGTACTACCCCCGCCTCCATCTCATCATCTTTGAAAAAACAAATAAGTAACATTAATCAAAAAGATGATGAGACTTTATATGAATATTGGGAACGGTTCAAAAAGTTATGTGCTAGCTGCCCTTATCATGGCTACACCGAGCAAGACCTCATACTCTACTTTTACGATGGTCTTGTTGATGATGATAGAAGAATGGTGAATGCCGCTTGTGGGGGTGGCATTGTCAACAAAACCCCCTCACAAGCGACAAACTTGATCTCGGAGTTGGCCGAGAATTCCAGGCATTACAACGGGCGGTCCTTGTTAGACCCCAGTTGATTGGTTGATAAACTGTTTTGATGATGCCAAAAGCTTTTGTTTTCCCCCCTCTATTGTAGCATCATTATAGGAGTCTTTGTTATCCTCTTTTGTGACATCTTGCAGTTGTCTAGTAGTAAGAAGATTATCTAGATGTGTCGTGCTCCTTTTATACAGTTAACAAATAAATATGACTGGAAAACCATAAAATGAAAAAAGGCAATATTGTATTGCCTTAAAAGGATATCATATAAATCCAACCAGTTAAATTTATTTGTTACACACAATAACATCTCGCACAAATAAACTATCTATTTTAACTGGAAAACAAAATGCAATAAGGTAATTTTACCTTAATAGGAGTTGATATCCTACCAGTTAAATATTTAGCTTATCATGTTCGAAATACTAGATAAACCATACACTCAGAAGAAGAGTTCTTGATATTCTGTTCACTACAACAAATAACAATGTAGATTCTATATAACAGAAAGAACACACTGGGATTCAAAATGAAATAAGGTAAAGTTGTCTTTATCTTAAAAGTGGATATTTAAATCCAACCAGTAAAGTGTTATTTGATATATAAATCAAAGTGAACAAGAATAGTGAACAACTAACTGGAACACAAAATGCAATAAGGTAATAACTTTTACCTTAATAGGATTTGGTATCCTACCAGTTAAGTTGTACACAATCCCTGCTAAATTACACAAGTACTTAAAAGTGACAAGAATTCCAATGTACAAACTATGTATCAGATTAAACATACTGGAACGATAAAATGCAAGAAGGTAAAAATTATTTACCTTACGTGGATATTTAGATCCAACCAGTATAGCTTTAATTTGATACATAAGTTTAATCATGTCACTTAAAGAAAGAAAGTGATTAGTAAAATAAGTGACAAATTTTACTGTGAAATTTGTACCAAATAAATTGTACTGGAAAGAACAAAATGCAATAAGGTAATCTTATTACCTTAATAGGATATTTCAAAGATCCTACCAGTACAAAACTTATTTGATACAAAATATTGTAAGTCACACATTTTACTACTTCACTACACAAATTGAGCAGGTTCACGCACTCAGCTTTACAAGTGTAGTTGCAAGACAAGGCCAATACACTCAGAACATAAGAGGAGAGAAGACATCAGAATATGTGATAAGAGAAAGAGTTCCAGAATAGGCATGCAGCGATAAGAAGGCCTAAGGTATGGGTGTTATCTTCGTACAAAGCAAGTGGTCTTCAAAAGACAAATCCTTATCCTGCTCCAACACAAGAAGACGCAAGTACAATACTTTGGACGTCTAGGATTAAAACCTCTTAACCAACGGAGGAGATTAATCTACTGGAGATGCCTATAAAAATAGGCAGAAGCATGAGATCAAAGGCAAGTCATTGAGTTCAAAGCAAGTGGTTCAGTCATTACACTACGCATATCCAGCAAAGGAAAAAGTGCTTGAACACTCTGCTTTGACTCATGCTTCACTAAGCTCTTAGACTAGATCATTCATTGTAACATTTATAGAGCTTAGGTTTTAGTTGGCGGTTAGACACTTCGTGAATCAATTCATGTTGTTGTAAACACTTAGGAGAACAGTTGTTCGGATCCTAAAGTGTGGTTAGATAGATAGAGTACCTTTTGATCCCCACTGGATCAATTGAGAAAAGTCTAAGGACTGAGTAACTTTGAGTGGTGTTATACTCATCGTGAAAAACCTTCAATCTAGGCCAGAGTTGTCAAGGCTAGATTGGCACTAATTGTATTGGGCTGAATACTTTAGTGGAAATCCATCTGAAATAGGGTGGGACTGGATGTAGGAGGATTACACCACCTCTGAACCAGGATATATCGTGTGTTGATTTACTTTCATACATACAGAAGCACACACCAAACACATCTCACTAAAGGATTGTAGTTTGCCAGCAGCATCCTAAGCAGTAGTCTTCATCAACTGTACTGCTTAGCCTACTGCTTAATAACTCACTCTCCTTGAGAGTGTTTTCCACTAGAAGTTATCTTACACTCAGAAGGTGCCTCAGCAGTACCCTGGTCTTCACCCTCCTGCTGAGCCCACTGCCCATTTATATGTGTCTTTCCGAACGCCATAACAAGCCAGAACAAAAAGCCATCCAAGAGTCATCCTGTTCTTAACAGTTGCCTCAGCAGTAACCTGCTCACCAGTCGACTGCCAACTCAGCAGTTGCCTGCCAGTCAGCAAACTGCCTGTGCAGCAGTAGACTAAGCAGTTATCTGCTCACCAGTCTACTGCCAAACCTACTTCCTCTTGTCACCAGTCTAAACATCATCTAAACTAGAAAGTTATCTCACACCAAGTATAAAGAGGTTAAAGACTTCCGCTGTGCATCTATTAATCTCTTAAAAGATTATAGATCAACTCATCTAGAGGGAAAACTTCATAAAGTTGAAAAAGATTTAAAAGTCTATTCACCCCCCCTCTAGACTTTTACCTCTGTCCGGGACCTACAAGTGGTATCAGAGCGGTGTGTTCCTAGAGTCAGTTTCTGACTACTTTTGAACTAAAGATCCAAATCCACTTTTATCCCAAAACTTTCTAAATGATGGATGAACAACAAGCAAAGAATCTGTTGATCAACAGCAACAAATCCAATGACTGGAAAACAAAGGATGTATGGGATGAACTCACGGAGAGTCAATCAGAAGATGATCAAAGCAGCTCAAATGATGAAAGCTGATCATCAGAAAGGCAGGAGGAGGCTATTACTTGCTTCTTTGGAATGACTCCAGAAAATAGCTCCTCTCACAACTATGGTATGGCCAGATCTTATGAAGGTGACAATGATGAGGTATTATCCTGTTCTTCAAACGATTCATATGATTCCAACTCTTCCAGTGTTGATATGGAGACATTGCTCCATCAATTTGAAAACTTCCAAAAAGAGCACCTTAGCTTAATGAATGAAAATTATAGACTTCAAGAAAATCTTTTAGTAGCTCATGCACAATTGGGTGAAGCAATCAAAAAGATAGATTTTCTTGAATTTGAAAACATCAGTTTAAAAGAAAAGCTAAGCTCTCTCACTCCCCCACTCACTAAGGAAGTTCAACACACTGAAAAAGACACAGGATACACCTCATGTTCCCACTCATTGAAAAACTCTCCCAAATACTCTTCTACCACAAAACATACTTTCAAAGAAGACACAAAGTCTCTTAGCCACCAACACTCCCACATCCATATAGTTCCCACAAGAAGGAACATGTCTGCTCCCAAACCAAAATCAAAATCCCTGTACAAACAGAAACTTCCTATCAAACAAGAAAACCAGAGAACCAGTTGGCAATTCTCCAATAAGACCAACCACCCACCTAAGAAGAAGCCAAATCAACCCAGAAGAAATCACTCTTATCCTACATACAGGAGAGAGATGATTAACTCATACACAGCCACCACAAAAGGCTGTAGATCACACTGCTTTAGGGAAAATGGTTCTAAATGGGAATGGATGCCCAAATCTGTTCAAAGGAAGTTGCCCACTTCAATGTGGGCTACCACCACTCAACAATGATAAATACAGGAGGGTGCTGGAGCAACTAACTCAACAGAATAGTACATACATTCTAGTTGCTTCAAGCACATGACAAGGAGCAGAAGGCCACTGACAAACTGTTCAAAGGAAGAACCCGAAGAAACACTTGCAAATGAGGAAAAGAGAAGAAGATATCAAAGGAGTTGGAGATTCAATCAAGTGAAGAACTTACAAACCAATACACACCTTGTGTTGAGGTTTTAAAGTTCAATCAAATGCACAAACCAACTCCAGATCAACTGTTACATCTTCCTCAAGAGATGTAACTGTGCTTCAAAAAAAGAGATGAAGGAAGGACCATCCAGGTAATGGAAGAAGAAAAGCTGAGACCACTTCAAAAAGGTGACTCAGATGCCAGACTACTGATAGCAGAAGACTCAGACTGAGACAACTGCCAGCAGTAGGATCAGATCAAAAAGGATCCTCACCAAAACTGAAGCTCATATTCCCCAAATTCTACCAATTTATAGACACAAGATGATGAAAAGCAGAAGACTCAAACAAAAAGAGGACCATGTGAAGAAAGGAGCCCTAAAAGAATGAAGAACTCAACTCTGGAACTAAGGGGGAATTCCTAGCCACCTGCTAAGGGGGAACCCTTATGAAATACTCAAGGATAGCCGGCTGTAAAAAGCAGACTACAATGAGTATAGACTACTCTGCTCAAGTAACCCTCTAAAGAAGCAACACCCTGCCTGAGCTCACTGCTGAACCCTTGATAAAGACAAGAAAGGTAGTCTAGTGCATCCACCCCAAAGGAATGAAGCATCAAGGTCCAAGAAAGTCAATCTCAGACTTTCAATTAAGAAGGGGGAACAAATCCAAGCAGAAGGAACATCAGAAGACTACTCTCCAACAAGCAGCTGCCTCCGCAGAGGCCTGCTCACCAAAAGCAGCAGACTCGGCAGACGACAAACACCCAGGTCACTGCTCAAAGAGATTACAATGATGCTCTAAACAGGTAGCTACCTCAGATACAAGCCACTGTCTCAAAATGCAAAAATATCTATGAAGAAGTTTCAGCAGAGCACTCTGCTCTGCAGGAGACTGAAAAGATCAACAGTAGGCTCACATTTGAAGGAGAATTCCACTAAAGAAGGAATCTCTAAAGCATCAATCGAAGGGGAACTAAACTTAGAAAATTCCATGACAAAAGGAAACTTCTAAGGAGCATCATCTAAGGGGGAATGAGTATTGTTCAAACAAGATCAACCAACAATCTGAGATCACGCATTATTCATCAAGGTACCATGCTCACTTATTCAAACTCAGTAGTATGGAATAAACAAAAAAAAAATGCTACTATTCTGAAAAATCCTAATTTTTGGTAGGAAAATCCATCCTATTAAAATAGAGGACACTCAACAAAATAGTTAGCACCCTATTACTGCTGGAAACAGTAGTCTAGAATTTTCCATATCTAAGCCAACAAGAGCATACACAAGGAAGTATCAGACTTCATTAATGCTGAAGAAGGTTATGAGTCATGCAACATGCAAGAACGACACTTGCTGATCCAAGATTAAGCGGCTTCATAAATGATTAGACACCAATATCATTTAATTCTCACGCTTTCTCTCTAAAAGAGAAACCTGCCGCCTAACAGGTCTCGGTTAATTAAAACTGATCTCGGAAAACGAAGAGATCATCTGCACAATTGGATATAAATCTCTTCTCCAAAGCCGATGTTAGTCCATTCCAAATTCTTAGAGCTCCGATATTCTTATTCTTCCTTAATCTTTCTCAAAAGCTCCTCTACTTCAAAAATGGCCGATAACAACTCCAACAACAAGCCTCTTGAACCATTCCTGAACCTCTCACTAGCCCAACCTTCCTCCACACAACAGCCTACTCCTCAACAGTTGGATCAAGAAGAATTCTTAAATTTAAGAATCCAGTCTCTCAAAGAAAAAGAAGCTCTCGAAAACCAACTCACAAGAGTCCTCAACTGGAGAAAATGGAGATCGGCTCCTATTGACATGCTCTCTCAAGCCACTGCTTTTATCAGAGTTGAAGAACAATTTGTTCTTCAATGGCTTCAAGCCCCAAATGTAGAAACTGCCATGAACATCTCTGGAATTTGGCGAGTCTTCTACGAGAAAATGAAGAATCTCAGAGAGAAGGATCATCAAAGGATGCAGAAGAGGCTCTCCAACTTTGCCCAAGGAGAATCATCAAGCAGAAGGAGAAGGACCGAGTGATTTGTGAATGCTACCAAAAGAGGGGGAAAGAGAGTTTTAGGGATTAGAACTCTTCTTTTGGCATCATCACAAAAGGGGGAAATTGTTAGACCCCAGTTGATTGGTTGATAAACTGTTTTGATGATGCCAAAAGCTTTTGTTTTCCCCCCTCTATTGTAGCATCATTATAGGAGTCTTTGTTATCCTCTTTTGTGACATCTTGCAGTTGTCTAGTAGTAAGAAGATTATCTAGATGTGTCGTGCTCCTTTTATACAGTTAACAAATAAATATGACTGGAAAACCATAAAATGAAAAAAGGCAATATTGTATTGCCTTAAAAGGATATCATATAAATCCAACCAGTTAAATTTATTTGTTACACACAATAACATCTCGCACAAATAAACTATCTATTTTAACTGGAAAACAAAATGCAATAAGGTAATTTTACCTTAATAGGAGTTGATATCCTACCAGTTAAATATTTAGCTTATCATGTTCGAAATACTAGATAAACCATACACTCAGAAGAAGAGTTCTTGATATTCTGTTCACTACAACAAATAACAATGTAGATTCTATATAACAAAAAGAACACACTGGGATTCAAAATGAAATAAGGTAAACTTGTCTTTATCTTAAAAGTGGATATTTAAATCCAACCAGTAAAGTGTTATTTGATATATAAATCAAAGTGAACAAGAATAGTGAACAACTAACTGGAACACAAAATGCAATAAGGTAATAACTTTTACCTTAATAGGATTTGGTATCCTACCAGTTAAGTTGTACACAATCCCTGCTAAATTACACAAGTACTTAAAAGTGACAAGAATTCCAATGTACAAACTATGTATCAGATTAAACATACTGGAACGATAAAATGCAAGAAGGTAAAAATTATTTACCTTACGTGGATATTTAGATCCAACCAGTATAGCTTTAATTTGATACATAAGTTTAATCATGTCACTTAAAGAAAGAAAGTGATTAGTAAAATAAGTGACAAATTTTACTGTGAAATTTGTACCAAATAAATTGTACTGGAAAGAACAAAATGCAATAAGGTAATCTTATTACCTTAATAGGATATTTCAAAGATCCTACCAGTACAAAACTTATTTGATACAAAATATTGTAAGTCACACATTTTACTACTTCACTACACAAATTGAGCAGGTTCACGCACTCAGCTTTACAAGTGTAGTTGCAAGACAAGGCCAATACACTCAGAACATAAGAGGAGAGAAGACATCAGAATATGTGATAAGAGAAAGAGTTCCAGAATAGGCATGCAGCGATAAGAAGGCCTAAGGTATGGGTGTTATCTTCGTACAAAGCAAGTGGTCTTCAAAAGACAAATCCTTATCCTGCTCCAACACAAGAAGACGCAAGTACAATACTTTGGACGTCTAGGATTAAAACCTCTTAACCAACGGAGGAGATTAATCTACTGGAGATGCCTATAAAAATAGGCAGAAGCATGAGATCAAAGGCAAGTCATTGAGTTCAAAGCAAGTGGTTCAGTCATTACACTACGCATATCCAGCAAAGGAAAAAGTGCTTGAACACTCTGCTTTGACTCATGCTTCACTAAGCTCTTAGACTAGATCATTCATTGTAACATTTATAGAGCTTAGGTTTTAGTTGGCGGTTAGACACTTCGTGAATCAATTCATGTTGTTGTAAACACTTAGGAGAACAGTTGTTCGGATCCTAAAGTGTGGTTAGATAGATAGAGTACCTTTTGATCCCCACTGGATCAATTGAGAAAAGTCTAAGGACTGAGTAACTTTGAGTGGTGTTATACTCATCGTGAAAAACCTTCAATCTAGGCCAGAGTTGTCAAGGCTAGATTGGCACTAATTGTATTGGGCTGAATACTTTAGTGGAAATCCATCTGAAATAGGGTGGGACTGGATGTAGGAGGATTACACCACCTCTGAACCAGGATATATCGTGTGTTGATTTACTTTCATACATACAGAAGCACACACCAAACACATCTCACTAAAGGATTGTAGTTTGCCAGCAGCATCCTAAGCAGTAGTCTTCATCAACTGTACTGCTTAGCCTACTGCTTAATAACTCACTCTCCTTGAGAGTGTTTTCCACTAGAAGTTATCTTACACTCAGAAGGTGCCTCAGCAGTACCCTGGTCTTCACCCTCCTGCTGAGCCCACTGCCCATTTATATGTGTCTTTCCGAACGCCATAACAAGCCAGAACAAAAAGCCATCCAAGAGTCATCCTGTTCTTAACAGTTGCCTCAGCAGTAACCTGCTCACCAGTCGACTGCCAACTCAGCAGTTGCCTGCCAGTCAGCAAACTGCCTGTGCAGCAGTAGACTAAGCAGTTATCTGCTCACCAGTCTACTGCCAAACCTACTTCCTCTTGTCACCAGTCTAAACATCATCTAAACTAGAAAGTTATCTCACACCAAGTATAAAGAGGTTAAAGACTTCCGTTGTGCATCTATTAATCTCTTAAAAGATTATAGATCAACTCATCTAGAGGGAAAACTTCATAAAGTTGAAAAAGATTTAAAAGTCTATTCACCCCCCCCTCTAGACTTTTACCTCTGTCCGGGACCTACAGTCCTCAATCCGTAAAGTTGCCGCAGCGGAATCATCTTCATCTTTGGAAAGTCAAATGGCCGGCTTGACTTCTTTGGTTAAGGATTTCCTCTTAAATCCTAGAACCCAAGAAGTCAAGGTCTGCGGCATATGCACACAGCAGGGGCATCCAACCGATTCTTGCCCAAATCTCCAAGAAGAGCAAGTCAATGCCTTGGGTTTTCAATCTCATCAACAAAAGAGGTACGATCCACACTCCAACACTTACAACCCCGGGTGGAGAGATCACCCGAATTTGAGATATGGGAACCCTCAAACACAACATAATCAGCCCTTTCAACAACCCTTCCCAAATCACCAAGGCCAAACCTCAAGCTCAAATATGTCCACTGAAGACATGATCCGAGCACTTGCTACAAACATTTCAACGATGCAACAAAGTGTGGCTCAATTCCAAGAAACAACGAAATCTAGCATCCAAAACTTGGAAAATCAAATGAGCCAGATCTCAATTGCGGTGAGCCGACTTCAGGCAAAAGACTCGGGTAAACTCCCATCTCAAACGGAGCAAAACCCGAGACAACATGTTAATGCAATCATGTTGAGGGATGAGCCAACATTGAAAGAGGTGCATGAGGAAGAAAAACAATCTGAAAATGGGGTTGATCCTGGAGAAGATTTTCAACCAAACGAGGGGGAACCAACGAAAACTAAATCCCCTCCACTTTCATCATATGAGCCACTTCCTCCATTCCCCGAAGCACTGAAGGACACAAGAAAGCTGAAGAATGATCGGGACCTCTACGAGACCTTCGCCGATTCTGAGGTAAACATCCCACTCTTCAAATTGATCAAAAGTGTTCCCCGTTATGCAAAGTTTTTAAAAGAACTATGCACAATGAAAAGGAAAGATAAATTGAAGGCAAAACAAGAGGTAAAGGTTAGTGAACGTGTCTCAGCAATTTTCCAGAGGAAACTCCTGGAAAAATGCAATGACTCAGGCATGTTCACTATCCCATGCAAAATTGGGGACACTTTATTTCCTAGGGCCTTGTTGGATTTAGGGGCTTCAATCAATGTTATTCCATATTCATTATACAAGTCCCTAAAACTTGGCCCTATGCATGAAACCGGGGTAGTAATCCAATTGGCAGATAGGTCTTGCACATACCCAAAGGGTGTAGTAGAGGACGTGCTAGTACAAGTTGAAAATTTGGTCTTCCCTGTTGATTTCTATATCCTTGAAATGGAAGCCGATAACCAAACTACACCCATCCTTTTGGAGAGACCTTTCTTAAAAACCGCCCAAACAAAAATAGACGTGTCTAATGGTTCATTAACATTGGAGTTTGATAACCAAAAGGTAGAATTCAACATCTTTGATTCTACGAAAAAACAATTTAAAGACCAATCTCTTTGTTCTCTAAATGTTTTTGAACCACAAACACCAAACGTTTTTGTTGGAAAACAAGCCAAGGAGACCTCACTTTTTAAAAGAATTAAACAAGAAAAATCTATTTTGAAAGAAGAGGCACCTAAATACGAAAGTAAATCACTTGTGTTTGAGGTGATAACAAAGAAGAAATCTCGGCCTTACTGGAAAAGGCCGAAGAAAAAGAATGAAACAGGGGATATTCATGATCCCACATAAAAAAAAATAAAAAAAATAACGTCGTGCCGCGACGTTAACTAAGGCGCTTCTTGGGAGGCAACCCATGCTTAGGTACGCATCTTTCATCTTTTCTTTTTAAAATTTTTGTTTTTGAATATCAACTTTGAGAGAATGGGGAAAATTCTCAAAAGAAAAATGAGGGAAAACCATGTTTTGAAAGCCTGGGAAAACCTCCGATCGGTCTTCATCACTTAACCGATCGGATCCGCGCTAAAAAGAGGTTAAAACTGGACAAAAACACGTCCCAGGGTAGGGTACCCGATCGGGCACCATTGCTATACCCGATCGGGTGCATATGAAAAGGCAGGGCTTCGAGGAAACCCGATCGGGAAGTAAGAAAATTTTCAAGAGGGAACCCGAGCGGGTATCCATAAGGCCCGATCGGGTATAATACGGAAATTTAAAATTTTTTCCTTCGAATTAAATTCCCCGATCGAATACCCCCAAACTCGATCGGGTGAGAACCCCTGGAGCAAATTTTAAAAAATCGACGTGATACCCGGTCGGGTATTCAAGTCACCCGGTCGGGTGAATTACTCTGGAAAATCAGAATTTAGTTCGAATTACTTTACCCGATCGGGTATATCGGGCCACCCGATCGGGTACTCGAACTTTTAACTTCGAGCAGCACCTTCCTCGGCCATTTCATCTTCCCCAACCTCCAAAAATTCGAACCTCTCTCCCCAAAACCACCATTTTCGAACCTTCAACCTCCCCTAACTCCCTCATACCTCAACCAAATCACCCCAAACCACCACCACAATTCTCCCTTTACCCCCCTCTACACACTCATACCTATCACTCCTACCCTCTCCCCATAAAATCAAAAATCCGAAACCTTACCCCAACAACCCCAAGTCCAAATCCAAGCTTTAAAAAAAAGGGCAAAGATGGCACCAAAGAGGAACCAACCAATGCTAGGGGCGAATTCCGGGCTATGAAGATGCTCGTTTCTGCCCGGTAATAACGGAGACGAGCACTAGGGACAGTGCTTCGAGCTAAGTGAGGGGGAGTCACTCATTGGTACGTACTTAAGTTTGATACCTTGTAACTCGCATTATTTTCTTCAAAAAAAAACAAATCAAAAAAAAGAAAAGAAAAGAAAAGAAATGCTAGTTAGGTTGAAAACCCAAAAACGGGCAATCTAAGCAAAAATGGCTTATAAAAAAATGAGTGAATTGGAAAGGATGGAAAAACAAAAAGAGATGCTAGGATGAAAACCTGAAAAGGCTCCTAGGCAAAATGAGAGATATGAGAGATATATTTGTTTTTGCAGAACATCATTTAATCTCTTGACGGAAAAGAAGAATAAAAGAGGTGAAGAAAAAAAATGAGCATAGAAGGCCATGAAACCCAAGAAGATGTTATTTTTTTATTGAGCTAAAAACTCAATGTAAAAAAAACATGTTTTATCCTTGGTGGTCTTTTGCTTTTTCTTGTTGATTGTTGAACTTTTGAGGATTTGGAAGTGTTAAACATTTGACTTTACTCGAGGACGAGTAAAGAAGCTAAGTGTGGGGGAGTTGATATTCGTGTAATTTTCGATTGTATGTTTGTATTTTTAACTAGTTTTTATTAGTTGTAGTTGTGGAAATTACACACTTTTGGTGTAATATTTTATTTTCATTTTTATTTGTAATTTGTTTAGATTAGGATTATTCTGAGCTAAACAGGTCAAAGATCATCGAAGGGATCAAGATTGGACCTTAAAAGATCAAGGAAAGTGCAAGGAGACAAGAAAGATTTCGATTTGGAAAAAATACTCATGTACCCGGTCGGGTATTGCCTATACCCGATCGGGTATTCACTTGATTCGATTGTCCAAATCAAATCCGGGAACAAATGATCGTGGGAGCAAATTTTCGTGAAGATTTGTCACATACCCGATCGGGTATGCCGACATACCCGATCGGGTATGCCCGGAAAAGTGACTTTCTGGGCAATTTCCTGAGATACCCGATCGGGTATCCTCTATACCCGATCGGGTATCAGACCCTGCAGCTCCCAAAAGCCTATAAATACACCCCTTTCCTTCACAATAAAATCACCAATTC
The DNA here is from genome assembly GCA_945859915.1 of Cuscuta epithymum. Classification (NCBI taxonomy): domain Eukaryota; kingdom Viridiplantae; phylum Streptophyta; class Magnoliopsida; order Solanales; family Convolvulaceae; genus Cuscuta; species Cuscuta epithymum. Next base: position 577,869 of record CAMAPF010000075.1, on the reverse strand, counting down.
ACATATACTCTTTAGCTCAGTTTAGATTAGTGTTTTCTTTATATTTTCTATCATGTTTAGTCTCCAAATGAGGAGCTAAACTCTTCCATCTTGGTTTTGCTACTTTGAAGCTTAATGAATTTGTAAGTTGTGAGTTATTTTCTTTAATCTTCTTCCTTGAATATTAATTCTTCCTTTAAATACTATTTCTATATCAATGTTGGGGAGTGTTACTAAGATGACAATTAGTTAACATCTTGACATTAGTTATAGTAATAGCTATTTCTTCCTCTATGTTAATATTGGGGAGTGTTACTAAGATGACAATTAGTTAACATCTTGATATTAACTATAGTAGGATTCATCTTCTTTAATATTCTTCCTTGAGTATTAATTAATTCCTATTCATATTTCATATTAATATTTTGAACATTACTTAAAGGATCAACTAGTTTTGTTTCATATATTAATTATTACTAGAATCGGTCGATTAATACGCTTGTTATTAATTCGGTCCTTTCGCGGTAGTAAACTTGGGTTATTAATGCATGCGTTTCATGGTTAATAAACCAGGGGGAATTAATTATATTGATTAAACCAATAAACCGCTTGTGTTGAGGTTATCAATCTCAATCGTTTTCATCTTGATTTTATTGCTACTATCGAGTGAATATACGGCGCGTGTTCTATATTAACTCGGTAGTAAGTTTTATTAATGAACACGTCTCGTTATTAATAACTACCCTCGATGAATTGGATATACTCCTCGATTGAGTATTCGAGAGGAAGATAGTTAAAGATATAACCGGGATCGACGAACATTTCATTAAGTGGATAAAAGCAAAGCCAAGTCTCCTTCTCATTAATTAATTAAACCACATAACTCGTTCATCTTCGTATTTAACTAAATTAATTCACTCAAACCTAACCCCCCCCTTTTGTTACTAGTTAATTAAAAAGAGAAATATTCCTTTTCCTGTGGATACGAACCTTACTACACTATACTACGTATTAGTGTCGTATTGATTATTATTTTGAGTGCACATCACGACAAGTGCACGTCACTACCCGACCCACCCTACCACTACCTGACCTCAATCACCCCACCCTATACCCCTTACCCCACCCCTTACCCCACTATACCTAGGGTGGTGGGGTCAGGGTGGGGCCGATGTGATAGAGGTGCTAGGGGCAGGGTAGGTGTGGTGGGGTAGGGGTAGGGGGTGGGTTGGGTAGGGTAGGGGTAGGGGTTGGGGTGGGGTCGGGGTGGGGTCGATGTGGTAAGGGCCTATGGGGGTAGGGGCCTATGGGGTCGGGGGTAGGGTTGTGGTAGGGTGGGGACAGGTTCGGGTGGGGTCGGGTAGGGGTAGGGTCGGGTAGGTAGGGTGGGGTCAGGTAGGTAGGGTAGGGGTAGGGGGTAGGGGTAGGCGGTGGGTGGGGTCGGGGTAAGGTAGTGTGGGTAAGGGGTTAGGGGTATGGGTACACATATTATATTATATACTTGTGTTCATGAATGTTTGTATGTATATATATGTATAGGGTTACTTTGGACATTTTAATGTTAAGCGGTGTTTTAAACCGTTTGAAGTAAACACGGTCTTACAACATTGTTTATTTTATGCGCCGCTTATTAACACGGGTCTTAATAAGCACCGTTTAATAACCGGTGAAGTAAACATGTCCCTAATCTATATACTCCCTCCGTCCCTTATAACTTTTCCAACTTTCCTTTTTTGGATGTCCCAATAACTTTGCCACTTTCCCATTTAAGTAAAGAATTTGTGGTTACAGTTAATTCTCTCTCCTCTGCACAAACTTCGACCACACAATTTTTATTTTATTAATCCCCGTGTCGGTCAAACTTGGCAAAGTTATTAGGGACGGAGGGAGTATATATTAACCGAGTTAAGTTAAGTGAAGTTCCCGCTCACGCGCAGGGGCATTCCCGTAACTATGCTTAATTTCACTTAATCATGGCTACGATGATTGGAGCCTGGTCTCTTTCTTCTTACGTTTCTTACGCTTCTTTTCTTCTCCATCTTTTCCCCTTCTTATTCAATCTGGACTCTGAAGTTATGTTCTAGCCTGGTATTTCTTCTTTCTTCGGATATGTTCCATGCCTAACACAGCCGACTCATTTGAGCGCCTCTCTATTGGATCTGGAACATTACGCTTTAATACTAAGCAACATGCTCTTCTCTCTGTTGTGCCGCACGAATACTAACTTCCTTTCGATTGATTTCGATCACTTTTTTGGATTTGTCGAGTTCAGGCGATCAGCGATTTCAACTTCTAGCTCGGTTGGCCTTCTCATTATTAGTTAGTATTATCTCCCAAATCTCACTCTTTTTATTTATTTTTCTTTAAATTCTTGATATTTCGTATCTACTAACTCACAGTTTAATCTGAGTTTCCATACAATACATGCTCAAGAGTGTGAATTGTTTGATAATAAAGTTATCAATAGAAACAATTTTAGTGAACTTGCATAAGCTTGGAACTACTAAACGATTTCTTGGTGCTCAGAGTTTTATCATTATATATTCACACTTTCATTCTCTAATCTCACTTCGTTAAAGGCTTAGCATAGATAGCATCAATTACTTCTGCCTCTTGCTGGATAGTTCCACTCTAGCAACACACTTCAGCACTTCACCCTACACAAATTATACTCACGTGATTCTAAGCTCCTTACTTTGGTTATTCTGATTTTTCTGACCTTCTCAAGATTCAACTCAGAACTTAACTAAGGTTTGTAATTTTATATTATGTGTCTTTACATGATCGACTAAAATGAAATTAATCAGAAATTGGATTTCTATACCCATAGACATTCTTACACTCAGAGTCTTCATGAGTAAGAGTGTATGTATCATTCTTTACTAATTTTTGCATTTAGAAGTACGTACTGTTTTAGTTAATCTCCATTTATAAAATGATTAAACATAATATGAGTGCTAGCTAATAAGAGCTATGCTTCTCACTATATAGCAACAAAGGCAACACACACTCAACCCTGTATTGATTGAGCAGGCTACTGTGGATTATGTTGCATCTTTTCTGCTGAAGAAAATTGTCACTAAGGTCGTCCTTATTCTTTTTGTTGGCAGTCAAAACAGTCTATATTGAATTCTGTTTAACAACTTTGATCCTTTTTCCAACCCTGCCCCACAATATTTGTTCTTTTCCAACCTTTTGTTCTTTCTTGAGGGCATGAAAATGAAATGCATATGCAGAAAAGGCAATGTATGCTGATTTCTCTGTTTTCCTTGCCAAACTATCCTATCATCGTCATCCTCGCAAGAAAGAAACTACAATACACCTCGAATATGACATTTTAATACCAATTTAGTGTCAAAGTCCTAAGTGTAGTTTCTAAATGCTTAAATTTTACATTTTAATACCAATTTATATATTACTACGTAGTAAGAAGAAATTAAAGTTATTACCACTTAATCATGGTAAACAAGTAACGGAAGATGTTTGGTGGGACTGGGAGTATATTATTTCAGTTGGATTAATCATTTTGAGTCACTATTTCACTATTATGAGAATAACTAAAGTTGGTATAAGTTGTTCTGTTTCTCAGTTTAACTTTTGTTTCCAGTCAAGCAGCAGTCCACATAAATAGGTCAGGATCACTTAGGATTTTCCCAAGTTTTTTATCAAAGGTGGCATGAGAGAAAGAGATATACAAGTGGGTGGATACTTTAATGCTAAAATATGGTATTACTTCTCATATCCCTGCTTCTAAATGGGCTCCCACTTTTAGAGGAAATGTCATAAGTTTAATGAGCCTTTTTATAAAATCCTTCACTAGCTTTTTGAACTCTTTTAGGCCATGTAAGCTACATGTTAGTAGTTGAACATCAAATGTATTTTAATAAATCAGGAATTAACATCAAGAAGTACTATATTTAGAAGTGCAGTATTTAGAGATCTTTGATGATTTTTGAATGTAATATATTGAAACTGAAACATTACTTGGTGATAAGCTGACACTAAATTGACCTTTATTTCTTAGTAAATAGGACTGAAATCATGTTTCTAAACGATGTGGTTCTCAACATTAAGTCTAGAATTCAGCAAATACACTCTTATTCTTCGATGTTTCCTAGGAAATAGGATGTTTCAATGGGCTGTTTGAATTCTTTTATGTTTTAAAAGGATGTTTATTCTTTAATGGTCTGTCTGAACTCTTTTAGGTCATCTAAGCTACATGTGAGTATAGTTAGATATCAAATGTGTTTTAATAAATCATGAATTAACATCTGGAAGTGCTATATTAAGGAATCCTTGATGATGTTTGAATGTAGTATATTCCAAGAGAACTGAAACATTACTTGGTGATAAGCTGACCCTGAATTGCCCTTTATTTCTTAGAAAATAGGACTGAATTCATGCTTCTAGATGATGTGGTTCTTATGCTTTTCACCTAGAATTCAGCAAATACACTCTTATTTTTGGATGTTTATTCTTTAATGGGCCTTTTGAAATCTTCTAGGTCATGTAATCTACATGTGAGTATAGTTAGATATCAAATGTGTTTTAATAAATCAGGAATTAACATCTACAAGTGCTATATTAAGAGATCTTTGATGATGTTTGAATGTATTATTATATTAAAAAAGGAACTGAAATCATCCCAAAAGTCCAAAACATTACTGATAAGCTGACCCTGAAATTGTCCTCTATTTCTTAGGATTTTAGGAAATATGACTGAAATCAAGCTTCTAGACATTGTGGTTCTTAACCTTAACAGAATAGGAATTCTTTCGACGAACTAATCTTCTTCTTTGATCAGATAGAGGGGCAGTTTGGCAGCTAGAAAAGCAAAATCCTGCCTAACAGACTAAAGATTCCAATCATTAAAGTTTTGGGCCAAACATGGATACGAGTTATGTTGGAGCAGCTAATGGAGGAGGATTTGTGTAGATTTATAGTGCGCTTGTGGAGCATTTGGAAACACCGAAACAGCAAGGTGTGGAAGAATACAGATTTTTCAATTAGGAAAGTGATAGCACGGGGAGCTGCAGCTTTGTGAGGTTGGCGTGAAGCACAACTACAGAGACAAATAGCAGGGAATGCAATTCATGAGGGACTAAAGTGGGGGAAACCGGCAGTGGGGTGGACTAAAGTAAACGTGGATGCTACCATTAATCAACAGACGAGAGTTAGAGATTGGGTTTGGATTACACGGGATGAGAATGGGCAGTTTATTCAAGGCTAACGGGAAGCAGTGGGAGCAGATTGGTCTCCGTTGTTAACGGAGGCGCTGGGAGTACGTGAAGCAATCTAATGTTTTGGGAAAAGGAGAAAGGCTGGTCACTTACGGTTGTTGAAACAGATGCTTTGTTAGTGGTGACTGGGATCCGAGGAGAGTCGGGTTTATGTTATTATGATACGGAGTATTATTCATGATGATATTAGACAGATGTTGCTATCTGATGAGAGTTGATGTTAGTTACTGTAGACGATCTGCAAATTGAGATGCTCATATTCTTGCTAGAGCGAGCATTTCTTTGTCAGGTTGTAACAACACTGATTATACGCTGGTTGATTGCATTGTAAGTCAATTGACCAATGATTGCTTGATCTAATATAGTTTGAACGTTTTCCTCTGTTCTTTTTTAGTTGCAACAGTCAACTTTTGCACATTTGCCAACGCACACATTTGACCACAAGTATGTCTTAATCTCTATTAATAAAAAAATATTAAAAATCAGATTTTGAAACTTTGTAATGAGATGAATTGAAAAAATATTTTTTTCGAAAAAAAATTCCATAAAATAATTGTGTAAATTGTAGTCAAAGTAGATCATGTGAACAGTGCAAAAAGTCAACATGTTGCAATTAAAAAGAGACAGAGGACAATAAGTATTTCGGGTGGTGCTTCTTTTGTTCTTCCTATATTGACATTACCACTTGATTTGCATGAATATTTCTTCCATTATTAGCAACTAAACCCTTAAACTAAACTCTAGATTTAAAACATGTTGATATAGGCTACTCTAAATAATTGGTAACACTTCTAACTAATTGGTAACACTTCTGTAATACCCAGATGTGTGTGCATTATTATACATTGAAATCCCGTGCAACGCACGGGTGAAAGACTAGTTTACGGTAAATAGGAGTAAAGCATCAGCTATGCACAATCAAAACTTGTTTGTTTTATTTTGTGCAAAAAAGAACTGGTTTAGTCCTACAAAAAAGTAGATAATCATTCTTCTTTGAGTGAATCGCTAAAAACGAATGATAATGACAATTATCTCCTCAATTGCGTGTGACATTTTATCAATCAAAGAATACATCTTTACACATAGCTGCTAACTATCCTTGTCACCATAATTAATGGTATCTCTGGAGGTTGTCAACTTTCTGTCGGAGACGAAAATCAGCTTAGCCACCAACCAAAAACAATGGTAAAACAACGATGCATGCTCAAGCAAGAACTGGACACATTGAAGCAAAGATTAAAACATCCTTGTTTAAATTTTTAATGTTTTTTTTTAAATCCCCCCTCCCTATATGGTCAATGGATGACACGGTTGGATAATTATATTGAGGCTCTATTCAGACATATTCTCAAACACCTTGCATGCGTGAATTGTGATCATTGTTATGTAAAGTCCTAATCCTATCCAGGTAATATAAAGAAAACAAAGAAACTGAAACAGAGTTGCAATGTTAAGAGTATATCTATCAATAGTAATAATCAACAAACATGGAAAAATAGCAAACTCACCAGTCACCAAAATGTCAACCAGGTTGCGTTAACAGGATGAGAAACCTAAGAAAACTTCCCACTCGAGGAAGAGCATAAAATCTTTCGAATTGAAAGTGATATTATTTTGATGCTCCAACTTCTAGAATGGAGTTTAGAATATTACGTCGTTTTGGCTTCACAAACGAATTGGAAAAAGAAGCAGCTTGTATTAGTTTTTGTTCAAACGGGTTGACTTGGACACCGTTAATCTATTAACGATCTTTTAACGTTGCACTGATGCATACTATTTTTTGTACGTCATCTATAGCACTAATGTACATCAAGATAAAGCATAGTGTTGAAGGACTTAACATCGAACTAAGCATTCAATAAGAATACAGTCCTTTATTATAATAGGTTAAGATAATTGATCGGTTGAGGTTACAATGTAAAATATAGCATTATAAGCCGGCGTTGGGTTCAAATGTTTTAAATTGAATTTATTATAAGAAAATTCTTAATCCCATTTTATTTAGTTGTGGAATAAGTTGAGAAAAAAGTTTAAGAGATTGAAAAAAAACCACTAATATTATATTATTACTCTTGGAAATGTGGGACACAAATGTGATATTGATAATTTTAAGTGATCATAATTGTATTCAAAGTTATTATAGTATAGTTATAATAAGTAAAGTTATTTGAATAATGTAATAGAATTAATCAGTAAAAGTTATTATAATAGTCGGTAAAATATAAACTTATCACAATTATAATAGTCAGTAAAAGTTATTGTTGGGTTAAGGGCCCAAGCCGAGGTCCGGCCCACTAACCCCATCTTGCCAGACGCACGTCCAGTTAGAACACTAGGCCAGCCCACAGGCCCATGTTCCTTGAGGATGGACGAACGTCTGGGGTTGGGGGTTCAGGCCCAGCGGCTCATCCCGACGAACGTCTATGTAGGGACAAGGAGCAGGGCCACGGGCCACCAGGGATGACGACGAACGTCCCCATGGCAAGCCTATAGTCATCGGAGGAAACCCAGTCCACATGGTGAGTATCTATTAAGGCCAGGAGACGAACAGCCGGTATCTCTCGAGGGTCACTTGGAGCGATCCAGCTCACTTCCCGGGAGGACGAATGCCCCCACTGATTAGGCGGGAAACCTAGATTCTGGCGGGAAGTGCATTTAATGCTGAAGATTTGGTGGTTGGGGCACCAGCGGTCCACAGGCTGCCACGTCAGTATAGCCACCTGCCCATTGGTGGGTATAAATAGAAGCATTTATTTCACTGTGAGGGGTTGGCAACTTTCTATTCTTAGCATACTAGCTTCAACATTCTTACTTGTAGCATTTCTAACTGCCTTGTAAGACGAACGGCCGACGTGCCTTTTTAGCAAGTAGATTGTACTTAGGGGAGTTATTACGAAGTTAATAATACCTATTTACATTGCCTGCTATTTCTTTTGTTTCCTGATCCATCTGATAGCTGTTGGGCTAGGTATCCATACACTCACTCCACTCGAAATCTTTGGGCTTACGTGTTGGGTCCAAGGGTTGAAGGAATTAACCTCAACACTGGCGTCCTCTGTGGGAAACTGAACAAAAAGTTTCCAGAAACTCTCCCAAACAGCTACTAATCCCCCCTACAGCAAACACGATGTCAGGAAGCAACAACCAGCGTGATCTCTCCGAGCGTCTGGAGTCAAGCCGCCGGAATCGCGGCCAGAACTCGGAACTGTCCGCAATGATATGGACCTCCGGGGGAAACGGGGGCATCACTGACCTCATTCCCCTTGAGGCCAGGCAGGATCCCCGCCTCATGCGGGAACTCGCTGACACCATGCGTCGTTTGGCAGACGAACGGGAGGCCTGAGATCAGGTGTACTCTGCAAGCACCCAGCGAACGCCCCTCTCTCCCATTCGCCGCATGCAGTCGTATGATGATACGACGGGATCCAGCGACCACCGGCCCTCAGTCCATGAGCGGCTAGGTGGGCGTTCAGGCTCCCGTGAAACGGGAGGGCGAACCAGGGTCAGCATCGCTGCATCCAGGGCTCACACGCCATCGGTTCCCCGCCAAATCCCGCGGGGAGACGAAACCCCAAGGATCAACACCGTTGGACGACGTTTCCAACGGCGAGGTGCGCAGATCTTTAGGCGGCCGCACGATGCTGTGGCCGCTCAGCAGAATGCCGTCCCCGAAGCCGCGCCCCCTGTGTCCCCCGGAAGGGCCGCACAGGATGCAAGGTTGGAAGCAATGGAACGGCAGATAGCCGAGATGAATAGACGGACGGACGTCGGCTCAGCCACACCCTCTTTCTCCCTCACATCACCCTTTACTCCACGGGTGATGAGCGTCGAGATTCCCCGGGACTGCAGGCCCCCGGGCAACTTGGTGTATAATGGGGCTGGCGATCCTAAGGCCCATCTGATAAGCTACCAAGGGAACCGGTCCATGCTGGGAGCATCGGACGAGGCCATCTGCAGATTGTTCTTCAGCACCCTCAGGGGGCCGGCGCAAGAATGGTTCGGCCAGTTGAGGCCGGGCACCATCGACTCATATGAACAGCTCTCCCGGCAGTTCATGGCTCAGTTTGCTACCAGTACCACCCCCAGGAAGGACGTCACGGCTCTCGCCCACATCAAACAAGGGCGGGACGAACCGCTGGCTAGGTTCCTGGTAAGGTGGAGGGACGAGGTCCTGCAGGTCGACGATCTGGACGAACGTCTGGCCACCAACATGTTCACCAGTGCGCTGGCCACAGGGGATCTATACCGGGACCTAAGGAGGAATCCCGGCACCAGCTACACCGAGGTTCTGGCTCGGGCCCAGAAGTATGCCTCCATTGAGGAGGAGATCAGGCAGCGGGACGGAGTTTCCGCGGCCCAGCCACGGAAGATGGCGGACAGGCTCGGACCCAGACCGAGACCCGGGCCCTCCCCCCCAAACAAAAAGAAGAAGGTGGACGGAGCGATGGTCCCTTGGAAGGCTCCGTCCGGAGATAGTCAAACGCGACCGGACGACCGCTATGTCCCATTGGCCTATCCAGTGAGCCAAGTCTTTGAGGCCATCAAGGACAAGGGCCTCCTGATGGAACCCCAGGATATGAAGAAGCATATGGGGCTTGACCAATCGGCCTACTGTGAATACCATCAGAGGGCCGGCCACCTGACGGACAATTGCAGCCAACTAAAGAAAGCAATCGACGAGCTGATCCGTCAGGGGTACTTGGGCGAGTTCACCCAGCTACTGAACAAAAACAGCCAGCAGAAGCCGAACCCAAGGCCCCGAACATGGCGCCGCGACGACCGGCGCGAGGCAGAGCCCCAGGATGTGGATTATCGAAGTGCGGATAAACGTCCGGAGGGATCCCTTGGCCCGAAGGGCAAAAAGAAGAAGCTGGAGATCAAGGTGATCTTCGGGGGCGCTGAGATAGGAGACACGCCCGCTGAGCGGAAAAAATTTGAGAGATCACTCTATGTGGGTTCCGTATCAGCACCCCCCACCAAGCGCAACAAAATCGAGGCAGTCACCTTCGGTCCCGCCGATCTGCCGATGTCACCAGCGCCGCACAGAGACGAGCTGGTGATCAGCATGGACGTAAACGATGCCATCGTCCGCCGCGTCCTTGTCGATACCGGGAGCAGTGTGAACGTCCTCTACTGGGAGGCTTTCGAGGGAATGAAGCTCAAGAAGGACATGCTGCACCCTCTGCGTACCCCGCTGTCCGGCTTCACTGGGGATTGCATTGACGCGGAGGGCACCATCATCTTGCCGGTAGAGATCGGCGACGGCCCTCACACCGCCCGGATCGGGATGACGTTCGTCGTGGTCCGCCTAAAATGCGCCCACAACGCCATTTTGGGCCGACCCGGCTTGGAAGACTTGGGGGCCATATGCTCCGTACGGCACTCATGCATCAAATTCCCCACCGACACTGGAGTGGGGGTAGCACGTACGGACCCGCATATGGCCAGGGCCTGCTACACGAAGGCCATGGAGAAGCTCAACGAGCGGGAGGCTCGGGTCAACAGCATCTCCGAGAAGGCCAAACAGGCCGACTTGGACGCTCATCTGGAACCAGCAACTCTGCTGGAAGAAATCGAGCTCGACGACCCGACGGACAGGAGGGTGTCCATCAGTGCAGATCTAGAGCCGGAAATCAGAGCGGGGGTCATAGCCGTCCTCCGAAGGTTCAGGATCTTGTTCGCCAGAGGGCCGGAGGACATGCCGGGCATCGACCCCAACCTCATATGCCATAGACTCGCCGTGCGGTCGGACGCCAAGCCCGTACAACAAAAGAAAAGGTATATGGCGGCCGACCGACGCGATTTCATCAGGAAGGAGACAGCAACTCTCCTCAGCATTAAACACATCCGGCCGGTCATCCACGTGGAGTAGTTGGCCAACGTGGTACTAGCCCCGAAGGGCGACACTTGGCGGATGTGCATCGATTACTCGGACCTCAACAAAGCTTGTCCGATGGATCCTTACCCTGTTCCGAGGATCGACTTGCTGGTGGATGAGACGGCAGGCTGCGAGCTGCTCAGCTTCATGGACGCATTCAATGGCTACCATCAGGTGTTCATGCACCCCGATGATGCCGAAAAATGGCGTTCGTTACGGCGGACGGCGTGTATTGCTACATCGTCATGCCGTTCGGCCTGAGGAACGCCATGGCTACTTTTCAGAGGATGATTGGGATGTTGTTCAAAGACGTACTTGGGAAGACAATGGAAGCTTACGTGGATGACATCCTGTAAGGAATAAATGTAACTAGATTTTGATGATGCTATAGGATTAGAATTTTAAAGTACCCCCAAATCAGATTTTATGTATTAGAATTTTCAGTTGTAAGTATTAGTGTAGTCGACGATCAGAGTTGCTCTATTTTGGATCAGATCAGAAGTGCATCAGTACTGCTCTACCAGACTTGCTCTATGAGAACTGCTCCATCAGAGTTCTCTTACCAGAAGTCCATCAGAGTTGCACCTATGAGAGTTGCTGATAAACTTGAACATCTGATAGCCGATGAGAACTACAGATCAGAGGTACTCATCAGCGGACCTATCAGAGTCAGAGTCAGAGTTCAGTCAGAAGACCATCAGAACTCAACTCATCAGATAGCCATCAGAATCCAACATATCAGAAGAGCCTGATCAGAGCCCGACTAACACTTAGAAGATTTCAAGCAACATCCAACAGCTATGAATCCAACGGGTAAAACATCCAACGGCTAGAAGACTGTGCATGAAAGGAAAGCATTTAATGCACATTAAATGAGCCTGATACGCTGAAGGATTGATTGCAAATAATTGACCAAGGAATCCGGGAAGATATATTATAAAAATAGAAACCTTCCAAAACGGCGGTCAAGTCAACTGTACGCGCATTTAATGCAGTTGTCTCCTCCTCCAACGGGCAGACAACCCCAGTATATAAGCTACTCACCGAAGAACAGGGACATAACTTTGCTACAACTTTTGCTCATCAAATTTTCAAGCTCTCTTGAGATTCAAACTCCACAACACAAGAACAAGAAAAAGCTTACGTTGGGAAGATTCAATCTCACAATCTCTCATCCCCAATAAGAGCAAAGTTCATCCTGTTCTTCAACACTTCAAGAACTTCAACTACATATCATTTGTGACGAAGCAAGTTGGAGGAAAAACTCTGTTTTTCAAAGGATCTTCTGCAAAGAAGGGCGTCCAAGTAACTGCAGTAGTGAAGTGGTGATACTTCCGGGAAGCTGAGTGAAAGGACCAGCCATCAGGACGTGGAATTGCATCCTGGGTGGCAGCTAGACTTGAAGAAGGCGTGGAGAACTTCTTAAGTGCTAGGAACTAAGCTTTGTAACCGATCTACTTCAAAGCTAGTGGAACAGTGGACTAGAGGAACGAGTTGTTCCTTGAACCACTATAAAAATATCCGGTGTCATTTACTTTACTGCAATTTATATTTCTGCACTTAGGATATTAACTGAGTAACTCTAAGACTTGGAATCTGTGTTCAGCAGATCTTGTTTTCAGAGTTATCAGAAAGGCATCTGCCTTAGTGTTTCTGAGGCTACCCGGACAGATCAGAATCCGCTGCCAAGGCCAGTTCTGATATCAGAACCAGCCTTTCTCTGTCATCAGAATCAGACCTTCTCTGATAAGTCACTTCGGACTTAGAGAAAATTTGAAAAACGAACCAGTCTATTCACCCCCCCCCTCTAGACTGGTTACCATATTAAACGGGACCAACAAGTGGTATCAGAGCTTCCTTGTTCTTGTAATCTTTTAGGTTACTCTCTGAACAAAGATCCACTTGGTCTTAGCCTCTATTTATCTGTTATTATGGATAACTCTCTTGCAAAGCATCTCATGTTTACAGACCAGAAGTATGATGATTGGAAGATCAGGATGAAGGCTCATCTATGCGCCCTTCATGATGAAATGTGGGAAGTCTTGGAAAATGGCCCCTTTATCCAGTTCATGAAGATCAATCCTGCTCACTCCATTGATAACTCTCAGCCCCAGATGATTGAGAAAGCCCGGTCAGAATGGACCAAGGAAGAGAAGAGGCAGTACAATCTAGATAATATAGCCAAGGACATCCTTTACAAGGCTATTGATGAAAGATACTTTAACAGAATCAAGAAGTGCAGAACTGCCAAAGAAATCTGGGATAAGCTGGATGAGATTGGAGCAGGAGATGAACAAGAAAGGGACAACAAGCTGACCATTGCAATGAAGAAGTTTGATGACTTCAAACTCCTACCAGAAGAATGCATTGCTAAGATGCATGAGAGATTGCTGATTCTCATCAGTGAGATTTCTGAGCTTGGGAAGGAGCTCACCATCAAAGAGGTCAACATGAAGATCCTCAGGGGACTGCCTTCGGCTTGGAAGATGAAGGTGATTGCAGTCCAGGAAAGCAAGAACATCAAGACTTATGCCACTGAGAAACTCATCTCTGATCTCAAGGCTTATGAGTTTGAGATGTATGAAGAGAAGGAAGAAGTTCCTGATGAGAGGACCACCACTGCTCTCACTGCTAGCACCTCAAAGGTAAGTGACTTTGACCCCTCTACTCTGTTATCTGATGAGTATATGGCTGCTTTTGCCAGAAAGTTTAAGAAATTTATGAAGAAAGATGGAAGGAGTCCATCTTCCATCAGAAGACCACATCAGAAGACCAAGTCCTCTGAAAGCAATGGAGAGTACCTCTGCTACAACTGCAGACAGCCTGGGCACTTCAAAGCAAACTGCCCCTATCCAAGAGTGTCCAAGAAGCAAGGACATGAAGATGAAAAGAAACCAGATGATCAACACAGAAGAAGAAGAGCGTTTGTCTCAGAACAAGCTGAGAGAGATCCACTCTCTGAATCAGAGTCCAGTTCAGACTCTGACTCTGATGAAGCATTCTGCTGCCTGGATGCAGAAACTGAAGACCTTTGCCTCATGGCACAATCTGATGATGAGGTATGTTCTACAGCTGACTCTATTTCTTCTTCGGTAGGCACAGCCTTAAATGATGATCCAATGTCATCATTCTGGGAAGAGTTCCAAACTATCCAAGCCACTTATTCTTTTGTTAAAGAAGAGAACAGTAGGCTGAAAGTTGATATCTCTGATCTAAGGAAAGAGACTGAGTGTAAACTTAATCTCTTAACTGAGGAAAGAGATAGACTGAAAGCTGAAAATGAGTCTCTTCTGAAAAGAATAAGAGACATTGAGGAACTTGAGAGTAGATATAATAGCCTTCTGAAGATGCAATCTTCCATGAAGAATATTGGTGACTCTCATAACTTCACCTCTGGCCTTGGATATGTTGAACCAGAGTCTGGTGAGCCCTCTGTAAGGCCTAGCACCCGGGTTGCTAAAGCTAAAAAGGTCATAGTGCCACAGACTCTGAGCCCCAATTGCCATGCTAGTACTTCTGGTACTAAAGTTGTTCATGAGAAGGTCATACCAGAAAAACAAACTCTAAAGGCCAAACCAAAACAAAGTTTGAAAACTAATGAACCTGGCAGACACTCTAACAAAAGGAAAAGTTTTCAGAACAATAATAATCAACGGCCTAACCCTATCAGACAATCTCATGACAATGGTATCAGAAACTGCTATCAGAAAGGCAGATATCAAGAGAAGATTAACTATAGGCAGAAGAGGTTGTCTGGTCAACCTCAGAAGCCTAAAGTTAAGCGCTCCTCTGATCTTGATAGCATATGGGACTTCTTTCCAACAAAGAAGGCTATGCAGAAGTATGCAAACAGAAAGCATGATCCTCACAAGCATCTGCCCAAAGTGAATCATACATCTGTTTACTACGACTACCAGGTGGACAATGGGTACCATCCACCAAGGTTTCAGTTAATGAGACCAAAATGGTACCAACTACCAAAACTGCATTACCCTCCAGGACCCAACATTGCTTGGGTACCTAAATCTTCCTTTTAATCTTGCAGGAACTGTGTGCTGGAGCCATCTCAGAACAAGAATGGTATATTGACAGTGGATGCTCCAGACACATGACAGGTGACAAGAGTTGCCTATCAGAGTTCCAGAAAATCAATGGACCCAGAGTCACTTTCGGTGGAAATGACAAGGAAGGGCAAACAAAAGGAAGAGGAAAGCTGATCAAGAACCAGATAATCATTGAAGATGTCTCATATGTCAAGGGTCTGAAGTTCAACCTCCTAAGTGCTAGCCAATTCTGTGACAAAGGCTACACAGTTGAATTCACCAAGACCTTATGCTATATCAAGCATGAGACAACCAAAGAAGTGGTTCTTACAGCCAAAAGGAGGAAGAACATCTATGTTGTTGACTGGCAAACAGCAAAAGATGGAACTTGCCTGATAGCAAAGGACAATTCAAAGCTAAGCTGGGATTGGCACAAAAAGCTTAGCCACCTGAATTTCAAAACCATCAACAAACTGGCAAGGGAACACATTGTAGATGGTCTGCCTGACATTGTCTACAAGAAGGAGACCCTCTGCAGTGCTTGTCAGAAAGGAAAACAAGTGAAGACTTCATTCAAACCCATAGCTGGAGATCTTTCTACTTGTCCTCTAAATCTGATCCACGTGGATTTATTTGGACCAGTTGAAACTCCCAGTGTTGGTGGAAAAAGATATACTCTTGTTATGGTTGATGATTACTCAAGATATACTTGGACTATGTTCCTAACCAAGAAAAATGAAACTCTTCAGAAGTTGCCATCTCTGTTAAAGCAACTTCAAACTGAGAAGAACATGAAGGTCAGAACAATCAGATCTGACAGAGGAACTGAATTTGTCAACAAAGTGATCAAAGACTTCTGTGATCAAAATGGTACATTCCATCAACTTTCTGCTGCCAGAACACCCCAACAAAATGGTGTTGCAGAAAGAAGGAACAGAACACTGAAAGAAGCTGCAAGAACTATGATTGCAGAATCAGGATTGCCCATCAGATACTGGGCTGAAGCAATCAACACTGCATGCTACACTCAGAATAGAAGCATGATCCACAAGAACCATCAGAAGACACCCTATGAGCTGTGGAAAGGAAGAAAGCCAAACATCAGCTACTTCCATGTGTTTGGATGCAAGTGCTATATTCTAAACAATGGAAAGGAGAATCTGAAAGTATTTCAAGAAAAAGCTGATGAAGGTGTATTCTTAGGCTACTCAAGTTCAAGCAAAGCCTATAGAATACTCAACAGGAGAACTATACAAGTTGAAGAATCCATTCATGTCAAGTTTGATGATAGCACCTCTACAGAAGAACTATCAGAGATCTTGGAGAAGATTAATCTTGAAGATAAGGTTTCAGAACCATCAGAAGAGGTCACCATCAATCCTGTATTATCAATTCCTCCTGTCAATCCAATTCTGATGGACAAAGATGAAGATGATGTATCAGAAGATGAACCATCAGAGTTGCCTAGACAGCAACTGACAGAACCTGATCTAACTTGGTTAAGAGATCATCCTCCTAATCAAGTGATAGGTCAAGTTACCAGTGGTGTTAGGACCAGATCTGCATCAAGAAGAGAAGCCATGTTCACCTGCTGCATATCCCAGATGGAACCAATGTGTGTAGAAGAAGCTCTAGAAGACTCAGACTGGATCAATGCAATGCAAGAAGAGCTGACACAGTTTGAAAGGAATGAAGTGTGGAAACTTGTTCCCAGACCAAAGCATCAGAATGTCATTGGAACCAAATGGGTATTCAAGAACAAAGCAGATGAAGAAGGCAATATTGTAAGGAATAAAGCAAGGCTTGTTGCAAAGGGATACTGTCAAGAAGAAGGCATAGATTTTGATGAGACCTTTGCACCTGTAGCAAGACTGGAAGCAATCAGGATATTCCTAGCCTATGCTGCTTACAACGACATCAAAGTATACCAAATGGATGTCAAGAGTGCATTTCTAAATGGAGAACTTGAAGAGGAAGTTTATGTTGAACAACCTCCAGGTTTTGTCATTCCTACTCAATCTTCTTGTGTCTACAAGCTCAGAAAGGCCCTCTATGGTCTTAAGCAAGCTCCCAGAGCTTGGTATGACACATTGTCCCTATTCTTAGTGAACCATGGGTTTACTAAGGGAAAGGTGGACAAAACTCTATTTCAAATCTCTGTTGCTAATCATATTCTGTTAGTACAAATTTATGTTGATGACATTATATTTGGAAGTACTAATCCAGAATTATGCAAGAAATTTTCTCAAGTTATGCAGAAGAAGTTTGAAATGAGCATGATGGGAGAACTCAGTTACTTTCTTGGATTACAAGTCAAACAAGTACCAGAAGGCATCTTTATCAACCAAGGAAAGTACACCAGAGATCTCATCAAGAAGTTTGGAGTAGATGGAAAATCTTCAGTCAAAATTCCTATGAATGCATCTCAAGGAATTGGACCAGATGATGAAGGAAAGGATGTTGATGCTACAACTTATAGAGGAATCATTGGATCTCTTCTCTATCTGACTGCAAGCAGACCAGACATAGCTTTTGCAGTAGGAATCTGTGCCAGATACCAATCAAAGCCCAAGGAGAGCCATCTAGTTGCTGCTAAGAAGATTATCAGATACATCAAAGGAAATCCAAATGCAGGACTATGGTATCCCAAGGGAGGTAATTTTGAACTAATTGGCTATTCTGATTCAGATTTTGCAGGTTGCAGATTGGACAGGAAGAGTACTTCTGGTCACTGTCAATTGCTAGGTGGGAGACTTGTCTCCTGGTTTAGCAAGAAGCAAAATTCAATCTCAACTAGCACTGCTGAAGCTGAGTATATTGCTGCTGGAAGTTGCTGTGCTCAATTACTCTGGATGAAGCAACAACTCAAGGATTATGGAGTGCAAGCAAAGGAGATCAAGTTGCTGTGTGACAATACCAGTGCCATTGCAATCACTCAGAATCCTGTGCTGCATTCAAGGACAAAGCATATCGAGATCAGACATCACTTCATCAGAGATCATGTGGAGAAGAAGCACATCTCAATTGAGCATGTTCCAACTGAAGACCAGCTTGCAGATATCTTGACCAAACCTCTCTCTGAGGCAAGGTTTAACAAGTTGAGAGAAGAATTGGGAATGATGGATGATCTTCCCAGAGATGCATGAATCAGAGTTGCAGAAGTATCAGATGTGGATTCATCAGAACACCCCATTTCTGATACCTGAGCTCTTATCCATCAGAAGCTTGAATCAGAGTTGCAGAAGCATCAGATGTGGATCCATCAGAATTCACCACCTCTGATACACTTATCCATCAGAGGACCCTATATCAGAGTACCCCTTCTCTGATATATGGACTGTTATTCATCAGAGTGGCTGTGGACTTAGCAAAATTTTCTAAATTTCGGGCGAGACTGTTCAATAAACCGGAAGTTACCATTTTACCCCCGGTACTTATTACCATATTTGGAAAACGGCTTTCCGCCCACAATCCATTTAATGCAACCTCGAAACCGCAAATTATATCAAACGTCCACTAACCCAAATACATATATACCTCTTCTGAAAACCTAAATCGCTACTGCAATTTTATTCCTCGTCTTCAAGCTTTATCTCTCTAAACTCTCAATCTTCAGAACTCTCAAACTCCTCACCAAACTGAAAATGAAGTTCATCAACATCACCGATCTTTCTGAATCTGAAGCTAAGACCCTAGTGAGCAACATTGTCACAGGGATGAAGGTAGATATGTCCTCACTACCGCTGTTGGCAACAAATCAGAAGATCATGAACGAAGTGATCCAGGGAATGAGTGATTCCCAGTTGAACAAGATCGTTGCTCATCCCTATGAGCATTTCAGCAACATTGATGTCGCAGAATTTTACCTCAACGCCCATATCTCCAACAACACTATCCATTCACAGGTTCAGGGTCAGAACCTCAAAATTGATGCTGATGCTCTCAACGAGTTCTTTGGCATCTCTCTGGAGCCTCAAGAGGAGGGCACCACTGACTTCATCGAGCTTGATGATGTGAACATCACAGTTCAAAACTTCGTAGCAACCTACTGCCGAAAGGATGTAACAGGCGTAGAGACCTTATATATGAAAAAGAATGCTCTCAAGAAGGATTTTGAGAGGCTAATGAGCATTATGCATCGGTGCTTGTGGTGCAAAACAAGTTCAACTGATCAGATGAATCACACCAACTCCAAAGCCCTATATGCTGTTCACAGAGGGATGAACATCAACTGGGGTAAAGTGCTATTCCAATCCATTTCTGAATCCATCTCCAAGAAGGACAAAAAGACTGGTATGTTCTCTACAAAGATGGGTCACGGACTTCTGATCTCCAGGCTCATTTCTAACTCCAAGATAGCTCTCAGAGAAGCCACCTCTGTGGACCACACGAAGACCATCTTCCTCACCATCTCTCCCAAAGTAAACGTGGCCATTGCTGCTGAGCTGAAGAAATCCAACAAGCTTGAGCAGAACAGGGAGAAGCTGGCTGAGAAACCTAAGTCCAGCCCCAAGAAAGCACTACCAGCTCCCAGTTCTGAGCAACAGAAGAAGAAGAAGACTGAAAAGCCTAAAGCACAGAAGCCTCAGTCTCCACCAGATACATCAGAAAAGGATGCATCAGAGGAAGAAGTTCCAGTAGTGGTTGAAAAAGTCACTCTCGTGAAGAAGCAAAGAATGAAGAGAAGAAGAAGAGCTGTCGTTCACAGTGACTCTGATGTCCCTGCTTCTCCCATCAGAGAAATAAAGAAATCAAAGACCAGCTCACTCCCAAAGGAGTCAGAACCTCAGGGGGAACCTCCCTCAGAATTGGTTGATGATCAAGCAGCACCTACATCAGAGACTCCTGTTGCAACTTCAGAACCTGCACCAGAGGCTGAAACTCAGGGGGAACTGGTGATTCCCTCTCTGCCTGTTGCTGAGGAATCAACTGTGGTGCCTCCTCCTTCACCAGCAACCTCCCCTGAATCTGATAAGGAGGACACTCTCACTGCTTTGAACAAAGAGTTCAACAGAGTTCTTGAATGGAGGAAATGGAGATTGGGCCCTCTATCCAACATACTGCACCAGTTTGGATTCTTCTGTGCTGAAGAGAGGGAAGTATTCAAATGGACTGGCACTGATGATGTCTCTAAGTGCACAGATATCACGTTTCTGGAGCACATTCTGGCTACAAAGAAGAAGAACTTCAAAGGAAAAGGGTGTCTATCAACTTCAGCTATGATGGATGTGACTTCAGTAGTAACTCCTCTATCTGAGCAAGAGGTTCCGCTCTTTGAGGCATGGCTGACAGAGAGGACAATGAAGGCCTCACTTGAACCAGTTCAGCCAGCTGGTGGACCCTCTGATGCAGAGCTTATCCTTGCAAATCTCATTGCTGATTGGAGACAATCCCAGATACAAGAAATTGAGGTAATTCCTGACTCTGACACTCATATTCCTCATCTTGCTCCATCCATTACTTCAGAGTTACCTCCACCTCCTCCCAATTCACCCTCACCAGCACTTACATCACCAAAATCCACTCCACCACCATCTCCTCCATCCTCCCACATTTTACCTTCTCCCTCACCCAAGAAAACTCCATCCCCACCTCATCAGAAAGCCCCGACTCCCTCACCTCAGAAATCCCCAACTCCTTCACCCAAAAAGCCTTCACCCAAACAACTTTCACCCTGCAATCAACTTACCCCCATAAAAAAACCGCTCACCATCACCACCACCTTCTCCAAAACAACCAGCTAACCAACCCCCATCTTCTCCCCAACACCCACCTCTTCTGATTTCATCTTCAGAGCCCTCTCCCAAAGCTCCTCAACAATCAGCCTCTCCTCCCACAACTGTACAAGATCTCGCCACAAGTCAGGCAACTCCTCAGAGCTTCATGGCTGAGATAGAGCATGTGGGACTCCAGCTTGTCAAGGGTATGAATAAAATCCTGGATGCTGAGTATGCTACTGATAATCATCTCACCTCATACTGTGAGAAGCTAGCAGAAGGGATCAATGCACTGCTCAAGAATGTAGGCATTATTGCCATGGCCTTTGATCAGCACAAGGATAAAACAGCTGCGAAACTGGATGAAATCGCTAAGGAAGTAGATGGTGTCAATTCTGTACTGTTCCATCACACTAAAGTCCTTGAAGAACAAGAAAAGGCAATCTCGAAGCTAACAGATGCTGTGGATGAAGTTCAATGGTCCACTGGCAAGGCTAGAGAGGAAATTCAAGGTGTAGAAGGAATGTGCAAGGATACAAAGGAGTTTGCCATCAAGCTTCTTAATTCTGGCAGGGAGAGAGACAACAAACTCACTCTTCTTGAGGCCACAACTAAGGATATTCAAACTGCAGTTGATAAGCAGAAAGACCTAATGGCAGGACTGGCATCTGTCACTCAGACTCTGCCAGGTACCCTTGAAGCTATAAAGGAGAACAATGCTACAGAATTCTCGAAAATTGGACTCCTACTTGGCGATCTTGTTGATGCCAAAAAGGGGGAAAATAGCAGAGAACCTGTCCCACTTCCCAGAGAAGCAGAAGGTCCAAGCTCCAGAGCCATTAACCCTGCTAGGTACTTTGAAAGAGCAAGGCAAAAGAGGCTAGCTGCTGGTATTCAAAGACCTCCTCCTCCTCGGTCTAAGAAAGGGAAGAAGACAGCCTCTACTTTCACTTTGGCCCAATGGCTCAACAGTGACTTGGCTAAACCTGATGCTGCTCAATTCAGAGAGATGAAGAAGCATATGACCCCTACTCAACAAGAGAATCTCATTCAGGATAAAGATGGGCTAATAATAATCAACCATGGTGGGTCTATGCAAGAAGCAGAAGACTGGTGGCGTTTGAAAGTAATCCCTGGCAAGGACCTATCTGAAGCCATCAGAAACTATCTAGATTGCCAGCTTGAACCTGCCTGGTCAGAATATCAGAATCCCAGGAATCTTGCTACAATCAGAGCTAGGGTCAATGCTGATCTGAAGGAAATTGAGGCAAAGGAAGCTGATCTAGAAGAGGAAGATATCTAAACTCTATCCTCTTGTTGCTTTAAATATCTTTCATTAATAAGATAACCAGCTTGCCTCTATTTTGCATGGCAATTTCAAATTTTTTCTATTGCACTCTGACCATGTATGCTCTGATACCTTTGCTATTCCTTATTTTGATTATTTGTTTGATTGTATCTTACTCTTACTATTTTCCTATGCCAAGTGCCCACCAAGATTTTAAATGAAAGTTTATCTCTAACTTATTTTTCTTTATGGTGAAAGGCACTTCTCTGGAGATAGTTTAAGGGTTTTGGCATCATCAAAAAGGGGGAAATTGTAAGGAATAAATGTAACTAGATTTTGATGATGCTATAGGATTAGAATTTTAAAGTACCCCCAAATCAGATTTTATGTATTAGAATTTTCAGTTGTAAGTATTAGTGTAGTCGACGATCAGAGTTGCTCTATTTTGGATCAGATCAGAAGTGCATCAGTACTGCTCTACCAGACTTGCTCTATGAGAACTGCTCCATCAGAGTTCTCTTACCAGAAGTCCATCAGAGTTGCACCTATGAGAGTTGCTGATAAACTTGAACATCTGATAGCCGATGAGAACTACAGATCAGAGGTACTCATCAGCGGACCTATCAGAGTCAGAGTCAGAGTTCAGTCAGAAGACCATCAGAACTCAACTCATCAGATAGCCATCAGAATCCAACATATCAGAAGAGCCTGATCAGAGCCCGACTAACACTTAGAAGATTTCAAGCAACATCCAACAGCTATGAATCCAACGGGTAAAACATCCAACGGCTAGAAGACTGTGCATGAAAGGAAAGCATTTAATGCACATTAAATGAGCCTGATACGCTGAAGGATTGATTGCAAATAATTGACCAAGGAATCCGGGAAGATATATTATAAAAATAGAAACCTTCCAAAACGGCGGTCAAGTCAACTGTACGCGCATTTAATGCAGTTGTCTCCTCCTCCAACGGGCAGACAACCCCAGTATATAAGCTACTCACCGAAGAACAGGGACATAACTTTGCTACAACTTTTGCTCATCAAATTTTCAAGCTCTCTTGAGATTCAAACTCCACAACACAAGAACAAGAAAAAGCTTACGTTGGGAAGATTCAATCTCACAATCTCTCATCCCCAATAAGAGCAAAGTTCATCCTGTTCTTCAACACTTCAAGAACTTCAACTACATATCATTTGTGACGAAGCAAGTTGGAGGAAAAACTCTGTTTTTCAAAGGATCTTCTGCAAAGAAGGGCGTCCAAGTAACTGCAGTAGTGAAGTGGTGATACTTCCGGGAAGCTGAGTGAAAGGACCAGCCATCAGGACGTGGAATTGCATCCTGGGTGGCAGCTAGACTTGAAGAAGGCGTGGAGAACTTCTTAAGTGCTAGGAACTAAGCTTTGTAACCGATCTACTTCAAAGCTAGTGGAACAGTGGACTAGAGGAACGAGTTGTTCCTTGAACCACTATAAAAATATCCGGTGTCATTTACTTTACTGCAATTTATATTTCTGCACTTAGGATATTAACTGAGTAACTCTAAGACTTGGAATCTGTGTTCAGCAGATCTTGTTTTCAGAGTTATCAGAAAGGCATCTGCCTTAGTGTTTCTGAGGCTACCCGGACAGATCAGAATCCGCTGCCAAGGCCAGTTCTGATATCAGAACCAGCCTTTCTCTGTCATCAGAATCAGACCTTCTCTGATAAGTCACTTCGGACTTAGAGAAAATTTGAAAAACGAACCAGTCTATTCACCCCCCCCCCCTCTAGACTGGTTACCATATTAAACGGGACCAACACATCCTGATCAAGAGCAAGAGAAAGGAGGACCATGTCCAGGACATGGAGAGGGTCTTCAGCATCATGGAGAGGGCCAACATGAGGCTCAATCCGAAGAAGTGTGCCTTCGCCGTCAGGGGCGGCAAGTTCCTTGGCTACATGATGAGCGAACGGGGGATCGAGCCTAACCCAGAGAAGGTGAAGGCAATTATGGACATGGAAGCCCCAAAGAACCTAAAAGACGTGCAGCGGCTCACCGGGCGTCTGGCAGCCCTGAGCAGATTCTTATCCAAGCTGGCTGATAAGGCGATTCCCTTTTTCCAGATCATGAAGAAGGCCAATCCCTTTGAATGGACCCCGGAGTGTCAGGCTGCTTTCGAGGATTTCAAGGTATATCTCTCCTCTCCGCTCGTCCTCACCAAAGCGGATCCCGGGGAGAGATTGTACATGTATTTGGCAATAGCCGATCTGGCCGTAAGTGCCGTGCTGCTGAAGGAGTCTGAAGGCGTTCAGCGGCCAATATACTTTGTGAGTAAGGCGCTGAACGGCCCCGAGACGAGATACACACTGATGGAGAAGACGATCCTCGCCTTGATTGCATCCATCAAGCGCCTGGCGCCGTATTTCCAAGCACACCTGGTGACCGTCTACACGACGCAACCCCTCGCCATAGTCCTCAGGAATCCAATGGCAAGCGGAAGGATAACCAAGTGGTTCTTGATGATCGGCCAGTACGACGTGGACTTCAAACCAAGGCCGACGATCAAAGGACAGGCACTGGCGGACTTCATTGCGGAGTGCACCGCGCGCACCGAGGACGAATCCCATGACAGCAACGACTTTGACAATTGGTGGGAGATGTACACCGATGGGGCCTCGAGTGCGCGGGGCTGTGGCGGAGGAGCGGTGATCACTTCCCCCGAGGGTTTCAAAGCCTACTACTCTATGAAATTTGAGTTCAAGGTCACCAACAACGAGGCTGAGTACGAGGCACTTATCGCGGGGCTGAAATGCGCGAAAGCCCTCGGAGCAGCTCGTCTGAAGGTGAGGTTGGACAGCCAGCTGGTGGTAACCCAGATGAACGGCACTGCAGAAACCAGGGAAGAGAGAATGAAGGTTTACAAGGAGCTGGCGGAGGAGCAGACCGCGCAATTTGAGCAGGTGATCCTTGAGCAGGTATCGCGGGTGGAGAATGCAGAGGCGGATATACTGTCAAAGCTGAGCAACCCACCAACCGATGATCTGGCGTCAAGCATCCCCCGACACATCAGAGGCTTCGTTAGGCAGGAAGTATTCCCAGCACCGGCGACGGACGTCATCCAGGTGGAGGTTATCTCCATTGCCGAACCCAACTGGGCGAAGGAGATAGCAGATTATCTCAGACATGGAACACTCCCCGAGCCCGACGAGGATGGCAGCACAGGAAGAGCTGCATGGATAAAGAGGCGTGCCCCTAACTTTGAACTTATTGACGGGCAACTCTACAAGAAGACGTTCGGCGGACCTTACCTCAGGTGCCTCCCGCCAAGCCTGGCAGCAGCGGTGATCGAAGAAATACATGAAGGGATCTGTTCCAGCCACCAGGTCCCCCGAACCTTGGCCAGAAAAATCATCCTGCAGGGCTATTACTGGCCGACCATACAGCAGGATTGCTTCAACCACACTCGGAAGTGCGCAGTATGCCAGCAGTATGCGCCTGTCCCTGGGCGTCCAGCGAGCTTCTACACCCCGATGACCATCGCACTACCTTTTGCTAGGTGGGGCATAGATTTGTTGGGTCCTCTGCCAACGGCCGCCGGAGGAAGGAAATTCGTCATTGTGGCAATTGATTATTTCACCAAGTGGGTGGAGGCCGAACCACTGGCCTCCATCACTGAATTCCAGTGCCAGAAGTTCGTCTGGCAAAACGTCATATGCCGTTTCGGGATCCCGGAGCAGATCGTCACCGACAACGGCCGGCAGTTCGTCGGCAGAGGGTTTGAGGCATACTTAGCAAAGTGGGGCATCAGGCACTCTAAGGCCTCGGTGGCCTACCCGCAGGCCAACAGCCAGGTGGAGAACATGAATCGGACCATCATGGATGGGATCAAGAAGAAGTTGGAAGACTACACCTCCACCTGGCCGGAGCAGCTGAATTATGTCTTGTGGACGTACAGGACGACGCCGAGAACGGCGACTGGGGAAACCCCTTTTGCCTTGGCTTATGGGTTCCAAGCTAAGGTGCCAACGGAGGTGCTGGTACCTACACATCGCACCAAGCATTACCAGCCGGAGGGCAACGAGACCAACCTACGAGCGGAGCTCCATTTCATTGAGGAACGGAGGGACCTAGCGGCTCGTCGCATGGAAGAGTATCACAGGGCCACACAGAGATACTTCAACAAGGCCGTGAAATTCCGCGAAATAGAGGCCGGGGACCTCGTACTCGGGAAAGAGAGAAGAGCAAGCCGTTCGAAGGTGGCAAAATGGCGAAAAACTGGGAAGGACCCTACCGGGTCATCAGAAGATACAACCAGGGGACGTTCCTCCTCCACACCCTGGAGGGGAACCATGCCGGGATGTGGAATGTAGAACACCTGAAGAAGTTCTATCAATAGTTAGGGGCTGTTGTCCTTGTATTACTCCCACTCCCATGTAAAATGACCAGGCGTCGTCAATAATAAGGCCCCTTGTTTTTTCACCAAGAAATGTCTTGCCAACGACCGTTAAGGAAGGGAATCTCGACGTAGATAAACCTGTTCCTCCTTGTGATGTCTGCGGATACCGAACGTCCCCTCGAAGTAGGGACGCCGGTAGGACCAAGGACGAACGAAGCACCAGGGAATCTCGATGCAGATAAACCTGTTCCTCGTTGAGATGTCTGCGAATACCGAACGTCTCCTCGAAGTAGGGACGCCGGTAGGACCAAGGACCAATGACGAACGAAGAGTATAGATTGCCTCCCTCAAGAAAAAAAAAAAAAAAAAAAAAAAAAAAAAAAAAAAAGACGGGGAGAAGGGGAGAGTAGCTCCTATGCGGAAGGGAATCTTGCCCGGGCGTGCCAGATCTTCCCCCACCGCCGAAGACGAACGTCTCTCGATGTAGAGGTTAGTAGAGACGCGGAGGGGGCTAGACGAACCAAGGGAGCCTGCCAAGATAAACCTGTTTATCCCACAAATGACCATGGATCGATGGACGTGGGATAACAAAGTCGGGAACCCGTGAGGGTAAACCTGTTCGTCCCTGCGAGTTCCTTGGGTACCGAACGTCATCTTCGAAGCAAGAGACGCCGGTAAGACTAAAAGGACCACGGACGAACGAAAAAAGGGGGAATCTCGATGTAGATAAACCTGTTCCTCCTTGCGATGTCTGCGGATACCGAACGCCTCCTCGAGGTAGGGACGCCGGTAGGACCAAGGACCAAGGACGAACGAAGACTAAAAGACTCCAAAAAAAAAAAAAAAGATGCCAGAAGAGCATGGAGCAAAGAATGATTTTTATTCTTCGGCACTATTGGCCGAAAAATTACAATGTGCGAAGGTACAATGCAAATAATGGAAAAATTGTACAAGTACAAGGTAATGAACGAAGAATCACTGCCGATCGACGTCCGGAGCTGGAGCCTTGGAAAGAGTCTGCTTGGATTTTTCACTAGCTTCGGCTTCCTCCTGCTCCTTCAGCAGCTCAAGGGCCCCCGCATGGACGTCAAAGCCAGCCGCCTCCGGATCGAAGGGAGCCCCGAAGTGACGCTCGAACGTCGGAAGATTCTCCGCTACTAGACCAACCATACCCTTGCGATAGGTATCGTCGGCGAGATCGTCAAGAAAACGACGTCCGGTGGGGGTGGCCTGGAGCAATTTAACCCCATCCAGATAGGCATCCGGGCAGGTGGCCAGAAACTCGCCGACGAGCCGCGGAAGGAACTTCATGGCCATGGTGTGAATGGCGCCAGTATAAGCCTTGGATCTTTGGAACGCTATGGATCCAGACTCCTTGATTTTGGCAACATCGGCCTCATAAATAGGGACGTGGTTGTCCACGCCCGTCTGGCGTAGTTCCACCTTGGCCTGCTCTACGGCCCACATCCGGCTGCGGAGATCCACGAGCTCGGCCTCCTGCTTCTTGAGGAGCTCCTTCTGAGAGGCATTCTCCTGGACGAGCTTATCATAGGCATCGGCTTTCTCTTGAAGAGTGCCAGCCCTGCCTTTTGCATTCCTCAGAAGGGTGTCACATTCGGCCCGCACCCTGGCCATCTCCCTGCCCTGATGCTCGAAGGCCATCCGAGCCCTGTGAAAGTAGAGCCAGGCCTTATCTAGGGTGCTCTGGCCGCACTCCAAGAGATCTTCAGGGGCCTCCTGGGCAGCGAAGTCCTGCGGAACCTTGAGATTCAGCCCACACCAGATGGAGGACGATGTCTGGCCGAAGAGCATCATTGACTCTTTGCGGGGGCCAACCCCGGAAAACTCAATCAGGCCAAGAGAAGACCCACTGGCTTCTGGAGGCGAAGTTGGACGAACATCGTCAGAACCTTTGGCGGTTGGGGCATCATCATCCCGGAGACGGCGGACGTCAGAATTCCTCAGAGGAGAAGCACGGAGATTGGTCCGGGAAGTGGGCTTCCGCTTGAGGGGGCTTCCGGGCTCCCCATCGGAGTCATCGGCCACGATGATGGCCTTGGAGGAGGTACCCTCAACACGCGGCCTCTTGGAGGCGCCGGCCCCCGAAGTGTCATCAGCTCGTGCCCTGGTCACCCTAGGTTCGACCTTGGGGACGAGCGGCTTCCCGGGCTTGTCATGCCCCTTGTGCTCACGTCCGGCGGCTGTCGAAGCAGTGTGGACTCGGCTCATGGTAGACGCGGATGGGAAAATTCCTGCACAAAGGGAACCAAGACGTTCAGAGCCATAACAACGAAGAGATGTTAAAACAATACAAGTACAAACGGACGCACCTAACCCAGCCTGAGCTTTAAAAGGCTCGGCCACTAGCAACCGGAGGTTCTGGATGCCAAGTCCGGCTATGCGCTTGGCATATCCGAGCTCCTCGTCCGTCATGGGCGGCGGGATTGTCTTCACGGGGTAAGCATTCCACCGGTCAGAGAATGGCATCGGTGAGCCTACTCCGGCCAGGAAGAAGCGCTCTTCCCAACCGTCTGGATTCCCGGCATTGTTCGAGAATAGGACCATGGACGGACGGGCGATCAGGGTCAAATACCCTGTACGTCCGAAGGGGGACAGCCGAAAGAAATGGTGCAGCAGGTCGACGGTGGGGATCACACCGACGCTGTGGCATCTAATGATGAAGCCAGCGATTATCCGAACTGCGCAGGCACTATCTCAAGGGCCCTGAAAAGCTCCAAGTGGAAGCTATGCAGGGGAAAGTTCAGCCCGGCTATCACCGAATCCAAGTGGACCACCACATAGCCGGGCAGATGGCGCATGGGGTTGCGCAGACGCCGATCGTCGTAGGCCCTTGGAGGATAGAACCATTGGCTGATCAGACGCTTGTCCGCATTCGTCAGGCGCTGAATTTGACGCCTGACGCACGAGAAGCTGAGACTGTAACGGGGAGGCCGAGGCGGCATCCCCCGCTCATAATATTCCAAGTCATCACCGGAAGAACAGCCATCGTCGAAGCGATTTTCAGAAGACATGGCAACGAACGGTACCTTGGGAGTTCGGGACTTCCGATACGGTTTGAGAGAAATCTAGAGAGAGAAGACAATTGTGCAGCGTAAGGAGAAGTATGAATGAATTACATGGGTTCTGGGTACTTATAGGCAGCACCGCGGGAACACACCAACCGAAGTGGGACACGTGGCGCCTGGGTACCGGTACCTACCACGGTATTTAAGGTGCCTCGATTCCGTCGCCGCATAATCTTGGCAGGGGTGGCTGGATCGGAGCCACGAACGTCCAGCGGGGAACTCGGGACACCCAGAGATCACGACCATCGGTTGTCCCTAATATCAGCGACTAGTGGGAGACATATGCATCAACGGGCTACGTTCGTCTTTCCATACTTCATGCCATTGGAACATGTAGAACAGATGAACGTCCCCATACGTAGCTTGAATATTCATGTCACGCGACGGCAGACGAACGTCGTTACCGAACGCTGATTCTGGGAAGTACGTTCATATGTCCACACTTAAGGAGTATACGTCATAAGCCACCGACGAACGTCGTTCCATTGTCAGAATACTTTGAGGACGGTAAGCCGGCATCAGAGCTCAGCATCGACGCCCAAAGATGGGCTTGAGCAGTACCTCCGCACACTTGAGTACGTACGGAGGTTTGGCAAGGGGACGCCGTTGCCTTAAGCAAGTAAGGAACAGATACGAACGTCCTCGCAGACTTTAACCTTGCGACAAAGTGTATCGAGGCTCCGAAGGAGTTCCCATACAACAAACGATGAAGGAAACAAAAGTAAAAATAACGAAGTAAAGATCATGAATGTAGAGACAATTTGGGCAAAAAAGGCGTATATTCTTCGGCTCTAACAGCCGGGCATTACAAACGCAAAATGAAAAGAGTACAATTTACATTTACACCATGAAAGGGGACTCGGGCCGGCTGCCTCCCGGGATCTGCTCCTCCTCCTCGGCTTCGGGCTCGGGGGTCGGGGGTTCCGGAATTTCCCCTCTAGCTTTGGCCTCCTCCCGCCGTTGGTCCCTCCCCAGCTTCCCCAAGGCTTGAAGCAGCAGATCGTCGTCTGTGTTCGCAGCCAGCTC
This sequence comes from Cuscuta epithymum, assembly GCA_945859915.1. NCBI lineage: Eukaryota > Viridiplantae > Streptophyta > Magnoliopsida > Solanales > Convolvulaceae > Cuscuta > Cuscuta epithymum. The sequence continues at coordinate 547,233 of CAMAPF010000075.1, read as the reverse complement.
GAAGTCGGCCCCCTGCAACCTCGAGAAAATGGGAAGGGTGGCCTTGACCCCCTCATTGTAGCCAGCAGCGAAGGTGCTGTCGCCGACCTCGTAGAGGAACTTGTGAGACAAGGGGGAGCTCTCCAGGATCCGGACGCCGCACGCCAGGCGCTGCCGGGGCGGAATCTTCGCCAGCGCCGCAGAGAACACGTCACCGAAGGCCCCGGTGCAGTAATCCTTGGCGGAGTCCATAAACTCCCCAGTGTTCCTGTAGCCGGAGGTGTCGACCAGCCACTCCGGGGTGGCATCCTTGGCAGCAGGGAGCACCGGGACAAGCTTAAAGCCGGCTCTCTCAAGACCGGCTAGCTGACTGCGAGATTCAGCCTGCAGGGCTGCAATCTCCCTTCCCTTGGCCGCTGCCTCCGCCTCAGCTCGACGAGCGGCCTCCCGGGCCGTAGCAACGGCCGCATCAGCCTTGGCCTTGACCTCCCTCAGGTCAGCCTCCCTGGCAGCTTCAGCTTGAAGGACTAGAAGCCCAGACTGGATGACAGAAGGAAAAAATGGTTAGAAGATGAACGTCAAGGGAAAGATGTACTCGGATCTGGTAAAGAAGGGATACCTGAAGAGCGGCGGCCAGGGCAGCGCTGGTAGCCTCAGATGACGAACGGCGGGGCAGCTCGAGACCGGCCTTGAGGGCCATCTCCCTCCAAAGCTCTTCTGCCGGGCGGCTCAAAGGCAGGGAGCCGGCATCTTCAAGCAGGGGGGCAGTGGAGCCTGCCTCACGGCCCCTCTTCTGTTTCTTCTCGGGGACCTTCTCTGTCCCCTTCTGAGGGGCCGCCTTCGTGGGGACGACCGGCGGTGGAAGGGCAGCTTCAAGAGCAGGGGCCCCAGAACCCTGAGCCAGCATAGTGGCAATTAAGTGCTGCTCACCCTCAGCCGTTCGTCGGGCAGCATCAGAAGCCGAGGAATTGGAGTCCGAGGCGGGGGCGTTCTTGGCTTTCGCCAGCGCGGCTTTTGCAGCGGCCGCCTTGGCCTTCCTTGTCTTCAGGCATTCGGCGTGATTCATTTGAGCTCTGTCTGGCGGAGAACCTGCAGGAAAACCATAAGGGGTTAAAAGACGAACAGAGAATGCAAAAGGACACTCACCTCGAAGGACAGGACCGCCCGGTGCCCCGAGACGAGCGTCGAAGGGTGGAAAGAGTCCAAGGACACGAGCGGTACCTATGCCTGCCCCCGAGAGTGCCTCGAAGGTCAGATAGCCAGCTATGGGGCGAATGCCGCCCTGCAGGATGCCTTCCACGGCCTCGCTCAGATCATCGGTCAACTCCGGCGACTCTATCTTCGGGGGGTAGCCATTCCAACGAACTGGGAGGAGAGGACCATCATAGCGAATGAAGAAGAACCGGTTTTTCCAGTCATGGATGGAGGAGGGGTAGCTCTTAAACAGCCTCCTCCCCGGACGAGCGGCCACGCTCAGATACCCGTCGGAGTTCTGGGGGGTGATCCGGAAGAAGTAGTGGAACAGATCCAGGGTGGCATGGACTCCCGCAAGTTTGCAGCGCACCAAGAAGGCCGATATGAACCTATAAGAATTTGGCATGAATTGCGCCGGGGCCACTTGGAAGCAGTGGAAGAACTCCACATAAAATGCGTGAAGTGGAAACCGCAGCCCGGCTTCAACGGAGTCCAAATGAAGCATGATCATCCCCGGACGTCTCCTCATCACGTGCTCGGCGCCTCTCACGCTCCAGACGAACGGCGGGGGGAAGAAGGTGCGGATTTTGTTAAGGGCCACGCGGGAGAGGACTTGATCATGGTCGAGGGCGCTTCTGATCGGACAGATGTGGCGCTCCATGTCCGTAGGGATGCCCAGATAATGCACCTCCATGTCGGAGCCTGATTCGGCCTCCTCCCCAAAATCATAATCGGCGGGGCGCTCATTCAAGGGGACTGCGTCGATAACATCTACTGCCCCGTCAGCATTTCCACCCCCGGCATCGCTCCCACTGCTTTGGGAAGCGTCATCCGGCACACCATCAGCTCGGATGGTCCCTACCGTCGTTGCCGAACCAGAAGTCCCAGAAACGCTGGCCTTTCCCGGGGAGCGCGCATTCACATTATCAGAAGAGGAGTCCGAAGAGGAACCCGACGAACCGGAATCAGAACTTGACGAAATGTCCATCGAAGTCATTTCGGCTAGGAGTCAGAACAAAGAAAAGAAGCAGAGGAGGGAAATTACCTTACAAAGAGACTAGCTGAACTCAGAAGCCAAGCAGAGAACTCGAAGAACAACGGAGATTTTAAGGCAAGGGAGCAGAAATTGGGAACCCTAATTCAGGGGGAAAACCCGGCATTTATAGGGGGAGCACCGGTTAAGGGGCCAACGAGGGGTTGACACGTAGCAAGGAGCGTGGTCCGGCTCACGCGCCGTGCGTGGGATGGAAGCGTAATGATGACACTTCCTCGGGAAAATGCACCGCCGCAACATCAGCCGTCACCTCGTTTCCTGAACCGTCGACAGCTGTCAAGCACCATGACCACGAGCGTACGCTTCCACCAGGTGCAGTAAACACAAGTATCAAGACACGAACGTCTACTTTGAGGGAGTTCCTACTTCCTTATGTCCTGCGCAAGCTCAGAACATCAGAAGTGGGGGACTTGTGTTGGGTTAAGGGCCCAAGCCGAGGTCCGGCCCACTAACCCCATCTTGCCAGACGCACGTCCAGTTAGAACACTAGGCCAGCCCACAGGCCCATGTTCCTTGAGGATGGACGAACGTCTGGGGTTGGGGGTTCAGGCCCAGCGGCTCATCCCGACGAACGTCTATGTAGGGACAAGGAGCAGGGCCACGGGCCACCAGGGATGACGACGAACGTCCCCATGGCAAGCCTATAGTCATCGGAGGAAACCCAGTCCACATGGTGAGTATCTATTAAGGCCAGGAGACGAACAGCCGGTATCTCTCGAGGGTCACTTGGAGCGATCCAGCTCACTTCCTGGGAGGACGAACGCCCCCACTGATTAGGCGGGAAACCTAGATTCTGGCGGGAAGTGCATTTAATGCTGAAGATTTGGTGGTTGGGGCACCAGCGGTCCACAGGCTGCCACGTCAGTATAGCCACCAGCCCATTGGTGGGTATAAATAGAAGCATTTATTTCATTGTGAGGGGTTGGCAACTTTCTATTCTTAGCATACTAGCTTCAGCATTCTTACTTGTAGCATTTCTAACTGCCTTGTAAGACGAACGGCCGACGTGCCTTTTTAGCAAGTAGATTGTACTTAGGGAGTTATTACGAAGTTAATAATACCTATTTACATTGCCTGCTATTTCTTTTGTTTCCTGATCCATCTGATAGCTGTTGGGCTAGGTATCCATACACTCACTCCACTCGAAATCTTTGGGCTTACGTGTTGGGTCCAAGGGTTGAAGGAATTAACCTCAACAGTTATTATACTCCGGAGTATAATATAAACTTTGAACACAATTATATTCACTAAAAGTTACTAAGTCATATTTTTGCCAATAACTTTTGAGTAATATTTTAGAAAAAACATCGAACAGATTATCACTTAATTAATATACAGTTAAATATATTTTTAATTTAACTGACAGTCACAGACCATATTAGACTTAAATAGAGCAGAACAGATTACATGAAATGAGACTTTGAAGCCCATGAACCATACACTATAATATTTGAATCTAATTAAAAACATCTTTTTTCTTGTACTGTCTAATGGTCGGGTGTTATTAACTAAATACCACCTCCTTCTCATTCAAAGGTTTCAAATCACAACTCACATGGTCAACTTATATCATTCTTAATCTTTTGATTTATATATCAAATTTTTATCAAATTTACATTTTTATTAAGCTTTGTAACGGTTTTAATGTAGTTTTTGAACATGTAAATTTTGATTTGTAAAAATAATCAGAGTGTGAACAGAGATCAAGTTGTTTTATCGTTAATCAAGCATAATAAACTGAATCGGGAAAGAGCTATGATGTTTTTACTTGGACTGTAATTTGCTCGTCTAGTCTAGTGTGTTTAAGTCTGGTCTGATCCGGTTGGTTTGAGTCAGGTCGGGTTTGATCCGGTTGGTTTGAGTCAGGTCGGGTTTGATGTACATTGGGATGGAGGGAGTAAACACTATTTGTAGTACATTGGGAAAGAGCTATGATGTTTTTACTTGGACTGTAATTTGCTCGTCTAGTCTAGTGTTTTAAGTCTGGTCTGATCCGGTTGGTTTGAGTCAGGTCGGGTTTGATCTGAACTAATGTGATCTGATCTGGTAAACGTCTGTTTTCTGTGTAAATTATAACTACGGAAATCAAGTCTAGTCTGGTTTGGTCAATTTAAGTTTGTCCGGTCTGATATGGTCCGTTTAAGTCTGATTTGGTCTGGGACTGAAAACAGTCCACGTAAAAACATCCCTAATCTTATAGCAATTTATTTAATATTCCCTTGGTCTTTATAATTTTGTCAAGTTTCTCTTTTTTATTGTCCTCAAGGAGTGACGCAATCCAGATATGAGTATAGGCGATTTGTTGATCGGAGAGGGATACAGGAGGTGTAAACGTGCGGCAGCTGCAGCCATTTAGCTGGGAAGCAGGCTTGCCACTTCTGCAACGGCAACTGGAAAGAAAAATAATTAATTCTGGGTTTTAAGAAAAATGAGTTTGTGTGGTCGATATTAATTGATAAAATAAGAATAAAGTAAGAATACAGTAAGAATGATTTTGAGCCACACAAACTTTACCAAATAAGGTATGCGACATTTAAATAGGGACATCCCAATATGATAAAACGGGACATTTAAAAGGGGGCGAAGGGAGTAGTTTTCAATATTACTAAAAAAGGCCCTTTTTCCCAATTTCCGGAAATCGGACTAAAAAGTGGTTAGGAAACTATTATAGTGACATGTAACATCATGATGACCTATAACACTATAGTGGCCGAAAATCCAAAATCCGTCAGTGACCACAATCATCAGTGACCGAAAATCCAAAATCCGCCTGTGACCACAATCATTAGCGACCAAAAATTCCGTCTAGTGACTAAAGGCTGACCATCCAGTGACCAATACTCGACTTGTCCAGGTACAGTTACCTGGTCCGTCTAGTAACAATTACTCGGCTCGTCCAGTTACAGTTATATGACTCGTCCAGTTACAGTTACTAGACCCGTCCAGTTACAGTTACTAGACTCGTCCAGTTACAGTTACTAGACCCGTCCAGTTACAGTTACCCGATTCACTGATTATAATTACTTTGACCAATTATAATTATCCAATACAACCAACTACCGTTATCAGATCCAACACTTAGCAGTTACTCATGCCCACCACCACCTAGTCGTCGTGAGCTATCACCAATTCCAGCCCCCATCAGCGACCACCATATCCCAGTCTCTCCCTCACCCAGCCCCTCTCATGTGTCACCCCAGTCCCTGTCCCCATCGTAGCCCTCAACCCAACCCCCAACCCCAGGGGCGGACCCAGGGAGCGAGCTGGTGCCGGTGCCACCCCTTCGGCGAAATTTTGTTGTTGCTGGTATAAGGTATGCTGATCGGCGCCCCCTTTCATCTTCTTCCTTGGGATTGCCGGCCGATCGCCGCCCCCTTTCATCTTCTTTCTTGGGACTGCCGGCCGGTGGGAGATGCAGCGAACCAGCGATCGAGATGCACGCTAGGGCAACCTTTTTTTTAATCAATTAAATGACCCAAAAGCCATCGTTTGGATAAGTGCACAGGAAAACCAAAACGACGTCATTTTGACCTTAAGCCCTTGACTACTCCGTATAATTTACGTGTTGACCAGGTTCCCCAATTCCCTCATTCGCAACGCAATTTGACGTCCCAGTTCAGGGCTTTAGGTTGTCAGACTTCGTCCACTACAAAGCCTCGTCCCTTCGTCGTTCATTCGTCGCAGCTTCACAGTCTCGCTTCCTCAGCAACTGGTGCCATCTTACTTCCTTAGTTCCCTGTCCCTGCGACCTACGTCACTACGTGATGGGTAAGGCCCCAACTCCGACCTCAGAAGTCAAAAGGCCGAACCAGCGAAGCGAGTTGCCTTACTTGCCTAGTTTAGGTAAGTTTAGTAATTAATTTTAAAATTGAAATCTTTTTAATTACTTTAATTGCTTATTTGCTTTAAATCTTTAATTAATTATTTACTTTAAAATCGAAAATGTGCAATTGCTTTTAGGTTTAAATTATTTTGTAAGTTTTTGATTAATTACTTTAATTGGTTTAAAGTTTATTTGATTAATTGATTCAATTGGTATAAAGTTGGAATTGTTTGTGCAATTTTTTTTACTTACTCTTATTGTTGTAGTTACTTTAAATTATAATTGATTGATTGGTTTAACTCTTTAAGAATTTAAAGTTGAAAACTTTGTTAACTTGTTAGGTTATCCATGTGATCATGTCTATTTTACAATTTGTAACACGAGGCGTTGGATCTTCTAGATGAGATAACGAAGAAAGTAACAGAGAAAAACGTCCTCTAATTGAATTTGATCCAAATGATGTTGTGTCTAATAGGTATCCATGGTTGGTGTATAGCATTTCAAAAGATGCTGCTTATTGCTTCTGGTGTTATCTCTTCAAAAAATCAAATAAAGGTAACCGATGAGTTGGAGAAGTTGCATTTACTGACAAAAGGGTAAGTGATTGGAAAAAACACTAGATATATTCAATACTCATGTTGGTGTGGTGGGTGGTGCTCACAATGATGCAAGAAAACAACTTGAAGCTTTTTAAAATCAAAGACAAAGTGTGTCGCATCTAATAAATGCACATGGTCGGGAAATAGAAGTGGCGTATCGCACTCGTTTAACCGCAATTTTGGATGTCATACGATTTCTGTTGAAGCAAGGTCTAACATTTCATGGTCATGATGAGTCATCTAGTTCTTTAAATAAAGGTAATTTCCTTAAATTACTAAAATGGTATCGTCAAAAAACAAATAAAGAGGTTGCTAAGACATTGAATGAAAATGCTCTCGGAAATAATCAAATGTCAATTCCAAAAATTCAAAAGGAATTAACTAGTGCTTGAGCTTTTGAAGTCACACGAGTTATTCTTTATGATGTTGGGGATAATGTATTCACTCTTATGGTTGATGAATGTAGAGATGTTTCACTTAAGGAGCAAATCGGAGTTGTTTTGAGATATGTGGATAAATGTGGATATGTGATTGAACGTTTCCTTGGCATTGTGCATGTGACTGTTACTTTTGCTATTTCTTTGAAAAGAACTATCGATGAATTGTTTTCAAAGAATAAATTGCCTTGACAAAAAATGAGAGGTCAAGGATATGATGGTGCTTCAAATATGAGAGGTGACTATAATGGATTAAATACTCTCATATTGAAGGAAAATTTGTCACAAGGTATGTGCATTCCTTTTCTCACCAACTAGTATAGTACCCGTGCATACGCACGGGAAAAAGCAGTTGGTGCATATATTTAGTAATAATCTATTTAAATATTAAAATAAACTTTTAGGATTCTACATTTTCAAAAAATAAGAGTACAATAAGTTAATAACATAAATATAAGCACATACAATAAATATTCAATGAAGATTTATATTTGGTAAATTAATTGACACCATTAATTAGAATTTGATGCTTATTGATTTTCATGATTAAATTACTTTTAAAATTAAATATTATTTTAAGAATGTGAGTACAATAAGTGAGTGACATAAAATTTATGTGAATACAATAAATATTAAAATTGACGCATATTGGTTAAATAAGAACTTGCCTCATTGGTTAATTCAGTGCTAATATGTGTTAGAGAAAATTATTCCTCTCAATTGTTAGTCGGCTTATGTTATACTTAAAAGAACTATATGAGAAAAGTTTCACGGCTCAATTGTTAGTTGAATTATCTTATACCTAAAAGCACTATGTATGAGAGAAAATTCTACTCCCTCCGTACTTAAAAGATAACAACATTGGGTCTTGGTGCAATATTTAAGGAGGAAACAGTATGAGTAATAAATAGTATAGAAAAAGTAGGAGAGAATGTAAAAAAGTAGGAAAGAGAGAAAATTTGCACACTCATATACCTAAAAACACTACATATGAGAGAGAAAATTATCTCGTTTAATTGGTAGTCGACTTGTCTTCCTATACATAAAAACACTAAATGAGGGAGATAAAATTCCCCACTCAATTGTGAAACGGCTTATCTTATACTATCTCCATCCCATTAACTTTGGCGCATGAGGAGGTGCGCAGATATTAAGAAAAAGCGAGTTTTTGTGGTTGATATTGAATTGATAAAGTATGAATAAAATAAGAATGTTTTAGAACCACACAAACTTGCCAAAATTTGTATGAGACAATTTAAGTTGGACGGGTCGAAAATGAAAGATGAGACAATCTTAGCGAAACGGAGAGAATATTTAAAAGAACTACATCTGAAAGAAAAATTCACTAGTTCAATTGTTAGTCACATTATAACCTTGTTTTCTTAAACGTAAAATTTTATACTTAAAAGCACTACATATGAGAGAAATTTCTAATGCTCAATTGTTAGCCAGTATATCTTATCTTATCTTATCTTATATACTTAAAAGCACTATATGAGATAGAACATTTTATTGCTCAATTGTTAGCCGACGTATCTTATACCTAAAAACACTACATATGAGAGAGAAAATTATCTTGCTTAATTGTTAGCCGGATTATGTTATCTTATGCCTAAAAGCATTGTTTATGAGAGAGAATTCTCTCACTAAATTGTTAGACTACTTATATGTGTATTCTTACACCTCAAAGCACTACATATGAGAGTGAAATTTATCTCATTCAATTATTAGTTGGCTTATGTTATGCAGAAAAGCATGATATATGAGAGAGAAAATTCTCTCAGTCACTTTTTAGCTGGCTTATCTTATCGTGTGCTTAAAAAACTATATATGAGAGAGAAAACTCTTTCACTCATTTGTTAGCAATCATATATTTTAATACTTAAAAACACTACATCTAAGGGACTCGCTCGGGAAAAATTATCACACTCAATTGTTAGCATACTTATATAATACTATGTACATCTGTTCTACTAAGTACTAACATTGAGACATGAGTAGGTGATGCAGTTATACAGAAAAATAAGTTTTGAGACTCTTTTGGCAAATTTGTCTTTATTTCAACATTTTATTTTCTATTAAGAAATTGTACATTTATATGTCAAATTTCACACTCATATGAGATATTAGATAGAATTAAAAAGAGTGATATTGTATTTGTATTAGCCTATTGTTTTCTTGAAAATGTTAATTCCTTAGATGTAACGACCAAATATAAACTCCCTTTTCAATCATCAGAAACTCTCTTGTTTCTTAGTATGTCTCATTTGAATATACAGAATTCAATTATATTTAATTATGCTTATATACAAATATTAACAGAATTCAATTATATTTATGTTTTTCGAATCATTACTTTCTATAAACAGATTATTTCAACATGTTGATTTTTAAATAAAACATGACATTTTTTTTACTTTTGCTGTTGTTTTGACTCAACCGGTGCATATGCACGAGAAAGTGCAGGTGTGCATACATTTGTATTCATAATCTAATTAAATACAAAAATAAAATAATTCGTAACATTTTAAATTTTAACATTATTTCTAAAGCATTATATAAATTTAGTACCATTAAATATAAGTACAATAAATACTTAAAGTAAAAGAGTATTAGGTAAATTATTTGACATCGATTATAATTTGCTACTAACTAATTAATATTATCGGTAACTTATAATAAAACATTACTTGTTAGATGTTTTGGAAAACCTCTTTAAATACAACCTTCTTAATAGTGTATAATGAGTTTTTATTCTCATGATGTATGAAGTTCTTCAGTTCATGTTTATTTTCAAACTCTTAATAATGTCACATATATAGACCAATTCTTTCTAAGTGATTGCGAAGAACGTCAGTAAAAGCGGCTGTACACATGTATAGACCAATTTTTTCACGTGATTGCTACGAACACAAGTAATTCAGCCAGGAGAACAAAATGACCAAAAACGCCGTTCAAGGTTCTGCGACCCTTGTTATAACATGATGACTACATGAGCAGCCTTTTTTCATAGAACGCCTTATATGAGAGAAACTAACACTTGCGAAATCCATATCAATTTCTCTAGAACGCCTGATATATAGAACACCTGTTTCAGTCCGGAGGAAGAGCACCTGGACCCCTGCATTCGGTCTCCACAGTAGATTTTACATTGCATTAACAGCAACTGGCATAACTCCATCCCGCCTTGCAATGAATCTTGCAATTTGTACAGCCACTGAAACATTTGGACTCCTGTGTTCAAAGTTGCTTCAGGTGAAATGCTGGTAAAATAAAAGAAACGAAGAAAAGTGTTTGATGACTATTAAATTCTACAGTAATCGTAGTTCCATAGCCCTGTCTTGCTCTCCTGGGTGAATAATATAGTATTAATAGCAACTGGCATAACTCCATCTTGTCTTGCTCTTCTTGCATGACAATTCAAAAACACAACCGGGATAGTATTAACAACTCACTTTCACCCCAAATTCCATGTATAACAATGACTCTCTTCATTTTTGTTAAATAAATAATAAAAGTTATTGCCATTTCTATCCATACAAATATCCTTTCAAAAAAAAATCCATACAAATATTGTCTATCAGTATCACTTAACTTTCATATTCCAGAAAATCGCATCTCAATATTTGTGAGAATATGCAAACACTGTAGATAGCAAAGGAAAAAATAAAAATAGAAATAAAAGAAATGAGTGGGATGATATGTACAGAGAGCTATCACTCCCTATATAAGTGTGTGTGTACAGAGAGCTATCACTCCCTATATGCCTAAAGTAACCCTGCTTTGGATTGGGGGTCCTATATATATATATATATATATATATATATATATACATATATATATATATACATATATATATATATATATATATATATATATATATATATATATCCATATATGTATACACACACACACACTACTTCTTGGTCATTAATTCTTATTTAGTATTTATAAGTACATTCAGTGGAGGACCTAAAGGGGGGCTAGGTGGGGCACGTGCCCCCGCTTCGAGCCCGGAATTTCAGTAATAGTACTTAGGATAAAAATGAGTGCCCCGGATTCATACCAGTATTTGATAATTAAGATACTAAAATGTTACGGTTATATAAATAAAAAATTAATATAAAATATAAAATATTTAAATTTTAGCTGAATTAAAATAAAAGATATAGAATTATCAAACAACAAAAAAATAATTAAGAATTGAAAACAAAACGTAAAAAAAAAAGTTAAAATTGCAAAATGCAGCCAATGTGCAAACAACTAAAAGTACGGAGTATTAAAAGTCTAAAAACCCACTAACATTTGGAAGGCTAGAATGATAAAATTCGAAGTTCTCCAAAAACAAAACCTCACGCGGACGGTTTACGAATTACGACTTTAGGGGACGAATTATTGTTACTATTGTTTTCATTGTAGGTTATTGATTAGATCAGTCTTGAGATGGAGAATAGCTTTAGTGAGTCAAACACAGAATTACTCACTTGTTTAGCATGTCTGGATCCTAGAGATAAGTTCTCCAATTTCTGTGAGTCAAAGCTACTGAACCTTGTGGAATTATATTCATGCGATTTTTCATTTGTTGATCGAATGGAGCTGAAAGAGCAACTCCAGGTGTGGATATATGAAATGAGAACAAATGAGTTATTTTCTGCCGTACAAACTATTGGTGAAGTTTGTAAGAAGATGGTTGAGCTTAAAGTTCACAATTCTTTTCACTTGGTATATCGTCTGATTGAGTTGGCTTTAGTGTTACCAGTTGCAACGACCACCATTGAAAGAGCCTTCTTTGCGATGAATATTATCTTACGGACGATGACTATCTTACGGATTGCTTGGTGTGCTACATCGAGAGAGATGTTTTAGAAGCATCAATAATGAAACTATTATGCAACATTTTCAGAATATGAAAACTCGTAGGCTTGATTTACCAAAGTTGCAGCAATGAACTATTTATATGTAATTAACTATTTTGTATAACTTAATACATTTTTTACCATTTTTATTACATTAGGAGTTTTTATTATAGACTAACTTTAGTGTCTAGTGTGCCCCGCTCTCACAAATCTTTGGGTCCGCCACTGAGTCCATTGTTTCTGAGCAAGCCTTTATTCGAGGATTGTAGTAGTACTATAAAATCAAATTCACAATGAGAATGGTTGTTGAGGATTTGGAAACTCTTGGCCATGTGTTTTTACACGCACTTCCGCAAAGTTGAAACAGACTGGACTTGCACAGAACCGAGAACAATGAATTAAGAAATAACTGGAAGGGCGTACGTAATATAAATTAAGAACAAAAGAAAAGAGACAGAGAGTACCCCTACTACTCGTGTAGTGAGAGCCTAAAGCCCTAATGCCGAGCTGGGTGAAGAGATGGGTGCGGTTAAAATTATAATTTCTGCACTAAATATCTTGTACTATGATAAGTCCGTATTTAGACACGCATTTGATGTGTGTCTGGGTTGGATTTTGATGATTTTCCTAGCTTTAAGGCGTTGCAAGGCTCAATTTTGGCTCAAGTTGTGTTTAGCAGGCGTTGGATCGAGTTTCATTGCATTTGGAGTTGATTTGAAGAAGTTAGAGTCCGGCAATCGGCGCTTGAGAAGCAATCGGGCAGAATTTGGAAGCATTCGAAGAAGATTTGAGAGATTTGGAGGCCACCGGGAGATTGACGATGATGTTTTGATGAAGAAAGAGATATTGGATCGATCGAGTAGTCAAACGGAGGCTTAAAACGGAAGAAATCGAAGAAAATGAAGAAGAAAGGCCACGCACGGCCGTGCGTACAGGGACGCACGGCGTGCGTGCGTGGCAGTAGCGGCCAAGAAAAGTAATGAGCAACGCACGGCCGTGCGTCCGAGTACGCACGCCGTGCGTCCAAGGCGTTGATTGAGGGAGAGCTACTGGCAGCAACGCACGGCCGTGCGTCCGGGTACGCACGCCGTGCGTTCAAGGCGATAAAACGACGAGAAGCCACTGGCACCAACGCACGGCCGTGCGTCCGGGTACGCACGCCGTGCGTTCAAGGCATTAAAATGGCGAAAGGCTACTGGCAGCAACGCACGGACGTGCGTAGGGGAACGCACGCCGTGCGTTGCCTATTTTCACGCGGACATCTGTCGGACGCACGGACGCAACGCACACCGTGCGTAGGCTCCGTGCGTACCGCAGATCTGTCCTTTTTCGACCCAAACTCATTGTTTTCTATAAATAAAGCCTCCCTAACCCCGTTTTGGGGTTACGAACATTACGGAGAGGCCTAGGGACGAATTTAACACCGTTTTTACGCTATTTTCTTCCAAGACCCTGGGATTATTTGTAAGTTCATCTTCTTAATTAATGACAATTATTTCTATTCATCTCAATTCTGTTGATTCTTCAATTATGAATTGTGAGTAGTTTAATTAGGGATTTGGGGTTGATGAAGGGGTTAATCATGATTGATGGCTAGATTCTTGTCGGTTTAATTGCATGAATGCCGTTTAATTTGTGTTTGAATAATTTAACTGATATCTCTTGTAACCTAGATGGCCACTAGAATTACAATTGCTTATAGAATAAATTAAGAGAGATCTAATTTGTTCTAGGACACATTCACACACACTTAATCGTTCGCTAAGAGATTAGTAGCGATTAAAGGGCCGTAAGCTCGTTCGTTTTGGCAATAATTTAGGATCTTGTCGCATGAGAGATCAGCCTGGACCCCTAAATTATTGTACTCTACGCCGCGAGAGCGGTAAGAACTTAGTAATGATTAGCTAGGCTCAATTAAATTAAATTCATGTAATTAGGCCTGTTCTGCCAGAAATCTGGTTAACCCCGGAATCAATTCCTGTTCCCTTAGTCGTTAATTAAGGAAAACCAAATCTTTTTATTCGCTCATTAGCATTAGTTTTATTTCAATCAATCAATCAATCTCGCACACTTGCATTTATTTATTTTATTTCTTTTTAATCGCTGAATTTAGTTAATCTTTAATTCCCTTTTGTTCGTCCCTGTGGAGACGATACTCGTACTTTACACCACTTTTCTACAACTATTTTAAGTGTGAGAAAATACACATCAGTTTTTGGCGCCGTTGCCGGGGGCGGTGTCGGATTTAAGGGTTAATTAATTTTAGCGACCTGTTTTTAGTTTTTCGTAGGATTTTTGTCTGCTAACCTTGCAGGTCAGATCTGTTTATGCATACACGTTCAAAGAAGGGAGAATCACTTGTCCCTCTTAATCCTGAGATTGAGAAGTTTGCTAGACAGAACCGCAAGATCTTTCTTGAGAAGAAAGCAACCATGGATCAACCATCCGCATCTGGAATAGCTGGGACGTCTGAGATCCAAACCACTTCTGGTAATCTGGATTTTTATGTTAATACCTCTCCCCAGTCTTCACAAGAAAATTCACCTAGAGCTTATCCGGGGTATCAAAATCTCCGTACCCCATTCTTCCCCCAAAACCAGTCCACTCCACAACTAAATCTTCCACCACTCTATCAGCTCTTTCAAAATACTTCTATTGCTCCCGAAACCACGTTTCAAAATCAAACTGTTGGGATGCAAGGTCTAGGGCAAAACAATCCAGTCTTTCAGCCCAGACAGAACCAACCGTCAGTCACACAAAATCCACCCCTTACTCAGTCACAAAATCAGCCCTTCCAACCCCAATATCAACAATTCCATCAACCCCAACCGCAGCCAAATATCATCCATCCACAACCCATTAGACCCCAACCAGTTCATCAGCCGAGATATCAAGCTCCTCCATACCAGAACTATGTCCCTCATGACAATCCGCTCTATCAAGGAGAAAGCATTGCAGATTTCCTTACTCCGGACATCACAGAGTATGACAGCATTCAAGTGCAGGGAATTACTGCACCCCGCTATGAGATCAACCCAGCAGTGATTAACATGGTGTCCAATAATCAGTTTGGAGGGAGCCCTACAGAAGATCCAGTGGCACACATTACAAAATTCCTGAGGATGTGCCAAACTTTCAAGATTCCTGGGCTAGATGACGATCAGGTACGGATGCTATTATTCCCTTTCTCATTGAGGGATGACGCGCAGAGGTGGTTGGATAGCAATCCACATCACCACATTCAGACTTGGGATCAGCTGCACAAGGCCTTCATAAAAGAATACTTCCCAACATCAAAGGCCATAAAGCTGAAGAAGCAACTGCAAGATTTCAAGCAAGGTTCGTTGGAAACATTGGCTGAGGCATGGAAGAGATTTAAAGTGCTAAGAAGAGCTTGTCCTCAAGGCAAGATGACTGACTGTGAGGTTCTATCTTGCTTCTATAGCGGAATTTGCGATGAAGGGAAGATGATGCTTGATGCTTCGGGTGGAGGAGCTTTTCCTCAGTTGCCATCTGAGGTGGCAGAAGAACTAGTGGAGAATGAAGAATTCTAAATTGCTTTAAATTTGTTGAATTTCGCAAACAAATAGCTAGGGCGTGAACTGCGTTCGAAATATAGAAAAACGAAGAATTACAAAGCACGTACCTCGCATATGAAGTTCTGAACCCTAATATCGATTAGGTGAAGAGCTGTGCGGTAATCTGGCATATGAAGCTCAGCTGCGGGAGATGTAAGAAAATTTAGGCTGGAAGTTTGGTGAGAGTGCGGAGAAGAGGGAAAGCATAGGGGCATGGAATTTCTGAAGTAAGTTCGCTAGCAAAAGAATGCTAACATATATGAGGGAGCCACGTGGCAGCAGAACGTGAAAGGAGAAAAACTCGGTTAGAGAAACATGTAGGATTTGTTTAGGGTAGAAGGGTCTTTTAAGGAGTTATCTCTTTTCTTATATATAAATAGACTTCAATTAGTTGTGGTTGTTGTTGCTAAGTCTAGTCGAATTGTGTGTGACTTTTTTCAATATCTTAATCTTAATCTTATCTTAAAAACTTATAAACATCAATGATAGTTAGGGCATTTAGGGAATGATAAAAATGTTGGTGTACTCTTAAGCAATTTACACTTGCACAATTTGTTTTAGTCATTGTGCCATTCATCATTAAATTTAAATCTCTCCATTAACTCCGTTAACTTCAAATGTTTCCAACTTTTGAGTTTCCAACATGATGCCTTCACATTTTAATTATTCTATGCACTTAGATTGATTTGATTTCCTTTTAATGTTCTAATTGATCGATTTTTTCATTTTTTTGTGTATATTACCTTATGCAAAAGAAATCCAAAATAAGTATTCTATTCTTATTATTCTAATTTGTCATTTCTAATTTAATTATTCGTCTTATTTTTACTGCTTATTTTTATTTTTATTTATATTAGGTCAGAAAATTCATATATATTATAATACTCCCTCCGTAACATAAAAACCTTCCCATTTCAAAAGTAGGTGGATTAAGAATAGTGAAAGAGGATGTAAACTATTCAGGGTATGATGGAAAGATAGTTAAATAATGTGATGAAATGAAGGATAAATCCAAAAAAGTTGTTGTGGTAGTGTATTGTTTTCAAAATTATTGAGGGCATGATGGAAAGATTTAGAAATGAGAAGTTTTCTTCGTTACGAACGAAAAAGAAGTGGAAAGATTTTTTTTGTTATGAAAGGAGTAAGTAGTAGTACTAATACTTTTTGGCCCGAAGCGGGGGCAGTTGCCCCATGCCCCCTAGCTCCTCCACTGCCGATATCATACTTTAATATGTATTAATTTCTATTATTATAGAGGGATAACAAATGATTATTTGTGCAAGTAATTGTGCACAAATATGATATTACTATGAACGGGAGATGTTGATCATCACCCCCAACTAATCGACCCCAAGTAATATCTATCGGTTTTTATCAATGCATGACTGCATGTTATATTATGCATACGTTTTTTAGGGAAGAGTTACTTCTCTGATCTGATTAGTGTCTTGGTAAACTTAATTGAGTTTTTCCCTAAAATATTACTCAAACTAACAAAACTCATGAAAAATCAGGGCGTAAGTACTATTTATATAACTCTATGGTCCAAAAAATCAAAATAACTTATTTTAACACATTGGTAAAAGTGTGAAAACAACATGGATGGTTTAAAATGTGAAACTAAAGAGAAACTGCTCAACCAAATACCCCAACTCATTCCAGGTCAATATAGTTATGTGATACAATAAAATACTAAGGTTCATAGTCCAATTGTTCTATCAGCAGTATCATTGGTGGTACTGATTTAACGATAGTATTACTAACATTATGGGTATATTTTTAGTAATTGTCTACTATAATTTTTAGTTAACTCTTCATCTGTAATTTACTTTACATTCATTTTTCGTAAACTTTACATTTTCTTTTGACATACTGTGTATTTTCAAGATACTACCTTACACTATCCATTATCTCAATTAACACCATTTTGTGAAGGGCGCCGATTTTCCTCTTATATCCATTAGTCCACCCATTGTATTTGAATCCACGAAAATAATCAATCTTGAGTTGAAGTTGTCACTGAATAAGTTCATTTTCAAATATCACACTTCCATTCCACTTAAATCACTAAATAGTAATTTTGGTATGACTTTCCCCACTTTTTAAATACAAATATTACATTTCATTGAAGATTACTTCTTAAGTATGGCGTTGTAACACACTCAATACCTTATGATGTATAAAAAGAATGAACATGTATACAAAAACTAAAATTGGGCATTATCCCCACGCGCATCGCGCGGTCACGTAACTAGTGTTATTACTCTTGTGAATGTCACTTGTGCTTCTTGTAAAAGAAAAGATAGACTTAACCAAATAGAGCATGACAGACTAGTTGAGAGTTTGGAGAAGGGAGAGATAGTAAGTGGGAAAAGGAAAATTCAAGAAGTTTGAGAAGATTGAGGGATACTGGTTGGGGGTCACACTACATAACTATTGTACGTTTATTGTTTATGTGGACTTCGGTTTTAAAAGCACTTGAAAATGTGCATGATGATGGAGCTACCAAGTAGAGGGGTATGGCTACAAGTTTAATCAACAATATAGAGAATTATGAATTTGTCTTCGTTATGCATTTAATGGCATATTTGTTCTGATTGCTAATGAGTTGTCTTTTGCCTTGCAACAAAAAGATCAAAATATTATTTTGGCAATAAACTTGATTGGGACGATGAAAGTTAGATTGCAAGAATTCTGAGATCATGGGTGAGACTCTTTTAGAAGAAACAAATTCATTTTCTGAAAAAGCCAACATTCCAGTCTTAAAGATGAAAGAAGTACTAGTCTGTGGGCGTAGTAGACGAAGTGGAAACACAATTACAATTTTGGTTCACTTCTGCGGCGGAATCTTTTGTGAGGTATGCGCGTATGTATTTTGATTATTCTTTTATTATTAGTATTGAATTATATTATTCTGATTATATTATTTTGTACTATATATTAGGTTATTGACGAGATGACTGTGGAGATGAATAATTGCTTTTCAGAAGTAAGTACTGAGTTACTTACGTGTATTGCGTGTCTTGATCCAAAAAAACATTCTCCCAATTTGACATTGATAAACTAATTCATATGACTGAAATGTATGCGGAATACTTTTCTTCTACTGATCGTTTTATGCTCAAGCAACAACTTGAGACATACATTCTTGCCGTAAAAAAGTCAAAGTCAATTTCGTGCAATTGAAAATTTAGGAAGTCTTGCCAAACAAATGATTGAAAGTGGCATGAACTTTGTGTTTCTTTGATATATCATCTTATTGAGTTGGCGTTGGTTTTACCAGTTGCAACAACTTTTGTTGAAAGAGTCTTTTCTGGCATGAAATTAAAATCATCAAGACTGATTTTGCGGAGTAGGATGAGAGATGAATGGATGAATTACAACTTGGTGTTATACATGGAGAAGGGAATTTTTGCTAAAATTGAATTAAAAATTAAGGGGCAATTAGTTGATTTAAAAAGATGGAACTAATAATTTTGACCTACCCTCAAGGGGCTAATAGTAATTAACCCTATTTTTGACAAAAATTATACCTATTTAAAAACTAAACATTAAACACATTTACTCCTAATATTATACAAAGTCTTGAATTTTTAGTTAATTAATACAACTTCAATACAAAATGTAATTCATACTACGTATAAAACACACGTAACGACAACACTTATTAGAAAATTTGTTACCTGTTTTTGCGAATAATTATAATTTACAAATTCAAACATTATTTGAGTTTAATTTTTTTGTTGTTACTTCAAACTTTTTTTAAATAACTGAAATATATAAATAAAATATTTTTATTATGAGATCTTCAGTCTAGTTATTTAGTATTTGCATTTACGTAAGAAAAATTTTAGATCGGGAAATCTTGAGCTATTGAAACTTCATATTTTTTTCTAAACTTGTTATATGCAATATTGGTGTCATATGAAATGTCTTAAAAATTATGAAATTTGATATATTGTTTATAAACATTGGATAACAAATAAAAAAAGTTATAACACTTTAAAAAAATTTGGAGTTTTTATTTTGACTGGGACCCACACCTATTCCTTCCTTCGCCTATGTGTGCACACTTTTGAAGGAGTATCCATCCCATTTTATCCATGTTTTTAGGCGGGAACACTATTCATTTTCCACTCTGCTTTATATGTAGGGATAATTCCCTAACTAAGAGTAAAACATTAGAAAAGTGCAAAAGTAGGACCTAGGACTTCCGTAGGAGCTAAAACATAAAATCTGACAGATTTACCCTTAATGAATATTTGCTTTCTTTTATTTAAAGCAATATAATACGGAATACCGTAATACGGAGTAACAGATACAAATGAAGCGGACAAATGAAGCGGTACAAGACCGGACAACCCAGGGCACATGGTGCTCCATCTCTGCCGCCAGTCACCTATCTCATCCGTATCCATAGTCCCTGTCGCCGGCAGCTCTTCCACCACCGGCCGTCACCCCTGTCACCGTCAATGGCGGCTCTTCAATTCCACAGTCTTCCGCCGCCTCTACAGCTACCATCGTCGCCGGCGACTGTACAACCACCAACCACCGCCGGCTCTTCCACCAGCCGCCGCCTCTGCAATCACCATCGTCGGCTCTTCTTTGGCATCATCTCATCTGCCATGGCCGCCGCGAACTGGATCTACACCGCAACCATCACATCCCATGGCACTCTTTCTCACCTCTCGTGTTGTTGCCATCCTCACAATAATATTGACATGTTCTGACACTTTAAGATCTACAACATGGCACTTTGGGATTTAAAAATTATGGCATTTTGGGTAAAAAAAATTATGGCATTCATAATACAAAAACATGGCATTGAAAATAATATTAACATGTTGATAAAATAATTTCAAAAAAAAAATGGCACTGTTTGCCCAAGGTGTAAACAAAATGGCATTATATAATTGCATAAATGCCATTACCTCCAAAGCAATAATGTTCAAATAAAAATAAAATTATATCGTTTGTGACTTTAGAAATGGCACTATATAATTCCATAAATGGTATTTTTAAAAATAAATAAATAAATAAATCAATTCTAAAAAAAATCAGAAATGGCACTATTATGTTTTAAAAATAAATAAATCAAAATGGCACTCCCATCTTTCGAACTTCCATTTTTTAGATTTAAAAATGCCCAGAACTTTTTAAAATATGAATTAGTATGAATAAAGAACAAACTAAAAAACAGATCTAAAATTTTTAGTCTAAATCGTTGGAGTCTCTCATTTTGAGATCCAAAATTTGCAGATCTAGAATATCATTTTTCAGTTTGAATCTCAAATGGAAACAAAAGCAAATTAATGGAGTAACAAAAAATTCAAGAGAAGAAGAACAACACGGGAGAAGGCAGACGAGGGGGGGAGAAGAAAGAGAAGAGAAGAAGGAGAAGAGAAGAGGGGAGAAGAAGAAGAAGAAGAAGAAGAAAGAAGAGAGAAGGAGTAGAGGAGAGGAAGAAGATTACCGGAGATGAACGATCGATCTCGTCAAAGAAGAAAGTATCATCTTCGCCGGAGTAGCGGTGCAGCAAGGTCATCTCTTCGCCTCTGCCTCTTCGCCTCTTCGATGATGCGCAAGAGAGAGAGGAACGGACGAGCTAGTTGCTGGGCCTTTCAAATTAATTAGGGACTGGATAGTTTTATGATAAGAAGGGTAAATAAGTAATGTGAACTCTTATTTTGGGAATAAAAATGAGTAACTCTTATTATGGAACTTTTAGTATGTTTTACTCTTATCTAAGGCAAATTCAATAGTCTTTATGTAGATAGATATCCAATAGTCTTTAAGTAGATTAATTAATTTCTACATTATTCTTACACAGCCCTATGGTGATGCCAAGTTGCATGGCAACACTTTTAAAATAGGCATTTGTTATACATTTTTCTTTTAATAACCATTTTTTTAAAAATATATATATATCATTTTTATGACCTTTTATATGATCTCTCACTTTTTGAATACTAGTAGTAGATGATTTCGGAAAATACTTATTTGATTTTTATTATTTATTATATAAACTATTACTCTATTAGTATGACTAGGAGATAGACTGTATGAAATGGTCAATATTATATACTCGATAGGGATTCAACTCAGTCTCTACGATTGGATTTAAACAAAAGAAAGAGTGTGTATGTGTTGTAATAATAGCGCAAATAGTAATATGCACCATTGTTATTTCATCAAAATGTCAAGACAGTAATATGAGCTCTATTTTGAATAAGTAGTGATTTTGTCGATTCTGACACATTGACATGCTCAAAAAAAGGTCAATCACATAAATAATGAGCTGTATTTTCAAATCAATATTGTGCTCATTAATGTATATGCATGTCTAACCAAGCATTCCAGCCTAGCTGGTTGTGAGGTTACCGTGCCTAGTGGGAGGTCTCGAGTTCGAATCCCGCTGGGCACACAAGGGTTGGAAACTCAATGGAGTGAGTTTCAGCCATGATTACTCCAGGATCCCCCAGCCCCCCTCCAAGTCTCCAACAGACCCACCCCTGGAGTAAAAAAAAATAAAAAAAAATAATGTATATGCATGTCTATATATACTTATATACTGCCTTAGTTTGCTTTCATTTATTCAAAAAATAGCCATTTCGGTGAAGAGGATTTAGCCGTTCGAATTTTTATTTTGTCTTCAATTATGATAAAGAAAAATGTAAATAGTACATTTAATGGTTTTTGGTATTTCTCAAAGCGTTGACTAAAAATCCATGCTTTGAAAGACCGGGTCTGTTATTTTTTTTAAAACGAGTAGTTAGGGGGTGTTTGGATCTAATTCTTAAAACTGCTTCTGCTCCTTCAGGGAGCAGGGGAGCAGAAGCAGAAGTTGGAGTGTTTGGGTGAAAGTCCAAAAGTGATTCTGGCACTCAAATTTACTCCTAGAATCAGTTTTTTTAGAAGCTTGGGGTGACCAGCTTCTGAAAACTGATTCTAATTCTGCTTCTGATTTAAAAAAGAAGCAGAAGCAGAATCAGTTCCAAACACCCCCTTAGTAAATTTAACATTTAAAAGTTTGCTTAAAGGACGGATTAAATATTTCATATTGTCATAGAGGTGAATTTGAATTTTATAAAAAATATTGGTTCCATAAATAAACAGAAAATAACTATTGTGACATGCGAAGGTCACCAAGTCATCTTTTTCAGGTCAGTAAGTGCTATCATTGCATTCGCAATGGATTAAGTTGATATTTCGGAAATAATATTTCAATATGGGCATGTCAATCAAACGTGATTTCAGCTGAAGTAGGTTCAGTGTCCATCTTCCACTAAGTAATCCCGCTTATATAAATGTAAATGAAAGTCTTCAACATCTAATACTCTTCAACACAGGTTTTTTTCCCAAAAAAAGGATGACACCCCAAGGGTCCCCCACCACCGACCGGACGGCACGATGGGAGGATGTAAATTGGACTATAATCACAATCTGACAGATAGAGAGTGGGGCTCTGTCCCCGGTACTTGCAGAGACCCTATGCATTTTTCAGCATAGTAACCCCTCATCGCAGTTGCCGGGATTCGAACCCGAGACCTAACCCTTATGGCACTCCCTTGCTACCAGTTAAGCTACGCCCACTGGTACAGGTTTTTTTTTTTGTTTTTTTTTCCCAGTTGCATAACAAAGTTGAAGTTTTTCTTCACATTTTCATTGCTCTTCATATCTTATTTTCCTGCCAGGTGATTATTCTTAATATTTTTACGCACTTCTTTTTTTATTATTGCACAAATATAATAAAAAAATTGAAATAATAAATGACAATTTTCCCCAGCCTTACTCTTTGATTTTTAATCTCGGACAAATGTTTACTCTTCATATTTCAGTTTTACTACATTATTTTTGTTCTTTGTTTAAAATCATGTTTAACCGGTGTGAGTGTCGAACAAAAAGTGTTAATTCCTAGATCAAGACTGCTTTTCAAATTCCTAGATCAAGACTACTCGAACCACAGAGAACATCATCTACATTTCTCACGCATGCAAAAGAAATGTTCATTTTTAATTTTTTTTTTTTTTGGGAATATGAAGAAAATATGTTCATTTGAAAGGCTTACAGTTTTACATATACTTGAAGCATACAGGAAACTAGACACTACAATAAACAAGTGATTTTACTACACCAACTCACCCAGGGGCGGATTGGGCCTAAGGCCAGGGAAGGCCTAGGCCCAGCCTCAATTTTTTTTATAACTAGTAAATAGGATTATAAAATAAGGCCCTGTCTAAATTTAAAAAAAAAACGGCTAAATATAGAACAGGCCCGTCATTCATCCGCACCGCACTAGGCCTTTCCAGTTTTATGCGAAGCCCAAAATTGAAAATCCCAAATCAGAATTATCTTTCTGCTTCGTCGTCGAGTTGTGCAAAACCCCCAAAAGTAACCAATCCCAATTCTCAACCTAGCAATCGCAGCAGGCCTCTTCGGCTCCTCCATCTTGCTGCCGGGCGGACGGCTCAGCCGCTATTCATCAAGGTAAATTAATCCTAAGATTAAAATTTTAATTTCAGCTTGTGTTGAAGTTTTTTGACCTAGGTGGCTACTTCCAGATTTAATTACTGATAATGTATGCTCAAAACTTGATATTTGTTCCATTGTTTAGTATTCTGATTGATAACTCGTGATAATATGACGGGAAATGTCGTTTAAAACTCATTATATAATGATTACAAATCCATTGTGCTAAAAACTTGATGTTAAAAACTTATAATATGATTGTGATTTGTGTGGATGAATATTAATCTTATTAGTATTGAACTAGTAAACTATTAAATTAGTATCATTTTTAGTATTAATGTCATTATTTGGACGTTTAGTATTAATATGATTGTAGTTTTTGAGAGTATTAATCTAATTGTTTAGCATTAATCCCATTAGCTTCTGTTAGTATTAGTCCTATAGTTTTGAATATAGACTGTTTTACGATTGTGTAACTTATGATACGATGTGGTGGATTGTAGTAGAGTTAAATATTTTGAAGAAGATAATGAAGATATCATTATCAAGCTACATCTTTTTTAAATCTGTATTTGAAAACCCCAACATTTATGGACTTGTGATGCTTTTTTTTAACCTGGGGGATAAAAATGCATTCTTGTAAGCATCAATAATATTTATGTTAATATTTATTTTTTATGCAATTGGAATTATATTATGTATATGAAAATTTTGGCCCCACCTGAATTGAAATGCTAGATCCGCCCCTGAACTCACCAAGAGCCACTGAAAACAGATATAGAAGAACTGAGAGGAGGCCTATTCCGATGCCGGCTCCTAAAAAAATTATATGTAAGCTGCTACGGTGCTGCTACGGTGCTACCTGCTAAAGCTTAAAAAGTTCTAATGTTCATTTTTAAATTTCCACAAATCATTTTTCCTATTTGCAAGCTTAGCTTAGACCTTTTTCTTACTCATTTAAGTGGCAACTCCTTTCCAAAAAATCTTTTGATTTTGGGAAAAGGTGCAAATAGGCCCATGTACTAACCAAAAAAGGTCGAATAAGCCCTTATTTAGGAGGCTCTGTCCGGACGTCGCCATTTGGAGTGGTTCCCGGTGGAATTTTTTGATGAAATTTTTTGAGCATCTTATTCATGAAGTCTAGTTTACTCATACCAAATTTCAGCTAAAACTTCAATCGGGAAGGCATTCATATGGATTCTTGAAAATAACTGCGCAGTTATCTTCAAGAATTCATTTGAATGTCTTCCCGATTAAAGTTTTAGCTGAAATTTGGTATGAGTAAACTAGACTTCATGAATAAGATGCTCAAAAAAATTCATCAAAAAATTCCACCGGAAACCATCCCAAATGACGACGGTCGGACAGAGCCTCCTAAATAAGGGCTTATTTGACCTTTTTTGGTTAGTACATGGGCCTATTTGCACCTTTTCCCTTTGATTTTAGATACTCCCTCCGGTATTTAATAAACTTCATACATTCCTTTTTGGGACGGTCTAAAATAAACTTCACACTTCCTTATTTCCTTTTTTGGCAAAGAAATCTACATCAAAACAGTGCCAAACAGTGCCGAACAGTGTCTCAACAGTGTCAAACAGTGTCTCTATAGTGCCAAACAGTGTCAAACAGTGCCTCAACAGTGTACTCTACAGTAAAGTCAAATTTCTTTCCTTATTTTGTGTGAAGTCAAACTGTGAAGATTAAAAAAAACCGGAGGTAGTATTAATTAATTAATAATTAATATATATAGATATAAAAAATTATTGGCCCTATAAGATTAATAGTCTGGTCCAGTGCCAGGCTGCCAGCCCACTGCCTAAAGGGAGGAACTTCCCGTAACCCAACCCGGCAGTTTCGTTCGGTGAATCGCAAGGAGGTAAGATCGCTGTCGGCCAGCCGCCGTCCCGCAGCCTCGCACGCGGCAGCTGCCTCACGCCGCCGCATCCCCTCACGCCGCACGACACTGCTGCGTGGTAGCTTGCTTCTCACAATCTCACTTTTCAGCTTGTGGCCTTGTGGGAGTTCTGGCTGAGTGGCTGGCTTCCGTAGCTCCGCTAATCGCCCCAGCCCTAGGAAACAGGTAAGTCATAAACTTACAACTCATATGTGTATTCCTTAATTTTTTTATATTTTAATTTAAGTAGCTAATAGCTAGAATCCACTCAAAATAATATACATGGAGTACTTCTTAGGGAGTACATAATCTAATAATCCTCTCAAAAATGTAGTTCATTTCTTGTGTTAAATGAATACATTTTTTCTATAGAGAAATGATTTAGTACAAATTACTTATTGTGACATTTAGATGAATTACAACAAGCCACTAAAGTTGTTTCCAGAAGTGATGAAGTCTCGTGGGCGTTTGCTTGGTTTAGATGTGGGCTATAAGTATGTTGGTCTGGCTGTTTCTGATTTTGAAAACAAAATAGCATTACCATTGAGGTAATCCAGTTTCTGCAAAACCTTTGACTTTGACCTTTACCTTTTCCAGACATATTTATGTTTAGGATTATGGATTCTTTTATTTAATAATGTTGATTTAGTAATGTTGATGTTTGCAGTGTGCTGGTTCGCAAAAAATCAAATATTGACTTGATGGCCACTGATTTCCAGTCTCTTGTAAGAATTTTCTACTCAAATAGCTTATTTTGTCACTTTATGAGGCAAGACTATTCAACTAAGAGATGTTTTGTGTGTACTGGTTATAGATTCTGTTTTAAAGGGTAACATTTGACATTTGTAAATTACTGACTACAACATTTATTATTTTGGGCTCTACCATTGGTGGTTTGATGCTTTCGCTGAGTATAAGTAGCTATACTTGAACATTTTTCTTACAGTCTGCCGTGCGCTCTCTGTTCGTGTCACAAATAAAATTTCTTTATTCCTAGAATTGAACACATTTTACTTTGCATTTGCTTTTCCAAAGGTAAACGAATCTTGATGAAAATAAAATAGAAGTCCTTAGAATTTGCCTCCTTCCCCTACCATTTCCCAAAATTCATAAATTGTAACGTACTCCTAAGAATGTATGATACATTTCTATCAAACATGATCTTTTCTTTTTGGCCTGCGTCAACGACACACGTGCATGCCTCAATAATGGATATTATTTCCCATTTAAAGTTATTACTTCAGTTGAAGTTTAGTGTGTTATTTGTAAAATGACCATTTTGATGGCTTATGTGCAATAATCACTATTAGTATTGTTATAATAAAAACAATAATTAATAGGGAAAAATAATTAAAATACCCCAAACTTTGAAGGGGTGTGTGGTAAGCACCCCAAACTTGCATATGTAATTTAAATACCACAAGCATTAAATAAAAAGTTATTTTAACACCATGAGCATGTATTATTTCTTTCAAAAATGTAAATTTATGATGTTAATTGCATAATTTAAAATAGCAAATTGAAAATGTTGCAATTATAAAGAGTGGGGGCTAATACTATTTAATTTACAATGAAAGTTTAGAAAGTTGATTGTATATTCATGAATGCTAAAATATTTTGAATTATAAAATCAACACCAAAGATTCATTATTTTTTGGCTTGAGAATATGATAGAATAAAGCAAAATGGCTCACTAAACTTTCTGCACTTCGTTGTTATGAAGCAGCAGTCAGCCCATGCAATTTTGGACGCGATTTTCACAATGGGTCGTCCGGAAACAGTGTCTCTGTGCTTTAGTACAGGCAAGGTTGTGAAACTCGAGATCCTAGCTCGGATCGGTGGGGGGTGAGGAGATCGTAACTCGTGGATCGTAACTCGAATCGTAAGATCCTAAAAGCAAAGATATCATGCATATATATAATATATATTTAAACTTAAAATTTCTGAAATATGAATAACAGAATAACATACTGTCATTTTTGAATTAAAAGTTCAAAACACTTAGCATAACAAACTTAAGATAAATGAAAAAAGACATCCTCAAACAAAATCATGCAGGTTAAAAAAGATCATCTAGCATGGCATCTTCATCTTCAACAGGAGGAATCTCTAAATCATCAGTTGTTGAATCACCAAGACCACCAATGTTTTGAGCATTTTCTTGAACGTCAACATTGAGCTCCTCATCATCACCAGCATCCATCTCAATCCTATCATCATCTTCATCCACAATCCACTCATCATCTGAAGCTAGATCGTCAACATTATAATCTTTTCCTTTTCTCCTCCGTTTGTTGGTACCCAGCCTTGAATTAACCATCACAAAAACAACATCGTTCATCGTCTTTTGCTTCAAACGGTTTCTCCTTTTCGTGTGCACCATCTGGAATCACTCCAGTTACGTTCACACCCGGATGAACTGCATGTCAAGCTCAAAACTCGAATGGCAAACTTTTGGAGTTCAGGATGCTCATCCCCGTATGATTCCCACCACTGGGCTGGAGTTTTTGTTTTAAGTCCTTGTGTAGCAATAGCACTTCCAAAAAACCCCTTTTTAGCTTTAAAATCTTCAAGTTGCGCATCAATCTTACTAATTTCATCAAGATCTCCCACCAACCTTTGTAAGCAATCATATAGCCCCTTCTTAACCTCAAAATCAGCTTTAAAATTCGGGCCATAATGTAACATGGGATTAAGATAATATCCTGCCGCATGCAATGGTCTATGCAACTGCTTGTCCCACCTTTCGTCGATGATGTCCCACAAAGGAATGTAGCTAAAAAAAAGTAATCATTAATTTTTTTAAAGTTATTTATAGTATGTAATTAACAGATCATAAACTAAAAAATGTTAAGTAATTTGTTTATTTACCTCCTTGAAGTATTTTTGAAAGCCTTTTGAATGTTCTCTTTCGCTTTATCCATTTCCTCATAAATAAATCCCATAGCCGGCTTTTCATCTGAATCCACTAATCGTAGCACCTTAATTAATGGATATGCGCCTCTCAAACAATTGAGAATATTCTTCCAAAACTCTTTATCCATTATCAAATCTTCCACCGTTTTGTCATCTCTAATCTTAGAAAATGGACTAGACTTCCACTCATCCGACGTCACCATTCGTACCAACGGCCCCTTATTATCATGCAAACATCCCAATGTTAAATACGAAGGGGCAAATCGAGTCATGCCAGGTCTAATCAAATCACGGCCCTTTGTAAATTTATGCAATAAACAAATGAGACCCGTACGAGAATAAATATACGTCGTGATCTTCTTTCCAGAGGCAATTGTGTCATGATGTAATGGAAGTTTCTTCTCGAAATCTTCCAACATCAAATCAAGACAATGAGCGGCGCACGGCGTCCAATACAAATTCTTCCTTTTTTGCATCAAGAGATCTCCAGCAGCCTTGTAATTTGTTGCATTATCTGTTACAACTTGAAGAACATTTTCCTCTCCAACCTCTTCAACGACCTCATCCAGCATCTTTTCAATTTTGTCAGCCGTTTTAGAAATCTCAGATGCATCAATAGATTTCAAGAAAACGGTACCTCTAGGACTATTCACCAAGAAATTTACTAATGTCCTCTTTCTCGTATCTGACCACCCATCCGCCCTTATGGTGCATCCCGTTTTTTTCCACGAGGCTTTGTGCTCCTCGACAATTTCTTTAGTCTTTTCCACATGCTTTTTTAAGTACTTCACCCGTACTTCATGATATGAGGGTGCCTTGAATCCAGGACCATGTTGGGCAACAAGATCAAACATCTTTTGAAACTCCGGGCTGTTAGCAACATTGAAAGGAATAGCATTGTTATAAAAAAATAAACAAATTGCATCACATGCTTCTTCCCTTATGTTCTTCTTGAATATAGAGTTTATCGTTGTTTGAGTGCCTGCTCTTCTCTTGAAGATGTTACTGGAATCATCCATTTCCTCCTCTCTTTTTCGTTTCTCGTGATCATCCCCTCCATCTTGACAGCTCTTAATATTGGATTTTCGTTGTAATGCCACCATTATATCCCACATTTCTTTTTTAATTTCATCACTCACGCTTCTGCAAGGTGCCACATCTTTATTCGTTCCTGCCAAGTGATGCTTTAAACGGTAAACCCCTCCTGTAAACACCTTCTCACAGTATTTGCACTGAATTGTTCTCTTATCCTCACTCATTGGTATCCCGTGCTGCCACCCGACATCATTACCCTGCCCAACACTTTTTTTGTTCACTCTTCCAGAACCGCTTGCCATAGCTATCAAGAAGAAGGTGAGTCGCTGAAAAAATATTAAACGGAGAAGTGGAGACGCAATTACAGAGCGACACCCCAAAGTCTTTTTATAGAACTGAATAACTAAAGATGAAGAAGATGAGTCGCTGTTGGAGTCTGGTCGCTCATGTACGTCGCTTGGGGAGTTGGGTTGCGTAAATGTTTTTTTTTAAATTCAAAATCGAGTCCTTTGCGATTTCCGACTCTCAGATAACTCTCAGAGTCGTTTCAGATTTCCGACCAGTTGGGTACTTGGGTCGTTTCGATGGCGAAGATCGTTATAGATCGACGATTATACGAGTTTACGATCAAACTCGTCGATCCGGCGAGTTAGCTGTAATTTCCGATCTCCTCTGCGATTCAACTCGTCCCAGGTGCCTGAACGCGTAGAATCGTACGATTCAACGATCTTACTCGCGATCTTTACAACCTTGAGTACAGGATTAAGACTGCGTACATCCGACCCCCCTTACCACACCGTAGGTGGGAGCCTTTGCGGCACTGGGGTAAATGAAAATGATGATGATAAAATCAACACCAAAATTAACATTTTTGAAAGAAATAATGCATGACCATGATGCTAAAATAACTTTTTATATAAAGCTTGTGGTAGTAAATTACATATGCAAGTTTGCGGTGCTTACCTCACAGGCTCACACCCCTTCAAAGTTTGAGGTATTTTAATTATTTTTCCCTAATTAAGATTATTAGTATTCTATTTGATACATTCTGTGGGCAGGCTTTTAAACCTTATAAACACCTTTTGTTTGCCATTAAATCATTTTCTCTTGGTCATGTACAGATCTCTAGACTTTCTTTGGAGGGATTTGTTTTTGGCTACCCTTTTGATCGCCAAAAAAACAACCCCACTGTAGGTTTTATTTGTGTTTGTGTGTGCTTTTTGTAATTCTTTTTTGGTTTTTCTTTTCTAGAATTTGATTTATCTCCTCTTTGCTAGGC
Organism: Cuscuta epithymum; assembly: GCA_945859915.1. Classification (NCBI taxonomy): domain Eukaryota; kingdom Viridiplantae; phylum Streptophyta; class Magnoliopsida; order Solanales; family Convolvulaceae; genus Cuscuta; species Cuscuta epithymum. The sequence continues at coordinate 516,120 of CAMAPF010000075.1, read as the reverse complement.
TGTGCAAGTTAAACTGTTGATTGATGATCTTTCTCAAACTGGGAAACTTGATGGTGTGAAATATACTTTTTGGGATGAAAGCTTCACATCAAAGGTATGCGACTTCCTTATAGGATTAAGTGTAACACTGGCCTTTATGACATCCAAAAGTATATGTTTGTTACTTTGCCAGTTCTTTTTATTCTTCTGCCCTCTTCTCCATCCCCAAAAAGAAAAAAAGAAAATAAGAAAGAAAAGAAAACTAGTTATGATATGCAGCTTTTAGTTATTGAGATCTTTTCCTTTTCTTTATTTTGGATTGAATGATATGCTAATTCATGTGTTAGACTAGAGTATGACTTTGGAAGGAGTGAAATGGACGGAGAGCATATTTATGTTGAAAATTGATCTCATTTTGTTTCTCCTTTTTTCCCTATTTGTTTTTTTTTATCTTCGATGTCATATGTCGGTTCATGTTTCCGACCAAAAAATATTTTGGGATTAAGGCTTTGTTGTTGTGGATCGAGGTTGTACTCTTAGGGCACACTTCACTAATTTATACGGAGTATGAATTAGTTGCTGTCTATGTTAGGTGGTTGGCTAATTGTAAAAACCAGAGTATTTTCAATAGGAATGGAGAAAGAGATGAGAAATATAGTGGATGATTAGTTTTGTTTGCTTTAACAGAGAAAACATGGTAAAATTCGTGGCAAGAAGTAATTTGGAGCCTCAACAAACATTAATAAAAAATGGAATCTAGCTGGAATCCACTCAAACTATAAAAGTAAATAAAGAAGATACACTGAAAGATTAAAATGAAAGGATCAGCTAGATGATGACAAAATAAATGAAAGCTGCAAGCTGGAAAAGAAAGAAGTAAAGAACAGTAGCAGTATCTCTTCTGTTCCTAGTAGCTCCCGTAGCAATACCAAGGCCTCCAGAACTACTAGGTATAGCAGTAGCACCATGACATCTTTTCTTTGAACTTCTCACAATTAAACTAAATCTACACAGAAGTATTATAAATAACATGACTAAGGAAGCGAAGTAAAACCTTTACCAGTTAGAATACATGAACAACAGTTCTGTAAAAGAAGGATAAGAAGCAGTGAAGTAGAAGAAGTGAAGGAGAGGAGTTGAATAAGAATAGGAGCAAGAGAAGGGGATGAAGAAGATAGGAGAAGAGAAATTATTTACTGAACCTTCTCGTCCGATTCTTCGGTGATATACTATTGTTCGTAGATTGGACTATAACAGAATGTGGCGATGTTAGTGCTGAATCATTTATATATGTATGAATGTATCTTAAGTCAGTTTGATGTTTCTGAGTTTCAATTTGGTCTCAGAGTGTAGAGATGTTATTGAAGCCTTTAAATTTGCACCCTGTTCAGTCGAAGACCATATTGGACAAATTTGCTGCTGTTGAAATACTTCAGGTAACAACTATGTTACCCTTTCCCCACTTATTTTTACCCTCCCCCATTTATTTTAGCCATCAATAAGAAGAAAATGACTCAAAAATGATATTAGTACAAAGTAGTTCTATGAATCTAAGAGCCTATTTGGAAGGCATGGATTGGATGCAGTTGATAAAGTTGTGGTGAAACGGATAGAATTGACTCAGCTTAAATTTGCTGAATTATCCAACGAATCTATTTAAACGTATAAATTTAGACAAGTTTAAGGGAAGAATATTAAAAGTAAATATTAAATGTATGGATTTCAATAATTTTAGCCAAAAAGTAACTCCTTAGTCTTTCCCCGTGTTTTTACATTTCAGCCAGTTCCGGTTGTTGCAGTGGAATACATTAGTCTTTAGTAAAAACTACTCCATGATAAGGCTAATACTCCAATTATGAAATCCAAAACATAATAGGCAGGGGCTTCCAAAACATGGCAGTAATTACTCCTATTTAGGAAATAAAAACATGATAGTACTATTTTGTAATACACAAACTTTTACTCTTATTGAGGACAATTTCCCTTTGTGTTACACTTTTACCAGATGGCAGATGCTCTAGCACATTTTAGCGCCCATGTGGGTTAGAATTGTACGTTTCTAATTTGGATGTAATAATTTCTTTGATTGGAGCAGGGGTACTTGGATTTTGTAAACAGAAGTGATCGGCTAAAGTTACAAAGTGGCAATGCTAATTCTTCAATAAGAAGTGATGGGGGAGAATGAAGAGCAGCCATCTCTTGTTATTGAACCTTCAATGCGTAAGTTCATGTTTGGTTGGTTCAAACATGATACAAAGAAGATGTCCAGATACAAAGTCAAATTGAACAAAGTCCAAAGAGGCAAAGATATGCTTGGAGGAGGTGAAAGCGGTGATTTATGATTTATGAGAGGAAATAATTGGGGTCCAGGCTGATGTTTGTTATGTCAAAGCAGCTTTGCATTCTCATATTGAAGAAATTAAGAATTTTAGGTATTTAGGTGGAGTTGTAATGGTTGCAATCATAGCAATTTGTATGTTCATTTTGATAGTACGAGTGAATCGATGGAGTTGTAATGTAGCTTATGTAGCATGTTTGTGCTCATATTTGTTCTCCTGTGGTGATTCATTGTAAGAATTGTCCTGAGAATTATAAAAAGGATTGAAATAAATTATTTGTCATCATCATTATCCCAGTGCCACAAAGGCTCTTCACTTACGGTGGGTTAAGGTAATAAATTATTTGTGTTGCATATAAATTATTATTTGTCCTATCTTATGTTCAATTCTGCATTTGTCCTAGACTTTCATATATTTTCATGTTTATTTATGCATTTTTCCTCTTTGGAATGGCAAGATGTAATGCCAAAATTAACCAAAGTTTGATGGATTTTGAGTTTTTGACCCAGTCGCCTCTCACTTATGGCTGGACTCGGGCCCGGTTCGGGCCTGGGCCCGGCCGGGCCTCGGGCCAGAAAATTGGGGCCCGAGCCCGAACCGCCGGTGGCCGGTTCCGGTTCAGGGTTCCGGGCCAAACCGGTCCTTTTTTTTTTTTTTGGTTATCCTATTTAACCCCTACCCCTCCCCCTCAACCCCAAACCACCCCAAACCACCCCAAACCACCTCAAATGGCCCAAAACACCTAATCCAACCCAAAACTTAAAAAAATTTCAAAAAAAAAATATTAAAATCCGGCCCGGACCGGGCCCGAACCGGCCGGGCCGGGCCTGAACCGGCCGGGCCGGGCCCGAACCGGCCGGGCCGGGCCCGAACCGGCCGGGCCGGTTCGCCTAAAGCAGGGCCCGAGCCCGGACCGCCCATCACCCGGGCCGGGCCAAACCGAACCGCTGGACCCACCGGGCCCCGGGCCGGGCTGGGCCAAATAGTAACCGGGCCGGGCCGGTTCCGGGTCGGGCCGCCCGGCCCGAGTCCACCCCTACTCTCACTGAGTGTGAAATAGATGGTGTTAAGGTTCATCCTATCTCACCCATAGAGCAAGAACGTCAGAGGGATGTCGTGGTTTAATCGCTTGAAGTAGCTTTCATGTTTGGACAGTTTTTCGGGCTCTCATACTTGTCTATAATAAATCTACTTCATCATCTAAACTAAAGAGGTAAATGATTGTGTATAGATAGATATATATGTCTTTTATTTAATTTTGTGGAAACTGTTGTAGAACACTTCAATATTTTGAAACCCTAGCCTTATATCACTGACACTTGATTGATTAAGATTTGAAACAGGGCTTAGGGGTTTGACTTTCCTCAGTATTTTGGGCGCAAAGGCTTCCATACTATTCTTGGTTTGGGCATCACTTGCTCAGGTCATATTGCTGTAGAAACTGTGAATGGCTGCTGTCTGTATATTTACATGGTGTTTGTCTTTCTACTTTTCGCATTCAAAGCTGTTGTCTTTGTAGATGTCTATTTATATATAAGAAAGGAGATAGCTCCTTAAAAGACATTTTTATCCCTCTAAAATCCTACGTGCTAGCCTCTCCCATTTTTACGCCCTTCACCTCTTACGGCCACGTGGCTTCCTGTTCTGTAAGCGTGATGTTCACGACGAAAAGGCCACTGCTTCATCATCCCAACAAAGGCTTCCTCTTTCCATCTAAAAATCTTCCGCACTCATCTCGCCCTGCGTTTTTTTCCCGCGATGATTGCTTGCATATAGGTTTCTCCATCTCTAATCATAGGCGATAAATCCGATAATATAGTGCCCGGCTCTTTCAGCCAATGTATGAGACCTCCAAATAACACAGCCACTATATATAGATGTCGATCGACATTAGGGCTTCATACTTCTACTACCCGAGTAGCACAGGTACTTTCTCTAACCTAATTCTTCATTTCTCCAATTCATTGTTCTCTAGATTACGGAATAATATTGGCTGGCTCTATTAAACAACTCTACTGCAGATCATGAAGATGATTTTCTAAGATAATTGAATGCCAATTATTTAAAACAATATTGCTTCTTTCCAGTTTTATATGTATTTCTGTGTTAGGTTTACTTTTCTACCACATCAACACAACTTTGCTTGCACAAAATCTGGGGTGCCGAAGTAGCAGAGGCACAAAATTCCCCGTTTCACAATCTTGGGTGACATTTCATCTGTTTCATGATTCTATGTGAATATAGCTTCAGTCTAGCTTTGATCATATTTTGCACATGTGTTGTTTGATAAAATGTTTATGTGTGTATGTCACTCATATTTATGGCTTAGCTAATCTAAAATATGATTTGTTTGGTTATTGCCTATTTTGATTGAACTGGTTTTGCTTTGGTTTTTCAGAACTAAAATTTTACATAATAACAAATAATTAGAATGTCAGTGGTGAGGTGCAATTTTTTGTTCTCTTGTGTAAATTGCCTGTTTTTGTTTTTCTTAAAATGGCATACGTAAGCATCTTTTGCCAATCCTTCAAATGCGTTTTTTTTCTGTTTTAGCCAGTTTGTTTTATTATTATTCTGTCATTTTCTTTTTCTTTGATATGATCCATGTCAATTGATGTTTAAAATATAATGAAGTATATAGATGGGCGTTGCTCCTTTTTTTTTAGGAAGCCTGCTAATTAGCTTCAACATAAGAATATATCAACATCAGATTACTTTCAATGGATACCAGATAATCTATTTATATATGAGAAAAGAATAGGCTGTTTAAAGTACATTTCTACCCTCCATTCCAACGTGTCCTCCTAGGCTGAATTCACGCTGCTTCTATTAGCGATCCACCATCCACGTGTCTTCCTCCTTTTGAAGGAGAAGAAAAATCACCGATTCCAAATTAAGAGCCTGCGTAGAAATAAAAGCCAGAAGCTCACGCCATTTTCTTCTCCTATAATTCCTCAATGGGATTGGATCAGCCGCCGGAGAGCTTGCCATGTATGTATAACACGTCTTTTGCTCTCCATCCACGAGATTACCGCATTTTTATAGCAATACCCACCAATGATTGTTTGTAAAAGACTTTTGACTTTATCCTATATATCATACTCCTGAGTGGGTGTATCACAAAATACTGATTTTTTCCTTAGAGTGGCATAGGTAAGCATATTTTTCCATTAATTGAGTGTATCTTTTTTCCTGTTTTAGATAGTCTGTTATATTTTATTCTGTCATTTTCTTTTTTAGTTCATCCATGTCAACAAGCTCACCTTTTTCAAAAAAATGCCATTAAAAAAATCTAACATTTATATCTTCATTTTGAAATAATAGGACATTATTATATAGACTCCCTCATCAATGCATTATGAACACAGAATATTTATAATGGACAACAGGTAAGGTCTATATAAAAACCTGTATAAGTTTACTCTCCGAATATGAAAGTGATGTTTTGTAGTTTTGACAGTGACCTTTCCTATATGAAATTTGTAGAGAATCACTTTTTAACAATATTTGTTGACTAATATTTGTTTAAACACACACACACACATGAATCTATTCTGCTACATATATTGAAGCCCAATCAAATCGATATTAGCCAATCAGTAGGTGAAGTGCAATTTTTAACGCTGTATATCTTTCTTACATAGTGAGGACTACTTAAAGTCCATATCTAAGACATGTTCGTGTGGATGTATGTATAAGAGGAAACTGATTTTAAGCTCAAAAGGAATTGAAATATAAGAAGAAGAATACATTGAGTGAGTGGATGTATAACAAAAAAAAACTTAATTTTGGAATAGCTGGATCTGTTTTTCAGTCCTTCAAATGCATCTATTTTGTTCAACCTTTTTTTTTCTGTTTTGTCGTTAGGCTCAAAAGGAACTGCAATTTAACAAGAATGATTCATTAGTTTAAGTTATTTTTATCTTTCAACTGAATCTTTAGTTTTTTAAAAAAAGCTGCCTATTTTGTTTGGACTAATTATTTAGTTTACTGCTTTAGTAAAAAGCTTTTTTCATATGTAGCCTAGAAATGAAGAGAATAAGAAAGTATGAAAAAGAGAAACAAGTGACTAACTAAAAGAATCAGTATGCATATTGTATATTCTTAAAACACTTTTAGGCAATCACAAATTTAGCTGTAAGAAAAAGTTATCTGTTTTTGTCTTGACAGTTCTTTCCCTATATGAAAGTATGAAATAGAGAACTACTTCTCAGCAACTTTGTGTGAGTACTTCTCAAAAACTGAGAAAAAGATATTGCTTCTTTAGCTTATGATTAAAAACTGCCTATTTTTTTGGACTGATTCTTTAGTTATTGCTTTAATAAAAATGCTTTTTTTATATGTAGCCTATAAATGATGAAGAATAAGAAGAAGCAAAAAGAGAAGCAAGGAACTAACTAAAAGAATCACCATGTATATTCTATATTCCTAAAACACTTTTAGCCAATTAGAAAATTATGAGAAAGTTATGTTTTTTATGTCTTGACAATTGTTTTCCTACATGAAAATAGGAAATAGAGAGCCACTTCTCAGCAAATTTGTGTCAGTACTTCTCAAAAACTGATAAAAAGAAACTGGTTTGTTTAATTTTTTTTATTCAACTGATTCTTTACTTAATGTTTACGAACTGCCAAATTTGATTGGACCGATTCTGTACTTTATTGCTTTAGTAAAAATCTTTTTTTCAACTCCTTATTCTACACATGAAGAAGAATAAGAAAGTAGGAAAAAGATAAGTAAGGGACAAACTAAAAGAACCAGTATGTATATTGGATATTCTTAAAACAGTTTTTGGCATACATTCAGTTTTAAGAATCTTCTTCATAGCGGTCATTCTCATACTTCTTCTTTTTGTGCACTCTCGGTTGCCCACCATTTTTTTTTGTTAAAAACTATTGAAAGTGATACAGACCAAATCAATCCAAGTTTGCAGAAATAGGGAAAAAGAAGTGCATTTTCTCTTCTTACTACCACTTATGTGCTCAAGAATCTTACCTCAAGTAAAAAAAAAGTTGATATCAATGAACCAAGATGCCATATGCCTGCTTTTTTTTATATGAACCTTTCTCAAGTTTATAAGGCTATAAGAACCTTTCTTAAGAACCTATAAGGCTATAAGAACCTTTCTGAAGTTTATAAGTGTGTGTAATGGATACCAGGTAATTAATGTATAAGTCATTCTCATACTTTTTTAAACTTTCTTAAACACATTTAGAAGTGATCCTATATTACTTTAATTGTGCATAGTGAGCTGTTTCTGTATTATAACTAAAAGTGTTACTATTGTCAAGTGTTCTGTGTTGGTATTACTACTGTTGAGTAGCTGTGTAATAGTATCAGACATGGAGAAGTCTTCCATCACTTTTCCATAAAAAAAATCTATGCAATTTCTTAGTTTTTCTTGGTTTTCCTTCATTCTGAAAAGCTTAGTGAAATGGGATACGTGACAAATATACCCTCCAACTCTCCAAGTATGCTAGGATTTACACCTATCTGTCTCAGTAAATGTTAAAAACTCCAATTAAGAAAGTGAACTACAGAAAAATAGAAAAGAAGGTTTATTTGGGTAAGTCAGTGTTACCAAACACTCAAATACAATAACTGAAACATGTCATTCCAATATTATTCAATTAAAGATTTAGGACAAGAAAAACCAAACATTAAGAAGATGAAAACTAGGGGAAAAGGCACATTTATTCCCTCTTGATATGGCTTCCATAATCTCCTCTTTAAGTTTAATTCTCCTATTAGTGCTTGATCTTTTTTATATTTAGTAGCGTCTAATGCTTTCTTGCTGTCTCTTTTCATATGAAATATGAATTCGTTTTCTTAACCATCCTTGAATCCTTCCTAAAAGATTAAACCATCATAAATATGAAATTATGAAATTGTCGTTTCCAATCATTTAGAGGTACATCTCCTTTTTCAATTCTTATGACTTCAAGTAGTGTTCTACAACAGATCTGTGCAATCTCATCCATATCATTTCATTTTATTTTTTAACTTCATTTTCTTACCCTATTATTCTCATTATATGTTCAGTTTTTTCAAAGATCTTTGGGTATCTCAAGTCCTTAATGCAGAGTACCACTTGGCCACGACCAAAGAATTGATTGAAAACTTTATGGATTATGAGAATTGTTTAAGTTGTATAGGCGAGTATGGTTGCTAGATAGTAGTAGTTTGATAGTAATAATGTTAATATCACCTTATCCTTTGAATCTATTTATGATGGTTTAATCTTTTTTTGCAGGTTTTGTGACAAACAGTGGGATAAACTTATCTCTGATTTTCTGCCTCAGGATTTATTAACTCTTATTTGTATGTGAAATTTGTATTCCTCATCACGAGATGAAGGGGTGAAAGAAGACTTTTTTCACATTCTCCATGAACAAGTATTTTAGTTTTTTATATCAGTTTGTAAATATTTGGAATTTTACTAATAAAGATCTCATTATATAAAGTTCGAATTTCATCTCATTTCAAGAATGTTAGTCTTAACATGAAACATACATTATACTAGGTTAGGAAGCTTTGCAAAAAAAAAATGTGCACTAAGCTTTTAAGAAAATATTTTTTCTACAATAGAGTAGGATGCATGCATAAGCTTCAAATCTCACGTTGTTCTGTTTTGTTATCCTTTTACTCGGAATCTTCGTGAGTTATGCATGCTTTATTTCCCTTATATAGTAAAGGGTTATACATTTTTAGGTACACTTGGGATAAAGTAATATTTTTGAGCTCATTTATAATGATTCATTATAAGTAAACCGGTCTATATCTAAACAAAAGAAATGTATATTTAACTTTGTTTCACAAGGACTTCTTTCATTTATTTGGAGGTTTTAATGTAGTCAAATTTTTTTTTGGTTAGAGAATATTCCTAAGTAGAATTAAAATATAATAATTTTTTTAAAAAGTAATGACCCTGTCAGAGTGTCAGGTCGACATGGTAGGACCTGCCGTCTGTTCTGACTCCCGAAAAAGTATGTTATACATAGGTGGACTTGTGAGTGAAAGATTTGAACGCAAAAGAAAGCATGAGGAAATGAAAGCAAAACAGGAAAGTCGGCACTAACACCACATTGGAGAAGAGTTGAGAGTATAAATGTAATAAAATAGTCTAACACTTTCCTACTACTTCTGTCTCGAAAAATTTTGATCTTTAAACTTTGAACAAATATATATTGGAAGTTATTTATAATATAAAAGTGTTCTTTTTTAAAATATATTCATGAAAATATAAATGTATAACTTTCATAATATCATAGTAACCAAACCAAAATAATGGTCCATTTCATCTATATGTATTTCCTTATGTAAATATTTTATAACCTCAAACAGAGTAATTTTCTTTTGTGGTTAACTATTTTTTTGAGTACTTTGTCACATATTATAGTATATATGTTCGGTTATATGTCAACATCCTTTTAATGGGATGAGTTTCAACCTGTGAATTCCTCCATGAGAGTGGCACAGTGATATCATCGGAACACAAGTTGCTCGACAAAATCAACATACTACGTACTATTTTATGAGCAACTATTTCTATTTGTTTTCTTTTTAATTTATCAAATAGATCTCCAAAGCAGGTTTTTCACTGTGGTTCTTAATTTATTGTTTTGTTCTTACTGAAACTTCACATTTATATAGTAATGTGAAGTGTGATCGTGCCATATCTTTTGTTTTAAACATTGAAAGACTTTGTTTTATATGTAAAGAAACTAATTTACAATCAATTATAATTGACATACAAAACAGTTACAACCCGTGCGGATGCACGGGTACTGTACTAGTTTTCTTAAACAAAACTGGGAAAATGACTTTCCTGAGGATTCAACAGGCAACTTTGAGCTAAAAACGTTTGTTAAGATTAAAGAAAACTTAGACTTGTGCAAATGGATTGGCTTGTAAGTGGTTGCATTGCAGGGACTGAGCATATGTTAGTGTCAATGAAAGAAACAATAAAAAACAAATATTTCAGTAGTATCATAAAAAAGATACACAAAGAAACCATAGACAACAAAAAACTAAAAAAAAAAACTAAAAATAAATCTCAAGTACTTCAAGAAACATTAGATTAGAAAATTCACATTTATTACTTTTTTTTATTAATTTTTAATTTGTTTTCAAGTTCTTTACTTTATTTTTCCATATTTTTATTCTCTGAGTTTATTTTAATTTTACACTCATCTAGGTTACATTAATTTTATTTTTGTTTTTAATTTCATATAAATATATTAATATTTTATCATCATCATCATCATTATATAAAATCTTAGTTAATTTTTTACATGTTCGATATTTTAGTTTTTCACATATTTCTTTATTCTAGTTATCAATATTTTACACTTTATAGTTTACATTCGTTTTCAGATTTATGAGTTATATTTTCTACTTTATAAATTATTATGGTTTTTTTTAATATTATAAAATTATCTAGACATATACGTATAAAAAATTTATAGATCTTTCTATTTTGTATATATTCCAATTTAAAAAAACTATTCTTAAATAAAATTTTATAATTACTCTTCTTACTTTTTTATAGTTTCAAAACTTTTTTATCTATTTTTTCAATTTTTGTTTATAATTTTTTAACTATTCTAAACTTTTATATCTATCTATCTATCTATCTATCTATCTATCTATCTATCTATCTATCTATCTATCTATCTATCTATCTATCTATCTATCTATCTATCTATCTATCTATCTATCTATCTATCTATCTATCTATCTATCTATCTATCTATCTATCTATCTATCTATCTATCTATCTATCTATCTATCTATCTATCTATCTATCTATCTATCTATCTATCTATCTATCTATCTATCTATCTATCTATCTATCTATCTATCTATCTATCTATCTATCTATCTATCTATCTATCTATCTATCTATCTATCTATCTACCTACCTACCTACCTACCTACCTACCTACCTACCTACCTACCTACCTACCTACCTACCTACCTACCTACCTACCTACCTACCTACCTACCTACCTACCTACCTACCTACCTACCTACCTACCTACCTACCTATCTATGAGAAATCATCATGTCAGGCCGGCCTGACGGGCTGCCCCGTCCGGCCGAGTCCATTTGGGCACCTTCCCGGTGGAATTTTTTGATGAAATTTTTTTAGCATGTTCCTCATCAAGTCTAGCTTGTCCATACCAAATTTCAGCTCAAAATTCGATCGGGAAGGTCGTCAAATGATTTTTGCAAGTTAACTGGTCCGGAAAATACATATTCCGGACCAGTTAACTTGCAAAAATCATTTGACGACCTTCCCGATCGAATTTTGAGCTGAAATTTGGTATGGACAAGCTAGACTTGATGAGGAACATGCTAAAAAAATTTCATCAAAAAATTCCACCGGGAAGGTGCCCAAATGGGCTCGGTCGGACGGAACATCCCGTCAGGCCGGCCTGATGAGAAGAGCACTCATCTATCTATCTATCTATCTATCTATATATATAATTTCACTAAAATTTTCTCATTTGCTTTTTGAAATTTGAATTTAATTCTTTTATTTTTAAAATTAAATAACGAAGTTTCCAATGTTTCATTTTCCTTTATTTTTCTTGATTTTAGTTTGAGTTCATTATTTGTAAATCACCGCATTTAATTTCATTTTGTAGAATTCTAAAAATACAGATATTTTTGATTTTTGGATGTGTAAATTATTTCTATTTCTTTTCATATTTGTTTTTACTATTTTAAATCTACTTTAAATTTTTACAGAAAAAAGTTTTCTAAATGTATAGAGAACTTATAAATTTTTATCAGTGTTTTATACGTAAAACATACGAGTATATTTATGATTTTTTTTACTTCATAATTTCCATAAGTGATACGGAGTATAAAGGCAAATAGTACGTACTATGTACAAAGTTTAAGTCTCTACAATATTATAAGAGGGAATATTGTCAGGGGTTAAACTGTGATAAAAAAGATGTTGGTGTCTCTTCATGCATAATGTCATTGCACTTTATACTTACTTTGTTGTACACTGTTAACATGCTAGCAGCTTCCGTTACTAACGGAAATGATTTCAACCTTATACCCTTACGGAGGATATAACCTGTTCGCAGCTTCCACATTCAATTTACAGAGGATATAACCTTTCAGCTCCTCTCTTCGTTTCAGCCTCTCAGATTCTCCGCTCAAAGGTCATACTAACAATATGGTAAAAATCATTTCCAGGGTTTTGAGAGTCAAGACTAACCTAGAGACTGTGTGGTAGTGCCTCTTGTGCCACTGTCTTGAATAGACTAAGACAATAGTAGAGCTGTATATCGATACTATGGTTTTAATGTAACAATTCATCATGATGTTAATTATTTAGAATATTTACCATGTAAGAGATCACTCCAGTCCAACTGAAGAATGAAAAGTGTTTTGTAATTAGGGAGAAAAGAATTGGTTTATTTTGTTTGATACATAGTAGTTTATTATTTTTTTACTTTTGTTTTAGATAAATAAGTCTGTGTGGTGGCTAGATTTAAGGTTCTATAGTAAAGGATTTGGATTGTATCTCTCAAATGAAATACTCCCTCTATCCCTAAAACATAGTTCAGGTTTAAGAAGTATTTTTATCCCAAAAAGTCCTATCTTCAAGTCGACTTTAATCTTTACTCAAGATCCTAAAGCCAATCTGCATGTGTTTTAGTCAATTGCTTAATGTTATGAGTATGATTCACCATCATAATTTGTAAATGCTTATACTTTGATTGAACCGACCAATTGTGGCAAGTTATACCTTACTGAAATGAAACATGAGTTCTTATGAGATGGAAGTAGCAAAGTGGTACATGTAAATGACCCTTAACATATGGCTAAAAGGAAGGAAAATTTTCTGAAGATGTATGAAATTGTATTACATATCCTTATCATTGAATGACCATTGAAGAAAAAATGTAACTCGTGAGTTATTTTTGCAGGTCATTTTCTATATGTAATCTATTTGTACTTACATAGTTATGTTTCTTTGAGATGTCTTCTTGTACCAATTCTTTTTTATTATTATTCGTTGACCCGTGGTTGACTTCATTGTATAAAGAGCATATATGGAGTTAATAGGAAGGCAAATTTTATGAAACTATGCAAACATGCTTAATATATAGTTATACCTTAATTAAGAATGTTCCAAATCATTTTGCTTCACTTTTTTTTTCTTTTATTTAGTTTTTATTTTGTTAGTTTATTTTCTAAAGAGGCCTACCCCTAAGGTATAAAGAAGGAACTTAAGTGAAAAGAGACCGGTTAAAACCAAGACTCACAATCACACATATTCCTTATGCATCCAAATTCGTCAAATTCAATTAGGAAAGACCACCATTCTAACTCAAGAACTTAGTCCTTTTTTCAAGTGGGATAAGATAGATTCGGATACAACTAATACATGTGATCGAATTCATCAAACACTCCATTAGTATCGTTGTCAATTTTTCACCTTTTAGAGACTAATTTAAGCTTCTATGTACTTGTCACTTTTTTCCGCTACTTCCATGACTACAACTGTTTCCTAGAACTCTTGTTTTAATTTTCTCCGTGCACTATTACCCAACAAATATTTGACCATTTTTTCAACCAAAACATTTTTGTGTTTGTTATGTGTCTTTTCATATAACACAAATGCATGCTACTTTTTCATGAGAACCTTACTCCTACAATTAGGGTTGTTATAGGGGGTGTTTGGAACTGATTCTGCTTCTGCTTCTTTTTTAAAAGCAGAAGCAGAATCAGAATCAGTTTTCAGAAGCTGGTACCTCCCAACTTCTAAAAAAACTGATTCTGAGAGTAAATTAGAGCTCCAAAAGTGCTTCTGGAATTTCACCCAAACACTCCAGCTTCTGCTTCTGCTCCCTGAAGGAGCAGAATCAATTTTGAGAATCAGATCCAAACACCCCCATAGTCATATTGGCTGCTTTATTTTAATTCCCACATGCATATGATCTAACCCATACATACTTTATTGTTTATGATTCCTTATCAATAAATAACAAACTATGTATGCAAATATTGTATTCATATTACTCATATATTCATTCAACATAAATTGAGGAATTAATATCCCTACAATCACCTTGGGCATTACCATGAACGCGCAACGCGCGTTACTAAACTAGTTTAAACATAAGGATGTTGACCGCTTAGCTTGGGGTCTATTTTTGAAAACAAAAATCAAACATGAAAACGTGATACTCTTTCCATCCTGAAAAGATTGACCAAATTTTCCTTTTTGGATATCCCAAAAGATTTATCATAAAGAATGTATGGCTAAAATTAATTCTATATGCTCTGCACAAATGTCAAACACACAACTTTTACTTTATTAATCTACGTGAAAGTCAACTTTGGTCAACCTTTTCAGAAAGAAGGGAGTATAATTTTGGGAAAGTTCCCGAAATAGAACTAAAATGGTTTGAAACTTTCAAAAGAGGACTGTCATTTTTTTTTATTCCCAAAATAGGAGTAATTACTGTCAAGTTTGAAAAATGCTGCCATGTTTGAAGTCTGGTACTGCCAAAACGTGACAGTAATTAGTCTTATTTTGGGAATAAAAACATGACAGTCATATTTTGGAATTTTCTAACCTTTCTAGTTCTATTTCGAGTAATATTCTCTATAATTTTTAGTTTTTGAACTTCGTAAAAAATTCGCAATTAAAAATTAAGGGAAAATAATTAAAATACCCAAACTTTGAAAAGATGTGAGATAAACGCTCCAAACTTTCATATGTACATTAAATACCCCAAACTTTATATATAAAAAATATTTAGCACCATGTTCATGTATTATATCTTTCAAAAATGTAAATTTATAGTGTTAATTGCAAAATTTAAAATGGCAAATCTAAAAGGCTGCAATTATATAGAGTGAGGGTAATATTATTTGTTTTAGGATGAAAGTTTAGAATGTTAACTGTATCTTCATGATTGCTAAAATATTTTAAATCGTTAAATTAACACCAAAAATCAACATTTTCTAAAGAAAAAATACATAAATATATGACTATAGTGCTAAAATGACTTTTTATATAAAGTTTGAGTTGTTTAAATTACATATGCAAGTTTGAAATATTTAGCTCACACCTCATCAAAGTTTGACATATTTTATTTATTTTCTCTAGAAATTATTGGCCCAATGAGATTAATAGCAGGGATTTTTTCACAAGCAACCTAAAAAGTGAAACTTATATCACGTTTATCACTTTTCAAAATTTCTTTCAAAAATAATGTAGACAAGATTTTCTTTTCAATAATAGACCACCACCGCGCGCTAGCCGGCCTGCTTGTTCCGTAACGAATTGCAACTATAAAAAATAAAGTCAACGGCTAGCACATGATGCGTGAAAACCCACTCACGGTTCAACTTTATGCTCTATAAATATAATTACATTAGTCACTTACATTGCAAACGAGTGAAAACCCACTCTGTAGTATATTTCATAATTTTAAAAAATTTAGAGAGAAAAAAACGAAAAGTTTACTAAAAAGTTACGTAGTATAAAACAGGGGAAAAAAATAAAAACCTTATAATTATAAAAAGAAAAATTGAAAATTGTTTGGAAGATGTCAAATAATATGAAAAGTAATTAGAAGTTTTTTGAAAGAGTAATTATTTTACAAAAATGAAAAATATGAATATAAATAATAAAATATCAAATATATATATATATATATAAATCTTGAAAAAAAATCTATGAGTTTGAATTAAAACGTATGTAATAAGAAATATAAATACACAACATAAAATTATAAAAAACAGAAGTTAATGTAACCTAAACGTGTGTAAAATTGAAATATACTCGGACAATAAAAATATGAAAAAAAACACATAATGAAGTTATGAACACACAAAAAATTAAAAGTAGAAAATGAATTTTTTCAATACAATGTTTCTTGATGTACTTTATTTTTTAGGTAATATTATTATTATTATTATTATTATTATTATTATTATTATTATTATTATTATTATTTTGGTTTTGGTCTTTGTTTACTTGTGTTTCTTTTTGTTGATAAACTTGTTCAAATATATATATATATATATATATATATAATTTGAAAAAAAAATCTATGAGTTTAAATTAAAACGTATGTAATAAGAAATTTAAACACACAACATAAAATTATAAAAAATCAGAAGTTAATGTAACCTAAAAGTGTGTAAAATTGAAATATACTCGGACAATAAAAATATGAAAAAAAAGCACATAATGAAGTAATGAACACACAAAAAATTAAAAGTAGAAAATGAATTTTTTCAATACAATGTTTCTTGATGTAGTTTATTTTTTACTCCTTCCGTAACATTCATATCTTCTCACTTTCCTTTTTTGGACGTAACATTTATATATCTTCCCATTTCTAAATCTTCCCATCATACCCTCAATAATTTATAAAATAATACACTATTACACCTACTTTTTTTGGATTTATCCTTCATTCCACCACATTATTTCACTATATTCCCATCATACCCTCAATAATTTATATCCCCTTTCACTATTCTTAATCTCACCCACTTTGAAAGTGGGAAGATATATGTGATACAGAGGGAGTAGGTAATATTATTATTATTATTATTATTATTATTATTATTATTATTATTATTATTATTATTATTATTATTATTATTATTATTTTGGTTTTGGTCTTTGTTTACTTGTGTTTCTTTTTGTTGATAAACTTGAATTTTTGTTTTTTATTGTTTCTTTATGTTTCTATTTGTTGTTTATATTCATAAATCTAATTTTAGTTGTTTACATACAAATATATATAAAAAAATATTTCCAGGAAGTAACAAAGATGAAGAGAAACCTAAATATTAAACAACAAAAATCGAAATCAACAATAAACAACATTGAGCAACACATTGCAACAAAAAGCAACACGATACAACAAAAAGAAACACAATGCAACAAAAAGTAACACATCTGATACAACAATAGGAAACAAAAAACAACATAAAAATTTACCACTTTTAATATATAATTCAATTGTTATTTAATTTATTACATCTATCTATTGTATTATTTGGCTTTGCTTGATCACTCTCTTCTTCATTGGATGCATCTTAACGCGGAACCCATCAAGTTTGTCTCTCGTGTCCTCATTTCCTATTTGAGCTTCTTAATCTCACTATAATCTCCAGCCTTGTAGTCTCTTATGCGCCTGTAATAAGCATGCAATCAATATAACACAAATATGGAATCAATTATTACAAAGGCAAAAAAAATTAAAGGGATACCTAAGTTGAATTTTAGATTAAAAACTACTCCGAAGCAAATACAATCTGTGATCATCGCACATGTACAGTATCACAAATACAAATCTGAGATCTAAAGCTAAAAAGCTGAACAAAGCAATAAATCCAGTTCATATTGAAGATATAGTGATTAAATACATACCGAAGCAACTGAGCAAGCAGGGGCAGAAGACAAAGGGCGGAGCCGTAAAGACAGAGAGTCTGGAGGGTGCCATCGACGCAGGGCGGGAAAGGAACAACGCGCATTATTTTAATGGACAGGCTAGTCAGAGTAGATACTACATCTAGTCAGGGATGTGACTCAAATCAGGGTGTTGTTGGTCAGATGGATATTTGTTTGAAGTCTGAGCAAATCAGGGTGTTTAGCAAGAGCAGAGGTCATGTGTATAGAGATAGGGCTGCAGGTCGGAAGATGGGCATTACATAATGGGATCGGTGTAGGTCCAGGACAAAAGAGCTCATTTGATTCAGGTCTAAACACTTCCAAATCAGTTTCTTCAGAGGAAGCAATGGCTGAATCTATGAATGCATCATTTGGAACTGGCGGTTATGCCAGAAGAGTTCAAGCATGTGCTGTAAAGAGGGAGAGGCGGCACTTGGTAGCAGCAACAAGGGGCTGATTGAACCATTGCAAAAGAATGGAATATGGGAAATGATGGACTGGGATGGAATCATAGGGAAAGACACTCTTCATAAGTGCTCCTTTGGTAACCACATTTTTGTTGATTGGCCTATTTAGTTGAAAATCTCCTAAATATAAACTAATTTAATTGAGTCAGCTCATTAAACACTAGTTTATTTGAATGATACGAAGAAAACAAACTTATCATTTAAAAAAATAGAAGAAATAAGAAGGCAAACAAAAAAGTAAGAAGGCAAACAAAAAAACAAAAATTCTGAATTACTTAGCAATGTAATAACCATGATTGATGTTGTTGGAATCTGGTGCACTTAAGTTCATGTCCAGATGTATAATCAATTACAGGTCGATCACAAACTTTAAGTATGAATCAATATATTAGATAAATCAAGTGGAAGGAAACAAAAAATAAAAACAATTTGAAGCTTGAATTTGTAGATGCCAAAAATTATCTGCTGCATAAGAACAAAAATTGCCCCGAAGGTCAAGCAACCTACATGTGTATAGATCCAACGCCGCTAATAAATCAATCAAAGCCGGCTGCTAAACTCTCAAAGTCACAAACCTATCTGTCTTGTTGGGAAGGCAACACAATTTTTGTGTTATTCATTTCATACTTCTACAATCTATTTACTCAGTCCATGTTCTGTTTTTTTTTATAGCTAAATTAAGCAATTAAGCCACTGAAAGCTGTAGATACTTCAACGTTGTATCATATCTATCTTGATGTTAAGATTAACAGTTGCAATGATACTATTGCTAAATACACAAGCTGAAAATGTAAATGATTAAATGAAAATTGTAAGAGTAAAGTTTGATGATAGACCTGGACGTCATCATAGCTCCAACGATTCAAACTCATCAAAACATCTGTTCCTCGGGAATCTAAGTGACCAATTCCATGGCACACCGCAAAGGAAAATATTATTGGCTCTCTAAAAGGTTGTCAATCGGAAAAAGGAAGCTGTAGCTAGTAGCTACATCTGAACCGACCTCTAGCTCTTCTACCAACATCAACCACCAGGACCGTCTTCCTTGATCCTTTTCTTAACAGAATATCAAATTGACTTCTTCTCCAAGGGAGCTACAGTACAGAGACAGGAATGAGAAGATCGAGTTCTGTTTTATAAATATAAAGTATGCTGGAAAGAAAGACAACATCACCTTGACCTCTTGTCTTCTCATGTGCAAGATCTGCTTCTCTCTCCCTATCTCCCTCTATCCATCGATGACTATAGGATCATGAGTACCAAATGATCTCCTCTTATGAGGCTTTGACGGCGGAGAGGCGCGAAACACAGACGTCGTCCATCTCCAATTGGAAATCGGCGATGGAAAGAACTTCTTTCGAATCTAAATTTCGAACTGCATGATTTAAGGTTCAATCCGAAACGATGACCTAGTTTTGAAACATAAAACTTTAAACTGAAAAGTTAAAAGTTTAAAATTGAAAGAAATATAATCGGGTGACATGAATGATATTCATGGGGGAAAACTGATCCAAACGGGTAATTTCCACTTAATAGCATGGCCAAGCCCATTGCCCAAAGGGAGGAACTTCCCGTAACCCAACTCGGCACTTCGGTGAATCGCACGGAAGCAAGACCGCAGTCGGCCAGTCGCAGTCCCGCAGCCTCACGCCGCCGCATCCTGCTGCGTGGTTGTTTGCTACTCACAATCTCACTTTTCAGCTTGTGGCCTTGTGGGAGTTCTGGCTGAGTGGCTGCCTTCCATAGCTCCGCTAATTGCCCAAGCCCCAGGCAATAGGTAAGTCATAAACTTATAACTCATATGTGTATTTTTTTTTTAAATTTAAGTAGCTAAGAGCTTAAAATCTTGATTCTTGAGATTGAGTGTTTTTTTTTTACTTATACGAATTTTTTAGAATGTAAACTGTGAGTTTCTGCTAGTTTTGATGAATAATATTCGTCATTGTGTGATTTCATTTGCAAAATTGGAAATTAGGATTGTGATTTTTAACATATTAATATGAATATGAATACTGTGATTGAAAATAATATAGTGTTTATTTTATCAATGGCTGCCATTCTAATTAGTTATGGACTTATGGCTACCCATTCTACATCTAAAAAGGCAAAAACCACGCTTCATTGTTTTTTAAGTCTTCTACAAATACAAATGCCTAGATTGGAACTTTAACTATTTCACCTGTTCAAGAGGAATTAGTTTCTAATGAAGTTGAAATTGAGCGATATTCGGGAAAATGGAAAAAATAAGTCATTGGCCGTTAGAGAAAACTGATGAAATCAGACGATCTCATTTGATGCTTTCACCTTATCAATCAAAACCCAAAGGCTGAGTTAAAGAACATCTTGTTCAGTTAACATTTTAGTTTCATATATTGTATTATTGTATGTACTTAAAAATATTGGTATGAATTTAAATGGATTTTAAACATTATGTTCGAATTGTTTACTCATTTAAGGTTTTTACATAGTTTTTTTAGTTTACAACCGCCCCGTGAACCTCCGTCTTGACTACGTTCCTGTCTCCCTCATTGATGCTTTTCTTTTTGGTTTATAAGTTTGAATTTATTCACTCTAAAATGAAGTGAAGAAATACTGAGTTTGTGTTTCTTACTTTCTTTTGATCTTGTTAGAAAGTGCTCAACTTTATCTTTATTTATAAAGTGGTTGACAATGGGATACTTTAGGCTCTTCAAGAACTCCTTGGGTTGAGCCAAGAGAGTGGGTAAATTTTTAATTGTTACTTCTGCCCAAGTTCACAATTAAAGATGCTTGACTCACTTGACTGATTGAGTCTCAGACCAGACCACATGAGACTTGACATAAGCATATGATACAATACCAGAACAAAAATGTGGTCAAGGCTTAGATAATACTACCTCCGTCCCTTTCATATTGGGACGGAAGATGGTGGCACGATTATTAAGAAAAGTGGGTTTGTGTGGTTAATATTAATTGATAAAGTAAGAATAAAGTAAGAATGATCTAGAGCCACACAAACTTTACCAAATATGGTCTGAGACAATTTTATTGAGACTTCCCAAAAAGGTAAAATGGGACAATATAAGGGGATGAAGGGAGTAGTAAAATACCCATAATACCAACTTCACTGAATTAGACCTGAAATTTCAGTACAAGTGAAAATATCCTATTTTGAATTTTAGTCTACATCCAGAAATACTTTTCTGGAACAATCAAATATTGATGATATATTAAATCATTAAATCATACTCCGCATTCCTAATCTGATTATATAGGAAACATATATTACAGATGATGTTATCCAGACAAACTTTGAAATGCTACACATACATGGGAATATTTTAAAAAAACATGCATCATTAATCACTACCCGTAATTCAAATCAATCTAGCAACGCAGACTCTCATACTAAACAAAGTAACATTAGTAGAGTTCTCTGACTCGCACAAATCATTTACCCAAAATAAAGTAAACATGAAACAATAGAGTTTAAACTAACTAACATTAGTAGAAACATATTAGCGAGGAATAACCCAAAGAGCTCTGTGTCCAACCATGTCACCTTGCCTCATGTAACACCAAAAGAACACATTGTCTTGCTAAAAATACAACGTCCAACTGCCACCCTACGACAACGGTTCAGGAGGGAGAGACGTTAAAAAAATAGGAGATCATGGTTGTGAGCCTAAAGATCCCAGGGAAGATATGAAATAAAGATTCCCTAAAAAATACAACAAAACTCCTTGAACCACCCAACTTTTCCAAACATCTCCATCTCCTCCTTTGAATAGAAAATTTTCAGTTTACTCGTGACTGTCTTGAGTCTTCCATGTCGAACAACGTTCTTTGAAGTTTGAACCATCAAGATCCATCATCCATCCAAGACATGCTGTTTTTTCACTTCACATAGTCTACCCTAAATACAATCAACATCTACCATCACCAATCTCCATATTTGCCATCACCACAAGTAAGCTCAACAAAAGATTATTAAGGTACAAGTGCATAGGCGAGTGATACAAAACGTGTTTTAACCTGTTTTAAATTGCCATTAAGATGTTGCTGCTGTTGTTATGTGTTTTCTTAAAATATAGCTGCTTGAAGTTTGTACTGTTTAGTTGTACCTAACAACAGTGGCGGACCCAGAAAGTCGGAGGCACGGGGTCCCTACCCTTGCGTATCTCTAATTAATAAAAAACTATTAAAAAAATACGGAGTATTAAAGAAGTTAGCATAGTACTTCATAGTTAACTTACATCATCAAAACATTAAAATATTACTCCCTCCGGTTCTTAATTAACTTTACACTTTTCTTTTTAGACTGTCCCATATTAAACTTCACACTTCTTTTTCTACACCAAAACGGTGCACTTTACAGTAAAATTTCTTAATCTGTGTGAAGTCAAAGTGTCAAGTTAATTAAGAACCAGAGGGAGCATAAAGAAAAAAATTACAGGATCAGCTTCCAAAGATACAAAATCAACATGTTGTTCAGGTAGATTATCAGATAAAGTAGCTGCACTTTCAGGAATTACCTGATCCAATTCTTCATTTACTAATAACAAATCATTTGAATGAATATCTGAACTACTATGGAACTCTGAATTTCCTTAACTCTCAGTACAATACCGAAATATCTTTTCATCCTAATTCATATAATATTGAAAATAACGTTTATAAATACAAATATACTTCCCTCGTTCCCCTTTAATTGCAACAGTCAACATTTCACGTTTGTCAAGACACAAGTTTGAGCATTAATATCTTTCATTCCTTATTAGTAAAAAAAATTTAAAAAATTATATTTTGAAATTTTAGAATGAGAATAATTTAACAATATTTTTTAAAAATTCAGTTTGTAATACATTAATAAATGAAATATAGTCAAAATAGAATATATGAATAATGCAAAAAGTTCAATGTTGCAACTAAAAGAGAACGGAGGTAGTACGTAGTATTAATTTAATCTTAACATTTAAAGAAAGCTTTTTAATTCATCCCAAACAAAAGATATGCAAATTAAAAAAGAAACAATAAAAAAATGGGAAGTAAGTAAGGAGAAGCTGGGAATGGATCATGGAACCTCACTGAGGTTAAAACCCTCAAACCCACGTTTCCTACCGTTCCACTACTACGGTCTTTTGCACACCTAGTCGTTGTTGTTGTATATATACATTCCCCAATTAATTTTATATAAAATATACTCCCTCCGGTTCTAAATAAACTTCACACTTTTCTTTTCGGGACGGTCCAAAATAAATTTCACACTTCCTTATTTCCTTATTTGGCAAAGAAATCTACATCAAAACAGTGTTAAACAGTGCTAAACAGTGCCAAACAGTGTCTCAACAGTGTACTCTACAGTAAAGTCAACTTTATTTCCTTAATAACTGTGAAGTCAAACACTGAAGTTTAAAAAGAACCGGAGAGAGTATATAGTAATGGCTCCATATAAGACTAAAAGAGGGGAAAAATTCTTAAATAGGACCATTTCTCCCAAATAGGACTATTTTACTCGTATCTTAAAACATACGTATATTTCATTCCACTAACACCCCTTCTCCCTTTTACGCACATCAACCCTGCGCATAACCTCCCCCTTTCTCTCCAGCGCACATTGTTCTCTTTCGTCCTTGGGCATCATCGATCGAGTTCTCCCCAGGTCATCACAGCCGCCCTCAACTTTGCCTTGCGCACCAGATCCACCAAATTTTCTCTCACGCTGCGTCTGCCATTAAGGTTCTTCTTCTTCTTTCTTCTTCCTCTTCCTCTTCCTCCTTCTTCCTCTTCATCTTCCTCTTCTTCTTCTTCCTCTTCTTCGATTTTCCCTCTATTTTCCTGGATTTTGAATTGAATTTTCCAATTTTCGGAATTCTGTTTTGATTTTCTGGTTTGTAGTTTCTGAGTTTTAAAAAAAATTCTGATTTTCAACATTTTGGATGATTGTTTCAGATTTGGACAAGTTTATGGCAGAAATGTGTATATTAACATCATATTATGGCAGAAATGCTTTTGTATAAATTGGGTTTTCTGATTTTTTTGGCAATAACACCGTTTATCTAATTTCTGATTGTGCTAAGAAAATCATTCCATTAAGAAATTTAGTTGTTTGAATATTTAGTTATTTACTTCATGTTTTTCACTTTTTGCCATTTTTGCCAAATTTGTGGCAGTTTTGTGTTAATATTCCAACATGAATCTCCAACTCTTTGTCATATCTGAAACTCTTGTATAATGATAGATGCAAATCTAATTTCCAACTTTAAATCTGCCAACATAATGGCAAATTTGTTCCACCTGAGTTGTGACGGTGGTTGTGGTGCTCAGAGGATGGCGGCCGGCGGCGGTGGATGCCGGCGGCATGGATGGTGATGCCGGTGTGGGAATTGGAAGCGACGGCGGCATGGATGGTGATGCCGGTGTGGGAATTGGAAGCGACGGCGGCAAGGGGCGGACGATTGGTGGCAATGGTGCACCGGCACTGATGTGATAGCAGGCGGCGACAGGCGGTGCATTCGCTAGGTAGGGCGGCGACCGGCGGCTCCGTCGCCGGCGAGGGTGGAGGCAGGATGCGCCGGCGGGGTGTTTGGCTCTGGCTGCAGCAGTTCTATTTCTAGTGTTTCAATAGTTTTTAATTTTAAATTTTAAAATTTAAAATATTAAAAGAGGGGTATTTTTGTCCAACTGCTCTGAAAATGGTCCTATGAAACTTGTGATTCGTTTATAGTCCTAAATGAGCAATTAATTTTGCTATTAGTCCTATTTGA
The DNA here is from genome assembly GCA_945859915.1 of Cuscuta epithymum. Lineage (NCBI taxonomy): Eukaryota > Viridiplantae > Streptophyta > Magnoliopsida > Solanales > Convolvulaceae > Cuscuta > Cuscuta epithymum. The sequence continues at coordinate 491,138 of CAMAPF010000075.1, read as the reverse complement.
GCAATTAACTCAAATATATACTACGTATAATATATAGGTAATTTTTTCGAAGTCCACGGGGACCCGGGTCCCGTGGGACCCTTAGTGGGTCCGTCTCTGCCTAACAAGGCTAACATGCTTGTCATTGTATTGTTTGGTCCAAGCCAAAACTGTCTTCATTACATAAAGTGATCTTCTAGTCTATTCTTTTGGCATGATTACTTAACATCCCAACTTATCACGTGTGATTTTACCTGCAGTTATGGTAGGGCTATCTCTTGGAGAAAAGAACTTCATTAGAGGTGGTATTGCTCAAGACTTGCGAACAGATGGCAGGACACGGTTATCTTATCGACCCATTTATGTTGAAACTAGTGTCATCCCCCAGGTAATGTGTCTTATTTTCTCAAATCTACATAGAGTAGTTTTTCAATCTGTGTCATTTGATTTTTTTAGCCACGAATGGTACCTAAAACATGATTTCATAACTTGTTGATTCTTTGAAAGGCAAGTGGTTCGGCTAGAGTCAAGTTGGGTGCAACAGATGTCATCGTCAGTGTCAAGGTATTTAGTTAGACTTTACATGCATAACTTTCTCTCTTTATCCTTCCGGTTTCATAAATGTGAGTCACAGTCAAATATGGGTTCTTTCTGAAATGTTTCTGACAGGTAATAGTATTTCTGAATATTGCCTTTATGCTGTCTGTTAATTTCCTATTTGTAGGCTGAACTTGGAAAACCAAGCTCATCTCACCCCGACAAGGGAAGAGTTTCTATATATGTAGATTGCAGTCCCACTGCAGAGCCAACATTTGAGGTTGCATACATCTATTAGATTGACTTTGAATGAATCTTATAATAATAACTTGTGTTGTGCTATGTTCTAATGCTACTAGTGCCTTGTTTAAATTTTGAATATGATATAAGCAATCACTTTTGTAATATGAATCCTGTTCTCATGTGTATCATATTAAATAGTATTTATTTTGCTACCATGATATTTATACTACTCAAATGTTTAAAATAGAGCCAACATCTGCTTCAGTGGATTTTCTCCCATTCTTCTCAATGTCATTATTGTCCATTGTGGTAATATTTTCTGCAGGGAAGAGGTGGCGATGAGTTGTCTGCCGAACTGTCAATTGCTCTTCAACAATGTTTGCTTGGTGGAAAAAGTGGTGCAGGGGCTGCAATTGATCTTTCTTCCCTCTCAGTTGTGCACGGAAAAGTTTGTTGGGATCTATACATAGACGGCCTGGTGGTAAGTTCAGATGGGAATATACTTGATGCTCTCGGTGCTGCTATTAAGGTATAAAACTTATTCTTCTATTGTGAAGTGTTCTTTGTAGAAGATATTTCATAATGGTCTAGCAAGTATTTGGTCATTCCCACTTTTGGTCTCCAATTGTTGTTTTCCTACATTGGGTCCCATGAGTCGCGGTTTACCATTTTTAGTCTTTGATTATTGTGTCAATGACACCTTTGGCACTCGTTTTTGAAATTTAAATTTCTAGTCCATCGATGACCGTAACAGAGACACTTTTAGTAGTTAGCACACATGGTTTACGTTTTTCACTTATAATCTTCCGGCTATCTTGAAAGTGACACTTCCGGTACTCATCTTTGAATTTTTTCACATAGGTGGAGCACTAAAAGTGTAACTATGACAATAATAGGAGCCTTGGGACCAAAGTGTCTCTTTAAGAGTAAGTGGACTACAGATGACTACGAGTGGCATAAACTCTGCAACTATAGATGTTTTGTCACTTATGGTCCTGTTTACTTAACTGGTCAAATCGTGATTAACTTTTGCAGTTTTGCTGGATAAGTTGTTGGAAATGGCCAAAGTGGCAGAAATCATAGTCATGCTCCATAAGTTAAAAAAATGACCATTGTAATAATGAATAACAATGGTCTAATGTGACAAGAGTCACAAGACCAAAAATGGAATTTCTTTTCTTTTATATACCAAAACTGACTTTTTGATCAATCTAAATAATCATAATGTTTTATGTAAAAGTGTTGCCTTGAGCTGCTTCACCATGTAAACAGTTTATTTGAATAGTTTTTTTGCACTTGCAGGCTGCTTTGAGTAATACATGTATTCCAAGAGTCCAAGTATCTGCTGATGCTTCACCAAATGAACAGCCAGAAGTTGATGTGAGTGATGAAGAATTTGTTCAGTTTGACACTAGTAGTGTCCCTGTTATAGTCACTTTGACAAAGGTAACTGGAACTATTATTCATGCTGTTGTTCATGCTGCTTTCACATTTTGTTTGTATTTCTTAAAAAAAATTAATAGACAGATATGAATCTCTCACTTTGAGCAGGTAGGTAGGTTCTGTATTGTAGATGCCACTTCAGAAGAGGAATCCCAAATGAGCTCAGCTGTGTCCATTTCAGTTAATAGGAAAGGTCATATTTGCGGGGTGAGTAAGCGAGGTGGTGCAGCTTTAGATCCAGCTGATATACTTGACATGATACACAAAGCACAGGTTGTTGGCGATGAGTTAGTCAACAAATTGGATTCTCTGATAGCAGCAGCTGAAGCACGCGGGGAAGAGGAATCTGAATCATGACATTGTTTGTTCATTTTATGCACACTTTTAGATAGCGACTTGCTTCTTTTGGGAACTATCATTTTTGTCATTGGGCATAGTTCATAGTGTTGTTTGGATTCTCTGATAGCAGCAGCTGAAGCACGCGGGGAAGAGGAATCTGAATCATGACATTGTTTGTTCATTGTATGCACACTTTTAGATAGTGACTTACTTCTTTTGGGAACTATCGTTTTTGTCATTGGGCATACGTCAAAGTGTTGTTTGGATCTTTGAAAATTTTCACTCTGCATACATATCACATATATGCATTCTAGCTTACAGTTGTATCATTTTTCTTCAACTGTTGTATTTCAGCCGTTGCATTATCAGTTCTTTCCAAGATAAGATTTTGTGGAACGTATGTCGTTTTTTATCCTTGTGAGAAAAGACGTGTTGTATCGTGTATGCAATACCTTGTCAATTTTGTGAAATGATCCCCACCGTGAATTTCTCTCCTATTTGAAAGGCCGAGAGAGGTATGTCATTTGTGAAGGTCATGACATAAAAACAGACTACAATGGAGGATGCCCTTAAAGTAGAAAATAACCTTTTTCAGAGTTCCCGATGATCAGGTGGATACTTCTATCTGTTTTGTTAAATGCAACATTTTTGACAGGGATGAGTTTCGAACTTGTAACATCCGTCTTAGAAGTGTCACAACGATGTCATCGAATCACACGATGCTTGATCTATTATTTCCCCCTTTGCTCTAAGAAATGTGTTTTGTTTTGAAAAAGTTTGCTAATAAAACATATTTATTACTCCGTATATTTTATATGAAAAAATGTTTGACAATTACAATAGCACATTGCATTTATATCAATTTATTTGAGTTATAACAATACAGTTAATTAGAATTGAATGAAATTTATTTTAGAGGAAAACAATAATGATTTTATTTGTTCCATGTTCGTTTTATCATGTACTTTTTATCCTATTTAAGGATTTTTGTTTGGAAAAAGATGAAATTTTATACTCCCTCTATATTTAAATGTTCACTACACTAGCTTTGGACACAATATTTTAGGATAAAATAGTAGGGGTAATGAATAGTGTAGAAAAAGTAGGAGAAAATGTGTAAAAGTATGAAAGAGAAGATAAAAAGTGGATAAAGTAAGGGTAATTGATTATTTTATTAAAGATAAATTCACCAAAAATGGAAGTGTAAGGAACTTTTAAATACAACCCAAAAAAGAAAGTGTAGGAAACTTTTAAATACGGAGAGTATATAGAGAGTATATGAGTACGTTTACAAACAATAAAAATGGCATTTTCCTTACTAAAATAAAAGTTCAGAGATAAAAATGTGATTAAAGTATAGATGAGCAGCTTCTTATTAATAAAACTCGACTAGTCTTTTAAAAGTAAATTCATATACTTGAATTTATTTAAAGAAAGTCCAAGTCTTTTTCTTGTCGCCTGTCAGTTGATTTTAATTAAATAAATTAATCATCCCCAGATCTACTGACATTGCTTGATTGATGGCGAAGGAATTCAACGTCCCGCCGGTGGTATTCCCGTCAGGCGGGAACCCGGGCCCACAACAAAGGCGACTTCCGACGGCCCCATTTCAGCCACCCAAAGCGTCGACGCCCAGCATCCCATTCATGTCCTTCGACATCGGCTCCGCCGCCGCGGCCGCTTCAACCTCGTTTTCCACTCCCCAGTTCGCTCCCACCACTATCGGCGGCGGCGCCACTGGTTTCGAGGATGAACCGCCACTTCTGGAGGAGCTGGGGATCAACACCAAGCAAATCTACCAGAAGACCCTCTCAATCCTGAACCCGATCCGCGTCAAAGCGTATCTTCACGAGGACGCCGATCTGTCGGGGCCATTCCTGTTCCTGATGGCCTTCGGTCTCTTCCAACTGCTTGCAGGGAAGCTCCATTTCGGGATCTTACTGGGCTGGGTGATCATGGCTTCTTCATTTCTGTACGTGGTGTTCAACATGCTGGCAGGGCGGAACGGGGATTTGGATCTGTACAGGTGCGTGAGCTTGATCGGGTATTGTATGTTGCCCATAGTGATCTTATCAGCCGTCTCTCTGTTCTTGCCGGGAGGGATGGTGATCAATGTTGTAGCTGGGGTGTTTGTGTTATGGTCTACAAGAGTTTGCACTAAGCTTCTGGTTGAGCTGGCTTCTTGTGGGGATGAACACAGAGGCCTCATTGCTTATGCTTGCTTCTTGATTTACACTTTTTTCTCTTTGCTAGTCATCTTTTGATCCCAAACCTCAGTTTTGATTCTTGCAAACCTTGTTTCTTTGTTACGCTCAAAGATTAGTTAGTTTATAAGGAGTATGTATTTGTTATTCTTTGAATGCCCTAGTGGAATCCAATTTTTTGACATTTTGGATATTAGTTTAGTGGTGAACTGTGCAGTTTGAATATCATAAGTTTACACTTGACAGTAATAAAGATAAAATGCTAACATTATTCTGTCTTCTGTTTGCCATGAGTTTTTTTTTTTTTTTTTGTTTCTTGCCAGTGAAGTGTTTTTCTTAAAATTGCTTTCCCTCCTTCAGGGAGTAAAAGCAGAAGTTGGAGTGTTTGACTGAAAGTGTAGAAGTTGGGGGAGACCGTCTTCTGAAAATTGATTCTGATTCTGCTTTTGCTTTAAAAAAGAAGCAGAAGCAAAATGAGTTCCAAACATCCTTAGTATTCGTTTGATGCTGATAAACGAAAACATTATTTCAAACTTCCAATATTTTTTGGGATTAAATCCAAGTCTTCATGTAGTATCAAGTTATGACTTGATTGTTTGTTTGAACCATGGGTGTTGTTTATGGAATTATCCGTATATCCACTTTCAGGCTATATATCGATATAATCTTACTCATTACTATTCAAGCAAATAACAACAAACTACGTTTTCATTTTCGATCCTATATCAAGGCAGCTAGGCAACAAAACCCCCAAATGATCTCCATCTTTCCAAACCAAACACCATCATATATGAGTCACGTGTTTATTTTTGCTTCCGGAAGAATATTTATAGCTCATCTTTCAACACAATTTTACTCAATCATGCCCATAGCTTTTGTGAAGTGCCAACCGTGAGATGGTGATGAGCCATAGCTTTTGTCAAGGCATGGTGCCCGGCTTTTGGTATCGTCCTATCAAAACATCAACGATGGGAGATTTCAAGATCCGCATCTCGAAGCTTCTCTTCTCCTATCCGACGATCCTCTATTCACAAGGCACTCTGTCGCATACTCGCATGGCCGTGGATCTCAATGCAATCAATTCGGGGTGTGAACTTGTGAGGATTTGGGTGGCGGCCAAAGCATTGCCATTTGATTTGCCTTAGGATTACAGGGACGGATCCAGGAAATTGACTCAAGGGGGGCGAAATTTTTCGTTAGTGTAGATGGCGAAAATTTTTTCGTTAATGCAGCGGCGCGAATTTTTTTTCCATAGTGTAGTGGGGCGAATTTTTTCGGTGTTGTAGGGCTATGCGGCTATTTTAATTCAAAAAATGACATTAATACATACACATTCCCAACGATATTTAAATCTATTACATTCTAAGTTTAGACAATGACAAAGACATCAACCAATACATTTTAAATAACTTCTACATTGTTTAACCTCATGAATCGGTTATTGAATTGTAATTTTTGTCTACCAAGGAGGGTTTTCGTGAGTCATGACTCATGAGAAGTTTTCTTAATATTACAATAGTAATATTTATGGGATTATTATTTTTAGATAATATGCACCACATATTATATATATGGTACATATTATATTTTAATATTTGTATTAATGCTATAATAATTTAAAGTTTATTATCTATGCAATAAATTATTTTTTAGAAAGCAAGAAGTAAACAAATTATGTACTTTAATTTCAATAAACATTTATATTTTGGATCATTTCACGTGATCTAAATACTGTGTAATTAGTGTGTCTGATATTTAATATCATTTGATATATATTTTACAAAATCCAGTACTTGTTATCTAATAAAGATAATTAAACATTACAAAACTAGGAATTTTTATATAATCAGTATCCCAAATCTTAAACAACGAGTTATTCTATTGTTTATTTGTTTAAGTTATGTAAATTATTTTAGATGTTACTTCTTTCAAATCTCCAATTAAGTATTACATAATGTAAGACTATATATTAATTTTGAAAATTAAAAGCTAAGGGGGGCGAATCTAATTAAATTATGAAAGTTCTATGAAAATATTACATATATGGTAGAAAATTTTGAAAATCCAAGGGGGCAGTCGCCCCCCGCGCCCCCCCTTAATCCATCCCTGCTTAGGAATGAGAAGCATTGTGCAGTCTTGTATTCAACAAAGAGGGTTAATTGCATGACTGCCTGGCTCCTTCGAGGCTCCGAGTACATTTTGGTGACCGCTTCCTGAACGTAATTAATAAAATAAACAAAGTTAATAAAGAGTTAGGATGTTTTTACTTGGACTGTAATTTGCCCCAGACCAGACCAGTCCAGACCAGACCAGACCAGTTCAGACCAGACCAGACCAGACCAGACTTGGATAGTTATAAAAATACAAAGAAACCAGACCTTACCAGACCAGACCAGACCAGTTCAGACCAGACCAGATCAGACCAGACCAGACCAGCAAATTACAGTCCAAGTAAAAACATCCTTACTCAGAAAATAGCTAAATGATTTTCAAAAGTAACTTCAACCAATTTAGCCAGAAAAATACTACAATCTTACGTATTTTGATTATTATACAATTCAGCGCGCGAAATAAAAAATTACGCACTTCATGAAAAATTGGTTGATAAAATTGATAAGTTTTTTTGCTGATAAAATTGATAAGTTAAAAATGGGGAAAATTAAATTCTTTGTTAACCTTTATGCTAACCAAACATACTCTTAATTTTCCCTATTTATTTGGCTAAAGGGTCAAATAGGTACATGAACTAACTTAAAGTGTTCAATTAGCCCCTTATATAGGAGGTTCTGCCCGGCCGTCGCCAATTGGGGCGGTTCCCGGTGGAATTTTTTGATGAAAATTTTTTAGCATCTTCTTCATTAAGTCTAGTTTACTCATATCAAATTTCAGCTAAAAATTAAATCGGGAAGGCAGTCAAATGATTTTCCAAAATGTACTGCGTTGTTTACCTGCACAGTTATCTTCAAAAAATCATTTGACTGCCTTCCCGGTTGAATTTTTTGCTGAAATTTGGTATGGATAAACTAGACTTAATGAAGAAGATGCTCAAAAAATTTCATCAAAAAATTCCACCGGGAAACGCCCCAATTGGCGACGGCCGGGCAGAACCTCCTATATAAGGGGCTAATTGAACACTTTAAGTTAGTTCATGTACCTATTTGACCCTTTAGCCTATTTATTTTTACTCTTTAGTTTATGAATAGTGGCATTAGTGGGTGGGTAATAGACTAACATAATACCGAGTGCGGCGCATCAAATAAATATTTTTTTAAAAATCAGTTGAAGCCGAAATATTCAAAGTTAGGCAGTCCGCAGTTACTCAGTTAGCTTCTCCACCAACCAACCAACCAACCCTTCCTCCCTTACGTTGAAATATGCTAAGGATACAAAATGAGCCTTTAAGGGAAATGGAACTGGTCGTCTAGTATCAAAAACTTAGGGTTCAAAATGAAATCAAGCATGGTTAAGGCAAGCATAGCTGTGCTGGTGGTAGGTGGGATTTTGGGATGGGCTTATCAGTCACTGAATCCACCACCACCCAAGATCTGCGGTTCACCTGGGGGCCCACCAATCACAGGCCCAAGAATCAAGCTCAGGGATGGCAGGTTCTTAGCTTACAAAGAGCATGGTGCACCCAAGCACACGGCCAAGTTCAAGGTCGTCCTGGTTCATGGCTTTGGTTCTTGCAGGCATGACGCGTCCATTGCTGCCTCGGTAAATAAAGCTTATACATGCTTCAATGTTTTAATTTTCATCATCATTATCATCATAATAATATTTGCATTTAAAAAAAAAAGATTATTTCGAAAAGTGTTACTTAAAGCTGTAAACAAAGCTGTATGGACAAAAGCTTCACTAAATTTACTAAAAGTTATGATGATACTCCAATAATTTTGTATAAAGTCAAATCCACATAGTTTCTAAGTTATCAAAAATTGTGTATATTTCTACTAATCTTCGGTTATATCTTCCAAATTTGGACATACTTTCTAGTTTCTATATACAGTCTTTGCCTGTTAAGCTGACATTCCTTTAAGATGGGAACTTGTTGGAACAGATTATGTTGAAGTTTGTGGGCTTGTGTTTTTGAGGTTTGTGAGGATCAAACTATTTATGAGCTTAATTGACTTTGATATCATTTTATTTTAAAGTTCATAGTAAATAGTTATTTTAGCTCAGTAGTCACTTCCCATTTTTTTTCTTTATCCAACAAAGCCTTTGTCACATTCTTTTAGGTGATCTCTATGGAGAATGAGCTCTGATATATGCATATTTTTTGTTTCAGAAAGCCGCTGATGAATTGGAGGTGTACTTTGTGTCCTTTGACAGACCAGGATATGGAGAGAGTGATCCTGACCCGAATAGGACCATAAGAAGTACTGCTCTGGATATAGAAGAGCTCGGTGATCAATTGGGACTTGGATCCAAATTTTATGTGTTGGGGTTCTCCATGGGTGGGCAGATTGTTTGGGGATGCTTGAAGTACATTCCTCACAGGTAGATTGACATTACCCTATAACTAAATTAAAACAAACCAACAACAACAACATTACCCTAGTGCCGCAACGGCTCCAACCTACGGTGGGGTAAGGGGATCAGTTGTACGCAGCCCTACCCCTGTACTAAAACATAGAGAGTCTGTTTCCGGATAACTAAATTAAAACAATGGATGTATGAAATTAACTGCAAATGAGTCCCACACACATAATGTAATGTAATGTGATGTTCAAGTCAGTTTCCTATAAGATTCTAGTAAGACCCACTTTGTTTTTGGCAGAAAATGAGTTCAACAATCACTATTTATTAGCTCATTGGCATGTCATATGTAAGTTTAACTGTCAGATCATGTCATATGGAAGTTTTACCTAGAATAATTGTATTTTTAATCTTGAATTAATTTTCACTGTGATATGAGTTCTAAAAGTAATAAAGTGAGTATGGGCGGCTATTTCCGAAAAAACATATTATTTGTCAGTTAAAATTGATAGTTGGTACTAATGAAAAAAAAGTTGAAATGATTAAACAGCTAAAATAGACTTTGGTTTGATTGAAGTTCCACCACTAAGTACTAACTTGAGCATTTCCTTGGTGATGCACTCATAAAATACTAGTGCTTAAAGTTCCCCAAATTTGTGAATAAAGTGGTATAACCATTGTTCATTTATCACTGCAAACACCCTTCTCACTGAAACCACCACAGGTCCACACACACGTAGTAGTTGCCAACTAAATGCTGGGAATGTGGTGGTTTGGCAGGCTAGCAGGAGCAGGACTAATTGCACCGGTGGTGAATTACTGGTGGGTGGGATTTCCGGCAAATGTATCAGCAGAAGCATACCGCAAGGAGTACCCGGAAGACCAGTGGGCTATCCGGGTAGCACACCACGCCCCTTGGCTTGTGTACTGGTGGAACACCCAAACCTGGTTTCCCTACTCAAGTGTCATTGCCGGAAAACACAAGATGTCTCCCCGAGACCGGGAAGTCATATCCAACCTTTTCCCGTTGAGAAAAAATTACAAGGTATGCCTTGAGTATCCTCACATAAATATATGTTTTCAAATATGTTTCGATTACATGGTGTTCCTAAATCTACTATGAGTAGCGGTTAACACCTTAACTGCTACTCATAATTTTGACACATGAGAGACTTTCTAAAAAAACTGATCCAATTCTTGTGCGCTAGTTCCTAAAACAATCTCGTTAAGGTTTCTTAATAGGAATTTTCCATACTTATTAGTTCAAAAGATCCTTTGCCAAACCGCTTACAATATAATCAGGGGGAATAAAAAAACTATCATCACAACCAGACATGGAAACAACTGCTCTAGCTAAACCATGAGTAACTTGGAGTCGGATGCGGTTTAACAAAGTTTATTAAATGTTAGAAACTCATGACCTCTCCTAGTCCTATAAAAAAAGAGAGGTATGTTACCACTGTGGCTTGATGTGGATACAGGAATATGCAATACAACAAGGAAGGTTCGAGTCCATCCATCAGGACATGATTGTTGGTTTTGGGAAATGGGAATTTGATCCAATGGGTCTAAGTAACCCTTTCCCCGACAGGGAAGGCGCTGTTCATCTGTGGCACGGTGATGAAGATGGGCTTGTGCCGGTCACACTGCAGCGCTACATTGCCAGAAAACTCCCGTGGATAAAGTATCACGAAGTTCTAGAAGGTGGGCATCTGTTTCCATATGAAGAGGGTATGAAAGATGCTATTCTTAAGACACTCTTGACAGATGACAGGAGGCAAGTGAGATCAAACAGTGGTCATATCTGAATCTCTATGTAATGCTGCTGTTTTATGTGTGTATATAGATCGAGAAATGCTAGAGGTACCCCATTTTCTACCCCATTTTGTACCCCATCCTATATTTGTGGCTCACAAAAATCCAACCCAATTAAAATAATTGCTCCATTTTTACTCATTGCTTTTGTGAACCACAAACATAGGAGGGGGTACAAAATGGGGTACAAAATGGGGTGGCTTTAGCATTAGTGATATAGATCCATCTGTCCCCATTTAAAGTTGATGTATTCATTTTAGGAAAGTTCCTAAATTATTTCCTTATTAGTTGATACAATATCTTATCAATCATAACTACTGCCCCCAAATATAACATAAATTATTAATGGCAAACAATACACTACATTTAGTATTTACTTTGGGCAAAAACAGATGTTTCTGGGAGTCTATTTCTTGAACTCCATTTGGAGCTTTATTAGCGGATTGCGGAAGCATATAAAAAGTAATACAAAATGACAATACTTCACTGGGTATATCAGTATATGTGAGCTAGCTTCATAGTTGGTAGCTAGGCTTGGGTTGGAGCCCTATCCCTGAATTTTTAAAATTAAAATACTAATCAAGAAACAATGAAGTTGTTAGGACAAGAATTTCTATGAACCAAGTAGACAACTAACTAACTAGTGAGGAGCGAACTTCTTTCTCAATCTATCAACCTCCTTATCACTGAATCCAAAAGCCTTCATCAGCACCTCCTCTCTTATAGAACTTCCAAACACAGCACTAGGGATCTTTACTAACCCGGGGTTCTGGCTGTTGAAACTCCCCAGTATAGTAGCAGGCGAATCCCCAACATTCATCTGAAAGTGAACTAATCCCCTCGGGAACACCATCACCTCTCCTCTCTCCAACACTCTCGCGAAAATCCTGTTTGACGAATCGACAAACCCTGCATAGATCCTCCCCTCCAACACAAACGCCGTCTCAGTGGCCCTGGGGTGCAAATGTGGCACATTTACCCCTCCAGCGTCAAAATCAGCCCGAACAAATGACATGCCTAGGGTGTGTAGGCCCGGGAAAACCCCTGAGTTTACCGGGTTGGATATAAAACCGGTCTGCTTAAAGTCTCCCGGGTTTCTTATGCCCGAATAGACGAAGTCTTCAACGGTGACTAAGGTTGAGTTCTTGCAAGATGGGAAGACTGATGAGAATTCGGGAATTGGGATGCAGTAGTCATGGAGAGGATCGGGATCAGATGCTAAGACTATGTGGATATGAAGGAGAAGAGATAGGAAAATTGTTGTTTTCTTGATCATGGTGGTTACTAGTTGTTCTGTCTATGACTCAAGAATGGCCAGGTGAAGATGGGTATTTATTAAGCAACTACTTATGATCTTAGCCACCAAACACGAAACTACATGCATTTTGCTTGCAGGTTATTGGTCTTAAGCGAAAAATTAGGTGATTTATTCTTCTTGCACCAACTGTGAAGTTGTTGGGAATATATATATAATTTGTAGTGTACACATTGAATGAAAGCAAAAGAATTCTTTCGTATATATTTGCAAATCATGTACTGTGCATTGCAAGTAAAGTTCTTTGCTTGTTAATAGAGATACTATCCTGATCCGCACCATATCTTAATTCGTAAACTAGTAGCATGTGTTAACAGTGGTTAATGCCATCCTCATTCTCATGTTAACTACTCCGTATGTGTTAACAGCGGCCAGCGGGTCATACAACCTACTGACCTAGGCATTGACCCGGTCCGGTCCTTGCCAAAAAAATGGGAGACTCGGGACCGGCCCGGTATAAAGAAGTCCCAAATCGGGTCGGATAGATTGGTCGGTCTGATCATAGTTTTGGACAAAAAATGGAAAAACAAAAGAATTGATCTTTGGGGACCGGACAAGACCAACCGTTCCTGGTCAAAAAATGCCACCCTTAACTTGTGTAAAGTAAAAGACAATTGTTGACTACCACACAAAACCTTAGTGTAAATTCACATTCCATATAAATTTGATTGAAAGTAATATTTCTCAAAGTAGAATTAAAAAATATTACGTATTGAAATTCTTGAGGAGTGTATTGAAAGACAAAACATATCAATGAAAAAGGTAAAATATCATTCAAATTCTGATTTTTATATGCTTACTTCTTAAATTTAATAATCTCTATACAGTCCTTCTCCCACAAAACCTGGTCATATTTAACTTGCATGTTGAATAATAAAATAAAATTATGTGGCTGAGATTTGTATGAATGAGAGAAAAAACAATTTTAAACACGTACCGAGTATTTGTTACTTTAAATATTGGAAATGACAAGTATTAAGAAGTTCATAAAGTTTTATGGTATATTGGGAATATTCCAAAGATGTCCTTCCTTGAATTAAATTTATTAGGATCTGTTTAAGACTAATAAGTCTGATTCGATAAAGTTTGCTATGGTATATAATTTCATATTTTCATATGATCTCTTATGACCTTTATAATATGATATATTCATATTTATTTCATTTACTGATGCACATATTTGTGTATGTGCAGAGCCGTGCGGTGCATGAGGTAGATGAGGCATGTGCCTCAGGGTCCAAAAAATTGTTAAAATTTTAGGGCCCACAATTTCAAATATTTCTTTAGTATATATGTATTAAATTTACATATTGGGCTTCCTTTACCTAACCTTTGTCCGCTCTTGTACTTCAAAATGGAAATGGGAAAGTTCCCGAAATAGGACTAAAACAGTTTGAAAATTTCAATATAGGACTGTCATGTTTTTTTTTGAAAATAGAAGTAATTACTGACATGTTTGAAGTCTGGTACTACCAAAACATGACAGTAATTAGTCCTATTTTGGGAAAAACATGGCAGTTCTATTTTAGAATTTTCAAACTTTTTTAGTCTTATTTCCGGTAATATTCCATAGAAAAACCCAAAAAGTCCCCAATTATTTTTGTTCGGCCAGTTTAGAAGCGGAATAGCCATCAACACACAAATGGAAAAATAAGGGGTTTAAGGCGATTTGCGATTTTTTCGTTCTGGCCTGGACTAATCGATCAACAACAACGTTAAATTTTCATCTTCTTTGCTTCGCTTCTAAATTTCTAATATTTTTCTATTTAACGCCTTAAAAGGATTTATAGCTACCAAAATACAAATATATTTGTTGAGAAGAAATTTATTGAACATCTAGATTATGTCGAATTAATTAATACTTTTGCAGCTAAAACTCTCCGTCGAGTTGTACTTAATTTTTTATTTGAATACTTTGACATTAATGTAATTTTTATTTAATTAGTCATTTTTATGATGTTTAATCTTCAATTTCAAAGAAAATTATAGTAAAAATAAATAAATAATGTATAGGGCCTTTTATGAAGTTCGACTCAGGCCCGAGTTTTGGTAGGATCGGCACTGTGTATGTGTATGTGTATGTGAGGTAGTGGAGTACTCCAAAAAAGTTATTCCCTCCGTCCCTAAATGTTGTTCCAATTGCGGATTACGAAGGTTGACCGATGATAAAGTTAAATGATCCATGTGAAAACTCGGATTATTTTTGGTAAATAAAATTTACATATTCGGAAACTATATTAAACCCGCTACAAAGCCTGCAAAAAATAATTCAACTTTTATAAAATTTTGATATAAAAAGTAAGAGTTTAAGAGTGATTTAAGTTGACTCTCGATAAGCAAAATGGAATTTCTTTTATAGACAGAGGGAGTAGAAAAGAATTGGAATAGGTTTGAATTATGAATGATTAATTGGGCCCGAATCATATTTATTCCCTTAGATTTTGGAATTTGGAGCCATACATCCAAAATTTGAATTCAAATACAAACCCCTTCACTCTCCAACCAACCGTCAGCCGCCTCTGCCTAAACAAATACTCTTGCAAACCCTAGACCTCTGTAAAACCTTTCATTTCCCGTTCAAACGCCCGGTGAATCGCCATGGCCAAGAAGAAGATCGCCCCTCGCAAAGAGGAGGACCACGTTGACGCTCAGCTTCCTACCGCAACAGACAATGGGTTCGGGAAGCTGGAGAGTCTCAGGGACCTTAACAAAGTGCTTCTCAAGGAGACAGCCGAGAAGAGACATCTGGTTGACACTCTCCAGAAGGACAAGTTCTCTTTGGAATCGGAGCTGGCTAGATCCGAGTCGGAGAAGTTGTCTGTGAGTGCAGAGCTGGCTCGCTTGGGTGATAGTGCGGCGCGGTTGGAGCTCGAGAAGACGTTGGAGGCTGTGTTTATCCGTGCCCAGATGGTTCACCAGATGAATGCCATGGAGGAGGGGAGTGTAGAGATGAGGAAAGAAAGGGATGATGCTGGTGAAAGAGTGAAGGATTTAAAGAGAGATATTGATCTCATTGTGAAGGAGAAGAGTGCGATTGAGAAGATGATAGGAGAGAGGGAGTTTGAAATCGAGTCTTTGCAGCATAGACTGAAAATTCAAAATGCTGAAATGGATGCAGAGAGGAACATTTCTATTCAAATAAATTGCCAGAAGGAAGAACTGGCATCAAAACTTGATGTTCAAATCTCTGAGACCAATGCATTGAGAAATAATCTGATTGAAGTAGAGAGGAGAGAGAGGGAACTCATTCACCGAGCTGACAAATTATGGGTTGAATACAGTGTTCTGTTTAATGAAAAAGAAGAGAAAGAGAGGATGCTGCACTCTGTTATGAGTGATAAGGAAATGCTGGAAAGGAGCTTGGTCGATTCAACTCGGATCATAGATGAACTGAATGGAAAAATTGGGGAGATTGTGAGGGAGAAAGTAGCCAGTGAAAAGGAGAGAAATGTTGAAATGGAGAAAAGGCTTGAATTGGAGAATGAAGTGAATTTACTCGATAAGAAGCTCTTGAGCTTGAACAAAATTGTGGATGAATTGAGAGGAAATTGTATCCAGTTGGAGATGAAGTTTGAAGAAAGTGTAGAGAAGGGGAAGGATATGGAAAGGAAAATAAGTGAACTGATGGAAGGGAAGAATGAGAGTGAGAGTAAGATCTCCATGCTGCTTGGGGAGAAGGATTTTATTGAGAAGAGATTGACAGATGCATTACAGGAAGTAGAGGAGAAGAAACAGTGTCTTGAGAGGGTGGTTCGTGAAAAAATGGAAATGACAGAAGCAAGAATTAAAGCGGAAGCTGTGATTGTTAAATTACAGCACCAAATGGGTGAACTTAAGGCTGATCTTTCTGGGTTGGAAGAGTATTGCAAGGTTCAAGAAGAGAAAATGGTTAAATTGGTAGTCGAAGTAGGGAGCTACAAATCCGCATATGAGAGAGCATTGCTTGAGAGGGATAGTGCTACCAAGGGACTTGATATAGAAAAACAGAAAGGTCTGATAATGGATGAGAAGATTCAAGAACTGGAGAATCGCATTGGTGAAGTTTCTCTGGAGCTTGCCAATACTGAGGCTGATTATGCCAAGGCAGTAGACGGGAAGAAAGTGCTAGAAATCAAATATGAAACTCTTAACAATGAGATTCTTTCTCTCCAAGCCCAACTTGCGGAAGCAAGGAAGGAACTCATATCGAAACAGACTAATCTACAATTAGCAGACACAGGCTTAGAGGGTGTTCTGAAGATGTTGAAGATCACAGCAGTGTGGGTTGGTGGGTCATTGAGAGATGACGAGATGGACAACATTTATTCTGAGCATTTCAACGAAAGCCAAATTAGTCCCCATGTGTTTGAATTGGAAGCAATTAAGAAAGGCTTTAAGACTAGAGAGATCAAAGTTGAGGAAATGAAGAGGGAAGTTGAGTTCTTGAAGAGCTCTGTTAGGCAAGCAAACAAAAAAAAGAGTTTGTGGGCCCTTTTCTCTTCTGCAACTACAATTTTTGCTGCGATCTCTCTAGCATATGTTGCGCGGGTTCATTGAACTAAGGGGTTTGGCATCATCTTTCTCGTTTTTATTACACTACTATTAGTCTGGTTATCTTGTACTACGTAATTGTCAATCTCTTCATTTTCAGAAATTGTGTTTGTTCTGAGAACCCTTTATTATCCTTGTTTGGAACGTAAAGGCGTGTATGAGAGAGACTAAAGACAGCTAAAGAATCACTTCATTTGCCAATAAAGGCTCTTCAAGTTGACTAGATTATATATTTAGTTTCAAGATGCGAATAGCACATATTTTTCTCAGGTTTTGGACTTTTGGACATGAACTTACCTTTCCCATCTACAATTTAATGAGATTTTAATTCCACCAAACCTGAATGTAAATATTTTATAAGCTTTTCCCCACATTTACAAAAGTTCAACTTGACCGGAATTATAAACAATCTCAATCATATGCTTCATATTTGCTAAATGACTTTTTGGTCCATTTTGGAGCCACAAGAAGCCTCTGTTTAGTTGCTACCTCTTCATCCCTCTCCAAGGATTGGACATTATTTTATTAGATGCTCCGTGAATGTGAAATGTCTTTAATAATTAGAAGAGTACCAGAGCTCAGTATTTTGTAAAATCTGAAATTCTGAGAGGTAAATGCCATGGATGGTGTGTGCCGTTGTGGTATGGGTTAACTTTTGATCAACTTTGTCTTTTTGTTGAGGAAAATTTGCATATCAAAGTAAGCTGAATTGGAAACTTTGAATGTTTTGTTGCCTGATTGATCGATTTGATATAAGGCCCTGTTTTCAAACTCTATTTATAAGTGCTTTTTGCTTTTTTTTAAGAAAAAAAAAACACTTATTTTACCAAACACTACCAACTTTTACTACTAATCACCTTTTCCCAAAAAGTGCTTTTATTTAAACACAAGTGGTTGCAAACAAAGTCTAAGTTACTTCTTCCGTCCCTTAAAATTTTTCCAACTTTCCTTCTTGGATGTTCCACTAACTTTGCCACTTTCCCTTTTAAGCAAAGAATTTGTGATTCCAGTTAATTCTCTCTCCTCTACACAAACCTCAACCACACAGTTTATTAATCCCCGTGCCGGTCAAACTTGGTAAAGCTTTAAGGGACGGAGGGAGTACAAAATATGTGGAATAAGTTGCTGTCCGCTCATATATTTTTAGTTACCGCTACTTGATTATCATATATGCAGAAATGTTTCCATCTACGACTGCATTGCAATTTCATCGAGAAAAAAAATGTTTTCTTCCATCTGTCATTACATTGCAATGGGATTTTCAACCTTGGAGCAAGGAGGGTTGCCAGCACACCAACCACCTGGGGTGAAGCTACCATTGCTTCTGTGAAGCAATTTCACATCAATCTTATCCAATACAGGGTCATTATGTTTGAATTTCCATGCAAAGGAAACACAACTTTCAACCGTCTTGCCTGCATCATTCAGGGTGAGTGTGGGGGTGCTGTTTTGGTGGAACATCCCATGATATATAATGCATGTCACTATTGACAACAATGGGGATAAATTCTGGGGCATTGCATACAACAGTCTAGAAGTATCCTTCAAGAGAAGAGATGAAGTTTGGGTAGTAGTGTAGTACATAAGAGGGTCATGTGAAGATTGTCCCAACCCCATATTCGGTATCCCATGAATGCCCTTGAGACTTGAGAGCACCATCCAAATTGAACCAGGTAAGAGTCTGCATGCTGTGGGTAAATCTCTCTGTGACCATAACTCCATAAGTATGTCTGATTTGATATTGTGATATAGGCCCGAGTCTATAATCCAAGGCATATCGCCTTGGATGCTCAATGAAGTTCAACTCTTGCTTCAAACCAGAGAATGTATAGCGAAAGTCTTGAGTCACCAAGGGATAATCTGAAGCACTATGAATGATAAATTGATCCCATTCTAAGTTAAGTGCCTCTTGAGAAGAATGGCACAAGCATAAAAAATATTAGCAACCAATCCAACCATTGTGGGGACTCGATAAGTAACGTTTTGCTTTTGTAATCATGTGGACATTCCCAACCTGGGGAAAAATATGATCTTTCTCGAATCTATATCCTGGAGGCCAGTTATAGACTTCTAGTCTTTCCATAGCTGGGGATTTCAGGTCTAGGAGACAATGTAGTAGTTACGTGGGTGGTATAATGCTTTTCTTGATAAGTGCCATGTCAGATAGCAATATGCAGGATGGAAGGACCACTAAGGAGGAGGTGGTGGAGATTGCCTGGTAACAACTGAACTTTCTCATTTGTTTATCTGCCGAGAGAATTAGAGGTTTTTTTTGTATAAATTACTTCTAATACATGAGAGTAATTGCTGTGCATGGTCTTTGGACGCATATGAATGCATATAGAGATCTTATTTGATCTGGTGCTTCTGCGTTTTATTTTTAATTGAGCCGATATGTTGTATGAAAGATTAAAAGGATAGTTAAACGATTGTGGGTATTAACTTCTTTGATATTCAATCAGGATTACAATTTCCAATTTTCAAATAGTCTCAATCTTGAAGCATCCCTAGTGTTTTTATTTTATAAATTCCTGTTTATTGATTCTCAGAAAAACATTTTGTGGTGTTTTTGTAACCATTAATACATTCGTAAATGATTAATTTAAGGGCGTGAAATATCTCCCTTTTCGTAGAAGGCAAAGACGTGTAAACAACCATTCTGCCCAAATGCTACTATATTTCTTTCTCTAAATAAAATTAAAATACCACCATATTGAAATAATAAAATTATGCTGTTTTGACAGCAATATTACTATATAAAAACTCAGGGAAACAAATAAGACTAATTTTAAAAGTTTCCAAGAAAGACTTGTAGGATTTAAATCCTTTCTAGTCACCAGTGACCATCGCCGCTCATCCAGTCACTATTGGCACCCGTTTGCCGCGCGTCTAATGACCATTGTTGCCCTGACAGTTACCACCTGCACAAGCCTCCCTTCACAACCTCCTAAGCCCTAGTCCCCCTCTACACCCCCATAGGGGTGGACTCGGGCCAGGTGGCCCGGCCCGGTCACTGCTTGAACCGGCCCGAACCGCCGGCCCGGCCAGGGACCGGTCCGGGTAAGGCCAACCCGCTGGGGTTCCGGGCCGGGCCGGGCTCGGGCCCCTGAAAAGGTGAACCGGCCCGGCCGGTTCGGGCCCGGTCCGGGCCAATTTATTTTTTTTGAATTTCTTTTTTATTTTTTTTTAAGTTTTTGGGTTGGGCTGAGTATTTTGGGCCATTTGAGGTGGTTTGGGGTGGTTTGGGGGTGAAGGGGGAGGGTTGGGGGTTAATTAGGAAAAGCACAAAAAAAAAATTAAGTTGAACTGAGGTCGGGCCGGTTCCGGGCCTCCCCTTTCATGAACCGAGGCCCGGCCGGGCCCAGGCCCGAACCGGGCCCGAACTGGCCCGAGTCCACCCCTGCACCCCCATCCTCAGCCTCTCCACTACCAAACACATCTTTCCCGCCCCTGCCCCCAACCCTTCCCCAATCCCAGTGACACCCCCCCCAAATGAGTACGCCTAGCCCACAACAATGACATACATACCCTAGTAGCCCCACCATGACGATCATATTGAGGCTCCATCAAGGACATCGATGATGACAATGACAACTGGATAGAAAGAGATGAACAAGAAGAGTGGCAAAGGATGGTGGTGCAACAGTGATGGGCTTAGCTGTAGTGACGACACATGACAAAGATTAGAGTGCAGTGGTGGTGTACGGTGATGATGGCAGCACACAACAATGATGCAGTGCGGTGAATGAAAACCAGAGGTGAGCCAACAATGATGATTCAGTGAGGAGATCAAGCTTTAGTATTAGGATTTTTAGTATTTATATGTGAGCTTTTCAGTCTTTTTTACGGAGCATTACTTTTGGTCTCTTGTCTAAATCAAAATATTTAGTATCATTTATGTCATTATTTCTACAATCATAATATGGCATTAAGAAATGAAGTATGATCTCATCATAGTTTCAAGATGGCAATACTAACTTCTATACAAATAAAATACATAGTACTCATATTAGAAACACACCTTATTTTAACTCCTATAGTCCTATTTAGGGCAATATCTTTTGATTAAGATCACACAGCTCTTTAGAAACGTACATATAATTAAACCAGATTGAGACCAGTTCGTTTTGCGCCCGGAGTAGGATTCGCTTTCAAGTTCTGGAACAAATAGTTGAATAACGTAAAATGATCTATAGTGACTCCAGTTCTTCCATAATAAGGATGGGCTGGGACTGGTTAAAAAGGGCCAAAGGACCGCAACTAGAGCGGAGAAGAACTGTGAACCAGAACATCGGGGTATACCAATTGCATTTAAGGTAGGCATATATTTGGACCGGAGGCCGGAACCAGACCAGGTCCATCCCTAGTTCCTACTTTCAGTCAACTTTAAGAGTTGCACACATCTAAAGTTGTAGAGTTAACCCTTTTGTTTGTTTCATTTTTTGTAACGCACAGTCAAATAAAGCAAAATAAAGTTGACTATCAAGTCTATGCTGAGATTGGTAGATAGATTGTTTGATTACTGCACATATCTCTCTAATGATTAATAGATGTCTTCGTCCTGTTTCTGCCTAATAGCTGTCTTCATCCGTTTCAGGTCTTCGAAGGTAGTACCTCAGGCAATTTAGCAGCACCTGCATTTTAGTTTTTAACATCTCAACTTCTAAGACAGAGATAGATAGTTTAATGAATGTGACTAATTCTATTGCTAGCTAGTAGCTACTCCCTCCGGTTCATTATAAATGTCATTTTCAAATAAATCAAGCACGTTAAAGAGTTATTAAATAAACATTACAATATAACATCTTACTAAACCTTAATACAGAAGATACGATTTGCACAAGGGTCTTTAAAAGGAAAAGAATTAAAATAATAGCTAAACTAACTCATTGTGAACTGGAAGTACACCATGTAGAACCTCTCTCCCATTTGGTATAATGTACTTCTCTTTTCAGTTCCTCCTAAAAGAATGTTTCTTTTTCTAATTTTAACGCCAAAAACTTGAAACTTTTATCAACTTGTCTATTCAACATCATAGGTATGTTTGTTCTTACGGTTCAAAACACAATTATAGGGCTTTTCTGTGTTCAGACACTAACATAGAAGCGAGAGATAGAATGGATTAGTGTTCCATTGAGTCAACGGAGAAACAAATACACACTTACTTGGTGGCACTCTGAAATGAAGAACCAAAGAAAAGAAGAGTATTCAGGAAACATGAAGATGGCAAGGAGAAGAGCCCATTTTATTCCATATTCTCCATATAAAAAGACAAGATGATCATGAATATAACAATAATACAACCTACTTTCCTACTAATGACCACTAGATAATATTATAATAATGATATAAAGCTAATAATAATACTACCACTGCACATTGGTTCATCACTGTTTTTGCTTCTTTTAAAAGGGCAAGTTTGTAAACTAAACTATATCACCTTTATTTGTTAAATAAGGGTGTCAAACTCAAATGTATTCATCAATGTTAGCTTAATCAGTAGACACTAAACAAGAAAATGATGGTGTTTTGCAGTATTGCATGCAATCAACTAAGTTTTGTTGATTGAGGATTCGAGGGTCATTAAAATTCCTAAGATTAGCATAAACTACTTCATAAAAAACTACGTAGTACTTCCTAAAAAGACAACCGGTAACAGTTTTACCTGTGACAAGGAATTGTTTAAGGCTGCCCCTCTATAACTGACATAAAACTTGTCTTTGGCTATAAGCCCCTGCAAAGGAAAAAAAAGAGAACTCATCGGTAAGGAATGAAATGTGCATCCACTGTTTGGCACATGGGTGGCATATATAGAATTATAGATACATACCTCTGTATCAATTTCTGCCGATTCAACATCAACATTAATGTCAGCCATAATCTTGATTATTTCCATCAGCAGCCCAGACCGATCAGCAGTTTCAACATAAAGCATGCTGGAATGGCAGAAAAACAAAAAAGAGCACCATGTAAGCTAAATAGACCCACATATATTGGAAAAAATGACCTTCATTGAACGCTATGACATAGTTATATTTACAGCTCTAATGATTATGATTCCTCACCTCCTCTTAGTCCCTTCGTTCTCAACATGTATGTGAGTGGCAACATCAATGTCAGGCTGCCATGATTCAACACATTAAATTCCCAAATGCAAGATATATGCTCCCACCCCCAACCAAAAGGAAAGAACACCAGAACTCACTCACGGACTACAGATAAACATATAGTCCTAAAATCACTCCATTATTTTTAATGTCTTCAAGGTGTTAAGAGAATATTTTTCCTAAAATCAAGAAAATATAGAAGATTAGTAGTAGAAAATGTTCTATTAATGTTCTCTTTGTATCATAATGTGATAGTTATTGGAGAATAATTTTCTCTAAGCAACATTTAATAGACGAGTGGTTTATGAAGTATCACCTTCTTTTCCGGTGCTTTTATTCCAAAAACCTCACCCATCGCAAGCCATTGGCTAGACTCCTGATGGAACAAACAACCAATAACTGAGGAGAAAGAATCTAAACGTGGAAGCAGTATGAAGTACACGAAAGATGCTAATAATGCTATCTAATATAATGTTAACTTTTTTGTTTATAGGATTTATAGGATAAGGGAATTAATGTCATAAAAAACATACTGGATGGTACTTGATAAGGTTGTTGATGATGGTCAAGCGAATTCTTTCCAGCAAATCAGGGTCTTCAACTTTTCGCCCAGTTGCTCTAAAGAATAACAACACTACAATCAATGACATGCAAAGAAATTGCATATGAAGGTAAAAGTCTATTTATGCTTGACTCTATAGACAACATTATTAAATATACATCTGAGTCGCACAAAACTTAATTTAACATGACAAATAAAGGATCAAACTCTTGAAATGTAAAATGTTTAATAAAATGAAATAAAGGCGCAACATGGACAAGGAATACATTTTGACCGCACTAATTATAATTATTCATCCCTTTGTGCTACCATGATAGCTATGTCTGAGTATAACAAACAGGACACTTACTGGTGTGTAATGATAAATTTTGTGCTTTTCACCGAGCCCTCCGTAGTAACAGTGCCTTTCTTAACATCCAAACCTAAATCGTTTAGTGCCTTCATCTGAATGAGAAGATAAATGAAATTAAGATCCATAAGGTTGCTATTTATTACAGCAGCAACTATTGAGATCCTTCATAAAAGATTGTGCCGTTTAAAGAAAATTTAAATAAATAAACCATTGGCCAACACTCTTATAGCAAGCATACCAAACATGCTTTGAGAATGTACACAACGAATGGATAGGGATAAAAAATTTGTTGTTATATTGAAGCATCTATAAGGATGATGGAAAATAATCCTTTATCTATATTGTGTTAATATTGTTATAACGCTCCTTTCGGCCTCTTTTCACTTGAGGAATACCTAAATATGGAATAAGAACTACAGAGGTAGGATAAAGAAAATTAAATTAGTGAACATTGTACATAATGGATCCGCCAAGTAAAGAAAGGTTGCCCTAATGGTGCAAAAATGGCTACATTATTGGCATAAATTGATTTTGTCTTATTTAATACTCTGTATAATCTTGCCACATTTCATAGCTGTGCATAAGAAAACAGGGGTAGTCCATGACTTCACCGTATCAATAAGGGCACCAAGACGATCTCCAAAACTAAGTTCCACACGTGTTTCATCACTTTCAGGGTCTTGGACTATCTGAACAATTGGTGTTGGAACATCAAGAGACTCTTCCTGCTCCTGAAAAATCAACATGTTTTTAGTGTCATGAGTTTAATTGCTGATATAAATTTGTAGGAACTATGAACTCTTTATAGGATCAAGTGCTTACATATTAATGAAATAAAATAAAAGAAACTTTTTATGATTTCAAAATCGAACTATCCAAGTCTTACCTTGTTACTTTTTCTCTTAAAAGTTCAGTGCCTTCTTAAAGGTGTAATCAATTAAAATGCAAAGGTACCAATAAGTCCAAAAAATGTCCAAGTGATCCAAATCTGCATTTACCTATTCTTCTGATAAGAAGAATGATTATATTTCCCTTAAGGTAAGGCCTTATATGCAAGCCTTATGTGTCTCCCAGAGCAGTCGTCGTACCCCACCAAAGATCCCAACATTAAATGATTGAGGCTCAACTTTCTGTTCTACAAAACTACAACCTAATCTCCCCCAAGTGTCAAGTTTTTGAAAAAGTAAAAAACTAGTCTCCAGTACGATGTCATTGAAAATGTTTCAGTAATGTTTTATTTCCTTCAAGTATATGTCAAACTGTTACTATTCAAACAATAACTCACATTATAGCTTCAGCCATAATAAATGATAGAGTCAAACTAGGGAAGCGCTAAGAAGGATCAAAATTACTTAAACATTTAATCCAAATATCTGTACAACACAAATTACATAATAATGCAATATGCAAACTTCAGCAATTTCAGGATCACACAAGTATCTTCTGGAACTTGTACATCAATTAAGGGAAGTCTAACTTACCAATTCCAGTGAAAAGCTCGATGAATCCACACCATGAACAGTGAAAGAAACAGAAACCCTGTAAAATGTCTGACACAATATTCATATCGCCAGGACATAAGAAATCATTCAAGCATACATGTACTTATCCAAATTTGCAATTTGCACACTGATCTATGAGTTAAATTTGCAAAAGCTCGATGAATCCACCGGTGATTAAAACATCTAGTGTTCGCTAAGATGAACCAACGTACACTAGGTCGTTAAGAAACGGTTATGAAATTCAATTTTGTCCGAAATTCACGATTCCAGCGATGAAAATTGTACGGAGTAGTATATATTCTGAGGAGTACTCCGTATATAGTTATAGTATACGAGCACTAGCAGATAATCAATCAGAGATGCATAAGATAATTGACGACGCAAATTCAAATGCACAGATTATTCTATGTGATCAAGCAAGTGAAATAAACACCAAAACATGTACAAAACGACGGAAAACGTGATAACAGTCAAGACAAGAGGGACTCTATGCGCCTGCATTTATTTTTTTTTTCTTTTGTAAAATACATTTTAGGATGAAATGTGGTTGTTCCGGCGCGCAAAGTTCTGCGGTGAAGCGTGGAGCAAAGCTTGTATAGCGTGAATCGCGGACCGGCGGCATAATCCGTGTTGAAAAATGCAGATCGCGGCGGAGTGTAGGCGATATTGAAGAAAGCGTTGGATATAGCCATACAAAATGGAGACGCTGAATGTAGAGCCAAAGTCTGGTCAGCAGCAAATCAATAGCAGAAAACTGAAAGACTATATTTGGAGCTGTGGATAGGGAGTGATTCCGTGTTTTTGTGTCAGCTTTGGACCCGCTGGAGGGATATCCGGGCCTCTTCTGCTCCGACTTGCAAGTTGCACCATTAGATTTGAATAGTACTCCACAAAATACAAACGAGGTAAGTGTTTATGACTACGTAAACTTGTATAAGTGGAATAAAGAGTATATTATGTTGCATTTGATCTTTTTAAAGTATACGAACTTAGTTTTTTAATGTTAAATGAGTACGCGTACACTCGTTATATTAACATGTTAATACGACCGAGTTGGCTAACAAAATGTTAATGTGTCGACTTCTTAAAGGTCGACGCCAGCCCCACTCCCTCGATCGAATTTTCCTTGGTCGATGTCAGCCCCGCAGGTCGACTTCTCCTTGGTCGATGCGCCCCTTCAGTTCGACCTCCGAAGGTCAATTTTTCCTTTTTGGTCGACTTCGTGAAGGTTGACGTCATAATCTTGGTCCATTACCTCTTCTTACTCAACATTCTATTAGTCAACTCAACCATATTAACATGTTAATCCAATAAGTGTACTCAATGCAATATAGTGTACTTTTTACTCCACCTCATGCAAGTTGATGCACTCAATTGACACTTTGCTCAAATACAAACCCATCCCTTCACGGATTCAAATTGGTGATTCTTATCTTTTCCAAAAATAAATTTTATTGTTTTTATTGGGGTGTGCTCATGTGTTGTGTTATGATTATTTTAGGCGAGGAATATCATGTGCATCTTATTTTCCTTTTCTAAATTTTAATTATACAATCTCCCTATAAAATAATCTAGCAAAACTTAAAAACAGACTAAATAATTGATCTAAAAAATAACATAACTTATGTCAATATTACTTTGAAGAAAAAGAAAGATCTAGCGGGGTTGACCATGCACCGGCAAAGGAACTCCATTGCCTCCATGGGAGGTAGTCCCATCCCCGCTCGAGTCAAAAACTTCTGAACGCTTCAGATTGATCGAGTTCACTCACAAGGTCCTTCACAAGTTCATCATCAACTTATGCACATCTAAATTCGTATCGATTTTTCCAATTATCATGAAAAATAGATCAAGCAAACCAAATGCTGAAATCTAGCAACATTTCCCCTAATGTACACTCTACGTGAAGGGTGAATTAGAGCCGTTTGATAGCACGAAAATCGGCTGTTTTGGCTGTTTCTGCTGAAATTTATGAAAATCTGGTTGAAGTGGCTGCATTGGCTGATTCTGCTGATTTATAAAATAAAATATTTTTAAAATATATTTTATTAATGAAATAAAGAAAAGATTATATGTAAAAATAGCTAAAATGGTCATCTACAGTAACTTCAGCCAATACAGTCAGAAAAGTAACTTCAATCTTACTTTTTCTGCTTATTACACAATTCATCGAGCGAAAGTAAAAGTTACGTGTTTAGTGAAAAAGTTGGTTGATAAGCTTGATAACCGAAAAACAGGGTTGCCAAATGGCCTCTTAGTTAGGGCTGTGCACGGGTCGGGTTCGGGCGGGTCGGGTTTGCAAACCCTAAACTCGTTCGGGTTTTTTAATTTAAATACTAGGCCCGACCCTTTGATATTTCAAATCGGGTATTTTGGATATTTTTAAGTCGGGTATTATCGGATATCGGGTCGGGTTTCGGATATTTCGGTATTAAAAAAATATAATTGGATAATTAAAGTGTTTAAATGCCACTTTTACAAAAATTGTACACACTAGTGCACTAAACATCCAAATTACACAAAAACAATTAACACAAATTGCACAAATAATTACACAAATAATTGAACACAAGTATTAATTTAACATATTCAAAGTCCACACTACATAATTCAATATATTTTGAATATTTTGGTTATATTAAAACACATTATAATTGGATAATTAAAGTGTTGGAATGCCACTTTGACAAAAATTGTACACACTAGTGCACTACACATTCAATTTACACAAATAATTTAATACAAATTGCACAAATAATTACACAAATAGTTGAACACAAGTATTAATTTAACATATTCAAAGTACACACTAACATATATTTCGGACATTCGGGCGGGCCGGGTTGGGATTTTACAAACCCTACCCACCACCCGGTCTAGGCCCAATATTAATCGGATTTTCGGTTTCGAGTTTTTCGGGTCGGATATCCACTTCGGTCCCGATAATATCCGAAAAAAATATCGGGTTTTTCGGATCGGATCGGGTTTTGCTCAGCCCTACCTAAGCAAAAAATATTTGGCAACCCTGTTTTCGTAGGTGTTAAAAAAACTACTTTATAGGTTTTTCTCTTAAAAACTAAATATTTAAGAGAAATTCTTTTTGTAGACGATTTATAGGCATGCACCTTTTTTTATTGGGATAATTTGAGTTTGCGTCTCATTTTATTGTTAAAATTGGACTTTATATCCCATTTTTAAAAACCTTTGTTTTTGCATCCAATCTTGTATGAAAATACAAAAGTGTCCCTCTATTAACAACTATGTTGGTCTTCCACTTATTTCTAATCAAGAGCATTTTTGCATTGTCATATGGGATTGAGGGGCAAAAACAAAAACTTTTTAAAACAAGGTGTAAAGTTCAATTTAGACAATAAAATAGAATACAAATTCATGTTACCCCTTTTATAAACATTGTATAACATAGTATACAAAAATGATCTTTGTACCCATTCTTATACCCACTTTTATATCCACCTATGTTTGTGAAGTATTTTTTTTGTCTGTGAACCCCGATTCACAGATAATATTTTGCACAGACAAAATATTGTCTGTGAATGAGATTCAAAGACAAAAAAACATTCAGTGGGTACATGCATTCTTGGATAGTATAACCTTGCCTTTTCGTTCGTCCAAAAAAGCATTCTCAAACATCAGAAATGTGCTCTTATGGTTCTTGATGCGCTCACCAACTCACCACAGAGATCACAAATCAGAGCTAAACAACACATAGTCTCTGCGCCTCTGCGTAATCTACTTGTGAATTTCGTTCGTAGGGTTTTGTCATTATTTATCAAAAGCTACCTTAGTCTGTACTTATTTCCCTGGGAAATCAATGGGTGTTGGAATATCTGTGCTGATAGGCCTAAAAGCAGCAACTTTATTCGCAGTATTCGTGTTTCTTAGAAATCTTGGTTTCGAATGGTTATCAGCCCCTTTTCTATATGCTTCACTCATATCTGTATTGATTTCAATAGCCTCTCACCCACTAATAAATCTCCCAATCCTGCTGGGAAAAAGCTCTGATGGGACTTTACCGCTATGGTCCCTTGCAATGTTCAGCCCATACTTGTTTTTTGTGAGGGCGTTCTCTGCTTTGAGAAGAAAGAAAAGTGGGGAGCCTCCTTATACTGAGGTATGTGACGGTTTGTATGTTGGAGGGTGGCCTTCTTCTCCTGATAAATTGCCACCAGGTAAACCTGCTATTGTTGATTGCACCTGTGAGTTACCAAGGAAGTTGGAGCTGTCTGGAAATCATCCATACTTCTGTATTCCAACATGGGATACCAGGTCACCTCAGCCAGCTGATATTGAGGCTGCTGTGAAATGGGCTTGTCGAAAAAGAGCTCAGAAGGTTCCGGTGTTTGTTCATTGTGCATATGGTTTGTGACTAGTCTCAACTTTACATGGTTGCATTTTTCATTATTCACTAAGTTCTATTTGTAGTGTAGCATATGTTGATAATGGTTTTGGGGTATCATCTCATCATTTTGCATTAATTTCAGTGCTAACTAATTCTAGATAACATGGTAATTTTCATAAATTTGGCGCCACCAATAACAATTTGGTTAGAATTAGAGTGGTTATGATGATACTTGACAATAGCTTGAGCGGACATCAATTTGATCATATCATATTCTAACTGCTTATTTGTTTCTCACTCTTTCCGTCTCAAAAAAAGATTCCAGTTTGTAAATTCTGTTTCCACTTTCTAGTATTATTACAAACACAGATGCTTTATTTGGGATAATAAAGTTAGCATTATATTTGAATATATGAGCATGGCTGGGGAACCTTCTGTTGCTTTTTAGCTGCTTACAAGAATTACTTCAATAGGAGTAATGTGTTGAATTGTCTCAAACCCTGCGGTCCCTGCCAAGATCTCTGTTATCTATTAGCTAAGTGAAGTGTGATGATGAGAGTCGTGTTTGATTCTGTGGAACTTTGCAAGTTGTATTGTCTTTGATATATAAGTAGCATCTTGTTCTCAAGATGCCAGGATGATTTGTTGATAACTGTGGATGCCGGTGTTTGAAATGTTCTGTCATCAAATAAATTTGAAAAAGTTTCATTTAACTTTTAGGATTTATTTCATGTGTGCCCGTGGATATATGATATAGTCATATAGAATATTATGGTGCTTATTTTTAAGGTTTAAAGAAAAGTTTGATAGTTCCAAGAAAAAATGCAGTTTAAAAAATTGATATGATTATCACACCAAAACTAATACATGTATCACTATCATCAAGGACAATGTAAGAAAACTTTTAGCATTGGATATTCATTAATTGTTTCTTATGTAAATCTCACCTGGGAACAAAGTGACACATATGGGACGACTTACTAGTTTTTTTTTATATTTTTAATATGTAAAAGAAATCATACCATGGCATAGCAAAACATCAAGACAATATATTTCTTGGTTTCATGCATTTACATTGATCGCTTTCATTATTGGGGTAAGCCTTTACATGTTTCAGTGCATCTCAACTTCCTGCATGCGTAGCTAAACATATTTTTCCTCATAAGGGTAAAATATGTTGTTTTTGCTGAAGGGTAAATAAGGAACTACATTTTCACAAAAGTAGATCTAAAGCAAATATCAGTCAAAAACATTTGATGATCTTAAGCAGAAGGCATGATTAAGGATGTTTTTACTTGGACTGTAATTTGCTGGTCTGGTCTAGTCTGGTCTGGTAAGGTCTTGTTTCTTTGTATTTTTATAACTATCCAAGTCTGGTCTGGTCTGAATTGGTCTGGGACAAATTACAGTCCAAGTAAAAACATCCTAAGACTTGAGAGACTGGAAAATAAATCGATTTCGTAAGCTTTCCTGATAGTGAAGAACTGAAAATCTTTTAGCAAATATTTTGTTTTGGTTCGTGTGCCAATATAAGACTAGATAGCATGAAAAAGAAATCCGAATAAGTTAAAACCATCTTAGAGCCCCATTTGGCAGTCATTATCAGTAAGACATTTTGTACGGAGTACGCTTTGGCTGAAAAGGTTGTTATTTTATTCTTTTTTTTTTTTTTGAGGGAAAACCAGCAAAAATATATTAGTGAAAATAATGTTTAATACATGGAGGAATCACAAATAACCAGACATGAGGACCAGCCTGTGAAGAAGCTGCCCGGGCTAATGAATGGGCCAGCAAGTTCGCTGATCTACGAATAAAATGGAAAGACACTGAATTAAACTGTCTTGCTAAAGATCTGCATCTGGAAATGATGGCACCTGCGTAAGAAAAATCCTGAGTCGGAATATTCAGAAGATTACACACATTGAGACAATCCATCTCCACCCGAATATTTGTCCAAGCTTCATTCTGCATCCACGAGAGAGCTTCTTTTACTGCCATTGCTTCAGCCGTGTGTGGGTCTATAGTATACCGAAGAGGACCATTTTTAGCTGCAATAAAGTCGTTAGTAATAGAACAAATAACTACTCCAAAGTAAGCTTTCCCTGACTGTGGGTCAACGGCAGCATCCACTCGACACACAACATTATTTTCTGGAAAAGTATTAGCCATTAGTTGAAGTCGTTCAGGCTCAACTGCTGAAGAGAAATTCTGAGCAGGTGAAGTCCAGTCATGTATAAGCTTTAAGGCCAAAAACTGTATTTCTGAGGAGCTAAGGCGTTTATTGTTCCAGATGAGCTCATTTCGGGCCTTCCAAACAGTCCACAAGAGAGCTGCAATTTTTTTCTTATCTTCCTCCGTCCCTGATGCAAAGATCCCAGATAACCAAGAAAGAAAGATGGAATTTTGGTGAGGTTGCAGTTCTTTGAAAGAAGTGTTGTACAGACTCTTCTCCACAGTTACAAAAGGGGCAAGTGTCATCAAGTTCAAAACCTCTACTTTGTAGGGTACTCCGCACTGGAAGAACTAATCGAGCACACCGCCAAATAAAGTTGAGGAACTTTGGAGGTATTTTGAGACGCCAAAGTTGAGACCATGCGGCAAAAGAAGAATCGATGGCAGAATGGGAATTCAATAGCAGCTTATATCCCTGCTTGACCGAGTACAAGCCTTTGAGATCGCCCCTCCAACACCATTGATCATCAAACTCCGGGGAAAACGGGATCTTGAAAATAAGATCAGCATCTCTTTGATTAAAATGCTCCCGAATTAGGTCCATATTCCAGTCGCCAGTTCTTTCATTAATAAGACTAGCCACCTTAGAATTTGCAAGTGTCGGTGAAATAGCCGAACTGGGAAAAGGATTACTTGAGTCTGGCAGCCAAGGATGTGACCAAATGTTCGTAGTTCTTCCATTTCCTATCCTCCGAAAGCATCCTTCCCTCAAAAGTTGTTGGCTTCTCATGATCGAACTCCAACAAAAACTAGGATTGGCGCTAGCAGTAGCTTCAAGAAACGAGCCATTAGGGAAGTATCGTGCCTTCATAAGTCTAGAAGCCAGAGAACTCCCATTAGTAAGCAGTCGCCATCCCTGTTTAGCGAGAAGAGCCTTATTAAAAAGATGCAATTTTTTGAATCCCAAACCACCGTGGTATTTAGGCACACAAAGACGGTCCCAGGACATCCAATGAATACCACTACCATTCCCGGGTTTAGACTCCCACCAAAACCTGTTACAGATTTTCTCGAGCCTATCACAAAAAGAAATGGGAAGGTAATAAAGGCTCATAGTGTAGGTGGGAAGGGCTTGTGCAACACTTTTGAGTAAAATTTCCTTCCCGGCTCGAGAAAGAATTTTCTTCCCCCACCCACCAATTCTGCGTCGGAGCTTTGTTTCAATAAAAGAGAAAATCTCCTGTTTATTTCTGCCAACCCCAATAAGGAAACCAAGATATTTTCCGATATTAGGAGCTTGGGGAACAGCCAGGGCCGCAGCTATATTATCTTTAATATTTTCAGGGGTATTTCGACTGAACATAATACAAGATTTGCTAAAATTAATAGTCTGTCCCGACATCATTTCATATTTCTGGAGACACCTTAATATGCAATCCGTTTCTGTCATGTCCGCTTTAAAGAATAGCAAGCAGTCGTCTGCAAAAAATAGATGGGAGATACCTGGTGCGTTTCTGGAGATTTTGCAATAAGACCAATACCCCTTGACGATTGCACGGTTAATGATATGGGCAAGACCTTCTGCGCAGAGAATAAAAAGATATGGCGAAAGGGGATCCCCTTGTCTGAGCCCACGAGTAGGAACAATAGTCTCAGTTAAGTCTCCATTAACAAGAACCCGATAACGAACAGTGGAGACACACAACATAATTAAATCTATAAAGTTGTGCTCAAAACCCATAACCTCCAGCATTTTACGGAGAAATGCCCACTCCATTTTGTCATAAGCTTTCGCCATATCAAGTTTGAGAGCACACCAGCCCGTATAACCCTCTCTCTTTCTGTTCAAGTAATGGATAACCTCTGAAGCAATGAGAACATTGTCCGTTATAAGCCTGTTGGGTATAAATGCACTTTGCGTTTCCTCAATGGTTTTTTCGAGAAGAGTCTTCAATCTGTTTGCAATCATTTTTGCCATGATTTTATATATGACATTGCAAAGAGAAATAGGCCGCATATCACTTACCAACTCCGGTGTATCTTTCTTTGGAATCAAAGAGATGTTTGTATCATTTAAACCCGGCGTGAATGCACGAGACTGAATTGTATGGAGCACAAAATCTGAAACATCAGCTCCCACATCAGCCCAGAAATGTTGAAAAAAAGCTGGATTAAAGCCATCGGGGCCCGGGGCTTTATCTGGGGCCATGGAAAAGATTGCATCCTTTACCTCCTCAGCCGTAAAGGGTCTGGTGAGATTAGCATTGTCAGTTACTGAAATCTTGGGAGTAAATCCGTCAAGTTCAGCAAAATCGTGGGCTCCTCTACTAGTGAAAATGTCCACAAAATAAGTTGATATCAAACGGTTCATGGCCTCTCCCTCGTGCCACTTTCCGGTTAAATCCCTGAGTTTGGAAATATAATTTTTCCTTTTTCTTCTGGACGCCTGATGGTGAAAAAATCTTGTATTACGATCTCCTTCGTTGAGCCAGTGTTGTTTGGCACGCTGTTTCCAATAGGTATGTTGCTGGTGTAAAAGAGCATGAAGTTTACTGTCCGTAATTTTAAACTCTTTTAGCGAAACAGCATCATACTTACCCCTGAGGTTTCCCAAATGAATTTTAAGCCTATCAATATCTTTGGCAATTCTTTTTCCAAATACACCCCCCCAAGCTTTTAACTCTGCTGCACAGAACTTCAGCCTATTAGGAACTTCTTCTCCCTGTGTGAAGCTCCAACATTGTTTAACCACTCCTCTGCATCCTGAGTCTTTTAGCCAAGCATTTTCAAACATAAATGATCGCCTCCTTCTTCGAACTTGAGGTTTCTCAGTATCAATGAATATAGCAGAATGATCGCTCGTAAGAACCTCCATGTTCCGCACTACTGCATATGGATAGAGCAAACACCAATCGGCCTCAGCAACAGCTCGATCAAGACGCTCTTCCACCCAATTTTCTGTACCACGGCCTTTTTCCCAAGTAAAAAAACGACCTTGGGCACCCAGATCAAAAAGAAAACAGTCCTCGAGAGCCTTATTAAAGTTGTCCATAAGGGAATTAGGATGGCTATGCAGTCCCCTCTTTTCATGTGGTGATGCAATCTCATTGAAATCCCCTGCAACTAGCCAAGGAAGAGACGACTTAGGGCGTAAGGAGCGTAGCAAATCCCATGAAAGATGTCTTCTATTTCTTTCAGGGAAGCCATAAAAACCTGTAAATCTCCATGGAGATGTCCCGGAAATATTGACCTCAATGTCCACATGATTCTTTGAATAACTTAGCAACTTGGCAGAATTCTTAGTTTTCCAGAAGAGGGCCAAACCCCCTCCTACTCCCCCACTGTCAACATAGAAAACTCCAGAAAAATCCATCTTACACTTCAAGCGCTCTGCATGAATCCGTCTGACCTTCGTTTCCATTAAGAAAATGAAATTGGGTTTCTTGTTGGCCTCCAAAGCCATAATCTCCTGAACTGTTCGTGGATCACCCAAGCCACGACAGTTCCAACATATAATACTCATTGGGAATGGCGGGCCTGGGAAGTACCAGGACCCGCCGGAAACAAGTTTTTTGGGATTGAAACATTAGCATCCATAATAGAAGAGGCCTGTGTGGGGTTGTCTTCTGTCGACGTAGTACGCCTCCTTTTTTGTTCTATCACAGTTAACTCACCTCTTAAGTCTGCATTGAAAAGTGATGTAGAAAAAGTATTTTCAGGAGCAGCCTTTTCTGTAAAACGAAAGTCCCTCTCTTCCATTTGTGATTCTTTTCCTTTAACGCCAATAAGAGTTTCCATGCCGGGTGCCTTCCACACTTTGCGTTCTGCAATAGTTTCTGGAGCTATCCACCGTTGTCCAGCAGTTGGAACCTTAGTCCGCCCACCCGCACGCAACCAGACCCCATAAGGCTTTTCAGCTCGATGCTCCATTGAAAGCAAAGCCTTTGCACAAAACTTATCACCATGCCCTATTAAACCGCAAACAAAGCAGAAAGTAGGGAGTCTCTCATACCGGAAGTTAATAGAAACCCATTCACTTGTATCCTTCTTTAACCGCATCCCCTTCTTAAGAGGCTTAGAAACATCCAACTTCACACGAATCCGATAGAAATCACGAGTCATGCCATCAAAATTTTTTCCATCAGACTCGACAAAGGACCCAACAAAATTGCCAATTACCTGAAGGTAAGCCTCTGATCGATAACCAACAGGGAGGGCATGGACTTGCATCCAAAAATCCGCCTGATTAAGCACCACTGATTCTGGATCTTCGTTGGTTTCCAGCCGCTTCAAGATCAAGAGACTCTGTTCATATGCCCAAGGGCCATCGTTAATGATACGCTCGAGATCACCTTCATGGAAAAACCGAAACAAATAGCGTCGAGGTTGAAGTTCCTTAACATTCATCCCCATGATTGGTCTCCAAAGCGCCGCTATAGTATCCTTGAAATAGGGAAACTTTATTAGTTTTTCTGTCACAAGCCTTCCAACCACCAAAAATTCTGGTTCTGACTCCGTTTGACCCACTATTACGTTCTCAATATACTGTATTCCTTCATCATCATCCAAATCTGCCAATGAAAGGTTTGCAATTGATGCGTCAATAGGATCCATTAGGGCTGGATAAGCTAACAAGAAAGATCGAAGGAGAAAATGCGAAGGCTCCAGAAGTAAGGAGACGAAGAAAACTCGCTAACAGGCGAGAGGTAGAATTTTTTATTTTATTCTTCTTTCAAAACAATCAGTAAGTTAAGCCAAATAAGCTTTCCAAACGAGCACATATATGCATAGGCCATTTTAGTTTCTTTTTCCAGCATTTAGACAAAAAGGATGCTTTCTCCCTCTCTTTGTTTGAGCTGTAAATAAGGTACATATTGAATGAGAAACCTTACTCCAATTCATATGATAAACCTTATGAATAATAATACTCCCTCCGTCCCTAAATTAAAGTTCCACTTTCCTTTTTGGGATGTTCCTACATTAAAGTCTTACTTTCTTATTTAGTAAAGAAATCTATATCAAAGTGTGAAAGAATGCAAAACAGGGTACTCTAAAGTAAATTTACCCCTCGATAAAATTTATTTCTTTAATATGTGTGAAGGTAAATCAGGACTTTAATTAAGGGACGAAGGTAGTATTTCTATATAAATCACTCTATTGATTCCTTACAGGTCACGGACGAAGTGTTGCAGTGATGTGTGCGCTATTGGTAGCTCTGGGTGTTGCAGACGATTGGAAAAATGCAGAAAAGTTGATCAAGGAAAAGAGGCCTTATATTAGGATGAATGCCCTCCACCGCAAAGCTTTAGAAGAATGGTCAAAGGATAGGCTCTCCTTTCAGCCAAAAACATGAATTTGGCATTAGTTCTGCAATCCTTTCAAGTCTGTGCTGAACACTCCGAAGTCCGAATAGTGCAGCTGGGCACTTATCAGTTATCATGCTTGTACTTTGAATCAAACATTTTCAGTCTGTACACATTATTGCACATTTCAATTAACAGATGTTTGAAGTGATTTTGGTAGATTATGAAATTGTGTGGAAACTACAAGTTGAGCTATTTTAAAATTGTCAGTTATTTTCACAAGATTTTAGTTTTTTTACAATTCTAGAAATTGGGCTAGGTGGTGGCGTGACACTCAGATTTTGTCCTAGTGGTAAAATAAACCAGCCTTCTCAGTTTGAATGACACCATTTTAAAAAAACACAACATTTGAGTTTGTAAGGACAGTCTTAATGACTAAAGAATACGAACTTGATGTTTTATTTAAATTTTAGTATTAATTATTTCATTATCTTTTTACAACAAAAAACGTAACATTAGTGATTATATATGTTGCTTTATTACCGAAACACGTATAAACTCGTTATACAAAAACACTACGACTTAGTTAACAACCCCATTTCCCAACCAGTTTGAATAGTATGATTTCCACTCATAATATTCAACAATTGTCATTTCCAAAGCTTGGCTTCTAATTTCAGTCATAAAAACTTGATGAATAATAGTTCACTGGTACAATCCAAGGCTCGAAATTATCTCATACTTGAGGTGATTTATCAAATTGCATGTTGCATATGCCTCATTGTGCAATGGGGTGCAAGCCTAAGGCGTAAAACACACACACATAACATAGTAAAAGTCAACAAATGACAAATTGAAACATATAATAATGAGGTACCAGTCTTAGGAAAGTAATACATTCACACTACATAATAGCGAATACATTTGAATCGTTCATCAAATTAAAGTTCCCAACATATTAAGGTTTTATTAGTTTCGATGAAATGCAGATTAAGAAGGGAAACGCCAAGTCAAGAATAATATGGAGTAACAAAAAGAGGGCCCTGTTTTGTTAAGCAGCCTCATATAACATGCTTATACACTGCTCCAAAATTGTGTACGCTTACCTATTGAGTGAAATAAGCAACTTTTATTGCCTCAGGCCCAAAATCTCAAATATAGTTGAGCAAGTACAAACTTTGAGTTTGGAGGGAATTTGAAAATGATTTTCCTTTTCTAGTTTCCCATTGTTTCACAGCCTATTTATCTACAACTTTCTAGTCAACCAAGACTTTACCACTTCCTACTTCAATATGGTCAATTCTTGGTTTCAAGATATCCATTGTTCTACACAAATTATAGCCACACTTGGATACTGTGCACCTTCAACTGATGGTGACAAAGCACAATATGAATCAATATATGACTTTATGAGGCCAACCAACACTGTGATTTGCTTGCTAACTGATATTTCCTCTAATTCTGATGTCTGAATCGACTTATAAGACAAATCAGGTGAAAATAAGATGCTTCTATTGTTATGAGAGCACATAGCATCAGGGAGTAGAACAATAACAAGGAAACCTTTGACTTCTTTATTATACAATACAGAACTGAGTTGAGCTAAAAAATGGCAGCAGCAAATAATCAAATATCATATAAACTGGAGATTTGCCACTAGAAATGTATTACATGTAGGAAAACCTCATCAGGTATACTTATTTACATGGAACCTGGAAACTAAGTTTACTATGTTCCTGATTTACCATGATGAATCTTAGCGGCTTGTGCACTAGTTGTGGTCATGAAAGATTCTCCACAGCCGCACTTTCCTGTGGCATTTGGATTGACAAAGATAAACTCAGATCTGCAAAAACATGAATATGTTAAGACTTGGCCATTCTTTATGCATGCATACAGACATACAGTTTTCAAAACAACCATCTTTCAGATATCCACCCCTGCAAATTATGGATATGTCCGGAACACCAAAAATGCTAATAAAATAAAATAACATTGCCAAGGAAACTAAAATTTGATTATTTCTATGCATGCATACAGACATACAGTTTTCAAAATAAAATAACATTGCCAAGTAGTATTATTATTTAAAGAATGTACACTTATGACGATCTTTTAGTGTTTTAGTAATACAAGTGGAAATATATAAATGAAAAGGGTTTGAAGTTTGAACAGATATCCAAAATTGATCTATTCCGTCTGAACCATTTTTAGTAATTTTCCCCTACACTTTCATCCCTTACGAATTTACCCTATATTTCCACCCTATTTTCTTCCCTTGGCCTTTTCTAGTTTTCTGAGTTCTGAACAGACTTGGGACACCACAAGAGTGTGTTAATCAGTTAATGTAGATTGAACATCCTAAGACCATCAGTCTAATCAGATGCATTCTTACTTTCTCTCAAGACACATTCATCTTAAACATAACCTGACTAAAGATTTATTATTCAATAGAAGCCCATCGGAGTAATTCAAACATAAACAAACTTCAGCTATTTAGCTACTAATCATGAAAGTGTTGGTCACAATAGAGACACTACTCATGCTATAATTAAAGAAAGAAGGCAAAAACAGATCCACTAGAATCCAGCATCCCCATAAATGTGTAATGTATTAATTTCTCATACGGTATGTTTGGATTGAGGGAATTGGAGGCAAGGGGGGATAAGCAAAATTCATATTCAATTAACATAATTCGAGAAATGCCCTTTAAAGTTTTTTACTCCGTATTAGTGTATTACATTATCTTACTATCTTAAAGAAGCTTGGATATTATTAGTCTTCTGGGTAAATTTGCACTAACTTCTCTCATCATCATTACTCCAATGCCGCAAAGGCTCCCACCTACGGTGGGGTAAGGGCATACTTGTCACGGCGCTAAGGCGAGTCGCGGCGCCAGCCAACCGCCATATCGCCTAGGCGACAAGGCGCCCGCCTAGGCGACAATTAGGC
Source organism: Cuscuta epithymum (assembly GCA_945859915.1). Taxonomy (NCBI): domain Eukaryota; kingdom Viridiplantae; phylum Streptophyta; class Magnoliopsida; order Solanales; family Convolvulaceae; genus Cuscuta; species Cuscuta epithymum. Next base: position 450,947 of record CAMAPF010000075.1, on the reverse strand, counting down.
GACTTGTCGCACAATATATATAATTATAATTTATATATAATATAACATTCTATTTAACTATACTTAATTTGTAATTTAATTATTTATTATATAAGATATATTATGAATGCAATTGTATATTGCCAAATAATTTATTAATATATTAATATACCTAATTGATTAATATACAAGTTATTAATTTCAATATTAATATACCTAATTTATTAATTTATTATATATCTAATTTATTAATATACAAGATATGCATTGCTAGTATATATTGTAGTGTGTATCTATACATACTGTATACTGTGTACGAAATATACATATATTATATTGAAATTAAACTATGTAAAATTGTACTCCGTACTCCGTAGTGGGTATACTGCTTAGTGGGTACGCAGTATTAATATTAATACTTAATATTAATATATATAGTGGAATAAGAAGTCTGATAAAGACTAAAGTGATAAGATGAATGACCGATAAAAATAAAAGGCTGGGAAGGGCGCACGTCGTCTTCAACCTTGTGATGCAGGAGTGCCAGGAACGCATCAACTACAGATCTCCTACTCGTCTTCAACCTTGCGACAGAGGCACAAATAATCAGAGAAGTAACGACTAGCGATGCTTCGCCTTTAGGAGTCGTCGATTAAGCTTCGAGTTTGAGAGTCGATGATTGTTCTTTTGGGTTGGGCTTCAAAAAACGAATTTATTGAGATTTCAAATCTCCCCTGGCTTCACGCCAAGACTGTGCCTGGACGACATATTCACGCCTAGGCGACGCCGGAGGCGACTAGTCTTCTTCCGGCGAGTCGATCTCCCCTGGCGCCCCTTCTCCATCGCCAGGACGCCTAGTCGGCGCCTAGGCGACGCCTAGTCGACGCCGTGACAACCATGGGTAAGGGGGGTCGGATGTATGCAGCCGTACCCCAGCACTAACTTCTCTAAGAGAAAAAAAAAACATTTTGGTAGCCTGTCAGAAGTAAGTACCTTATACAAAGCTAGCTAACTTTGGGTATCCCAATTTTACTTGAACTCTTGAAGCATTTGGTGATAATGATATGAGAAAGGCATAAACTTTAACATTAAAATTATCCAAGAAAATGAAGTACTTGAGGTTTGAAGTTAAGGTCTCTGCTCAAACCATCCAACCTCCAAATCCAAAATACTTAAGCTATGAGCCTATGAACAGATAACAAAAATTATATTTGTAATCAAGAAAGCTAATGAAATAGAAAAGGCCATAAGAACCTGAGCTTGTCATCAACAAAGTCCATTTGGGTTCCTAGAACATGCATGAGGGCCTTCGGATCAATCAATATCTTCACACCCTTATCTTCAACCAATTCATCGAACTTCCCTTTCTCGTCTACATAGTATAAACCCAAGTTAATAAATAACACATCTATAGTTCCGCAAAGTTTAACACATACATTATTATATAAGAATCATAAAAACTCCCAAACTTGAGTTAACCCTAACCGTCAATTGCATTCTGATCAATAAGGATTCCTACAATTTACCCGTGGAAATGTTTGAAAGTATTTTCCTAGAAGGGATCAGTGATGGTGGTGATTAGAGTTGGGAGGAGGCTGACCTGCATAATTGAGGGTGTAGGATAAGCCGTTGCAGCCGCGAGCCTTGACGCCGAGCTTGAGGAAAGTCCGCTGGCGATGCGCTAACAGCTGGCGTATTCTAGCCGCTGCCGACTCCGTTAAACTTAGAACTTGCTTTCTCATTTTCTTTCTCGCAAATTAACGGATTTCTCCGCTTAACCCCACATCATACAAGTATACAACAGTCATCCATATATCCAAGTGATCCGACCCGGACCCCAATATAAAGATGAACAGAAATTCTTGGCGTTTGCCCCGGGCTACACATGTGTTACATGAGAGCCTATATCATACAACCGGGTGTACGTACACCCGGTCCAACTAAGGAAGACAGCCCAACAATCAATACAGGCAAGGCCGGCCCAGAGCACGTGCTTCCAGCCCAGTCGCACAGGGTCCAAAATTTAGGGGGCCCAAAAATAAAATTTGTAGTAGTAGTCATCCATCTGCCACTAGCCAGCCCAGGTTCGAAGGAAGAAAATAACAGAACGAAGGGAACTTACGGAAGAGTAGAAGACTGAAGACGGGAAGAGAAAGCTCAAAACCGAAACTGCTAAAGCGACCAAGCCGACCACCGCCGCCAGCCACACTTCACCTCCCGCCTCCAAGACCACGACCGCGCCGACGCCCCACCAGTCCACTGTCCAGGCTGCTACCACAGTAACCGGTAAGCAACTATCACCAGATTCACCACTATGATTTTCTGATTTCCTTGAATTGCAAATTAGTGAAAGGGGTTTGGTCACAAATATTACTAACTAAAAGGAGTTGGACATAATGTTTTACATTTTGGACATAATGCAATTACATTTATGGTTACTTTTTGGTTGTAACCAAAAATAATGCAATTACATTTATGCTTTTTAATTGTCAAATAAAATTTTATTAACCAAATTTTTTAAAACTTGTACAAGATTAGGGGAGAATTTCAATAATTGATATGTGGTGGTAATTATATTTCCAAAGAAATACCCATCTGGTCATGAGAAGCTTCAAAAGAAAAAACTTGAAAAGTTAACCTTGTCTCAAAAAGGAGTTCTTGATAAATTTATTACTCCGTATTAAAGAAGCTAGAGAGGTAAAAAAAAGCTAGACAGGTTTAAGAGGGTGAACAATAGGATGTAGGCGTTGAAAATAATGTTGAAATACCAGATCATTGTGGTAATGACGTGGCTGAGAATCCTGATGATATAGTGGACATCGTAATCAATGTTTTAAAACAAAATACTTGTGTTGGAACTTGGAAAAAGGCCCAATTTTTGTTGTTGTACCGGGTCCCTATTTTCTCAGAACCGGCCCTGAATACAGGCCAAATTTTTTTCGGTGGCAATTTTGTAATTTAAGCAAAAATCGCGGCTTCTGCTAAATGAGTAATTGTGTAATTTTAATGAGCACCTGGCCTATTTTATTGAGTATTAGGAGACTAACAATGAGTTTCACGATATTTGCTTCATATATTCTAATTCTCTTTCCTTTCCTTGTTTTTTCTTTTATAAAAACTTATTAAATTATATCTATAATTTACTCTCATTAATTTCAATATGCGAGTCTAATATAATATGATACTTTTGAAATATGCATTGATATGACATTGTAAAAATGAGCTTTACATCAGTACCAAATGAGCATACATAACTACAAAGTGTACATTGATATGAAAATCGTAAGGTTTTGTTTGTTGAACATCACGCCATTTTAATTGAGCATCAAACATCCGCTATTGAGATGAAAACCACAGTTTCTTGTGAATGAGCATTAATGAACTTTTAATGAACATCCGATCTATTACGTTGAGTATTAGGAGTCTAATATATGAGCATAAGATCGGTATCAGATGAACATACGTAACTAACAAAATGAGCACTAATGAATTTGTTAGTTGGTTTGTTAATTGAAAATCATGATATTTTCATTGAGCATCAAACCTCCTCTATTGAGATGGAAATAATGGTTTCTGTTAAATGAAAAGAAAACTCATTTCTAATGTGGTATGATATGTTTGAAGTGTGCAACCTTTTAAAGTGAGTATAAAACAGTACTAAATGAGCAAACATAACTTACAAAATGAGTATAAAAAATTTAAAAACGCATTTTTGTGTGCTCATTCATTTTGGACGTTATACTCATTTGAATTTAACATAAAACTCATTTCTATGGTACTCAATATGTGCTCAATATGACATTTTAAAATGAGCATAAAACCAATATCAAATGAGCATGCGTAACTTACAAAATGAGCTATAGAAAAACAAAAAATAAATATCTAAAATATTTTATAATTGAATAAATATTAAAAAAAAAAAAAAAGAAACAAGTAAAAGCAAGAAAAGAAATAAAAGAAGAAAAGAAGAAAAGAATAGATAAGGAAAAAACGTACTACGTAATTGATTAGCAATTCAGGAAATCAGAAACGCAAGGAAACAGAAAAGAGAAAAGAAAACAAAACACAAATGGGAAAAGTAAGGAATCAGCCGACGTTCCTCTTCATGAATCAATTAGCAACCAGCAGCGAATACTAGTGATCAGCCGACGTTCCTCTTCGTATGGTGCCGAAGGAATCAAGGCAGCTCAGATGTGGACCAGCTTGGGAGAAGTTGAAAACAATTAAAAAATACCCGGTTGTACGGTGAGGACCGTACAACCGGGTGTACGGTATATTTTGCCTGTGTTACACCCTATTTATTTGCCTTTCGGGGCACAAATAAAATACGTACAAATATAAATACTTCTGATAAAATTGCCGGCGTGAATAAAATTAGTTTCTAGATCTGTCGGGTTGGTGGTACGAAAACCAATGTCGGTGTACACAGACATTAATTGCCTGTGTAGACAAAAAGTATCAGTGTGGGAAAAATCAGTTTGCAACTGTCAGGGGGTTGTGAAACCAATGCCGTTGTACATAGACATTAGTTGTCTGTGTAGAAAAAAAAGTGTTTGTACATATACAATTTTCGTCTGTGTACACAGACACTAAAAGCAAACCAGTGTCGGTGTGCATAAAACGTAAAAAGAGAGAAGGAAAGAAGGAGGAGGAGGAGGAGGAGGAGGATGAAGGTAAATAAAACCTAAAAACAAAGAAAAAGAGAAGGAAAGAAGGAGGAGGAGGAGGAGGAGGGTTCAATAGAGTGTATATCAAGGTGTAACCCAAGGTGTACCAAAAGAAAAAATCAAAGATGAATGGGTCAGTTGTCACGTCTTTTTTATTTAAAAATTTAGATTGGAAGAGTCCATCAAAATATACTACGGAGTACTATACTAGTACTGCCTCCATCCGGGTGGATTTGCCAAGTGCAAACTAGGTGATAAATAAGAAAATAAACAATTATGTGGTTGAGGTTTAAGTAGAAGAAAGAGAAATGAGCAGAAGCACAGATTGATTACTTTAATAAGAAAGCGTCAAAGTTTTTTTGGACAATCAAAAATAGAAAGTTGAAAAAAATCAATAGGACAAAAGAAGTAATATTTTGAAAAAAATGTGATAATTATTATAAGCATGGCATCATGGTCATTATATATATATATATTAATGGTCATTATATTATAAAATGGAATCTAATCATGATCATTTAATTACTATTATAGTCAAAGTATTTCACTATAAAATGTCAATTTTTATTGACTATATTTATTTTAGTCATAGGGGAAAATAATTAAAATATCCCAAATTTTGAAGGGGTGTGAGGTGAGTACCCCAAACTTGCATATGTAATTTAAATTCCTCAAACATTATATAACAAGTTATTTTAGCACCATGGTCATATATTGCTTCTTTCAAAAATGTTAATTTTTTGTGTTAATTTCATAATTTAAAATATTTTAGCATTCATGAAGATACAATTAACATTCTAAACTTCCACTGTAAATAAATAATACTACCCCCACTCTATATAACTTCATCATTTTTAATTTGTTATTTTAAATTATGCAATTAACACCATAACTTTTTGAAAGAAGTAATATATGATCATGGTGCTAACATAACTTTTTTGTATAAAGTTTGGTGTGCTAAAATTACATATGATAGTTTGGGGTGTTTATTCATCATTATTATAAAGAGAAAATTCAAAACTAAGGATGTCTTACTTGAACTGGATTTTTCTTATCTAATTCATTTAAGTCTGATTTGATCTGGTCTGATTTACTCTGTTCTGATCTAAGACTGAATTGAAATACGTTTAAATAAAAAACATCCTAAGAGTATCATTATTTCCTTCTCCAAATAGGATAATTATTTTAATATAATTATAATGTTGTATAAGTTTATTGTGAAAACATAATTCGTTTAGATATCCGTGGATTTTATTCATGTTTTACTTGTATTTTAAAATTTTATTTTAAAGTAATATGCTAATGTGCATGCTCAAAAAAGTGAAGTTCAAGATGAAAGCACATAGACAAACATCTTGTGATTCGATGACATCATTATGACACTCTCAGGAAGAATGTCACATATTTAAAACCTCTCCCGGTCAAGGAGTTACGTTTAAGAGAACATATATACTATATGCATGACAAAAAGTACAACTAGGGGTGGATTGGATCGGGTCCGGGCCGGGCTCCGGGTCCAAAATTATTAGGCACGGTATCGGCTCGGGTTTGTACCGGTATCGAGCCCGGCTACCTGGGTGGGCTTCGGGATGGGACTGGATTGGGCCACGCCAAATAATTCCAAGCCCAAATTTTGTTTTTTTTTGGGAATTCTTGACCTTTAGGTCCGGATCGGGCCCGGGCCGGTCAAACCGGTCCACTAAAATCAAAGCCCGGTACCGCCTGCTTGTTCATTCGGGTCAGGCCCCGGGCTTTTCCCGTTCAACTAGGTCGGGTCAGGCCTGCACGGTAGCTGGCTCTCGGGTCGAGCTGACCCGTCCCAGTCTACCCCTAAGTTCAACAACAAAAAGGATAAGGAACATATACCAACAATGGTAGAAAATATGATAGTACCACAAAGCTCTATCCAAATATCAAAACTTTCAATAAAGTGTGGGGAATCTAAAAATGTCTTCACGCCATAATTTAAATCTTACAAATAATAACTCCAATGAAAGGTGTTGGCAATAAGATCAGAACCCCAACAAATGGTATTGTTGGATTAATCTATGCATCTTATGTTTTTAATAAATGTTTTTAATTGAATTGAAATTTTATAATTTGATTTGGTTTATATTGAACTAATATGGCTTGATCTCATATGTATTTTACTATTGTCAAAGTCTTATATGGGCTAATAATAATATGGTTTAGTCTATTTCAATCTGATTTGATTTATTCTGAGATTGAAATCAATCCAATTAAACACAATCTGATCCCCTTTAATAGCACTACAATTCTTGCTAAAAGTCCTCCCATCTGTCATTTTACATCATACGTTCTATTCCTATATTTTTAATTCATCGTGCCTCCATTTTTATCGCATACATTACCTTTCATTTCCTTTCTTTTCGTTCACCAGATCAATTCTTCCATACCTTCTTTTACTGTATTAGATCTTGTTCTTCTTTTCCAATTGGATATAGTTGAACGGGAAAGCACTTATTGCACCCGTTCCTATGGCCTCTCAATCAAAAGGCTTTAGAAGTTCTTTCCAACAAAAGCAATGACATAATTAGGTAAAACACTCGCCATCTTCACTCGGTCAATGACTAGATAGTCATTCCTAGCTGGAATTTGTTCGTTGATATTTTCTTTATTTTATTGATGAAATGTACTTTCAATATGCATAGTGTGTTTTATCATTCAAATCAGACAATTTAACATTTTTCAGTCATAATGTTTACAATTTCAATTTTGAATTTTTAAAGATTCAATTCCTCGCTGGCTTCAAATAATAATAAAATATGTGGGGGTATCATTAGGGATCAAAATTTTAGTATTGTCATTACAAAGCGTGAATGATTGAAAACTATTAATCAAAGATCTAAAATATCATAAATTTATGTTTCTTTCATTTTTTTTATTTTGATGCTAACTTTTGATGATTTTTTCTTCACAAATGTTTATTAGTTTAATAAAATTAATAAAAATTAAAACATTTGAAAAGAAAATATCACAAAAATTTAATTCATAGACTGATTTTTTCAGTCATTCGTGCCTTATAACTTTCATTTTAAAGTCCTTAATACGCATATTTGAGATCATACATTTATTTATTTATTTATTTTGAAAGAAAGATCATACATTTATAAAAATCGAAATAGTAAAGAAGGCAGATAGATCACAGATCATAGATGTCCAACCGTAGGCTCACTCGGTCATGTTTTGTCATGTGGATTTAATGGTAGGTGGATGGCTAGGTGTTGTCTTTTGAGGGGGAAAAGAGATTCGGTAACTTTTTATTCCATTCTCATTTTGTTTTATGTTATAACCAATGTGAATGATTATGATTTCATCTGACCTGATCCGAATGTTTCTTATCTGATCTGAATGCTTCTGATTTGATGTGATCTAATCTGATCTGAATATTTTTTTATCTAATTTGATTTGATCTGAATAAAATAAGAATAAGCAATAAGTAATAAGAATAATACAAACAGAACTACTTCATAGTTGCATGTGTATATAATCCTATATATGTAGCTCATTTTGAGAAAGTCCGCAATTATCTGCGTATACAACCAAGTATACAAAAAGTTTACACTATTTGTGTACATCAGGGGCGAATCGTAATAGGGGTTAGGGTGGGGCCCATACACCCCACTTTTTTTTGAATTATAGGTATAGGTTTACAAAAAATTGGTCTGCAGTCTAGCCCAAAAAAAATCAAAACACCAATTACATGAAAGTCATAAACATTGAATTAATATATATGGAGTAATTCATAATTTTAATTCTTGTAATTTTTTAATACATCATAATGTCACATACAATTGAGTATTAGAGAATAATTTCTTATACAAAAACTTAACGGTGTTAATGATAATATATTATACATATGAAACTAACGTGACTATTATACATCGAAACAATGAAATGAATATTTGATTCGAACTTAAATGGAGCTCGAACTTGGCCCGATAGATTTTTGGTATTCGATTCGAACTTTCTATAAACATGCTCGAAAGTAGAAGTTTAAATTATGCTCGTTAATAGATTCGTGTTCGATTTATTCAATAAATACTCGAATCTTTAATAATGAGTAATAAATTTATAAAATTTCACTAAAACGTTTAAATGTTAAGATATAAATAAATATAAGTTGTTCTTATAATTTAAAAATGATCGATAGGCTCGAGTCTAGTTGTAGACATTATGATTGACATTGTTGAGAAAAACTTACCAAAAACACATAAGATCATGGAAAGAGAGAGAGAGAGAAAAGTCATGATTTTATTTATTCGTGTCTATCTCTCGCATGCCCCCTCTCTTTTTTAATCTCCTTTATCAATAAAACTCTGGCAACTGACCCCCGGCACTTGCCCCACTGATGAGTGGTTTACCTTCCGGGGTAAAAAAAGTCTATATCTCGCATGCTGCATATGCACCGTTCACGTTGTAGCTTTGTAAATTCTCTTATAATTAGAACAACTTTTCTCATTTAGTTAACCCAAAAAATTCATCATTTTCTGATTTTTATGAAATTAATTTTTATTATTTATCATATCTCTCAACTGTGCATAAATTGTTATCATAAAACTTTCGTTTTATTATTGAATTAGATAAAGTTACAAAGATGGAAGAAGTCAGTAATATGCGAACTTGTCAACTGCGTGAATGGAGCTATTGAATTAGATGCCCCATTAGTGTGTAGTAATCCACACGAAAATTTTACTGTTGCGGACCGACATCCGGCCATTTGGGCTCTATATATAGTAGGATCGACCTCAGATCAGAAGAATAACATGAATTGAAAGCAGAAAAAGGTGCTAAGATTTCAGTCATCATGGTAGCCAAAAAAACAATCTTCTTTCTATTATTTCTCTTCGCCGGACATTATTCTGGCTCTTGTGTTCTTCCAAACAACAACTCTTCAACTTCGGGTATGTTTCATCTCATTTTCTACTTAATTAGTAATTAGTAAATGACTTTCTTTTTGCACTTTATTGGCAGATTTTGCCGACTAATCTCGTAACTTTATATGCTTGGGGTCTCGATTTTATATCGGAAATAGTAAATTCATGTGAATATGTCTTTAATGTGAACAAATGTCTTGGTCAAAGGAGACAATTTATGAATGACTTAACAATTCAACTGTGGAAATTTTCTCAAAGTCTATGAATGACAAATGTTGCGCATGGGATTCATTTTTTTCACCCATTATATTGAATCTTTCTTTCAAACTTTCTCACACTTTTCTCTTAGCTTCCCCTATTTACTTTTTATCTAATAAATGGATAGACAGCTCATCCTTGAGGACCCCAGCACCGGCTGGACAGTTCGCTTGGAGGGTGTAAGTTGAACTTTAAGTTGAGACTTACCCTTTGTGGCACGCTCTATCTACCAGTTAAGCTACGCTCACATATAACTTTTCAATTATCAAAATGTTAGACCAGTTATCAAGAAAAATTTTTAGTTAGAAATTCTTTGTATGTTTTTCTATTCTTGAAAGTAATGGAAGTTTATTCTTGAATCACCCAAAAGCTATTCCATTATTAATGAACGCAAGGTAAGTTTCTCCTAGAATGTTTTTAATTAGACTGAAATTTTATGGCTTGAGCTGATCTGATTAGGTCTGATTTATTTAAATCTAATTTTAATGGTCTGATAAATCATAAATGTCTTATAATTGTGTGAGTCTACTATGATTTGTTTTGCTCAGGAACTTATTTAAAGTAAAAACATCCTTGAATGCAGTGACTAAAAGAGACAAAACTTGTTAGGTTTCGTATTTTTTTGTGTGTGTGAATGCTGTACTACTAATTTTTCTCTAAACTTTTGGGCATGTTTTACTTTGAAATTTGTAGATCTACTTTGGAAGGGTGGAGCCATAAATGAGAAAAGCAAGCTATCGAGTGGGGGCTTTAGAGGAATTGGATCCCGAGGCCGCGGGAGATCATCTTTCCCTCGTGCGTCGCCGGCCTTAGGTGCCGGAAGTTCCAGCCGCAACTCTCATCGCAATGCCGCCGCTGGCAAGAATCACACGCCATTATATACGACAGCCCTCTTGTATGGAGCTACTCTTTTTGTATTTCTGGCTTGAATCGAACCAGTTTAATTTGCTAAACCCTTTTTGTTTTATTTTCTTGTTGTTATTGTACATTTCATTACAAACAAAATATCCCACGATATTTTGAGAGTAATAACGGTAACAGATACTAGTATGAATTTTTTTTTCCGAAGAGTAATTACTCATGTCTAAAAAATATACTACTGTATGAATTTTTCTAGTGGACTATTGTGACATTGATAAAATGCAAATCAACTCGAGGCTCTCTTTAGAGAGTTGATCAAGTTATATTCATAACTTGGTTGATCAAACGTGAGATCAACATCTAACTAAGTGTAAGAACATCTTGTTGAGCAAAATCCAAACTTTAACTATACAAATTTTATTTTATTGTCTTCCGAAGTAAGAGATCAAAGGTATGTGATAGATTGTGATACCAGGATACCACTAGTCATATATACGTAGTATTATTTTAGAGAGAAAAGAGAATTAGAGACAAAGTGAGAATGTATAATAATTAACAATCATTTACAAGGTTCCCAAAGGAGAGTATATATAAACGAAATGTGGAGTGGGCTGCTAGGTTGGGCCTACCAGACCCAATTACATAAAAGGCTAATCTGTGAATGGGTGTACTAAAGTGTCGAGGGCTCATTGGTGAGAGCTCATGACCGGGGGTACCGCTGAGAGCTGTCTGAGAGCCACCGCGGGGTGTTGTTGAAGCCTGAAGGGTCGCTCAAGGCTTGCCGAGGGGTGGTACCGAGGGTTTATCAAGGGGTGCTGCCAAAGGGTCATTAAGGGGTAGTGCTACCAAAGGGTTGTCGAGGTGTCCCATTGAGGGCCTGGTGAGGGGTCCCGCTGAGGGCATATGTTTGGGTTGCATGAGTATGTGGGCCAGGGGGTTCTGGACCATATACTCCATCAGAAGTCCCCCTTTGTCGAAAGGTAGTCAAGGCAAAGAGGATTACTTGAATATTCGGATTTTTGAAGTTTGCATTTTTTCCACGTTCTGCTTTATGGAGGAAGAGGCCGATGGGTAGTCCCCCACTCCTGCTAGCCAAAGGTGCTTCGCACGGGAGGAGTTGTTGTCGTGCGGAGGTCGTAGTTTCTAGGCTTCATAATGTGACGGTGCGAATGATGTCGAGAGCGATTACCTTTCGTTCACAATGGGAGGGGAAGGGTTAAGAGGGTTTATGACCTCTTACATCTTGTTTGAGAGTATAGAAAATTGGAAGGAAATGTTTTGGAGGACCTTGGTTACCCTTCAAAACTTTTCAAATACTCAACTTTTAAGTCTCAAATTAAGAGATTTTGAAAGATAAATAATTAAAAATAAATATACATTTAACTATTTAAGTTTGTTAAATCTTTATAGTGATTATAAGTATAATTCATCCTTAGCCTCTCTCTATTCAAATATGCAACTTGCAAACAAGAAGTGTCTCCACCCGTTTCCCTTCCCTCCAAACTCAAAAACATATCCCAACGGAGTATGAATTCAACCGGCAGCTACATCTTTTAGTACACCCTGTCAGCCAATTAAACTATGCTCCGAGCAAAAGTTATGACATTTAGAGCTTATAGTACACTTCTCATGGACCACTGTGTATCACACATTTTGAATAGTCAAATGTTAATAAATTGATTAATGTAATGAAAAGATTTCAACTCTTACCTACCATTTCTAGCAAACAATGAATAAATGAATAGCATAAAGTCTATGCCAATGGATTGCCAATGGCCCAACCTAAGCTATTCTCTTTCTCAACAATCAACCTGAAAAGCCTTGACACTCTCTCTTTGTCACTGCACTTGGCAATGATGTTCATATACTGCATTGCGTCCGCAGGAAGGAAGCCCTCCATGAAGAAACGGAAGAGACGTGAGTGTGTTCCTTGCATTGAGTCCAAACACTGCCCCACAAATATGGCTTGCTTCATTTTACCCAATTCAGCAGCTTCTGATAATAGTGGCAGTAACTTCTTTTCTTCCTCCCCAAAGTGTTGCCTTGAGTCCTCCTGCCATGTATATATGTGGCTTGGATGTTAAGTTCATAATACGTAGTATCTTAAATTACCATTACAATTAAGATGCGCTTTTAGATATCCAATATTACAACCAATTGAAATGAAATGAGAAGGAATTAATTATATTTCATATTAGTCAATTGGGAAGATGAAGAACATTTCTTTTAAATGGCCCTATAATAACTCTGAGATATTGCCAAGCACTATAACATTCCCAAGAACATTTCTGTTAAGAATGTTGCCATTTAATCGATCAGATACTATATACTACGTACTACGTATGAAAGAAAGTAAGCTACCATATATACAACTCTAGCTTCCTTTTATTCGGATTTTCAGGTAAGGACATCATTGATATAATTAATTAAATTTTGAGGCCAGACTGATCAATTTAATTTATAGGTTATGAGCCCAGGCATATAAGGATACTGAGTCGAGGCCTTGGCTCAGTATTCTAGAGAAGACCGAACCCAACATTGGGTCGGAAAATTTCAACTATCACCATGAGTGAGTCTTTAATACACAACGGACTAATACTTAATTATGATCGAGTTTATTTTATAATATTACATACTTCCTCTGTCCCTAAAAACTTTGTCAATTTTTCTTTTCTGGTTGTTCACTTGTTCCTCTAACTTTGTCACTTTTCCTTTTCAATAAAGAATTTGTGGTTTCATGTAATTCTCTCTCTTTTTCACAAACCCCTCTCACACATTTTTTACTTTATTAATCCTTGTGTCGGTCAAACTTGGTAAGGTTTAAGAGACATGGGAAGTAATAGCTAGTTTGTTAAATTGTACTCCGTACTTATGCTTGAATGTTCTCTGTATTTATTTGTCTGCCTCTCATCTAGAAGAGGGGCGCCCCGCTCTCATTTGAAGGCAAGCTTCCACAACGACTGAACATCTCTCATTTCTCCCTCATACAACGAAATGTATTGATTGAAAGAAATTATCTTTCATTATACTATTCTTATTAATTATCCATATACTTATACAAATATATAATTATCCTATCGATCTTATGTTAGGCAATCACTTAAATTGCAATGAAGTATCTGGATTAGACTCTCACTTAGTATTAATCAATTTGTGATTAAAATTCAATTTACACTTTCTCACTTAATTGTCCGACCTATGATGAGCCCTTAACGATGAGTTGTCATGTTTTGTTTGATTAATTGAAATGATCATGGCACGTCCAAAATGCAAATACATAACGGTACGTACCTTAAAGGTTTTGAGACGTTTAGAAAGATTGGAAATGGCCTCTCGATAGATTGGTTTCTTGGGATCCAAAACTACAATGGATTTGATGTCTTCTTGGATTCCATTCATTACCGGAAGATCCATCGCGTGGTTTGCGTTTGCGAATTTGCATAGTCCTGTATCCATCATGCATTATTCAGTCATCTATAGCACATACTCCGTATTAAACTTCGCGAGTCGTAAAATAGGCACTTCGACTATTAAAATACGGAGTAATAATCACAAATCTCAATGTCTATTAATTCATGTCCCCTTTTAATTTAGCTTACTCTATTTACAATTACCAACTTCTAATTAAAAAATCACTTTAAAGCTAAAAGTTAATTATATTGGAAGATGGTATATACCATAATACCAACTTCTATCTACTTCTAGGTATTTTTGTAATTTAAATTAAATGAACTCCAAGGATAATTATAATGGCAAACATTTTCAAAGTTTGTCATCTTTATTAATCCACGTGAAAGTCAAAGTTGACGAACCTTTTCGGGACGGAGGGAGTACCCTTTAAATTGTTGGTATTGGAAATTCTCAAAAGCAGTCATGGAGAAAAATTATTAGAAACACTTGATATAAACAGGGGCGTAGCCAGGATACTAGGCTAGACTGGGCCGGTACAAAGAAAATTATTAGAAAAAAATTTACACGAAATTTTTTACACTAAAAATATTGACATTTTTCAAATTTGGGGTGGGCCAGGGCCTAGCCTGGGCACCCCCTAGCTCCGCCCCTGGATATAAATTACCATCTTCTCGTGCAGACCTGCTACGAGCTGGTTCAAGGTGAATATTGATGCTTCTTGTGGCGACCAAGGTTGCGGTTTGGGCTGGGTGGTACGCAGTGATGCCGGGGCATTTTTGACAGGGGGCGCTACACCTGAGAGTGGCTGCTACAATCCTTTACAAGCAGAACTACTAGGCATTCGTGAAGCTTTAAGTTGGTTGATGGATCATAATTGGGATTTTATTGAAGTAGAATCAGATTCGATGTTGGCTATCTCGGAAATAAGGAATGGATCGAGTTAGTCGTCCAAGGGTCTACTGGCAGAGGACATTAGAGTGTTGAGCTCGGAGTTTACTAATATCTTTTTCTTTTATTAGGCGTTCAACGAACTTAGTTGCTCATAAATTAGCTAGAGTGGCGAGTTCTATGTCTGTTAGCCAGATTTGGTTATCTTTTCCTCGGAGTTGTATTTTTGATGCTTTGACCTTTGATCTCATTAATGATAATTAAGTTTGTTGCGGGCAAAAAAAATACCACCTTCTCAAAAACATTATCAAGAAAGTTGATATCATTACGTATTATTATTATTATTATTATTATTATTATTATTATTATTATTATTATTATTATTATTATTATTATTATTATTATTATGCATAGGATATAAACTCAATTAGGATAAATACCTCGATCCGCTTTTTCCAGGATTGGAAACACAATTATTTCTTCCATTTGAGCATGCTCTCGCATCACCTCCACCAACACAGAGTACATCTTCTCAAATTTCTTGATCTCCATTCGGGGAGTGCACGCCGCCGGATTCCCCCTAGCCTTTCCCCCACGCGCCGCCAGCTCCTCCGCCCACTTAACCATCCTTTCCAGGTGCCAAATCATGCTCCGGTGCTGCAGAGTCACCACGCACGCCACCGACGGCGGCATTTCCCCGTGCCATCGACCGCCAGCCAGCAGCAGCCGCGGCTCAGGAAACTTCGCGTCCAAGTAACGAACCAGATTCTCGACGGAACCCGAAACGACGTCGGAGTTGTACTCAATCGCCGGCACTTCGTGGCCGTCGGAGGCGACGAAGTCGACGGAGACTGGCTTGTACATGAGCGCGAATCGAATGTAGTAGGTGTCATTGCCGAACGGTGCTCCGTAGAGTTTGACCTTTGGCTGGTCGTCGGGCTTGACCACGTCGACGGGCCGGTGACTGAAGACGGCTGCCGGCGTAAATTCGGCCGTCGAATTCGTCGGACATTTGATGCAAATTACACAATTACCCATTGATCCAGAATATTTAAATATACAGATCGTCTTCTTGGTTAATATGTTGGGGAAATTGGTGGAAGTATGGAAGAAATTAACCTCCGGTTAGTTGTGAACAGATCACCAAAATGAATCCCAAATTATTATTTTGATGGAAAGATAGGACAATGCGTGGGAAGCACTTTAAGTTTTTTTTTTATATATTTAAATATAAAAACCGTACAGAGCGCAAGAGATGAACATGGATGTATTTTCAGGGTAGCCCCGCACCAGCACCAAAGGAAAAGTGCGCCACAAAAAAGGATGACACCCCATCCCTGAGGGCCCCCCAACACCGACCGGACGGCATGTTGGGAGGATGTAAATTGGACTATAATCTCAATCTGACAGATAGAGAGTGGGGCTCTGTCCCCGGTACTTGCAGAGGCCCTATGCATTTTTCAGCATAGTAACCCCGCATCGCAGTTGCCGGGATTCGAACCCGAGACCTAACCTTTGTGGCACTCCCTCGCTACCAGTTGAGCTACGCCCACCGGTAAAGTGCGCCACCAGCACGAATATGTTCTCTTTCTCTCGTGTATTTGGATTTTGGGGTACATGGCTATTTTAGGAGGGTAAAATATATGGTACACCCGGTCAGAGCAGACCCTCCCCTAGCTACGTCTCTGCACTCGGTTGTACTGTGCACATGGTATAACCGGGCTTTTCATGAGCTTTTGCGCTTCTTCTATCTCGTTTCGCATCAGACTTCGATCTGCTTCACACCAAGCTTCTCGCCAGGCTCATAGGCTTCTTCAACCAAGCTCCGTACTAGACTCAATGCTCGTCGCCAACGCTTACCGCTCGCCCCCTTCTCCTCCAACTCGCTACTCATCGTCACCGCTCACCACCTATCTCTCTTCTCCTCTAGCACGAACATAGCGGCTCCGCCGGCGTAGTTACCTCTCCTACATCTCTCTTTCTTTCCACCTTTTTCTCTTTTTCTTACTCAGTTTTGCTATTTGAGCTTTTGATTTTCTGAGACAAAGAGAGTGTACTTCGTTGCTGAGCAATCCTTGCTTGCATTGATCTCAAATGATTTTTATATTAAACTCAATTAAGTATACATCTAAAATGAATGAGCATACACAAATGAACATTGAGCACATTAGCTAGAAATGGGTTTTATGTTATACTCAAATGAGTATAACATTCAAAGTGAATAAGAATACACAAATGAGCTTTTGAATTTTTTCACTCATTTTATAAGTTATGTATGCTCATTTGGTACCGCTATATGTTTATTTTAAAATGTTTCATATTTCAAACGTATCGTACTAAATTAGATTCACATATTGAAATTGATTATAGACATAAATTAAGAATTTTATAAAAGAAAAAAAGAATAAAAAGAAAGTGAAATAGAAGATATGAAGCACTGATCACGATAATCATTGTAATGGTTCTAATAGACAAAATAAGAGACTTGATGCACACCAAAATTGCATTAACCCTCATTTAAGAGTAGCTTTGTTTTTTACCAAAATTGCGAAATTGCCACCGGATTGAACTGTGTGAGTCGCATAGCCGATTGTATGGTATACGCTTCCTTTTAGACATAATAGGTTTGAAAATAGGTGATGTTATTTTAATTTCCCTCTATTTATTGGGTATTCTAGGAGTTAAATCTTTTTAATTATTTCAGGAAAAGGTAATCAGGATGGACATATGCATCTTAAAAACAAGAAATGTTATTGATAAAATTAAAAATTCAAATAGGCTCAAACAGATTGGTTAATATCATCTCTCCTCTAATAATCATCACTGTAATGCAAAGTTTGAGATACCCATTCATATTGATGTCTATATTGAATAAAATTGTATATGGGGCTACATGTGTGAGTCCCGCAAGACTAGATCGATGTTTTAATTAAAGTTAATGCATATTTATAAATCAAGTTTCGTTGATAGAGTTTTAGTATATGTCAACATTTGTTGTTTTGCAAGATGAATTTCGTTCTTTTTGTTTGCCTGAGTTTTGCACGGTAATCTTTAACCTCTCTACAAACA
The DNA here is from genome assembly GCA_945859915.1 of Cuscuta epithymum. NCBI lineage: Eukaryota > Viridiplantae > Streptophyta > Magnoliopsida > Solanales > Convolvulaceae > Cuscuta > Cuscuta epithymum. The sequence continues at coordinate 432,916 of CAMAPF010000075.1, read as the reverse complement.
TTGTCCCACCTTGAAGTACAAGATTACTACGTTGTTATACTGTATGCTAAGACCCTTTAGAGTAAAAAGAGATTTTTCTTCCTATTCAACTTTCATGTGAATTTTAAAATTACTTTCTTGTAAGTAAAAGCTAAGCTCAATTTTTTGTTCATTTTCTTTTGACATACAAATGGACTACTTTAAGTCTTGTAGCTGCAAAATATTACGGAGTGACTTGCTTACTATGCATTTTATAATCTCATACTCAAGTGACTTGCGTACTTTGACAGCATAACTATTTATTGAACATATTCAGTAAATGTGAGTCTTGATCTATCATCTATGTTAATTATTACACTTCTGCTTCTTTTTTAAATTATAATTTGACACACCACCCTAATTGAGTATGTCTATCTGTATGAGCCTGATCAGTTAAGATGCTCACATACAGTAAGGTTCAAAAAATATTTGTAAAAAAATGCGTTATATGCCAATTAAGGTTCACTTGTTTCGATCATGTTAAATGTGTGTATTTATTCAAACAAAATCATTCAAAAAATATACTAATCGAATTTGTAAGAAACAATATAAATATTGGGCATTAATCCGTTGAATGTAAACAATCTAAAATAGATATATATAAGAAACAAATGGGAATTTGATTGTGTATTCTTTGTGTGTTTTGAAGAGTAAAATTAGTAGGAACATATTAACAATGAAGACTATCTAACATTTTTTTCTTTGAGCAATTATATAGTCAACCAGTTAGCTAGTCTATCTTTGGCTATGGTTGATTATCCAGATGTAATCCAACGAATTTTATTTTGTGATTCCTTTCCAGAAATGATTAGAACGAAAATATAAACAAGCTTAAACCAACAATTATATTACTCCCTCCGTCCCACTAACAATGGTAGACAATAATACAAGAGGGAGTGACACACATACCAATAAAGATGAGTTTATGAGGTTGCTAGTGAATTGATAAAGTAATAATGATTTAGGATCACACAAATTTTACCAAATTTGATATGAGAAAATCTTAGTGAAACCGACCTAAAAGAAAAGATGAGACAATTTTAGCGGAACAGATGACATATGATATAGATATGTAATTTTTTATTTAAATCAACTTACTTTTCTATACATTAAAGTCGTAGTTTTAATTAATCCTGTTTTTCTTTATCACAAATCAACAAATATATTACGGAGTAATTTTCTAACCGTTTAGTTTAACTTCTTATACAAAATCACCGAACAATCATGAGTCCTAAACACACATTTTTACACTTTTTGTAGCATAATTAAGTAAAAATAATGAAAGCATTTGAGATGAAAACGCTCAACTTCAAAATGAACAAACAAAACAAGTGTGATTTGTGAAGAAGAACTAAACACCTAAATCAATAATAATAATAATAATAATAATAATAATAATAATTATTATTATATCTTGAAACCTAAATGAATAATCAATAATTTCATAATGTGAAATATACTATGAACTTTTTTTGAATGAAAATATACTATGAACTTTAAAAGCCAAAATACTGAAAACAAATCAAAAAAATTATGTAAAGAAATATTCCAGATGTGAGATCCAACACAAGTCCATTAATATATAAAATAATTCTCATCTTAAAAAGAATATAAAATACTTCCGTATTAAACAGGCCTGCTCCCCCCTCCTTGCTTAGTTCCGCACTGCCGTGTAGTCTTATTTCCTATTTGAAATTCTAATTCTAATTAAATGAATATATAAACTATTGATTATTTAAAAATTGGAGGCCCCATAGTATTTGGAGGCCCTAGACATTTGTCTAGGCTAACTCCCACAATAGCCGGCCCGGATCAATAACCGAACCGAACCGAACCAAAACCAATAAAAACTGAACTAAATTGAACCGAACTAAAGAAATTCAAAAAAAATCCATACTCCGTATATTATTAAAAAGTAACAAATTCAAACCGAACCAAATCGAACTAAACCGAACCGAACCAAATCGAAAAAAAGTATGGTTTTGTTTGGTAATAATTCTTCCAACCCGTTCCAAACCGAATAGAAACCAATAAGAATAGTATGGTTTTGTTTGATTTTCTTGAAGACTTAGAATGTTTATGACTTCTGCTACTCCACCATTAGCATTTCTATCACTGTATTCATTTCTATGCATTTTAAGATAATTTTAAGACTGTTATATTTCTATAATCCTGGACACTTATGTTATTAAATCTAATTAATACAAAGCCGAGTAATCACCGAGTAATCCTGAATAATCGGTCCAACTTGCTACTCGGTCCTTGATCAAGTTACTAATTTTCAAGTTACTATCAAAGGCGAATTAACTACCTGGATCACCTTATGACTTGCGCTAACAAAAAGTAGAATTTGCCATACCCATTATCAAAGGCGCATTTACTAATTTTCTTATAAACATGTTAAAGGCTTTGGCGAATGATGGGCCCAGTCTAAAGCAGCTGAAGGCGTACTGCGCATTAGGGCTTTTGCAAACCTTGCGGTATCAATTGGGCCGGAAGCTTGTCATTTTGCCATTGACCATCACAACTTTCTTCACTCCTCTTCTTCCTTGTCTGAGTTTTCTGAGACGAATCAGGAAGCGCATTCGCCATGAGTAGGTCAGGTCAACCTCCGGATCTTAAAAAGTGAGCCTGTTTTTCTTCTCTATTCGTTTCGTTCCTCTCCCTGCTATATATATATTTCATTATGAAGAATTAGGATCTTAATTTTGTTGTTCTATCTTTTCACCAAATTCTGCAGGTACATGGACAAGAAGCTTCAAAGTACGTGGTTTTTCTTCATTTGTCTGTGAAATATTTCTTCGTTATTGTTTAAAACCTGTAATTAGGGTTTATATTGTGTATTTACGGTCCGGTGCAGAGTAGGATTGGGTTTTTCTCGTGTTAAATTTGTGTATCATCTCATTTAAGAAGTATTACAAGATCCTATTTTGAACCTTCATTCTCCAATTATATATCTATAACTTCATTATACCCAACTTTGTTAAAACACTTTGTATTAAATAAATGAGTTAAGTAATGCAGCTTACATGAACCCCATAAGGAGGCCCTTATGAAATCCCAAACAACCAGGAACTGTTTATCAAAACATAGCAACTCATTTGGTTCTGTCCTTTAAAGATCTACTCTGTACTATCTTTGAGCAATTATATGTATAAAAATGCATTAAACTCCTTGTGAGCTATAAGCTATTCGATTAAGATCCATTTGTATAATGATTCTAAATTCTTGTACAGTTAAGTTGAATGCCAGTCGCATGGTTGTTGGAACTCTCCGCGGGTTTGATCAGTTCATGAATTTAGTCATTGAAAACACAGAGGAAGTCAGTGGCAATGAAAAGAATGATATTGGCATGGTGGTTAGTAGCCAGCCACCCTTTATAATACTTTCAATAGTATATGAATAATTATAATGAGTAGACTGTTTTTTCTTCAAAAATACATTTGTAAAAGTTTTCATGTAACATTTTTTTCAGGTTATTCGTGGAAACAGTGTAGTGACTATTGAAGCACTCGAGCCAGTTGCCAGATCATAGCCATTGGCTACTATTGCAATTATAAATTGACCCTTTTGCGTATTGTGTTTCTTTGAAGAGATAGTTGATTAGTTGAAGTACTGTTTTCATGAAGCTAAATCAATCTCGTGGCTGAACTATGTTTTCTTTTTATGTGCTTAGTTGAGGGGAATTTATCTATATATAGTTCATGATGCATATACAGATCTTCTGCCTATGATCTGTGTTTATACTGTATGGTATAGAACCCGGCCTCTTTTGCTTGATCTACATGTTGCTCTCCTTGAATGGATTGGGTGCGGGTCATCAATACAGAAGATTTCTATTTCTTATTTATATATGAATTCACAATGATGCAACTATTTAAATTTAATCAACCACTACAATCATTTAAAGTAATTCTAGCACAATCATACCAAGACATCCTCTTTGTAATGCCAAATTTGAATTTTAATGAAGTTGACTGAAATGGACAAGTGTGGCCGGAGTATAAGAAATACCCTAAAATGAATAACAGTTATATGAGAAAAGCTAGAGTTGGCTTTCCTAGTCCATTAAGGATGTTTTTATTTGGACTTGCATTTGTTGGTTTGAGGTGTTTCAATCTGGCTTGATTTGGTTTGAATGAGTTTGGTCTTTTAAATGTCTGGTCTCTATGTGTTTTATAACAATGAAAGTTTAGTTTGGTTTGTTTAAGTCTGGTTTAACATGTTGCAATCTAGTTTGATTTGAGATTGAAAACAGTCCAAGTAAAAACATCTTAAAACAAAAAAAGGGTTTACACATAGTTTCTCTATTAATTAATAGTGTGCTAAAAAACTAAAAAAGAATGGTAACAATAAGTCACCTACGGTTCCATTTCGTTACTCTGTTGTTTAAGAGAAGTAATTCATGATAGCATAAGATTTCATTGCTTCCTTGTCCTCGGCAAAGTTGTCATAATTAAGTCCTTTGAGATCTACACTATTGTTGCCATAATGCCATCTATTGATGATAACTATTCACATTTATCTTGTAGTAGTGCATCGATTTTCTACTTGCCCAAACTAATACTCCGTATGTAACAATTTGTGCCCAACTCTCAACCTATTGTTGAGCTGACTTTAGACATTATGATTGTTTACCTACTTTACCTCCCAAGTTTTGTTTCTATGTTGTTGATCTCCGCAAGAAACATATCGCAATTTGAATTGGGATCACAATATTTTAAAAGGTGTAATTGAACTGGGATTAAAATCAACACACACACACACACACACATATATATATATATATATATATAATATTTGATAGGCACAATTCTACCTGATGATGTCTTCTTACTTTTATATTACTCCGCATTAAAAGTTTTTTGACTCTTAATTTATATTTGACCCAACATTTTTATTGAGATGTTTTAAAATTTTGAGATGATTTTTTAGAAGTCACTGAGAGAAAGTCTATTTTCTTAACATTAAATATTCACAATTTATTATACCAAACAAAAATAGATCAAAGTGATAGCTTTTATTAAACAATTATAATTTTATTCTTTTAAAATCTTTTCAATTATTTGTTTTTGAGAGAAATAAGTTTGCAATTATTAGATAGCTGATGTGTACCTTTTCAGATATTCATCTAACAATGTCAAACGGAGTAAATAATATCTTCTAATGTTTATTATTGATAATTGAATAAGTCAAATCTATGAACAAAACTTTAAAACTTATGACGAAGTTATACGTTAGCGTATGTTACAAAACATAGACACTAAACAAGTAAAACAACCTGAGAAGCTTAAGTTGATTTCATTGATTAAAGAAATACCACAGTTCATTCTTAAAAAAAATACAGTTTTATATTTTGGACGAAATGTTGGAATTTCGTTGGTTAAAATCTTTTCACCGATAACAAAACACATCGATTTTTGCTACGGCTCACCATCAACTACATAACTTCAGAATTCAAAACATTAACTACCAAACAGATTTATAAAACAACAAAATCATAACAATTTCCGAACTATACAAAATTGGTTTTTCTATCACGTGAAGCTTTGGGATGAACCACATTAATTGCCCGTTTATAACACATATGAAGTATTAATTACAGATACCTTTCCACGGCAACCTGAAGCTATTACTGATCCTTTCTTCTGAAAAGTGTTGAAGAAACAATTGAAAGTTTGAAACTATTATGGTTCCTGTATCTCTCCACGGCAACTTGTATATTTTTAAAATTATTACCGATCCTGGAAAGTGTTGCACATGAATTGACATGATAGAATAGCCGTTACATAATAGTGACAATACATTAATTTTTAGTGATCCAATTCAATCATAACACAGATAGCAAATTTAACATTCCTTGTTTTTGGTTTTACCCTCAACGTTAACCCTTAACAGAATAACAGCTTGAAAACAAATACTGTGCTCAACCAATATATAGTGCCCAACTGCCCATACTACACAAACGTTGTTACAAACTCTCAGGACCTACACAAAAGACTCTGGTTATGGTTTACACGGGAATGGGAGATGCTATTCGTACTTACCTTTCTTCTCATAAGCATTTCCGAACTAGCATTCACCATATCGGGGAGTTGTACATACTACATAACCATACGTCCTTACATATAAGGGGCCACTGAGTTAATCAGAATCATGCCTCCTCTTCTTGTCTCTCCTATGTTTCTTCCTATGTTCATCGTCCGAGTCCCGAGAGTGCCGTTTCTCACGCCTATCATGCTTCTCCCGTTTCTTGTCTTCATGCCGTCTCTTCCTTTGGCTTCTTTCTTTCTCTGAGCGTTCTTCTCTAATTGTTGCCCCCTCCAGCACGGTCCGGTTTCTGATTTCTGGAGGTTCTGCCTTCTCACTGGGTACTGCACTTGAGGATTCTTTCCAGGGTTCATGCATTCTGTGGAGCCCATTGAAACAAATTGGTGTCAGCAAGCAAAATCATAGGATATATGTAATGGTAGTAACAAATACGGAGTATTTGGTTTCCTATACACTCATAATTAATGTTTCTAATTAATAATTGGCAAATAATTGATTCCAAACAGACAGGAGAACATAAAAAATGGGAGCGCGTATAATAAAAATGACATGTTTTCTTTGAGTTGTTACTCCCAAGTCCTAAATCATTGTCTAACTCTAGAAGCGCGAGAGAATGCTTGTCCATTTGGTAGCTTGTTTTTACTGCTTATCAGCCAGCAAGATTTTCAACCCCGCTAGGTATGCATCAAATGGCTTCTAAAGAAGTTGCTAAATCATCGAAAAACATTTAATAATATACTTTTAAATAAGTTAATGAAAATAACTTCTAAACAAAAGGAGAGAAGTATCCATTTTAACCATAGACAGTGTCTCATATTCTCATTCACTGCTACTACTTTTCATTACGAAACTACTCAGCCAACAAAACGAAATAAGATAACCTTACGTAAAAAAAACTTGCAGATTAATCTGATTAGCTGATATGACCACTACAAATCCAACCAAAAGGCTCTTAAATTTATTGAAATGACTGAATTAGCAGATAACTAAAAAACAGCTAAAAACAGAACACAAACCATCAACAAGCTTCTTATCAACAAACATTTACAAGTTCCCTGATCTTACCGAGAAAACCCAAGGCCTTGAACCTGAGCAGCTTCAGCATGGCCTGCTTCAAGGTCTTCTGCTGTAGAGCCTCTCTTCACTAACTCGGACAACTCATGCTTGTCTAGTCGGTTTCCTTGAGGCCGGGCAGCACGCTTAGGAGCTAATCCCAAAGCCTCCCGCATGGCTTGCTCCTCTTCTTCCTTAATCCTTCGTATCTCTTCTTTTGCTGCCTCTGCATCCATTTGTTGAGATTTCTTGTCGCGCGCATACCAATAAAGATCTTTACCTGCACAATTTTGGCCAAATGAAAGAGAGATGATTTATATATAATACGCCCTCTGTTGTCCGAGCAAAAAAGACTCATGTTTGGTAAAACTATAACTTAAAAATTTTGGCAATGTACAACTGTTAATTATCATATAATTTTACTTACACTTTTTCAAATTATTTTGTACGCTTGATTAAATTTATCATATTTACTACCTAGTTTGCTTGTTCTTTGCTAAGTTACATGAAGTAAGACCTTTTGCGAAAAACAGGTGGGAAAATAAATTTGAATATGGTGAAAAATCACCCATAAATTGTATCATACTTTAGAAAATAGTGATGAAATAACAACTTCATACTACAAATCCGACCATTTAACCCAAAAAGTTGATGCAAATCAATCAATTAGTGTATCTTAAAATGGAGTCACTTATATTATGATTTGATAAAGTTTTTGATGGGCCAAATGACCTTGTTCATAGCTAAAATGTGGCTCCAAAGCTCCGTATCATTTTTGGTATATATTTAAATGGTGTGTATTAGTTAAAGTGATGTAAGACGTATGTTTTGTTATTGGTATACAGATGGTAATGGTATTATTCAAAGTTATTTTGCCAATAACTGTTGAAAATTAAACACATACGTAGTATTAGCGAAAGAGGAAAAAAAAGAGGAAGTAAAAACTAAGAGAAACAACAAACTCACAGACAGGTTTATTGGCATCATAAATAGTCTTAATCACAATAGAACATAGAAGCAGCAGCATTGCAGTAAGTAAACACACATTTTAAGTACTGTAATACTACCTTTCTGCCATCTTCCAACTGGGGCGTTGACACTATGTCCAATATAGTTCTCACGATGCTTATCAACTTTAACATCATCCCAGCTAAATTCTGCAAAAAATACCAAAATTTTAATAAAAAACCTATAAATCCATGTTGAGTTCAAAAGCTGGCAGCCCTACAGCCTAACAAAGTACATGTATAAAAAATACTAGAAAGAAAGGTGAATCAAACATATCTGAAGCTACTCCTAATGGGATCTTGTTCTGGTATGCCAAAATGTTTATTGTGGAGCATTATCAATGCACCATTATTATCACTCCATACTTTTTCACACAACTAATCCCTATTTAGAAGTAATCTTTTACAGATTCATTGCTTCTTTGTTAAAATCTAAATGCCTCAAATATTAAGGACTCCTCAATCTCAAAGAATTAGATAAGGTTCAAAACATCTAATTCTGAGGATCTTAGTAGAACAGTGGAAACTAATAAGCGTTTCCCCGATACCGAGGAATAATGGAGGATATCCGGATTACATTAGGAGGAAAATTTTCGCAACACTAAATCCAGCAAAAATGGATCGAGAAAAATATCAAACCGCATGTGATGTTACCATACTTCAAATTTTCATATAATTATTTTTACATAGATTAGTGATTTCTCCGCATATAACAAAACTTAACCCTATAAATGCAATAGGAAAGTGAATGATGAGCTTACGATCGCGACCACCACGAACTCCACCTCTAGATGGATGATACATATTGTTTTTGGCTCTCTATCCCGCACTAAAATCCCGATTCCGATTGACGAAATGGTTACAACTCTGAGACGTATGATTTTTCTTCAGATGAATAAGCCCGCTTCTTCGAAGTAATTTGTTAGAGGATTGGTCTATTGAGTTCTATGGCCATTCCTATGGGCAGTTTGGGACTTTGGGCACGGCCTTATGTTATGAGTAAATTGTATCTGAATTATCAGCTCGGCCCACTAATACATGTGTTAAATTGGAAACTTCAGATGAATCCACTATCTAATCTCGCCCCCACTTACAGAACACTTTTCATGCTGATGTAAGACCAAGCTCAATTATGGGGATTAGGCCTAGACTATGATGTTGGTCTCAACTCTCAAAGTTGGTTTTATTTTATTTATTAATGTATTGTAAATTAAATTTAAAAAAATATTTTTAAATTCATCACATTTGAAAATTTTCAAAATCTAATATTTTTAAATTTTTTAGTAATAAAGAATGATTTATATTAATGGTCAAACTTGTGTGTTAGCAAAAGTGAAAAGTAGATTATTACTCCATCCGTTCTTTATTATTTGTCCTTCTTTCCTTTTTAGGATGTTTTTTTTTATCTGTCCTCATTTCCATTTAAGGAAAGTTTTTACTTTAAATATACCTTTATACCCCCACTTTTATTACCATTACTCCTTTCTCTTTCCTACTTTTTCATTTACCCACTACTCATTACACCTTTTTACACTACCCCTACTACTTTACTCTTAAAACCCGTGCCAAAGCCTAAGGAGACTAATAAAAAAGAACGGAGGGAGTACAATTTAAAAAGAACGGAAGAAGTATAAATTGCGTAAATAAAGATCTGAGAGAATAAGATAAATTTTGAACTTATTCAAGCTTTTCTTATGCTCCGTATTACGAGTCCGCTTGATAACCTTATTTTTCGACTTATTAGACTGATCAGCTAACCTTTTTATCAAACACATACTACGTAATTTTTTATTTCTCATGCTAAATTGAGTAATAATAAGAAAAAATAAGATTGAAATTACTTTTTGACTGTATTGGTTGAAATGAATGTAGAAAACCATTTTAAGTATTTTTACATACGGAGTATAAATGTTTTTATATTTTATTAATAAAATATATTTTCAATTTTTTTTGATAAATCAACCGAAGAAATCATTCCAAACCGACTTTGCGTTATTTAGGGAGTGTTTGCAACCGCTTAAAAAAAAGCACTTCTCAGCTTTTGGCTTTAAAAAGCACTTATTTACCAAACACTACCAATTTTTACTTTTTCTCGGCTTGCGTGTGAAAAGTGCTTTTCCCTTTTCTATTACACAAAAAGCACTTATTTTACCAAACACTACCAACTTTTACTTTTCAAAATCACTTTTTTTTCAAACACTATCAACTTTTACTACCAATCACTTTTTCATTACTTCTCCAAAAGTGCTTTTTTTAAAGCAGAAGCAGTTGCAAACACTCCCTTAGAATAGTAAACCATAAAAAAACACTCTAGTTTATTTAAGGAGCATGAAAATGCTCTAAAGTCTGAAATTCATCGTCAGAGAAAGCAAGAAGGAAACATGATGCGATTTGTGGCATCACGCGCTGTTCTTCACCGTCTGGTGATAGGCCCATCTGGAAGATCATCGGTCTCGGGGCTCCGATACTTCGGCGACAGCTCGGGTCGGGTCCTTAACGAGGAAGAACGTGCTAGGGAGAACGTCTACATTCAGGTAGCAATTTCTTTAAATTATACTGTCCTTCAATCTTCATCAACTTTCTAGCTCTATTTTTCTCCAAATATACATAGTCCGTATAGTTTTCCTTCATAGTTTCTCTGTAATTTTTAAAAATTTGTTGCTTGAGAAAGAAAATGGAAAGGGAGAGGCTGGAGAAGATGAAGAAGAAGACCCAGAAAGAAAATGCTGAGAAAGAGGAGCCGGAGAAGGTACAGATACTAATTGCTACTCGAAAAACAATTTAATGACTGTTTAGTAGGGTAGTTAGCTATCGTATTATGTATATGCTGATGATGATTATTTACCAAGGAGTATCTTATTACCAAATTTGGTTTCGTTCCACTGATATTGTATCATACCAAATTTGATAAAATTTGTATAGTTCAAAACTACGTTGCACGGAAACGTGAAACTCATGAGGAAAAAGGAAACAGGAAACGTCAACATTTACTCAAAAAACGCTTATTTGGAGAGTTTCCAAAGAGTTTCTGGAAGTTTCCGAAATGGGAAACATATTCTTTCCAGAGAGTTTCCGTGCTACGTAGGTTCAAAATTATTCTTACTTTATTTTTAGTTTATCAATTCAATATAAACCAAATAAATCCACTTTTTATAATAATTGTACCACTTTCAATATACTTCATCTGTCCCGTTAAGATTGTCTCATTTTAGTTTTTCGGGAAATCTCACTTAGATTGTCTCATACCAAATTTGGTAAAGTTTGTGTGGCTCTAATTTTTTATTACTTAATTCTTACTTTATTATTCAATAAAAACCACATAAATTCACTTTTCTTAATAACTGTGTCACCCTCTTGTCTGAATGTTAGTGGGACGGATGTAGTAGTAATTAAGATACTTTTGATTGGATTGAAATTTTCTATTATGTTATGTTCTAGTTTGGTATTGTATGACAGATCTCTATTTTATTTTATGTGTATTTTACTATTCTAATATTGTTGAAGTCCGGTCTAACTTGGTATGCTCAAGTCTTGTCCGATACGTTTCAAGATTGAAATAGTCCAATTAGAAACGTCCCTAGAGGGTTTATTTGACTTGAAGTGCAAATGTTGCCCTGCATTATTACACTTTTTTCTCGCCAATTTAGATCCTTTCTTTAGTGCTTGTGGTTATCTCCTAAAGATATGCTGGTTTCTAGGAATTCAGGTTTCGTTTAGCCTAAGGGTAATTATAATTACACTAGGCTTAGAGAAACAGTAGGTGGGCAGTGGGCTAAATGGAAAAAAGAAGAAGTTTGCATTGATATATTCAAGAAAATAAGGGCCTAAGGGTGTCTTACAAACCAATGACTGTTCGACCTGAGATCTTAGATGACCCTCAGGTGATGATAGAGGGTTAGTGTTGAGGTGTGTGATTGACAAAAATGGCGCATTGGGTCCAAGTGTAGGATCGAAGTGTGACCCGTCTCGAGACTTTGGCCAACACATTGGGCTCTGGCTACTATTCTTCTTCTTCGCTGTGACGGTCATTTTGTTATCATTTCTGTAAAAAAAAATGCATATCAGTATATCAGTAATATCACTACCTAAAAACTCACTTCATTATGCTCTCAGCGTAATGCTTGCAGCAGTATTAATATGACGATATTAGTGTAATGGTATTTATGCAACAATGAATGTATGAGCATATGACTTTCAATTCATGTTTTTGAGGAAGTAATAACAAAAACTTGTGACATAACTGAGTATGATGTACTTATGTAAGTATCTGAACATGACAATGATATTTCATGGGAGTGTAATGACTTAACTACTGTAGAATATTTGGCAGTAAAAGCCATCATCAAAATGTAAGGGGAGAGAAATATAATAAAGAGGAATTAGAATTTTAATTCAAGAGGTGTTGTGCTATAAATGAAATAGAAGATATGGACTTCTTTAATTGGATTATATTATGTTAGTTTAGGGAAAAGAAATTAAGTGATCCTAGTTATGTACTTAACATATGACTTGTTTATATTTAAATAGTATGATTTTTTTCCTCTGATCAGAAAGCTGGAGAGGCTCAGAAAAGCTGAAGGGGCTGGTTTGCTGCAATGAGTAGTGAAACTTGGTCTTGCTTTGAAGAGAAAAATAAATGTATTCTGCAAAAACATAAATTTCAATAAGGTGGTGTGTACATATCCTCAATGCATTCATAGTACTCTTTGCTTTTTACTATAGCTCCACCTAGAATAACTTTACCCCATGGGTGATTGAAATGTTCACTGGCACCACTTTTTGTGGTCTAAATCACTAAATGGAGTTGTAGTTTTGGAATAAACCTGACTTCCCATGTTTGAGCAGCTCCATTAGATGCTTTGCAACTCCCTGTTTGGTTCAGTTGCAACTTTAGCTTGTAATTAAGATACTGCTAAGTAATCAAGGCTTGAAGTGTTGAATTTGTTAATTTTACTCAAGTTGATGTGGCTGATGAAGATGATTTATCTATAAAAACATCTTTATTTCAAATATGTATTTACATTATTTAACCCTCACATCAATTTTCTAAAATATTAGTGGTGTCGGTATTTTAACAAAAAAAAGTGACATAGTACACCCCTTTTGTTTTATCATTAGCCAATGCTACTAACTAGACAGTGCAACAAAGTAAAGTAGTGTTTGATTTAAAAAATTAAAACCCAAAGGAGAAGCCTATCGGTGGGGCTATTATGCATTCGGTGGTGTGACTTATTTGCTGAACATTTATTGCACTTCTCAAATCAGTGGTTATGACCTAGGGGTTCAGATAGGTAAACTAATCAACGAGAGATCTAATGATGTAGTTTCTTTATTGCTGTTTTACTCACTCTCCTAGAGCAGGGTGAACCCCATTAGTTTAATACTAAAAAGGTTAAATCAATACTCACGAGTAGGGGTCAATGGGGTCCAAAACCGGGTCCGACACTGTTTGGGACTAGATCGGGTCCAATTTGATCAGTTTCAGGCCTAGGACCAGCCTTGTCCGCCCTAGAGCAGTTCACGGTCCCGGTTTATAGTTTTGGTGACCGAAGCGGGCGGTTCTGGTCCCGGTTTCGATCTGGGCCAAAAACTATAAAAATTAATGGGAACCGGAACTGGCCCAAACCTGAAATTAAGCGGGTCGGACCCGGGATTTGGGATTTTTTTGGGACTCGGTGATCTTGGTCCGGAAGTGGGACCGGACTGACCGAGTCCATCCCTACTCATGATTAGTAAAATAAATGGTCCACAATGTACATTTAACATTAAATGAATTGGGGTATATCCACCCTGTGTCCCTGTTATTACATTTCTTCACTTTCAGTTAACTTTAACTTATTGTCCATATAATATCTCAATTCAAACAGGGTTTCGTAAAATATTACTTGAAAATTATGGAAAAATGTGACTAGAGTGTGTGCTCTTATGATCACTTTTACCGTAGAAATTGAACATAATCATACGGAGTAATAATTACGGTTATCGAGTCACATTTTTGTCATTCATAATTATTTTGTTCATATACACCATATTAGGCATTATTTCTTCATATAATACATGATTGTCCTGGCATCGATCAACTTAGTCCATAAAAGATTGATCATATCATTATCCTGATGCGGGAGCGAGATGAAAAATCTCAAAATCAACTTTAATTAGTGTAGAGATATTTAACTTTAACTTCCTACCCTAATGTACTAGTGAGTTGAAGAATCTTGAAATCAATTAAAATTTAGAAATGCTTGGTATACACTTTTTTGTGTACACTTTTGGTGGATTTTGTATGTTTACACAATTAGAGTTGTCTATATACAGACATTTCATATTGAAAAACAAAATTGTTTGTATATGGTCAACTCTGTCTGTGTAGACAGGTAAGATGTACGCCAAACATCTTCCATTCAAATTGGTGTAGAGAAGATTTTATTCTGATATACAAGCCAATTGAAGAATCTATGAATCCTATTGAATATAATGATTGGACTTCTTCGAAGGACTCCATATTCCCCCACTTCTGAATGCCGCAATAGCTTTGAACGGACTATGGGTCTTGGCCATATGGGGTTGGACCGTTGAGTGTTGGACCTGACTAGAATTTGAGTACCTTGATATAGTTGATCAAGAAAAATACTACGTATAAAACTACTAAAAATATCTAGCTCCTACGCATATCTAACAGTAAATATTTGCAGGATGAGCAATTATGTACCAATCTTTTCTGATTAAGCCATACAAGGATACCTTTCCGGTTCTCATCTATAATTTTGAAATATAATGTTCTGTCTAGAACGGACGAAGTAGTAGTTATAATGAAGTTCATGCTGATTAAAAGTTTATATTATACTCCCTCCGTCCCGGAAAATTGTTCCCGCATTGACTTGGAACGGAGTTTAAGAAAGTGAGAATAAAGTGGAAATGTATGGTTGTGGTTGAGTAAGAAAAAGGTAAATGAATTGTAGCCACAAAAAACTTTCCAAAAGGGGAAAGTGGAACAATTTTTTGGGACGGCCCAAAAGGGAAACCGGGAACAATTTTCCGGGACGGAGGGAGTATTTCGCATAACAAGTTGGAACTTGAAACTGACAACTAATATCGTGACTATATGCTACTTCGAGTTTTTTTGTACTTTCTCTCATATTATAATATCTCATTTGTTAAATGTCAACATCCTTGAATTGAGTGAGTTCTGAATTTATGACCCGGCTAATCTCTGTTATTTTTTTTGGATGAAATGTAAATATATATTAACACCCAAGAAAATATACATCAAAAGGTTCAAGATCTCCTAAAGCCCATCACCCCTACCTAATGTAGGGATTAGGAGAGGTTTTTATTTGATCTAATCCAAAATCAAAATCAAAACTGGGGCCTAAGTATACAATACTAAATGCCCCAACACGTCAAAAAACAAATCGATGTTACAAGACTGCACGCACACAGATCCACAAATCCATAAAAGCCGAGGCTTCAAAGTGTCCATGTCAAAAGGTGACCAACTCATGCGGGTAGATACTAAAGAGTATCTTGTAAACCACGTGTTTGATCTTTGCTATAATGTCCTCCTCCGTCTTCTTGCCATCATCAAATCTAACTTCGTTCCTTGCATGCCAAATGTAGTAAACTGTCGCACAAAAAGCAATACGAACAGCCTTTGCCTTCATATTCGATCCTCTATGAGTCTTCGTGATCCACTTAATTGCACTTAGCAACGTTGTCATATCATGCCCGAGTCCCATCCAATTCCTTATCTGCTGCCATATCCTACACGTAAATGGGCATAGGAAAAAGAGGCGTGGTATTGTCTCCAAACCACCCTTGCATAAGTCGCACCTGTTTACAATGTGGAGATAACCAAGGCTATCCTGGGTAGGAAGTCGGTTTCTCAAGGCCAACCACACGTTAAAAGAGAGTTTTGGGGGGAGGTAGGATTTCCATATGAAACTCATAGGAGTCCTAACTTCACCCTTGACTCTTAACAATTCATAGATCTTAGCGGAGGCTAATTTTCCATTAGTGGTACGAGATTTAAGGCCTAAGATAGTATCATTCAAATTATTAAAGCAACTCCGAATCTTATCCCGAATGAGACTCAACCGCTTCATGAGCTGTGAGTCCCGGGTGTGTGGGACAAAGTCCCACACGGTCCTACACTTAAGGTAGACCTCGTTCACCCACCTCACCCAAAGGGTGTCTTTCTTCATGTGAACGTCCAAAGGGTGCGAGCGAGGAGGGCGTGATTCCACACCTTGGCATTATGAATGCCCAGACCCCCTTCCTCTTTAGGGAGACAGATGTCATCCCAGGCCACCTTGGCATACTTACCACCCCATAGAAAGATACGACAGATCGAAACAATCCTATCCAAAATAGTAATGGGAACCGGGAAGACTTGGAGCCAAAATGATTGGACCCCTTGGATCACAGACCGAATTAGCTCAAGCTTACCAGCATAGGAAATAGTCTTAGTATTCCAAGTTTTTAGAAAATCATTAACCGTCTCCAAAAGGGGAGCATATTGAGCCACAGAGACTTTAAGCGGTGCAAGCGGGACCCCAAGATATCTCACCGGGAACACCCCACGACCATAGTCCACAAGATCTAAAATATTCTGCAAGTCAAAACCATTAACCCCACCAACGAAAATATTGGACTTATCATGATTAACTCTAAGGCCAGAAACGTCCCCAAACTCTTTAAGAGCGTTGACCAAAATTCCAATGGAATGTTTGTCACCTCTTGAAAAGAGCATAAGATCATCCGCATAGGCCAAGTGAGTAATATTCAAGGAACCACAAAGAGGATGATAATTAAATCCAGAAACATTAGCTCTCATGGTCAAGAGCCGTGAGAAATATTCAAGGCACACAACAAAGAGCAGCGGGGACATTGGATCCCCTTGCCTAATGCCTCTTTTGCCCTTAAAAAAACCATGCAAAGTACCATTCAGAGAAACAGAAAAGGAAGCGGTGGAAACACACTCCATGATCCACCCAACAAACCGCTCGGGGTAGCCCAAGCCCCTCAAAACATTGGCAAGAAAGTCCCAGGAGATCGTATCGTAGGCCTTACGCAGATCCACCTTTATCATACAACGGGGTGAGATTCGCTTCCTATTGTATCCTCTAACAAGTTCCTGGGCAAGGAAAATGTTATCAAACATAAGGCGGCCATCCACAAAAGCACCTTGTGCTTTGTTGATCAAACCCGAGAGGGTAGGGGTCATTCTTGCCGCGATGATCTTTGTAATAATCTTATAAAGCACGTTAGTACAAGAAATAGGTCTAAAATCAGAGACCTTTGGGGAGTGATTAGTTTTAGGAATAAGTGCTATCACAGTATGGTTTAACTGTTTAAGCATCCTTCCCGAGTTAAAAAACTCTTTAGTCGCACGAATCACGTCCTCCCCAACCACATTCCAATTCTTCTTGAAAAAAGCCGAGGAATAACCGTCCGGCCCCGGTGCCTAATCATCCCCAATATCAAACAAAGCATCTTTAATTTCTATGTTAGTTATCGGAGAGATAAGGCCATCATGAACACTTGGTTCAATCAAAAGGCCGGTTCCTAGAACCGAATGGTCAATGGAAAGGTTCCCCATCTCGGTACCAAATAAATTCACAAAAAACTTGACAAATTCATTAGCAACATGATCAACGGATTTAGTGAGGCTGCCGTCTTCCAAAGTTAAGGAGGTTATGGCATTCCGGGACATATTACGCTTGACAATCGCATGGAAATATCTTGTTCCCTTGTCGGCTTGAAGTATATGCGTCGCTTTTGCCCTTTGTTGGAAAAAACTACATTCAGCCTCACCAAGGAATGTAGCCCTTTTCCTAGCCTCCTTAATTTGTTCTTTAAGTTCGGCATCATGTGGTGAAATAAGCAACCTCTTGTTCAGCCTTTTGAAGTCATCCTTAGCACGCTTTGCCTTAGTAGAAATATGGCCGAATTCCAACTTGTTAAGATTCTTAAGGGGCTGTTTTAGCAACTTAAGTTTCTTAACAATTTGATATTGAGCCGTACCATTAATGGAAATATTCCAATGCTGCAAAACTAGGTTAGTGAAGCCGTCATGTTGCATCCACATATTAAAAAACTTGAAAGACTTCGGCCTGAAAGAGGAATTGTTGAGTATAGATACAACGGTAGCCGTGTGATCAAACTCAACCTCCATTTCCTCGAAATGGGCCTTACAATTAATTCCCAAATGATCCCAAGTTTCATTTAACAGAACCCGGTCAAGCTTAGCCCAAAGAGAGCCCCTATTCCATGCATAGATTTCTCCCGTGGAGGGGGCATCCTCTAGGCTAGCACGGATTTTAAAATCAATTAAATCCTTCATAAGGTATGCCGAGGGTGTGGAAGAACCAACCCTCTCGTTGGGAGAACACACACAATTAAAATCACCCGCAATGAGCCAAGGGTCCGCAATTTGGTCCCCAAGTAAGGCAAGGTGTTCCCACAAAGCCTTAATCTCTGTTATAATGTTATTGAGTGAGTCATTGAGAGCTATTGCCCGTGTTTGGAATGGAGATTGTTATAATGTCAAAATGTTAGCATATACTCCGTATAATTCTATTTGAAAAATTATACGAAGTATAATGTAGCATTATACAGAGTGATAAATTATAATGTCTCTTAGAAAATTCAGAAAACTCTAAGCATTATTTTTTAAAGTAAAACTAGTCTCCATTAAATGAACTAATGATTGAAAAACCAAAACAGTCTTTAACTCAACTAACTATTACTGAGTATAAATTTTAGTCAAAACGTGACATTTTGGTTATGGAGAGCCATTTCACTATCCCAAAATGATTTGTAAAATCAACTTTTTTTACTATCCAGGATTTCACTTTATTTACTTAATGTCATTTTTTATTACTACACACATTGTAATTCGATTTTACGACTTCATTCAACTTTCAACGTTGTTTCTGATAATACCTCGTATAAAATTTTAATTATTAAAGTTGATTTAGATTATGTACATATGAATGATTTAAATTTATGCTTAGTCAACCTTAAAAACCGCACCGCAAACTAGAATTTGATCGGGAAGGAGGAAGTACGTATTTGATTTTTTTACTTACTCATGATGTTTATAATGGTCTCACATTATGGTTTTGAGTGTTTCTAGTTATACTCCACTGCCGTCTATAGTGGTGGAGCGTCTTGAACACAGATAGTTATCAAAAGGGGAAACAAATATTTATGCCATACATGCTAAAATAATAAGAAAAAAGATGATTTAAAAAAAAAATGGAACAAGGAAAAAATTCAAACTAAGAATTTAATACAAACATGAGCAGTCCGACCAACCCATGAAAGTACCACACCTTCTCACCTCCCCTTTATATCTATCTGATCATCTCCCTGCGATTTCCTTCTGATCACAATTAATACACCTTTCCTCCAAATCAACCAACACAAAACCCACAAGCTTCCATTTTCCCAAACGGCCCCTTAGAAATCTCTGCTCATCTTCCATGGGCAGGAAAACGAACCTCCTTCCTTCCATTTTCAGGAACAGGGAGCTTCAGAGCTCCTGGGAATGGCGGCTTTCTTGCTCCCAGACAAAGACTCTGTCTTTCCGGTCACCCGCCGCCGTATCCCTCGACACCTCCGACGGGGTTACCACGCCGGAGTCTCTCTTCACTGAAACCTCCGGCTCCACAAGCTTCTTGACTGATCACTCAGAGGAAATGATCATAAGGGAAGTGATGAGATCATCAGACAGGCTGTTCTTTGAGCCTGGAGAATGCACAAGCTCCTCAATCATGGAGGACCCAAGGGAGAAAATGGTCAATGGAGAGAGTGAAGAAGAGAACCCTTTCAAGGAGAGTGTGGTTGTGGTCATGGACACTGAAGATCCATACAGAGACTTCAAGAGGTCCATGCAGGAAATGATTGAGAGCTATGGTGGGGTCCATGACTGGGAATGGCTTCAAGAGCTTCTTGGATGGTATTTGAAGATGAATGGGGATGGGAGTCATGGGTTTATAGTTAGGGCTTTTGTGGATTTGCTTATTGAACTCTCTTCCACTAGTACCAAGTCTTCTTATTCTTTGTGTACTTCATATTCTTCTGCTGTTTCTTGTTTATCTCCCCCTCCTTCTACCTTTTCTTCTCTAGGTCTCAAGGAGGTTTGAGGAAGGGCTAGCAATGATGAAGATACACTAGAATTAGTTTCTACATAGTATGATTTTTCACTTTTTCGCCTTTCATATACTTCCCCTAGTCCCCCAATTAAAGTCAAATTTCTTAAACTTTTGAGTCAAATTTCTTAAACTTTGAGTATTAGTTATTCAAAATTAACATTACTTTATCACACAAAATTAATTTTATATACTTCATTCTTATATGTATTATTCAAATGGTAATTTATTCTAGATTATACACATAATATATTTATCGATAATTGCGACCAAACGTTCGCCTAGAAGATCCTAAAGTCAAATTAGGACTTTAATTGGGGGACAGAAAGAGTATATATGAGATATTGTTTAAGCGTAGAGTGAAAATATTTATATCCATATATCGGGATGGAGTAATGCAAAATGTTATAAAGCTTATACCAAGTACATAAAATTTTTTAAATATATTATTGTGTCTCAGTATTTAAACAAGTATTACGGAGTACTATTTATATTCTACTAACATTGAGACATGATGAGATGATACAGTTATTAGGAAAAAATGTGAGTTTGTGATTGATATTGAATTGATAAAATAAAAATAAGGTAATAATGATTTAGAACCACACAAACTTTAACAAATTATATATGAGACAATCTTAATAGAACGAATCGAAAAGAAATATGGGACAATCGGGACAGAGAGGGTAATATTTAGAATCAACATATTTAAAAGGTAGGTACGTTTAAAGTTGTAATGAATCTCAATTGACAATGATAAAAAAATCAAAACTCAAAGGGACAGAAAGGGAATGGGCAAGTAAAGTAGTAAACCTCATAAATTTTACCTCTCCCATAATATGTACGTTGTTATGCATTACTAAAAAATACTGTGCCTAATGGCTGAAGGCCATTGCATCACCACGGGCCTACCACTCGAGTTGTGAGGTTCACCCATCAAATGATTTAAGCTCAACATCATTCAATGTTGTATTAGTACAAATTATTCATAGTGAAATTCAATGTTCCATACCAAAAGTGTGGTCTACATCTTCTTTGCATGGTTTAGATGGTTTTACACATAGTATGGTAGTATGATATGTTAATGTTATCCACACAATTTTCCTTTATGTACTTGTAATCTTTTATAACCCCTTGCTTCAAATTTCTCTTTCTCTTCCTTTTTTGTTCATATAGAAAAGTTTTTCTATCTTTCAATTGTAAAAAAGTACGAGTATTACCTTAAGCTCTAGTTTCTCTTACATACTTATTTCCCTTTCAAGGACTTTATACTTGTTGTGTTATACATTTTTCAAATATTACACAAAATCCAACGATGATTAACAAAGCTAAATTTCGCAACCTTGCATAGTTTGTTCTTGATCAATGTGATTCAATGAGTGAAACTTTACCGTATTTTTTGAACAAAAAATTAGATTATTATGATATAATGTGATTCTATCGTTTATCAGTTGTCACCCCAAGTAAGACAACATTGTTTGAAGAGGCGTAGCTCACCTGGTAGGAAGAGGGTGTCACAAGGGAGATGTTCCGGGTTCAATTTCAAGTAATGACTTGAGATGAAACTTCACTCTCTTTCCATCAGGGTGATCAAAACTCAACTTACATTCTCTCAGATAACTGTCTAGTCGATTATGGGGGACAATCATGGATAGAGTGTCATCCTTTTTAGAGTTTGTCCCTTCCATTATATTACACCAAATCAACGCTTAATTGCAATTACCATTTTAAAAATTAAAAAAATGAGTGGGCACCAGCCTCATAAAAATGGGACACAAGAACAACAAGGCAAGGAAGCCGATGATGAAAGTTGAACCAAATGTGCTAGGCCACATGGGATCAAGAAAGCATCAGAGTGGCCTTACTCTATCCTTTCATATGAAAACATCATCATAACAGTATAAGGACTAGTTGTAACTTACTCAATCCACATGCATTGAGAAATGGTCAGTGTTAACTAATACCACGATCTGGCATTCATTTCCCCTGTTACATCACTATCCTTATTTTTTAGTAGCCAAGATACATCTATATTTGCTTTGTGCATGCACATGTTCTTCATTGATCAGTACAACCTGGTTATAACAACTAAGGAGGCCTTCAATTTAACACAACTTTTGGTTGCTAGAATACTACCTTAACACAATGCTTCACCCTCTACATGAGTGGATGCAATCATCTACTACATTTTTGAGTACTAATATTACAATATTTATATTGACGCCACATGTATTTACTAAGTCAAATACACGTGACGACAATCCAATGATGGTTGGAATGTACAAACAAATCATGATAAATCATCTAGAATACAATTTTGGAATAAAAGATCTTATCTATATTAGAGATAAGCACTAGTTCTGAGTAGCACGTGCTTCGCCTCTTGGAAATGTCGCTAAACAAATGTTAGCGAGAAAATGTCTCATTAGAGTCATGCTTAAAGAATTCTAGTGTTCAGATAAATAGATAATGCGACGGAGCCGTCATATCAGAGATTTGCAGCAAGATTAACCCAAGCAAGCGTGATGACCAAAAAACATGTCTCTACTATGCACAACAAATCAAAAGAGGTTGAGATGAAATTTAGCCCATGAAAGTGTAGGAGTAGATCCGGTCAGTTCAAGCAATACGTTGATAAGAAAGTGCAATTGATAATTCACATCACTGAATGCAACTATGCATGAAATATATCACTGTTATACTTTTTGCATTGCACTCAACAATAGAAGGATTCTACATTTTATGTGCCATTTATACCAAGCCTCCCAGTAGATGGCGCATACAAAAATTTCTGCATCACCTTTTATTATTTGTTCCATATTCATTTTGACGAAATTTTTATGCTTGCTCCACCTTCTAGATTGGCAAGTTCTATCATATCAAAATACATAAACTCTGACTTTTTACTTCTCATTCTTACTTTTCTACTTTTACATCTTATTTCTCCTGCTATCCACTACTACGATTTTATTTTAGTGTACCAATTAAAACAATAATAACCCACTAAAGAAAACAATAATAGCCCGCTAGAGAAAACAATAAAAACGGGAGAGTTGGTTAATCAATCTGTAAAACTTTACAATGGGGCTATGTCAATTCGTGTTCTAAAAAGCCTTATGCACTAGAGAAAGACCCCCCCCCCCCCCAGAGAAATGTGGTTGAGAGAAAGAGATGGAAAATGTGAACTGTGGGCATGAAAGATATTTAATGTAAGAGAAGAAAAGAAAATGGAGAGAAAAAAATGGTGAGTCCCAACCATGCGAGGAAGAATATTGCAAAATGAAATCAGGGTCAGCAATACTCAATGCTATTGATCAAGATATGGCGCTGTCAATGTTTACTAAATCACAGCCGTTGGTCACAACCAAATGAACGGTTGAGATCACAGTTGACAAGTATGACTGTATGAGGTGGCAATGCTAAGGTGTAGGACACTAGGACAGTAGGTCTGTAGGACCTGCACTAGAAATCTGGAAAAGTGATTGAAAACTTGCATGTATAAGAAACTTGCCATACTGATAACTCCTTTAGAATGCTAATCTTTTACCCACAGTGATTTTTTAAGAAGCATATGACCATTTCAAAGTTTAATTACCACTGCATGTACATGAACCATACAAGATTACAAATGCTAAGAAGGTGTTTTGTGAAGAATATGAAGACAATTCATTCTCATAATCTCATCTCTCCTTAGCAGTCCTAGAGAATGACCCAATATGTTTTTCAACATTAGGCCTCATCATTTTTCCTCAATTTTCTCCACAGTTATGCCAGTCTTATATTTATTCTTCTTTGGTGAAGTTAGGTTCACAAAATGGAAGTGTAACTACGCAATAGGATTATCTCTTCATCTCTTGGAAGCACAAGATCAGATTAGTCATTAGGCTACAGAGGATAAGATAAGATCAGTCAAAGAAAATTACCACAAGACAATACACCCCTCACATTACCTCACTTACCTACACTGATTTAACTTCAAATTATTAACTGGTATCGAACCAGGTAATCTCGTAACTTCTCTTACTGTATCATGGTAACGTGAAATTACATGAACCAAATGCCACCTTAAGACAAACATTTGTGTACAAGTAATATTAGATTTCTGCATCCATTTAGGGCAAAACAAGACTCAAATTCATGTCTCCTCCACATAATGAAGTACAAACTATGACAGAATAGAACGTCATAAAGCCATACGCAGCAGTATATAGTCAAATAAATGCCTAACGAGCTGTAAAACAAAAAAGAGAGGATAAATAGCACACAAGTTGTCTTCAGTCATCCTGACTCGCCTAATTGCTTGTCTTAGGAGTTGGGAATGATAAAGAAAAATACAACACAGAAGAGCGAAATACACTCACTGTTTGATTCTTATGACCAAAGGCCAGAAATATCTCATTGTGAATCTTCTGTAGTAAAAGAACTTAATCAGAATCCTCAAACATTTCTCCTTCATCAGATGGCTCATCAAAGTCGCGCATGTCAAGCTGGTACCTAAGGATTCCTCCAATCCCACCAAACCCTCTACAAAACTGAGACCCCTCTTGAGACTTGTTTGTAACGAACTCAAGAGAACAACCGAAATTCTTATACTCATTGGCAAACCACTCCAAAAGTGGCATTTTGTCTTGGACCTCCAGCTCAGCATTTGTAGCAGCATCCTTGAAGTTGCTATGGTCGGCCTCTTGCTCCTTGTTCATGTGTTTAACAACAATCTCGTTAGTCGTACTGTTTTTCATCACAAAACGGTTAATATCAAGATTCTCCCAAACAATAAGCGTCTCAACAGCTCCCATTTCTAGGGCTTTTATCGTGTCTTCCACCCCAAACACGTACTTACCAGTGTCTTGACTAATTTCCTCAAAGAACTTCCCAATCAGTTTCTTTTCCTGTATGAACTTCACGTTTGACAGAATCTCAGCAGACAACTCTATTGCCTGGTTGAACCCATTCTCCCCACCATAAGACACATCAGCCACATTAAGGATCTTGGATTGTAACCGGCCGTCAAACATGTCTGATTGGCTTAGCTCGGTCTTGAAATCTGCAGACCCTGCAAGAATCAACCCGGCCACGTTTGGCGCGTTACTTGCTGGGTTTATAAATAATTGTGTGGCAAGTTCTGCAGCCTTCCTGACGTAATTGTGCCGTTTCTCCATCCTAAGACGGGCGAACCGGAGAGCCGATTGCCCTCCCCTTCCGTGCTTTTTTGGGAGATCCACAGTGAACTTGTGAAGAACTTCTCTTGTGTTCCCACTTAGGGTCCCGAATAGGGTCCCATTCCCATCCATGACGATGAAACCAAACTTCTCATCAGATTCCAAGAGTTCGCCAAGTGGTTCGGTGTGGAATTTGTTGTCACACAGGTATAAGGAAGCATTTATGGGCTTAAAAGGTGCAAAGTCAAAGGTGACCTTCTTTTCTTTGCCATCATCTGTCACAATGGTTCCCGTGTAGAGGACCAGCCCGTTTGGGGGAACTTTGTTGTAAAGTTTGAGTCTTTGTTGGGCTGACGTTATGGCACCGAGGACGGATTGACGATTAACTCTGCTTTTTATGTTTGATGCGGTTCCATACTCTTCTGCCAACATCTTGGTGATTCGGGATATTTGATCACCCGGTGGTATGATGAGTGAGATCATGCTGGTTCCATTTCCTCTGGCAGACTGTAGGGCTTTGATCAGTTTCTTCATTTTCCATATCTCAATGTTCTTGTCATGCTCTTGTTGGGTATCTGCCATTGTGAAGAAATGGCACCTCGATGCTCACCCAAAGTGTGACCTAACCCCTTCTTCACAACATTAAAATTAATGTTTAGCAAGTACTTTCAAGTAGATTGATGAAGGACTGAAGGAGAATAGGAAAGGCTGAAGCAAATTAATCTTATTGATAAAGAAATTAAAGGAAAGAAGGTTTGGGGTAACTAAAAAGATGCACATTAAAGTCAATACATTTATTTTAAGTATTTGTTCACATTCATACTATTTATTCATATTCATTACAAAAACACTAAGAAATCTCAATATATTTAAGGAATTATAATATGACTCATGACTCATATTTCATATTCCATTACATTTTCCAAGATAGAGCCGATGTGCCAAACATTTAAAAATAAATCCCCACAGGTTATTTACCTTCCATAGTTCCATGGTGTCACTCAACAAGGTTCAAGTAAAATGCATCCAGCAGTTAAAATGTCTCCTTATTGCCAGTAATTGCTATTTTTCTTTGACAGGAACGCATGATAAAAGAACAGGAAAAGAAATTTCATCCGAGACGTTATAATAGACTAATTACTTTTTATACCATTAACTCTTCAAGGGTCAGTTTAAATAGAGGAGTTCGAAAGGAAAGGTTTTAAAAGTCTTAGATCCTTGGGCTATATATTGATAATACATTTGAGTTTTTACAAAAGAAATTGAAAGATTAATATAATATGATTGCATGACGTCCAGAGGCGGACCCACTAAGGGTCCCATGGGGTCCCGGGACCCCGTGGACTTCGAAAAAATTACCTATATAATACATATATTTTATATAAATTATTTAGGAAATGTATATATACCAAACTCGTGACTAAAAATGCAACAGACAGGATTAGCGGAGCGGGGGCGTGAGCGCGTTTGAGGGATTCCATTTACCGGAGGTGCCAAGTTCGATTCTCCCCTGGTTCTTTTTTTAGTTTCACAAACGCTTTAACTTCAATAAACCAAAACGATTTCATTTTTTTTTATTTCTCTTGGTATCTTTTTTGGGGATTAATTATTAAACTTTGTTTCAATGTTAAGATTAAATTAATACATTTATGTATCTATAAATGTTATTTTCAATATTGTATGATTTAGAATGAAAAGATATTTCGATGTTGTACCTAAATTTAAAGAAATTCGGAGTATCAAGTTCGATTCTCCCCTGGTTCTTTTTTTAGTTTCACAAACGCTTTAACTTAAATAAACCAAAACGATTTCATTTTTTTTATTTCTCTTGGTATCTTTTTTGGGGATTAATTATTAAACTTTGTTTCAATGTTAAGATTAAATTAATACATTTATGTATCTATAAATGTTATTTTCAATATTGTATGATTTAGAATGAAAAGATATTTCGATGTTGTACCTAAATTTAAAGAAATTCGGAGTATCGAGAGTAGTTAATTCAAATGATTCGCCATTAGTAAATGAAAAATTGAATCAAGTAATTGCTGAAAGTGAAGCTAACTTAGCTTATAATCTACCTGAATAACATGTTGATTTTGAATATTTGGAAGCTAATCTCGTATTGAGAATAAAAATTATTGATTTTCATCCTAATGTTCAAGACGAGATACGCCGTAGTTAGCTTAAAAAAGAACCGTTTCAACCTCCGATATGGATCTTGATTTCCCCTTTAATTTAATTGGCGGCAAAAAACGTATATTTGTTTTAAGTTGATTTGATGACCATAAATGTTTATTTAATATTTTTTATTAGTTTTATACGATAGTATTAATTAGAGATACACGAGGGTAGGGACCCCATGGCTCCGACTTTCTGGGTCCGCCATTGATGACGTCATTAGAAAAAATCTATTCATCAAAGATATAGACAAAGCTCTCCAAAGTCTTCTCCTAAAAATCCCTCCATCCAAACAGACCCTAAGTGATTCATAACAAAGTGAATTAGCAGTTTTTTAGAGAAGCAATAATCTATCAGGAGATGACCAATATACAACACAGTTAACACTTTACATGCTTTTGTTGAATAGTTCAGAATCTCAAAAATTGATGCGGCAATGTGGTCCATATGGAGTTATTGTATTAATTAGAAGCAATGATAATCCGCTTGAAACATTCTATGAGCCACATAGTTACACTATGTGATCACTTAGTAAATGATATTTCCATATTTTTGTCACAATTCCTAACCAGTTCTTTGTAGAGAGGGAATGATCTAAATTTTTATGTTACATGTTTATGTAACATCGATATATTCATTTACATGATAAAAATCATAAAATAAGTAATCCAATATCCAGAAAAGCTAGACCTAAAACAGGTAAACCAGCATATTCAAAATCACCCTCGGTATATAGTACTTATGTTAGTTTTTTTCAATTGTTACGGTAAAAGAGTTATGTTAGATGAACTGTATTTATAGTGAATATGTAAGGAATAACAGTCTGTTAGACTTAGGGTGATAAAAAATTCAACAACTAGCATATATTTGTCCAAGTGAATTGAGGATAGAAAAACATTGCAGTTAGAGGGTTCAATACTGTTTTGAGTTAAACGTTGAGTCATATTAGTTAGTTACTATTGCTCTTAAATCTTAATTGCAGGAAACCCAGTTTTGATGATAAGGAGAAATAGTTAGTTCACATGTGTAAAGTAAGAATAAAAATGTTAAGGAAAAACAATCTATAAGAGTATCGAGTTGAAGTTACACACAGTAAAAGTCCAGCACACCGATGGTTACCTAAAATTGTTACTTATAGCGATCAAAAACGAATGATTAAAAAATCTTTTAACCTAAAGAGTTTCATACAGATTAGGAAATTCCAAGAAACATATTTTCTTAAACAAATTAAAACATAACTTTAAAGGCCGTCAAGGTGTGCGTGAGTAAACATCCTCGCTCGATATCATCAGAGAAGAATGGGAAATGAAACTAGTACCAGACCTTCGGGTTTTAGGATAGATTCGTATGAAACATAAACATGCACTTAACGAATAAATTCATATGCAAACCTACCGATCTGGAGATTTCGCTACTGAACCGATGGAAGATCTTCGGGACTTTGCGTCTTTCTGCTGTAGATCGAAGAACGTGATTCAATAATAGATGAGATCTCTTTATCTCATCTATGGAAGCGGGTATAAAATCTCTGCCGATGAGGGATCGGATGAGGGTTGCGATAGTCGATCGAAGGAAATGATATCGGTGATACCCCAGAGGGAGTGACAGGTCGGCTAAGATGTAGGTTATATATTGGGCTGGGTTAATTTATATGTTGGGTTATTTATTGGGGCATATAGTGGGTTATATAGTGGGTTATACATATAATAGACCCAAACCAAGTATATTTTGGGCTATTAAAAGAATTTTAAATGAAAAACAAATGTATTTATATATATATTGATTTTTTTTAAATATATGTGATGGATGGTCTACCTGGGGGTATCTTATCCGAGGGGTTATTGTGGGAATAACTTAGAGAGAAGTCAGAGTAAATAGGAGGAGAGAGAGTCGATTTTATTAAATGAACTCAGCGTGTGGAGTTCAGGTGTAGATGATGTAGATTACAAGGAGAAATGGGCTGCCATTTATAGCAGCAATAAATGTGATGGGAGTACACGTGTCAGTAATCCAACGGCCGAAGGGTCACATCAGCCGGTTGGCACCGGCAGTGGTACGTCCACCGCATTGAATGCGGTTGGCGGACGTGACGTGGCATTAAATGCGGTGGTTGGCTGTCCCTAAAAGGAATCTTCGATGATTGAGTGTGCGTGGCCGAGGGCTCCTTGTGTTGCCGAGGGCTCCATGTAGCCAAGGATCCCTGTGTAGCCGAAGGCCCTATGTGACCGGAGGCATGGTTTAGCCGGGGGCTTCTCTGATGCCGAGGGCTCGATAATGCCGAAGGCTCATATTTTTCGCCGTTTTCTCCCAGTAGCCTCTTATGCCAGAGAAGGCTACCCTGTGAGGTTTGGAGCCTTCGGCCAAGGAGGCCGAAGGCACCCCAGTGTGTATTCTGGGCTACGTTGAGGCTTGGGCCGCTGCATTTTGGGCCTGAGTTGTTCCCTGGGCCCAATGAACTTGTGTAGGAGAAGTAGGAGTCTATGGGCCGGGGGTTCCTGGGCCATATACTCCATCAGGAGTCCCTCACTCCTTTTGCCGAAAGGTACTTGAGGGGAAAGGAGTAGATGTGTTGATTCTTCCGGAGGCTCCATCATTTAGTTGGGCGCCTTTGCTTGAGAACTTGCTTTCTGCTGATTGCTGAAGGCTTCCCTCAGTCCCTCACATGTCGAGGGTTTTCTGAGGGAAGGTATTCATAACCTCCGCGTGTTCGCCGGGGGCTCCCCTCAGTCCCTCACATGTCGAGGGCTTTCTGAGGGCAGTATAACACCTGTATGACTGCAGAAGGCTTTCCTCAGTCCCTCACATGCCGAGGGTTTTCTGAAGGAAGTATAACACTTGTATGAATGCCGGAGCCTCTCCTCAGTCCCTCACATGTCGGGGGTTTTCTGAGGGAGGCGTAAATAATATCTGTATGTGTTGTGATGAGGGCTGCTTCATTTCCGCAAGTGGCTCGTGGAAAACTTGTGATATTCCGCCACTGCCGAAGGGTATGTTGAAGCATGTACCCGAGGGGTATGCGTCAATTGTCAATTGTTGCATGAAGAAATTTTTGTTGTGTATGATCCCCGAGGGGTGTATCCCAGTCCCCCACTCCTTTAGGCCGAAGGCGAGTTCGGGCTGAAGGAGTTGTGATGTGTCGATGCAAACCCGAGGGGTGGTAACCTTGATGAGCCGAAAGTTTGGTGAATTTCGTTGACTGAAGGCTGTGGTGAGTGATAGCCGGAGGCTATCATTCGAGGGCACCCCCAGTGTTGCCGAAATATAGTCGTTGTAATATAGCCGTTGGGAGAGGAGCTGACGTGGCGTATTCTCGTTGGCTGTTGGTGGGCGGGCGCCATTCATTGGCTGAACCGGCGGCCCGTAATGATGGCCTTTTTAAATCGAGGCCCAGTTCTCGAGGCTGAAAGCCTATATATACCCCCACTCCGAAGTCATTCGGTTTGTGCGTATTGTTGTGAAGCGAAGCTCTGCCGAAATTTCTAGAGAGAGAAACCTCAACCTTCGATCAAACCCTAAGCTTCTGAGGTTAGTTCTTCACCTGTTCTCCTTCTCGTAGCATAGTTTGCTATTGTGTCTTTAGATCTAGTGTTTAGGGAGACTTTAAGAGCCCTCGGTTAGGCCACTTTTCCCTTGTTTACAACTATGTCCTCCGCGAGTGATTCTCAAGACATCTCGAGGGAACCTTCGGCGCAATCAGAGAGCATATCTGACGTGGCCTCTTCCAGTGATCGGGCGTCGCTGGCCAACGACTTCGCCGTAGCCGAGGAGATTCAGAGTAACCTCCGAACGGAGATGGAGGCCGAGGACTTCGAGCAGGCGATTGAGGATGAAGAGATGGCCCTCGCCGTCCACGTTGCTCAGGAGGCTGAAGAGAGGGAGAGGCAAAGGGTTACTGTAGCTGTGCCCCCCCCCCCCCACGCGGAGCTGGTGAGGCAAGTAGTTCCCGTCCCCTAGACCCGGAGCCTCTGAGTGTTGCCCCCCGCCAAGAAGAAGAAAAAACTGAGGGCCGCCCCGAAGAAGAAGCAAGCGGCCGTGGATGCCGGGCAACCAGTCGGGATCCCCGAGGGACACTCATACCTGGATACTACTGCCCTTGAGGTGAGGACCACGGCGTCGGGAGCCGAATGCTTGGCCCTCCAAGTCCTCGTGGGGCCGTCGGCGCAAGTGGTGGAACCGGGGCCCAATGACCTGCTATCCCATCCCCCCGAGGGGTGTTTCTCGGTACACATGCTCTCGGTGGAGCTAGGGCTCAGATTCCCGCTCCATCCGTTTGTAGTATCATACTTGAAGTTCGTTAAATTGGCTCCCTGTCAGCTCACACCCAATAGCCATTACTACTTGGCGGGATTCCTGGCTCTCTGCCGAAGCCGGGGGGTGACCGCCTCACTGGACCAGTTCTTCCTCTCTTTCAACCTGTGTCGGGGAGGACATACTCATGCCGGAGGGTATGCTAACCTTCAGCAGGTTCCGGCCTGGAAGCTTTTCTCAGAGACCCCTTCATCACACAAGGAATGGAAGGAGAAGTTCTGTTACATTCGGCTCGCCGATAACCCATTCCCGGGGGCTCTTAACAATTACTTCAAGAGGCACCCGAAAGTAGGCAATGCGGCCCTCGACAAGGCCGGGAAGAAGCTTATCGAGAAACCGGAGGGTTCCGATAAGGTGATCGCTATCAAGGCGGCGGCAGCGCCTGAGGAGCTATATCTGTTGGGCTTCCGGCGTTATCGCCTACCGGAAGATAAGGACGAGAAGTACCCCGTGATTGCCCGCGGATATCAGAACGCCGGAGGTTGTAACCGGGGGCTCTTCTGTCTTGTACTTAGAATTATTTCCCGCACTTTACTTGTTTTGAATCTAACCCCTTCTGAATTGTTACAGGTGATATCATGGACGTTCAGGCCTTCGCCCGTCTTTCTAAAAAGCTGGCCAAGGTGCCAAGGAAGAAGAAGGAGGAGGGGTCTTCGGCGAACCAGCCTCTTGTTGATGAAGTTTTGAAGAAAGCCGGGGCTCCCAAGGCTCCTGAGGGGGAGGGGGTGTCCCAGGAGATTGTTGCTGCAGACGCCGGTGCTAGCGCCGGGGGCTCCCAAGCTGGGGAGCTCAAAAGAAAAAATGCCGGGAAGGGCGTCATGCCCCCGGAGAATAAGAAGAAGAAGAGGGGTGAGGGGGGCAAGGATGCCCCCTTAGTGATCATCGATGAACCCCCCACTTTCCAGCCCTCGGAGTCCACCCCCCTCGAGGATTTTGACGAGGGCACCTGGCCCCGGGAAACAGTGCAGTTCTCCTTTAAGAAGGGGACTGCTATCATGCACGGCACCCTCGATCCGAGGGAGTTTCTGAGGGGTGCCACCCCTCCGCTGGACCGGTCTACCCTCGGCCGGTTTGATGATGAAGCTTTGGAGCTCAAGGCCCTCCAGGCCTCAGTCTCTGTAAGTCCTTGAACCTTTCGTACTTTTATCTTTCGTGTCTTTCCCTTCGCATCATTCTGATCCCGAGTGCTCTCTCATGACTTTCAGGCTAGTGTGGCCCTCGGTGAGTATATCCAGAGGGTAGGGCAAATGCGCGCGAAGAAGGCGCAGGATGAAGCAACCCTGGAGAAACTCGTCAGGGAGCATGCCGAGGCCATCAAGTATGGCGCTGAGCTGGAGGCGGCCCTTAAGCGAGCTGGGGAGGAGCTGAAGGCGGCGGAGGAGAAGGCCAGAGCCGAGGGCAAGGAGGAAGCTGAGAAGGCGGCTGCTGAGGCCTTAATGAAGGCCGCCGAGGAAGCCTCGAAGGCCAAGTCCGAGACCGTCTCCAAAGCCGAGAACGACGCCGTTGCTGCCTTCAAATCCGAGGGGTGGAAAGCCGGTGACCTGGAGCAGTGGAGGGCCTCGGTGGTGGAGTCCTCGGTGGATGCTTGGGTGAAGGGCCCTGGATCAGAATGGATGGCCCTAAAGGGTAAAGATTACTTTGATGGGGGCGAGTTCTTCACCCAGCGCCTCATCTACCGAAAGCTGGCCGAGCACTTCAATGTTCCCAAGGATGACTTTGATCCTTCGGCTTATGGCCTTCCTCCCCGGCAGCCTGACGTGAGGGTCCCCCTTCCGGAGGGCGTGGAAAGGGTTCAGCTCTCGGACTCTGAATTGATGAGGGAGTATGGCCTTAATGATGAGGAAGGGGCCGAGGATGATGCTACCTCGAAGGCCGAGGAAGATGCAGCCGAGGAGCCCAAGGCTTAGAATTTTGTCTAAGTATTATCCTTGTAATAGATTATAGGCATCGGCCTCGGCCAACTGTAAACAAACGTATTCTGTATTTAGCATATTAAATATTCTGCCTCCGGGCTTTTTCTGAATGAATGCTTCCCGTTTTTGGCCTTTTCACTTTGAATGTACGCTCTTTCTTCTTTCTGTATTTATGAATGATTTTTCCTTTTCCTTGTCTGCTTTCCCGAGGGCCAACCAGTTTGTGGACTTAGAAAAATTTCTAAGTGTAACTCCTTGCTAGCCCCCGGCCATAGTGCAGTATCACCGGGGGGTCGTTGTTTGTAGACTTAGAACATTTTCCAAGTAAAACTTGATTAGAAGCCTTTGGTTGTGCGGTAGAATCACCGGAGGCTCGTGATTGTGGACTTTGAAAAATTTCCTAAGTAAAATTCCATCGCAGGTCTTCGGTGATGAACCATTGGAATTGCCCCCACTTATAGTAGTAGGCCTCGATTATTGGGCCTCCGGCGTGTAGTTCTCGGTCAGTAGCATAGGATCAGGATCCCTCGGATGTAATGTAGAATCACCGGGGGGTATATTGAAATTTCAGACTTAGTCAAATTTCCAACAGATCTTGTGAGTAGCCTGGTGACATTATGCCTTCGGCATGAGCCATTCGGTTTATGTAGATATGGGTCTAGTTTGCTTTGGGACTTCGTGTAGCCTTCGGCATGGAATCTAGTTGTCTTTGATTCAGCTAGATTTAAGGACTTGGCCAAATTTAGGCGAAGCTTTGATAGTGAGCACTTTTCTTGGGCCTCCGGTGGAATTCTTGTACTCCAAGGTTTCATGCAGTGAAGCCTTCGGCTTTGTAGCCAGATGATTTGTTGTTGAGATATTTTCTTGCGCCTTTGTAGGAGCCTTCGGGAACATATATCCGAAGTGTTGAGCCTCCGGGGAGAATAGTATCCGGGGAGTTCCTTCCCCCCTACATATCCTTTTTTTTTTTGAATGATGTAGGAGAGGCATCTAGAAACTTGGCTTCTAGGAAAGGCTTGGCCTATATGGGAGGCGACGGAGTAAACCGTTGGCTCCCCCTTCGGGAATGACCTTCCGATATCCCGAAGGGTTTGAGGGTCGTTTCCTCAGCCCGAGACATCGTCTGTTGCCTGC
Organism: Cuscuta epithymum; assembly: GCA_945859915.1. Lineage (NCBI taxonomy): Eukaryota > Viridiplantae > Streptophyta > Magnoliopsida > Solanales > Convolvulaceae > Cuscuta > Cuscuta epithymum. The sequence goes on along the minus strand of CAMAPF010000075.1, from coordinate 397,940 downwards.
TTCCCCTTGGGAGATAGCACGGAAAGCGCCTCGGTTTTGAAAGTCGTCCCCTCAGCCCGAGACATGGTCTGTTGCCTGCTTCCCCTTGGGGGATAGCGCGGGGAGCGTTTCGTTTGTGGAAGTCGAATCCTGGGCCCGGGACATGGTCCGTTGCCTGCCTCCCCTTGGGGGATGGCGCGGAAAGCGTTCCTGGGAAGGGTTTTATTTGCGTGTGGAACACAAATAGCCGGGGGCACTTGGTACCAGCCGGAGCCGAGGGGTGTTGCACCCCCCGTTTTTTTTTTTTTTAGGAGGATAGAGTATATATGAGTATGCATAATGTATGCATGGTTGCGTCCTCGTGGGGTACGGCTTAGCGAGAAAACACTTGGTGCTTTCAAAGAGTGATGGGGGTGACCCATACACTTGGTACTTGGTACCTAAATTGGTGTTCCCCTTCATGAATGGAAGAGGCCTCGTGCCTATTTTGGTGAAGGGATGAGGGCTTGGCCGCTCATTTGTAGGAGAGAAGGGGGCCTTGGGCCGCTTGTACAATATGTAGGTGACGAAGGCTTGGCCTTTTGATTATTCTTTCAAAACGGATGGGGCCTTGGGCCATTGATATTTACACTTGCTGAGGATGAGGGCTTGGCCGCTCATGTTTTATTGATAGAATTTGACAAGGTGGTGCACATTCCAATGTCTAGGGACCTCCGTCCCATTGGGGCGTTTAAGCTTGTATGTCCCTGGTTTGATGATGGCTGAGATGATGTAGGGGCCTTCAAACTTGGGCGCCATTTTTCCTCCTTCGGTGGGTAGACTGGCCTCCCTTCGTCGGAGGACGTAGTCTCCCACCTGGAATTCCCGGGAGCGGACCTTGGCGTCGATGTATCCTTTGACTTGTCTCCTATAGTTTTCGGCCTTGAGGAAAGCTTGCTCTCGGCGTTCCGAGATGAGATGAAGGTCGAGGGCCATGTTGGCGTCGTTGGCCTCGGGCTCGTATTGCTCAACCCTTCGGGTGGGAAGAGTCAGTTCTGTTGGAGCCTTAGCCTCAAAGCCATAGCATAGGGAGAAGGGTGTTTCGCCTGTTGCGCGCCGAGGGGTGGTGCGGTAGGCCCATAAGATGTTGTGTAGCTCTTCTACCCAGCCTCCCCCTTCGGCTTCCAGCTTCTTCTTCAACCCTTCAAGTAGGGTTCGATTGGCGTTCTCTACTTGCCCGTTGCCTTGGGGGTAGGCAACGGAGGAAAAGGTGTGTTTGATGCCCCATGCCTCCAGGAGGGCACAGAAGGGGGCTGCCTCGAATTGAGTCCCGTTGTCAGAAATGATTTGTTGGGGGACGCCAAACCTTGTGAGAATATTTTTGAGAACAAAGTGGCGGCACCGGGCTTCAGTGATGCTGGCGAGGGGTTCGGCCTCTACCCATTTGGTGAAGTAGTCAATGGCCACAATGAAGTATCTGTTGTTGGAGGTACCCCTCGGCAGAGGGCCCACTAAGACAATCCCCCATCTGGAGAAGGGTATGGCGGTGCTGATGGGAGCATAATTGACCGCTGGTCTGCCGGGGGCCTTCTGAAAGTGTTGGCAAGCGGTGCACCTTCGGACTAGATCAGCACAATCTCTAGCCATCGTGGGCCAGAAGTAGCCTTGAACCACGAGCCTTCGGGACATGGAGAAGGGTCCCTGGTGAGCTGAGCAAGTGCCACTGTGCACTTCCTCCATGGCGACTTCGGCCTCATCTTGATGAAGGCACCGAAGGAGGGTGCCGTTGTAAGATCTCTTGTAAAGCCTCCCGTTTTCGATGGTGTAGCTGGGAGCCCTCAGCCTAGCTAACTTGGCGCGGGCTTCGTCCTGGGGTAGTTGCCCTGTGGTGATGAAGGTGACGATGTCGGAGATCCAATCCTCCGGCCTTAGGTTAATGCTCATGACGGGGCTTGCGTGGATACTTGAGAGGCTGAGTTCCTCAATTCTTGCAATCTTCGAGAGGTGCTCGGGGGATTCATCCGAGAGCTTGGATAGAATGTCGGCCTCAGAGTTTTGAGCCCTCGGTATTTGGGTGAGAGAATGTGCCTCAAATACCTTAAGCAACTCCTTGGCGGCCTCCTTGTATTGTTTCATCCTCCCTTCTTTGGCTTCGTACTCCCCGGAAATTTGACCCACGACGAGTTTGGAGTCACATTTGACGTGGATCATTTTAGCCTTCAGATTCGCTGCCAGCCGAAGGCCACAGAGGAGGGCTTCGTACTCGGCCTCGTTGTTGGAGACTTTGAAGGAGAAGCGGATGGCATAATAGGCGCGGAAGCCTTCGGGTGTGATCAGAACTACTCCCCCTCCGCATGCTTTGGTAGCCGAGGAGCCATCGGTATAGAGGGTCCACCACTCATCAAGGGGTGCCGAAGGCTCCTCGTCAATTGCTGATCTCGCGGTGCATTCCGTTACGAAGTCCGCCAGGGCTTGGCCCTTAATGGCAGGCCTCGGACGGATATCTATGTTGTACTGACTGAGGAAGATGGCCCATTTCACCATTCGGAAGGAACTCGTGGGGCTTCTCATGAGGGCGCCGAGGGGTTGATGTGTGAGCACTTGGACTGGGTGAGCTTGAAAGTAGTGGCCAAGCTTCTTGACGGTCCAAACGATGGCTAGCACCGTCTTCTCGACGGGAGAATACCTGAGTTCGGCTTCCCGGAGGGTCTTACTGACGTAGAAGATGGCGTGTTGGACGCCGTCTTCCTCCCGGATTAGTACTGAGCTGATGGCCGCAGGGCTAACGCCGAGGTATAAGTATAAGGTCTCCCCCACCTTTGGTTTGGAGAGCACTGGGGGAGAGGAGAGGTACTTCTTGAGTCCGTCGAAGGCCTCTTGACATTCAGATGTCCATTGAAAACCCGCCGTCTTCCTCATGATTTGGAAGAAAGGGAGGGCCCTCTCGGCTGACTTAGAGAGGAATCGGTTGAGGGCCGCCAGGCGACCCGTCAACCGTTGAACTTCTTTGACGTTGCGTGGGGGCTCCATGTTGATGATGGCCTGAATCTTCTCGGGGTTGGCCTCAATACCCCTTCGGCTGACCATGTAGCCCAAGAACTTCCCTCCTTGGACGCCGAAGGTGCACTTCTTCGGATTTAGCCGGAGATTGAATTTTTGCATGATGGCAAAGATTTCCCGGATGTCGTCGGCGTGAGTGCCTGCCTTCTTGCTTTTAACGATCATATCGTCAACATAGGCCTCCATGGTGCGTCCTAGGACAGCTTGAAAGACTCTGGCCACCATTCGGGTGTAGGTGGCGCCCGAATTTTTTAGACCGAAGGCCATCACAAGATAGCAGAAGATGCCTTCGGGTGTCATGAAGGCAGTTTTTTCAGCGTCCTCCTCATGCATGTAGATTTGATGATATCCGCGGAATGCGTCGAGGAATGACATGATTTCGCATCCGGCGGTCTCATCCACCAGTTGGTCAATGTTTGGCAGTGGGAAGGGGTCCATGGGACATGCCTTATTCAGATCTGTGTAGTCCACGCACATACGGAAGGTAGGAGGCTTCTGTGCGAGGACTACGTTCGCTAACCAAGAAGGGTATTTCACCTCCTTAATGTGTTTGATGGAGAGGAGCATAGATACCTCCTTCTTCACGAACTCCCTTCTCTCGGCCGAGAGGGGTCTTCTTCGCTGTTGCACTGGTTTGGCCGAAGGGTCCACCGCTAGGCGGTGGGTGATAACCCTTCGGTCAATTCCCGGCATGTCCTCCGGCCCCCATGCAAAAACAATGGAGTAGGCGCGGAGGGCGTCGGTGATGTCAGCCTTCAGGTCTTCGGGGAGCTTGGCTCCAATCTTCAGGACTCTCTCAGGCTTGGCCGGATCGAGTATCAAGTCTTCGGTCTCCTCGGCAGGCTCAGCCCTCGGCCTACCCTCTTCCTCTTCCAAGGCCTTGGTGGTGATGGTGTCCACACGAAACTCTGTTTTACTAACCTTCTTGGTAAGTTGGAGGTAGCAGGCCCTGGAGAGTTTTTGATTCCCCCTCGAATAGCCGATGCCGGCGGGCGTGGGGAACTTGAGGCAGAGGTGTCTCATGGAGATGATGGCTTCTAAGTCCTCGAGGGCAGGCCGGCCGAGGATGATGTTGTGTGCGCAGTCGAGGTTGACGACGACGAATTCCACTTCGAGCTTTGCTCTATGGGACCCGTCGCCGAATTCAACTATGAGGGTGATGACGCCTTCGGCGTCTATGCTATCCCCCGTAAATCCGGAGAGGGGGTGTTGATGTGCCGAATGGACCCCCTATCGAGTCCCAACTCTTGGAAAGTGCTGAGATACATGACGTTGACAGAACTCCCCGTGTCGACGTAAGTCCGGTGGATGATGGCGTCGTTGATCTCAGTGCGGATGACGAAGGCATCCCTATGCGGCAGAGAACCCGAGGGGAGGTCCGCATCCGTGAAGAAGATTGGATCCGCCCTCGGCCTTTTAGTTGGGGGTATGTGATTGACTTCCCCAATGTAAAGGGACTGTGCCCATTTCTTCCTTTGGCTTGTTGAATCGCCTCCGGTGTTGCCGCCGTTGATCATGTGAATGTGGCGCTTGTATTGCTGATGGGAGCCCTCTCCCTCGTCATCGAGGCCCCCAATTTCGCGCTTCTTCCCCTGTGGGTTTCCCAAGGGGATGGTGTTGGGGTTCACCCATTTGTTGGCCTTCGGCGGAGGCCCTTGATGGTGGAGGGGGCCCTGGGGAGGAGGGCCCCTGATAAATTGAGACAAGTGGCCCGCCTGTATCAGCCTCTCGATGGCGTTCTTCAGCTGATGGCAGTCGTCGGTTTTGTGTCCATGGTGGCGGTGGAAGCGGCAGTAGGGCTCATCAGGACCGATGGCATAAATCTCGAGGGGTGTACGGGAGTCTCGCTCAACGAGCCCCCGTTCTTCTGCATGATCAAGAATGACGCTGACGGGATGCGTCAAGGGAGTGCGTGGGTGCTCAAGGAGGACGGGTTGCGCCCACGCCTTCGGATTGTTCTTGTAACCGCCCCCGGTTCTGGCTTGGCCACCTCGGGGGCGATCATTATATTAGGCCTCGCGGTTGGCCGGAGGGGGAGGCCCTCCGGGTCGATTCCTGCCTTCATTCTTCTGAGAAGGATCCGTGTTGCGGCGGTCCTTCTCGATTTCCTCCGCCTCAGCATATCGGTCCCCCCGCTGAAGGGCCTTGGTATAGTCGCGGGGGGGATCGTTGATGAGACTCCTGGAGAAGTTACCGTTGCGGAGGACGGTATGGAAGAGGGCCATCAGGGTCCTGTCATCGGCGCCTTTGACCTCGAGGGAGGCCAGCCTCCAGCGTTCTAAGAAACTCCGAAGGGTTTCCTCCTTCTGTTGTCTCACGTTCAGGAGGTGGGAGAAGTGTTTCTTTGAGCGGTGCCTCCCGGCAAACTGTGTAAGGAAGCGGTGGGCAAGTTCTTGCCAAGAGTCAATGCTGCCTTCGGGCAATCGGTTGAACCACTCATACGCGGGCCCCTCCAAGGTGGAAAGGAACCAACGGCATAAGTATTCATCCGAGGCCCCCATCATCATCATGCTATTTTGATAGCGGCTATAGTGTTCTTGGGGATCCGTCTTCCCCTCATATGGTTTGATAGGTTGCCCCCGATATTTGTGGGGGATTTTGGCCGCCAACACCCTTGGGGTGAAGGGTGTTCTAGTGCGGAGTTGAATGAGGGGCTCGCCTGAGCCTTCGGCGAGCTTACGCTTCATTTCTTCCACTTGCGCCCGGAGGTCAGCGTACTCTGGATCTGGCCTCACCGTGGATGCCGTCGGGGGTACCTGACGATTCTCCTCAAGTTGACGGAGGAGGGCTTCAATGATCTCGTCCTTGGGATCCTTCGGGGCAACCCCTTGGGAGTTGGCCCGGAAGGATTGCGCCTGATTGATTTGGTGCCTGGCGTCATCGGCATGGAGGAGGGCTTTACCTTTGCTTCGGGGGGGAGGCACGCCCTCGGCTCCCGAAGCGGAGGCACCACTCTCCCGTGGCCTACTATATTCTTGCTTGCCGAGGCGGTCTTGGATCCCTCGGCGGCCGGGAACTCCCCCAAGCCTCTCAAGTGCAGAGGTTCGGGGCTTCTCCTTCATCATGAGGCGCTTGTCCCTGGATTGGGCCTCCTGGGAGGCGGTATCCTGTGCTATGACCCCCTCGGCATTGCCAACCCCCGGGGGAGGGTTGTTGAACAAAGGAGGGAGTGGTGGTAATTGAATAACGTTTCCTCCGGCGTAGGGCTGAAGGGGTGCCTGAGAGGCGAGGGCTCCGGAATTGAGAGCCATGTTTTGAACAAAGGCCGCAAAGGCAGCCTGAAGATCGATGGCCGAGGCCGGAGGGGGAACTTGGTTCTCACTCCGATCCCTCCTTCGATTATCAAGGCCAATGCGGGCATCAGGGGTGTTCTTCTGCAGCTGTTGACGTAGGTCAGCGGTGGCTTGCTCTAATTCGAGGATGATACCACCCTCGGGTACTAAGAGCCTGTTGGAGGCCTCAGCCCCGTTAGTTTCGCCGGGGGCTACGTGGTTCTCCTCAAGGGTTTTGGACTGGGCACGGGTGGTTCTTCCCATTTTTGGTAAGTGTTTTGTGTTTGGTAGAGGGGGAGGGTTTCTTACTTGATAGTTCAGACCTCTCAACGAGAGCACCAAATGATGGATGGTCTACCCGGGGGGTATCTTATCCGAGGGGTTATTGTGGGAATAACTTAGAGAGAAGTCAGAGTAAATAGGAGGAGAGAGAGTCGATTTTATTAAATGAACTCAGCGTGTGGAGTTCAGGTGTAGATGATGTAGATTACAAGGAGAAATGGGCTGCTATTTATAGCAGCAATAAATGCGATGGGAGTACACGTGTCAGTAATCCAACGGCCGAAGGGTCACATCAGCCGGTTGGCACCGGCAGTGGTACGTCCACCGCATTGAATGCGGTTGGCGGACGTGACGTGGCATTAAATGCGGTGGTTGGCTGTCCCTAAAAGGAATCTTCGATGATTGAGTGTGCGTGGCCGAGGGCTCCTTGTGTTGCCGAGGGCTCCATGTAGCCAAGGATCCCTGTGTAGCCGAAGGCCCTGTGTGACCGGAGGCATGGTTTAGCCGGGGGCTTCTCTGATGTCGAGGGCTCGATAATGCCGAAGGCTCATATTTTTCGCCGTTTTCTCCCAGTAGCCTCTTATGCCAGAGAAGGCTACCCTGTGAGGTTTGGAGCCTTCGGCCAAGGAGGCCGAAGGCACCCCAGTGTGTATTCTGGGCTACGTTGAGGCTTGGGCCGCTGCATTTTGGGCCTGAGTTGTTCCCTGGGCCCAATGAACTTGTGTAGGAGAAGTAGGAGTCTATGGGCCGGGGGTTCCTGGGCCATATACTCCATCAATATGTAATATTTTTATTACATATAGAGAAGAAACTTCCTATATGTTGATACTAATATTAATCCGTATTTGATGGAAGTTACATCTTAATGTATTTCATAGAGAAGGTATCAAAAACTTACTAACTTACTATCACGCTTTGTAGAATTTCATATTTTTCCGTTATTCATAACAACTATTAACCTTTAGCTTATTCGGAAATATCTTGTATCGTGCATCGCACGGCTACATTAAAAGAATATTATCATAACTTCCTTATCAAAAAGATTCTACAATATTCATGGGTCTACTAAATTATGATCCAAGAGATCATCATCATCAAACTACAATAGAGGCAATTTTTTTCACAACATTGAAAACTTTTGAATGATACTCCGTATAAGTTTTAGGAAAAATTGAAAATAATAATCTCAACTATTGCCGGTCCGCTGATAATAATCTCAACTATTGATTATTTTTGTATAATCCCAACTATATTGACCGTCCACCAATAATAGTCCATGACCAGATATTACCTCCTATAACAAGTGATTTTTAAATCGAAATTAAGCTTAAAAAATATAAGTTGGGATTATTTATAGAGATTACTTGCTATATCTTTTCTCATCCACTTCAGAAACTACAAAAATTTATTCATAGGGACCATTATTGGCAGAAGGTCCCTAAAGTTGGGATTATTCTGAAATAATCGATAGTTGAGATTATTATGAGCGGACCACCAATAGTTGAGATTATTACTATCAATTTTTCCTAAAAAGTAAGGATTCATGCATTTAGTTTTAAAAAATATGTGTTGAGTGAATATATTGACAGTGATGGATTGTAGGGAAAAACTTGATTGATTGGGTGCATACGTATAAACTAGCGGGATATTAAATTTATTGACAGACTATGTTGCGGATAGTCTAAAACTACTTAGAGTTGTGCAGTATTAAGAGTCCAAAATGTTAAAGATGAAAATTTTGTACTCCCGATCTCATGTAGTGGTAGACTTAAATAGGTGGTAAAGTGGAAAGGAGGTGAAGGGGTTAAATATGAAGGGGGTTGACACTATAAGACCATTTAGAGTGGGCTGGAGGCTAAAATGTTAAAAATGAACTCCGTCCATATGAAAACAGTGTTTTGATTTTTATTTTTCTGCTAACTTATACCTCCACACCACTCCAAATGATAAGGATAGGTATAAGTGTATAAGAGGTGGATACAAACAATATTTTGCTTTACTCTTTACTCTAAATCATACAAATTGACGTACACAATTGGCTATTTCCTCCTATCAATATCAATACATGCATACGCCATGAATTACGTCTACATTTAGTGGAAGTCAAATTCCGCTTAGCATTTCTTACTGTTTTTTCTTCAACACAGCGAAGCACGGAAGCAGACGCGAAGTTTACTTTTCCATCCTTCCCAAAATTCAATTATCCGTTTATTTTATTTTATCCCAAACATGATCCACATGTTGCCTCGTGCGGGCGTGTATATAAACTCGACGTTCATTCAGTTTTTTCCACAGAATCACAAATCAACTTTTCTTGTATTCTTCGATTTTTTACAGTTATCTGAATTCGAATTGGTTCTGGAGCGGCGGTATCATGTGAAGTTCAATGTCGGAGAAGAAAAATGTTGTGATTGTCGGCGGAGGAGTTGGAGGCTCTCTTCTGGCATATATCCTTCAGAACTACTGTGATGTTTTCCTCATTGATTCGTAAGCATCCATTTAATGCGGATTTTAATTCTCAGCTTTTGTATGGAAATATGAATCTGAGAATTTCAAATAGTCAAATGAGAGCCCGTTTAGGTGAGGCAGTCGGTTGATATTGCCGATTCTGCTGAATTTTCTGAACACAAAATCCTTCTGTAAAACCAGTTTCTGAGCTTCACTAAGTTAGAGCGTGTTTGTTAAGGATTATTGGCTGGAATAGCCGGAGCCATTGGGTTTTGTGAAAACCAAATTGTTTGGTAAAATCATATTCATGATTCATTTGAATAAGTAAGTTAAAAGTTTCTTAGTATACTTATTGTCTTATTCAGATGATAAGATGAGCTAAACGAGCTCTGAATTTGGGTTTTGAGTGACATTTTGGTTGATAGTTGATTAATTTGTGTTCAAATGTAGGTGTTTCTCTTGATTATAATTTTTAACTTAATGGTTTCTAGACTACAAATTCAAATAAAAGTTTCTCATGCTGATGTGCTTTGATTTTCTCTATTGCGCTGTGTTTGTGTTGTTATGGATGAGTTAATCGAACTATAACTTACTACCACAACAGGAAGGAGTATTTTGAGATTTCATGGGCAAGCTTAAGGTCAATGGTTGAACCGTCATTTGCAACAAGGACAGTGATTAATCACAGCGAATACCTTCACAATGCACGCATTATTTCATCTCCAGCTACGGACATCACAAGGAATGAGGTTATGACAAAACACGGCCAACGAATTGCATATGATTATCTTGTTGTTGCCACTGGTCATTTGGAGAATGGCAGTTCCACAAGACAGGAGAAACTCAATTACTACCAAAGAGATGAGTTTGATACCATATCATACCTAATTGACATAAACATTCATATATAGTCTTCCATATGTTCGAATAATGATCGCTTGCAATGACCTCTCAAAAATTTTCCATTTCTGGTTTCACAACCATTAGTTCATTCCAACTTCAGGCTACCGGGTTTTATTTTTCTAGTTTTGGTGTATAGTTTCTTGCCTCTTTTGGTCTTTCTAACCACTTTTCCAGCCATTTCTCCAATCGATTTTTGCCGGATAAGTGTCTGGAAAAAAGTCAAAAGACTAAAAGTAGCAATAACATGCTCATTGCCTTTACTCGTATGGGTGTGATTGCATGGCAATTGAATTTGTGATGATGTCTATTCAAGATTTATGACATTCAGTCAATTGATGCATCCGTTTCTTCCTGACAGAGAATGATACTATCCAATCTGCTAATTCCATACTGATAGTTGGAGGGGGGGCCGACGGGCGTAGAGCTGGCTGCCGAAATAGCCATTGATTTTCCCAGTAAAAAGGTGACACTTGTGCACAAGCATTCAACACTGCTGGAATTCATAGGACAAAAGGCCGGGAACAGGGCGCTTAAGTGGTTAACTTCAAAGAAGGTTAATGTCATCCTCGGGCAATCCGTTGACTTGAGATCGCCCTCAAACGGTGTATATCGGTTATCTGGGGGAGAAACTGTAGTTGCAGATTGCCATTTTCTATGTGCTGCTAAGCCTTTTGGCACCTCGTGGCTAAAGGATACCGATTTGAGAGATAGCTTGGATAACCAAGGGAAGTTAATGGTTGATGCAAACTTGAGGGTCAAGGGTCACAATAATATATTTGCCATAGGAGACATTGTTGATATCAAAGTAAGCCAATACTGAATCTTCTCCTTTAAGTATCAACCAAAGCATTCTAAAGGCTAATGATTTCCTTAAAAAATAATCACTTCCAGCCCCATGATTATTGGCCCTTTCCCATTTTATTCCCCAACTGGTTATGCATCAAAAGTGGAAAATGAAAGCCGGGAACCAAAAGTGGGAATGAGACCAAAAAAATGTGATAAGATTTTATGAGAATTGAGCGATTTGTTGATGTTAGATTATTTTTTCAATTCTTCGTAATATTTGAATCTGTTTCTTCTTTTGTTCATTCAACCACTCATGATGCCAATTTCCACGTGATTCTGGTTTATTTATAGCCTCTAACATATCACCGGTAAGGACCAAAGTTTGGCAAAATGTATGTAATCATGCATTAAAGTAAAAAGTGGAAGTAGGGTACAAATACTGGTCATTGACTTCATAGTTGATAGTCATGAGGCCAAAAATAGAAACTTTGATGTTTTTTTAACAATTTGCACGGTTTGGTGACATATGACTGATTTGCATTTTGTATTATGTGTTTACAATGTTTAGGAACTAAAGCAAGGATTTATAGCTCAAAACCATGCATTGTTGGCTGCCAAGAATGTGAAGCTATTGATAAGTGGAGCAAAGGAGCAGAAACTCGCAAAGTATAAGCCCGGTATCAAAATGGCTATAGTTTCTCTAGGGAGAAGACATGCTGTGATGCAAGTTGGGTGCAAAACCTTTTCCGGACGGATTCCTGGAAAGATAAAGTCTGAGGATTTGTTTGTTGGCGAGGCGAGGAAGAAACTCGGCCTAAAGTCTTCTTAGTTGCCAAATCGCTGTTGTAATTAGGGGGTGCGCGTGTTAAATTCCTAAGCTACCTGTTTGTCTTTCTTACTTTTGTTTGTTGCTGTGTTTGTAGCATTCCACATGTTTTGTATTTTGATATGCATATACGAAGTATACACTATGAATGTGAGCCTTCGAGTGTATATATTTCTTCCAGCTCGTACTATTGACTATTGAGTCATTTGAGTGTGAAAAATAAATCAAAGCTTGTTTTTTGTACTTTTCAACATAGTATCATATCAACTTAAAGAGCCTGTTTGGTGACCCCTTTTTTCGGCTTATCAGTCAGCTTTTTCACCAAACACGTAACTTTTGATTTCGTGTGCTGAATTTTGTAATAAGCAGAAAAAGTAATGTTGTAGTTACTTTTCTGGCTGTATTGACTAAAGTTACTGTAGAGAATCATTTTAACTATTTTTCATATAATTTTTTATTTAATTTATTAATAACGAATATTTGAAATATAATTTTTTCATGAATCAGCAGAATCAGCCCATTCAGCCACTTCAGCCAGAATTTCATAAATTTCAGCAAAATCGGCCAATTCAGTCAATTTTAGTGTTACCAAACGCGCTCAAAGAGTAAGAGATTTTTCTCTCCTGTCCTAAAAAATCAACTTAATTAACATGAAGACAACACAATTAATTAATATAGTATGATGAGGAATATATAAATAATAATAATAATAATAATAATAATAATAATAATAATAATAATAATAATAATAATAATAATAATAATAATAATAATAATAATAATAATAATAATAATAATAATAATAATAATAATAATAATAATAATAATAATAATAATAATAATAATAATAATAATAATAATAATAATAATAATAATAATAATAATAATAATAATAATAATAATAATAATAATAATAATAATAATAATAATAATAATAATAATAATAATAATAATAATAATAATAATAATAATAATAATAATAATAATAATAATAATAATAATAATAATAATAATAATAATAATAATAATAATAATAATAATAATAATAATAATAATAATAATAATAATAATAATAATAATAATAATTATAATAATAATAATAATAATAATAATAATAATATAATAATAATAATACAGTAATAAAGGTAAAACGCAGAAATGGTACTTAAACAATAATCATCATTTTTTGTCCCTAAACTAATAAATCTCCTTATTCTGTAAATTGACAGTGTTAAAAGTCATGTTCCTACAATTTATATTTAACATGTTGACCATTTGAGGGAAAAAAAACCTTAAGAAAAGAAACAAAATTACGGTCGAAACTAGTATTTTAATTAATACTGTAATTAGGTCTTCTATATTTTGTAGGTTTCCTAATGTGTTTGGGACACTAATTTATTATAAATATATGACATCTAGGGGTACCACATTGGTAACATAATAACATACTATAGTATTAATTGAAATATTTTTCTTTTTGAAAAAACTAATATCTCATGCATCACACGGGCACAATACTAGTTTATTATAGATATATATGACATCTAGGGGTACCACATTAGTAAAGAATTCTATTATTCTCACATGGTATCAAGAATAATAAGGGTACCACATCCCGGGTTGCTACTGCATGCCTCGGCTGGCGCAATAGGCCGACGCCAGGCCGACAGTCGCCCACCGGTGTCTTTTGCTACTTTCGCTCAAGGAATGACTTTTCGTGTCTCTATTACCCAAATTGTGACCACGAAATTATTGGCCTTTTTAGTTGTCATGACGTACTCAATTTGAGTCCTTTTTAGTTGCTAATGGTCTCTTGGGAATTCTTGATGACACACTTCCGGCTCCGCCTCTTTACACCTATGATTTATATCAAGCTTAGACAATTAATCGTGAATATTATCACTGGTTAAAATTGGACCAAACTGTTTGCGCTTGGCTGTTTGCTACTCTCTCCCGTAAAATTTTGATGTAAGTTCCAGAATTGAAAAATTCCACCGCCATATGGCAACGTTTGGAGTCCCGATTCATGGCTGCCAGTCTCGCACGCTCCATGGAATTGAAACGCATGTTGTCTCATACTAAAAAGAAGGAAAACTAGTCCACGGAAGAGTATGTTTGTGGGATCAAGACAATTGTATATTCCCTGGCCTCTATTAATTCCCCAGTATCCAATCCTGACCTTTTGCAACACACACTTTAGGGGTTAGGTCCGGAATATGAGTCACTTGTGGGACCACTTACCTTGTTTCCTGAAGGTCTCACCTTTGACTCATTATGCACCAAATTAGTCCATCTAGAGGCACTCTTGCATTATCAACAGTCCTTGGAATCCGTCGTTGGTGCTCTGGCTTTCGCGGCATCCTTCTCGGAAGGGGGTGTTCCAGTGGCATCCTCTTTTGGTGGACAGCAGCACTCACATCGTGGGCGGCGTGACGGAAGTCGAGGTAACCGATGTCAGCGTGGCTATGGTCGTGGACTACACCAACAACAATAGTTTCAGCCGCAGGTCTTCGGCCAGCCTCCACAGTACTTCGGCCAGGGTCCATAGCACTAGCCACATGCCTCTTCCGGTCGCGGACCTCATCAGCATAATAATTGGGACAATTTGGTACAATTTTTTGTAATATAGTTGAGTCATTGTCTTATACTCCTGCACTATCTACTTTTTGTACTAACTATGCTTCTGCAGGATTTCCATCCTTTGAGAATAGATTTGATTCAGTTCCTCCACCTATCGTCTGCCAAATATGTCATTTTCCAGTCATTCAGCTATTGTGTGTCCTCACTTTGCTAAGCCTAGGCTCATGTTTTGGCTGTCTCTATTGGCGAATCCACTCCGGCTGTTTGATATCCCGACTAAGGTGCTTCTGCTCATATGACTTCTAATGAAGGTATTTTGGAAAATAAATCTATTTATTCTGGACCATTAACTGTTACGGTTGCTAATGCATCTAATTTACATGTTATGACTGTTGGTAATTTGCATTTATCTATGCCACCTCGGCCTCTCTATTTAAAATCTGTTTATCATGTTCCTCATCTTAAATATAATTTACTCTCTATTCAACGATTATGTGCCGATAATAATTGTTCTGTGATTTTTTATAAAAATTTTGTCTATGTTGAGGACACAATTTCGGGGAAGGTGCTCCTTCAGACTTCCAGTAATGGTGGTGTTTACCCTATTTCCCTTACTCATCCTTCGCCAATTTCCCTCAACTCTCGTTGCTCCCGGACCAGTCTGAGATCGTCGCTTGGGACATTGTGCCAATCGCATTTTAGATAAACTGAAAAAGTCTGAAACTATTCTTAGTATTTCTAATTTTTCTCATGATTGTATTTCTTGTCAGTTAGGAAAATCACAACGATTACCTTTTCAAGAAGTCTAGCATAAATCTACTGCTCTTTTATTTTTAATTCATTCTGATGTTTGGCAATCTCCTGTTCTCTCTGAAAGTGGTTTTAAATATTATGTTTTATTCATTGATGATTTTTCTCGTTTTACTTGGCTTTATCCTATGAGCAATAAAAGTGAAAATGTGAGACATTTTCAACATTTTCAATTAATGGTTGAAAATTTAATTGACTCCAAATTTAAAATTTTTTAAAGTGACGGAGGGGTGAGTTTGATAATCATGGTAAGCGTGATATTTTCCTCAGGCATGGTATTTTATTTTGAAAATCTTGCCTCGATGCTCCTCAACAAAATGGAGTTGTTGAGAGAAAACATAGTCATATTCTTGAATTAACCCGCACTATGATTTTTTAGGCAAAAATGCCGGCTCAATTTTGTGTTGATGTGGTGTTTACCGTTACCTATATTATTAATCGTCCCCTGCTCCGAATTTAATTGGTGCTTCTTCTTTTGAAAAATTATTTCATCATTCTCCCGAATTCTCTTTTATGCGCGGGTTTGGTTGTGCTTGTTTTCCAAACTGTAATGCCTTCTGCCAATAAACTTTCTCCTAGATCCATCTTATGTGTATTTTAGGATATGCCCACGAGTACAAAGGTTATCGTTGTCTCGAACCTATTACTGACAAGATTAACATCAATAGGAATGTACGCTTTCATAAAAATTATTTCCCCTATTCCGACTTGGTTTCTTCTTCAAACAATTTTGTCATCACTGTCTCCGGCAACATCAGTCAGCCTTCATGAGAGCACTCTACCTGTTACCCCATATGCCCCTGCACCTCACCCCGGTCCACCATTTTCTGACGGCAGTCGGACGTCTAGCAGCCACAATAGACTATCAGCCACCGACCAGCCTGTTGTTTCTCCTGAGCAGAGCCAACATGCATCTCTTCCATTGCCCACTGCCCATTTCCTTAGCCGCAGATCCAGCTCAACCCCCACAGACGTTTCCGCTCCAAAATCACCATCCTTCTCGACCACCACACCTCCCAACGGTCCGTCTGAGCCTTCTCCCCCGCCAACACCTTCCCATGTGAATTGTCATCCTATGCAAACCCATGCTAAGTCGCGCATTTTAAACTCATGTCTATTTTTAATCTCAAAACAGATATTTCAGCATGTGATCCTTCTTGTTTTTCTGTGACAAATAGAGATGTTAAATGGAGAACTGCTATGGGAGAGGAGTTTAATGAACTTATTGATAATTATACTTGGGATTTAGTTCCATTTAATCATCGTAAAAATGTGGTTGGGTCTAAATGGATTTATAAGACCAAATTCAATTCTGATGGGTCAATTGAGCGTTATAAGACACGTCTTGTGGCACAGGGGATTACTCAACAAGCTGGTGTGGATTTTTCTGAGACTTCCAGTCCTGTCGTTAAACCCACAGATGCCCGTCTTGTTTTATCTCTTGATATGTCATTTCGTTGGACCATTCATCATTTAGATGTGAAAAATGCATTTCTTCATGGTAATCTAACTGAGGAAGTTTATATGCGTCAGCCTTCTAGGTTTTACAGGTTTAGTTGTTTCTTATTGACTCATGGTTTTGTCTATAGTAAGTCCGATAGTTCTTTGTTTATTTTCTGTCATGGGTCCTCTACTCTTTATTTTCTGACATGGGTCCTCTGCTCTTTATATGTGAATGACATTATTATTAATTATTGGTAATTCCCCTTCCTTTATTTCCACATTTATTTCCTGCCTTGGTCGTTGCTTTGCCATGAAGGATTTGAGGGATTTATACTTTTTCCTAGGTGTCCAAGCTATTTGACTATCGGCTGGCTTATTTCTGTCCCATTAAAAATATGTGTCTGATTTATTAACCAGGTTTCATCTCCACACCCTTAAGTTGTTCGTACTCCTCTTCCTACACGAACTAAGCTCTCTCTCTCTCTCTCTCTCTCTCTCTCTCTCTCTCTCCACCGATGGTGATCTCTTTGCAGATCCTACTGAGTATAGAAGTATGATAGGTGCTTTATAGTATTTAACCATGACTCGACCTGATATTACATTTGCAGTTCACCTGGTTTCCCAATTTATCCATGCGCCCCATACTTCTCATATTTTGGCTGTTAAGCGTATTTTCAGGTATCTGCAGGGTTCTCTAGATCATGACTTGCTTCTTCAGCCAAGCACTGTTTCTCCTACCTTACAGGCATACGCTGACGCTGATTGGGCTAGTTGTCCTGATAGTAATCGGTCTACTTCAAGCTTTGCTATATTTTTGGGTCCTAATTTAGTCTCGTGGAAGTCCAAGAAGCAGCCCACTGTCCCCCAATCTTTCACATAAGCTGAATATAGGGCTATTTCTTACACGGTCCAAGATACTCTCCATATTCATTCCATGCTGTTCGAATTGGGGGTTCCTATTCGCCAACCAATTAAGTTACTTTGTGATAATGTTTCTGCTTCATATTTGTCCACGAATCCTATTCAGCATACCTGGAGCAAGCACATCAATACTGATTATCATTTTGTACGTGAGAGAGTTTCGCATGGAGATATAGTTGTTCGTGGTGTTCCTACACTTTTTCAGTTAACATGTATTTTTAAAAAATAATTATCTCCTTAGCGTTTCATTTTTCTTAGAGACAATCTGCGCATTGTTTCCCTGCACATACTGAGGTGGTGCAATAGTTTAATTAATACTTTAATTAGGTTTTCTATATTTAGTAAGTTTCCTAATGTATTCAGGACACTTATTTATTATATATATGACATTTAGGGCTACCACATTAGTAAGTCATTCCATTATTCTCATAGAAACAACTTCACTTTATTATAAACCCCAATTCTAATAATAATAATAGTAGTAATAATAATTAATATAGTAATAATAATAACAATCCTTGTTTTCTTGTTTAATTTTAGGAGGGATTTGACTTTACACCATACGTTTTGAGTGATTTTAGACTTTCCATCCCATTTCCCTCAGAATTATTAACGTGTGCAACCTGTTTAATATAAATTATTTGACTTTGCATCCTCATTCTTTTATTATTTCTGAATCGATGGGGTGCATATATTAATGACTATGAAAATAGGATGTAAAGTCCAATATAGCTCAAAAGGTGGGTTAAAAAATCAATTTTTCCCTTAATTTTATATGCGCATCTCCATATATATACGTGATTTATGATTTAATTAAAAGTTGGTATACACGTGGTTGTTCACATAACAATATGTTTCACCTACAGTCAATATATTAAAAAATAACATGTGTATCACATCTTTATTTTCTTAAGAAAGAATCAAACAAAATTGAATAAGAAAACAAGAATTCTTGTTGTCGTCACCATCATTATTATCATCATCATTATTGGACGGGGGTTTATAATAAAATGCATAACACAAAAAGTTATTTCTAATCTTTTAATTTCCTTAAGGTGAGTTACTTACTTTCTATCTTTCAGCTCTCATTAGAGCCTCAGAGGTTGTATTGTTGTAATATGTTCTTGATGGTATCATGGATTACAGTCATGACCCAATTACAGAATTACAATAAAAACACATAAACGGAATCAAGCCCTTAACGGGATCAGCCTATAAACGAGATCGATATTAATTAGCCAATGGGCCTAATTAGGGATGATACCCGCGAAAGGAACTCACAATCAGGCCAGGCTGGACAACAGACCTCGAGCCTGGGCGGAGTTCTAGTGAAGTCGGAATCTTCCTAGGGCTTACGTGCCAGGCTATCATTCGCGCATAGCTATCTGGTAGCAGGCTGGAATAAACGGAAGAACGTGAACTTAAAGGAGATAATCATTGTACAACGTTCAAGACGTTACATGAGTCTATTTGAACATTTACGCTGCCTAAATTTCATCTGCTCTCGTAGTTGGATTAAACTCCATCAGTTCTCAAACATTTTTTCAAATAAAACATATTGCGTCATATTTAAGTCTTTTGCCCTACCGTATTAACTATTAAGTGCTTTTTTTCGTGGGTTAGAAATACTCTATGATGTCCATATGACGTCTCTTAGACGTGTACATTTCAACGGAGTACTAAGTACAAACATAATGTTTTTGATTCTATTAAAAAAAACATACTCCGTAATGTTTTTGATTCTATGACTCTACGCCATATTGACGGCGAGTATAAAATAAAGCAAAACTATTTGAAATTTCAACTATCATCGTGGTGTCTTCAGCGTGTGTTCGTATAATTACATCAAGATCAATTTTAAACTTTTAAAACAACAAGTGAAGCCTAGTCGTGAAAATACTTTTGAGATTTTTATTTATAATTACAGTTTTATATAATGAAATATGAAGGAAAAGAATAAATATCTAAAAAATATTATACAAGATTAAACGTAATATTTACTTTGTTCGATACATATAATATTTAAATGTATAAAAAGTTTAAATACAAAATGATATACGGAGTACATAATATATATTATTGCGCTTTCCTAGTCGTAAATACAAAATCCATATATAATAATATGTTTATAAATGTGAATTTTATTTACAAAAACTATTATCCAAAAAAAATTATATCGTTAATAAAGCAAATGGATCAATTAAAGAAGATATTTTAATTGGATCGAATTTTTTAGAGTGGTCTCGTTTGTTTAAGTGGAATCTGATGTAGTATATGTTCTGATTTGATCGGTGTAAGCCTATTTTGATCTCATCTGGTGCGATAGTGAAACTGATCCGATTGAAAACGTCATATATATTACTCGTATATTGATAATAGATGATACTGTACAAAGTTGTTGAATATTTTATGTGAAAATATATGACAGTATTACTCACTTTGCATATTTTATTTGCATAAAATTAAAAAAAAAACATTGACTGCGTTCTTAATATAATATTTTACCTTTCTGAAACAGGAATTATTGTACGAAGTAATAGTTTAATACAATATTTCAATGTAAAAACTATTAAATTTAATTTAATAAAGTCAACAAAATCGAAATTCATTTTCAATAAAGTTTAACGTATTATTGAAAAATGATTTTTATAAATTATTGATAATTTGTTTAAGTAAAATGGGCATGATATCATGTGATCGTCAACATGACATCATATTTGGTTTGCTCATTTCCACCTCCTACTCCATGGGCCATATCCATGTTTTGGAAAAACAATTATTATTTTCATTACAATAATTAATATATACGGAGTATATATATAATTAAAGTTATTTAAAAAATTGAGTTAATTGATTTTTAGGGAAAATTACATAAATGGTACATGTGGTTTGAGTCGTTTTCAAATAGGGGCATGCGTTTTATTTTTTTTTAACAAAGTGAGCCATGTGTTTTAATTTCATTATTTTAGGTGGGGCATGGCGTTTAACGTCGTTAGAAAAATTAACTCAGATTTCTGAAAGTCTTTAAAAAATAAAAGAAAAATATTAGGAGGTCCGCCTCGTCAAGAAGACCTTCAGACCATCTTTCTTTTCTTGTGTTTCAGCCACAACTGTCGCCAGAAAGTCCACCGGAAAAGTGATATTAGCGAATTCGATTTTAAAAAATAATCCAAATAGAGTCGAAAAATCTAAAGAGAACGATAGTTTGTTGGTCTCCTTGACGAGGCACACCTCCCAGTATTTTCTTTTAATATTCCGAAGACTTCGGAAAATCAGAGTTAATTTTTATAACGACGTTAGACGTCATGCCCCAGCTGTGATAACTGAATTAAAACACATGTCCCACTTTGTTAAAAAATGAAACACATGCGCCTATCTGAAAACGGTCCAAACCACATGTACCTTTTATGTATTTTCCCCTAATTTATATTGTATTTTTTCATATGAAAGTTAAATTTGTTCAAGTTTTATGGACGAAATGATTATGAGGAAATTTGAGTTTTACACCCCATTTTATTGTCCAAATTAGACTTTGCATCCCATTTTTAAAAAAATTGTTTGTGCACTCCAACTCCATATGAAAAGACAAAAATGTTCCTTCATTAACAATTTTGTTGACTTTCAATATATTCCTGATTGAGGGCATTTTTTGTTTTTTATATGAGATTGGGTGCAAAAACAATTTTTTTTAAAACGGGGTACAAACTCCATTAACAATTTTGTTCCCCAATGATTATTTATACTTCATATTAGATTACTAGTGTATTACTCCCTCGGTCCAAAATTGAGTTGTAAAATTTGCATTTTTTGAGTCAAGTAGATTCATTTAATTAAATTGAGTTGTAAATTTCGATCACTTGATTAAGATATCAATTAATTAAATTTTAATTTGAGTTTTATGAGATTTCGAATTTGGCACTAACGAGGTGAGGAGTAATTTTGTATTCGACTTGAAAAATTGCAGGAAAGTGATTACGTCCATGCGTACGACAAGACGCATCCCCATAACATTAATTTTACTGCTTTTCAACGCGGCGAAGGAGACGCGAAGTTAGACCATTTGTAGTGGTGGGGAGGCTAAATTGTTAAATTTAGACTCCGTCCATATGAAAACAGTGTTTAGACTCCGTCAATACTGTTTTTTCCCGCATCCGTGCACCGTCAATAAAATACACTCTACATATTTTTTTACCTACCAATTTAGTAAAACCTTAATTTAATTATTATAAAAAGTATTTTCCTTTTAATATTTTACCTAGATAATTATGAAGTAAAAAATACGCATTTCGATGTAAAAAAAATCACTAACTTTTTTAAACGATTTTTTGGTTAACAAAAAAGAACTTAGTTAAAATAAAATTCGATTATGGAATATTCACTTATTATTTGTGAAGGCTTAATGAATTAAAAATTCGTGTTTCGTGCTTTTTTGGGTTCACCAAAACTTCAACAGTTAAAATTAATTTTTTTTTTCGTTGTATGTATTACATATTGGTGTCATATGAAAGATCATAAAAAATCATGAATTTTGATATATTTTTTGAAGAATTTGGAGAAAAAATAAAAAAGTTATAAGAGTTTAAAATAAAATGGGATTTTAATGACGTAAGCGTGACATCAGCATGACGTCAGCAGAACGCATCAACAACGCGCAGCAGCGGCCGCTTTTCTTCTTTTTTTCCTTTTTCCTTTTCTTTTCCCCTGTCAACCCAACCCTCTATTTTTAGCCTCCTCCACTCCCCTTCCCACTTTTACTCCCACTTTTAATCTCCCACTACACTCAATTAAGAGTCTAAAAATTCCATATTTAATTTTTTGACTCCTAATCTGTAACCACTACAAATGGTCTTATATTCCAAACTTCAATTTTGCATCTCTTTTCACGCCCTGTTGCTGTGTTACGGATGCATATATAAACGCCACGCTCGTTCACAATTTCATACAGAATCACAAATCAGCTCTTCTTTTTATATTCTATTCTATTTTTTACAGTTTTCCTGAACTTGAATTGGATTTTGGTGTCGTGGCATGATGGGAAGTTCAATGGCGGAGAAGAAAAAGGTGGTGATTGTTGGCGGAGGAGCTGGCGGTTCTCTTCTTGCATATACCCTTCAGAACTATTGCGACGTTATCCTTATTGATTCGTAAGTGTTCATTTTTGTGCTTTTCTCTTGTTGGATTTTGTGCGGAAATGTTGATTTCACATGAGGGGTAATTTTCTCTCTTAATCTGCTAAATTTTCAGGGAAAAAAACCTTTGGAAATATCAATTTCAATCAACAAGCAAGAAAAAACTAGGATATTACT
Source organism: Cuscuta epithymum (assembly GCA_945859915.1). NCBI lineage: Eukaryota > Viridiplantae > Streptophyta > Magnoliopsida > Solanales > Convolvulaceae > Cuscuta > Cuscuta epithymum. The sequence goes on along the minus strand of CAMAPF010000075.1, from coordinate 375,345 downwards.
TATTACTATGCTCATTACCAGAATTAGTCACATTGTGCTCACTGCTCACTAACACCATAAGTTACGTTATGCTCATTATTATGTTTGATAAGGTCATAAGGATTATTGGCTGAAATGGCTAGATCTACTTATTTTCTGAATGGAAAGCTTTTTGTAAAGTTGATGACTATAAATAAGTTAGTTAAAAAGTTGCTTACTACGTCCCATTTATGAAGCACGGAAACTCTTGGGAAAGAGTACGTTTCCTTTTCGGAAACTCTATGAAACTCTTCGAAAACTCTCTAAATAGTTGTATTTTACTAAAAGATGACGTTTCCCGTTTCCCGTTTCCCATTTTCCCAGGATTTTAACGTTTCCGTGCAACATAGCGTCCCATTATATTTGTCTCAATTTTCCCTTTTTAGTTCCTTGTATTAGGTTTGTCTCATTCCATATTTGGTAATATTTGTATTGTTCAAGTTCATTCAAATATAAGATAAATATCAAACACAATACTATTTTCCTTAATGTGTATGTCAGTTTTTCATGTCCCCGAGATAGTGGGGATTAGTGGGACGGAGGTAGTGCTTATTGTACTTATTTTGTTGATAAGTCGAATAAGCTGAATCATACTACCAAACAGACTCTTAAGTCTTTATTTGGTTTCTCTAGTGACATTGTGGTTGATAGTTTATTAGTTTCGCTACAAGTTTAGGTGATTTGCTTGATTTTTTTTAATTTGTTATTTCTCATATTGATGTGCTTTAATATTTTTTAGTAGTGCTATGTGTTTGTGTTGGTTTGGGCGATTTAATGACTGTAAAGTAATGCCACAACAGGAAGGAGTACTTTGAGATTACATGGGCTAGCTTAAGGTCAATGGTCGAACCATCATTTGCAAAACGTGCAGTGATTAATCACAGTGAATACCTTCACAATGCACGCATTATTTCATCTCCCGCAATCAACATCACGAGGAGTGAAGTTTTGACAGAACAAGGAGAGGGGTTTGCATATGATTATCTTGTTGTTGCCACAGGTCATTTGGATAATGGCAGTTCCACAAGAAATGAGAAACTCCATTACTACCAAGAAGGTCAGGAGTTTGATGACATCTAATGTGTATTGGCTCAATACCTTTGAGGCTTTGATACAGGCTTTCATATCATCAGATACCTATAATAACCCATCTACTTTTGTACCCAAGTGCATCAGGTCATTCCTGCACTTCTAGATCCCAATTTTGGTGTACAACTATAGATATCTGTCACTTTTGGTGTTACATTCATTTTTTTTTTCCACTTGCCAGTCGACTCTGGCCACATAAGTGACCAGCAAGGAGCACAAGTTGGAAAAAACATAGTTATATCACCAAATTGAAACAAGTAAAAACTTTTGTAACCCTTGATCTGAATATCTGCACCTAAGCCCCACACAGAGAGTTAGACACCAGTCTTGTTTGGTTTAGAACGTTGGTTACAAACTTAAAATTACTCACTTAACGCCTTTAAACTGATAACTAAAGCAGTAGTTCATGATGATGTCCATTCAAGATATTGAAATTCAGTCCGTTGATGTTTATTTGTCTTCCTGGCAGAGAATGATAATATCAAAGCTGCTAATTCCATATTGATAGTTGGTGGAGGACCAACGGGTGTAGAACTGGCTGCTGAAATAGCCGTCGAATTTCCTGATAAAAAGGTCACACTTGTGCACAAGGGATCAAGGTTGCTGCAGTTCATTGGAGAAAAGGCTGGTAAGAAGGCATTTGATTGGTTAATTTCAAAGAAGGTTGAAGTCATCCTCAAGCAATCTGTTAACTTGGACTCGGCCTCGGACGGTGTGTATTGGTTATCTGGTGGTGAAACCATAAGTGCTGATCGCCATTATGTATGTGCTATGAAGCCTTTTGCAACATCATGGCTAAAGGATACCGATTTGAGAGGTAGCTTGGACGACCAAGGGAAGTTAATGGTTGATGCAAATTTGAGAGTCAAGGGTCACAATAATATATTTGCCATTGGAGACATTGTTGATACCAAAGTAAGCTTATACTGAATCTACTGGTTTCTTTATCAACCAAATCATTTTCAAAGCTAATAGTGTCTTTGAAGAATATCCGTTTTTGGTCCTACGATTATTTCCCTTGTTTAGTTCACAACTTTCATTTTTTATTTGCTTTTCATGCACACCTTATTGATTCAAAAAATGTTTGGTTACAATGTTAGGAACTGAAACAAGGATATATAGCTCGAAACCATGCATTGTTGGTTGCCAAGAATGTGAAGTTATTGATAAGTGGAGCAGAGGAGCAGAAAATGGCGAAGTATAAGCCCGGTCCAACAATGGCTATAGTTTCTTTAGGTAGGCGAGAGGCTGTGATGCAAGTTGGGTGCATAACCATTTCTGGGCGGATTCCGGGAATGATAAAGTCTGGGGATTTGTTTGTTGGCAAAGCGAGGAAGGAACTCGGGCTAAAATCTTAGCCTTCGTAGTCTTGCAAATTGGTGTTGTTTTTTTTGTCTTTTTTTATTTAATTGCTGAGTTATAAGTAGCATTCCACATGTCTCATTTTTATATTCATACACTATGAATGTACATTTTGAGTCTGAGAAATAATTAAAAGTTTGATACCCGTGCTTCTTGACATGGTATTCAAGTTACAAGTTACATTGTGATGGTTTGAAATTTCTTTGAGTTAGAATGAAGTGAATAGGGTAAGATGTTCTCTCACTTTCTGTGTTCTATAAAACAAATCTAAGCTTTCTTAAACTGAGATCATTATAACAGAATTAATAAAGTACGAATATGATCACACATTCACACATACTAACTTCAATTAATATTTCCTCCGTTTCAATTTTTTTTTTTAAAAATGAATAAATAATTGAAATGCAGAAACATCAGTTCGAACGGATAATATTAGCTGAGTGATTTTTTGAGCTAAAGCAACTTTAGCCAGCTATCTTATTCTTCCTTTGTTGAATGATTGCTAATTATATTAAGGAATTATTTAACTTTGCACCTCACCTTTTTTGTGTGATACTGGGCTTTGCACCCTAATTAAAGAAAAATGACTTTGCACCCTATCATATATGTAGTAACCTTTTGTGAAGATTTATTTTAATAGAGTGCAAGTCAAAGGGGTTTTAAGTGAAATGAAATGCAAAGTCAAAGTTTTTTTAAAATGGGTTGCACGGTTCAACATCACCCCATGAGATCTAATTCTCTATCCTGTTACAGCTTCCAGTGGTACGAACCCTCTCACATTCTCAATTTCATTTCTCATTTCAAATCTTGATTGAGCAGTTTCTCTCTTTTTCATTAATAAGATCATTGTCAAGTATATTCAAAATAAAATCAGGAGGAACTGAAATCCAAAAATTACAATCTGACACAAAACATGCGACTTTTGCCAATCCACGAGTCACCTCGTTCGCTGACCGTTTGATATGAGAGAAAGAGATATTCGTAAAGCTTGAGCAAATATCTTTGAATGTCATCCGCAACTAAGCCTGCCACAGAAACACTTGTCCCTCTAAGGATCTCTGAGATAGCACGAACTGCATCAGACTCTACATCCACAAACTGCCATCCTTCTTCCTTGATCCAAATAAGAGCCTCCCTTATTCCCACCAACTCGATCATGAACCTCCCACGTTTTCTGATGTTCACTCCTCAATGTAGGTGTTAGTTCTTCTTCCTAAACGTACAAGTGAAAGCACTAAATTGTAGCACGTACCTAGTGGCGCGGACGCGCGGCATGATAAAAGCACCCTTAATACAAATGCTCCGTATGAAAACATTGAAAAGTTCAATTTGTACACGTTATTTGTATGCGTTGGTAACTTGGTATAAACGTCCTTATTTTATTTATGCCCACATATATATAATTCGTAAAAGAGTAAAAATTCTGAAAGCTAGCTATGTAAACAAATAATTTGAACTTGTATACACATCTTGTTATACACAGCTGAAATTTGATATGAGTAAACTAGACTTGATGAATAAAATGCTCAAAAGATTTCATCAAAAAATTCCACCGGGAACCACCCCAAATGGCGACGGCCGGACAGAGTCTCCTATATAAGGGCTTATTTGACCTTTTTATGTGAGTTCGAGGGCCTATCTGACCCTTTTCCCCTTTAAGAAAATAATATGGTGACATCTGGTTCATACTATTTTACATTTTGTATCTTATTTTCCCGTTACAGAAAAACAACTCATCTCCTCGTTCCCCTCTAAACCCCACCTGATAAACATATCCTTAGGGGTACGGTTACTCAACTAGCCAAAAGGGGACCCCCCTTACCAGCAGGGGTGCCTGTCTGCCTGTCTGCAGTGGAAGTCCAAGAAGCGGCCCACTGTCCCCCAATCTTTCACATAAGCTGAATATAGGGCTATTTCTTACACGGTCCAAGATACTCTCCATATTCATTCCATGCTGTTCGAATTGGGGGTTCCTATTCGCCAACCAATTAAGTTACTTTGTGATAATGTTTCTGCTTCATATTTGTCCACGAATCCTATTCAGCATACCTGGAGCAAGCACATCAATACTGATTATCATTTTGTACGTGAGAGAGTTTCGCATGGAGATATAGTTGTTCGTGGTGTTCCTACACTTTTTCAGTTAACATGTATTTTTAAAAAATAATTATCTCCTTAGCGTTTCATTTTTCTTAGAGACAATCTGCGCATTGTTTCCCTGCACATACTGAGGTGGTGCAATAGTTTAATTAATACTTTAATTAGGTTTTCTATATTTAGTAAGTTTCCTAATGTATTCAGGACACTTATTTATTATATATATGACATTTAGGGCTACCACATTAGTAAGTCATTCCATTATTCTCATAGAAACAACTTCACTTTATTATAAACCCCAATTCTAATAATAATAATAGTAGTAATAATAATTAATATAGTAATAATAATAACAATCCTTGTTTTCTTGTTTAATTTTAGGAGGGATTTGACTTTACACCATACGTTTTGAGTGATTTTAGACTTTCCATCCCATTTCCCTCAGAATTATTAACGTGTGCAACCTGTTTAATATAAATTATTTGACTTTGCATCCTCATTCTTTTATTATTTCTGAATCGATGGGGTGCATATATTAATGACTATGAAAATAGGATGTAAAGTCCAATATAGCTCAAAAGGTGGGTTAAAAAATCATTTTTTCCCTTAATTTTATATGCGCATCTCCATATATATACGTGATTTATGATTTAATTAAAAGTTGGTATACACGTGGTTGTTCACACAACAATATGTTTCACCTACAGTCAATATATTAAAAAATAACATGTGTATCACATCTTTATTTTCTTAAGAAAGAATCAAACAAAATTGAATAAGAAAACAAGAATTCTTGTTGTCGTCACCATCATTATTATCATCATCATTATTGGACGGGGGTTTATAATAAAATGCATAACACAAAAAGTTATTTCTAATCAATTTTTTTAATCTTTTAATTTCCTTAAGGTGAGTTACTTACTTTCTATCTTTCAGCTCTCATTAGAGCCTCAAAGGTTGTATTGTTGTAATATGTTCTTGATGGTATCATGGATTACAGTCATGACCCAATTACAGAATTACAATAAAAACACATAAACGGAATCAAGCCCTTAACGGGATCAGCCTATAAACGAGATCGATATTAATTAGCCAATGGGCCTAATTAGGGATGATACCCGCGAAAGGAACCCACAATCAGGCCAGGCTGGACAACAGACCTCGAGCCTGGGCGGAGTTCTAGTGAAGTCGGAATCTTCCTAGGGCTTACGTGCCAGGCTATCATTCGCGCATAGCTATCTGGTAGCAGGTTGGAATAAACGGAAGAACGTGAACTTAAAGGAGATAATCATTGTACAACGTTCAAGACGTTACATGAGTCTATTTGAACATTTACGCTGCCTAAATTTCATCTGCTCTCGTAGTTGGATTAAACTCCATCAGTTCTCAAACATTTTTTCAAATAAAACATATTGCGTCATATTTAAGTCTTTTGCCCTACCGTATTAACTATTAAGTGCTTTTTTTCGTGGGTTAGAAATACTCTATGATGTCCATATGACGTCTCTTAGACGTGTACATTTCAACGGAGTACTAAGTACAAACATAATGTTTTTGATTCTATTAAAAAAACATACTCCGTAATGTTTTTGATTCTATGACTCTACGCCATATTGACGGCGAGTATAAAATAAAGCAAAACTATTTGAAATTTCAACTATCATCGTGGTGTCTTCAGCGTGTGTTCGTATAATTACATCAAGATCAATTTTAAACTTTTAAAACAACAAGTGAAGCCTAGTCGTGAAAATACTTTTGAGATTTTTATTTATAATTACAGTTTTATATAATGAAATATGAAGGAAAAGAATAAATATCTTAAAAATATTATACAAGATTAAACGTAATCTTTACTTTGTTCGATACATATAATATTTAAATGTATAAAAAGTTTAAATACAAAATGATATACGGAGTACATAATATATATTATTGCGCTTTCCTAGTCGTAAATACAAAATCCATATATAATAATATGTTTATAAATGTGAATTTTATTTACAAAAACTATTATCCAAAAAAATTATATCGTTAATAAAGCAAATGGATCAATTAAAGAAGATATTTTAATTGGATCGAATTTTTTAGAGTGGTCTCGTTTGTTTAAGTGGAATCTGATGTAGTATATGTTCTGATTTGATCGGTGTAAGCCTATTTTGATCTCATCTGGTGCGATAGTGAAACTGATCCGATTGAAAACGTCATATATATTACTCGTATATTGATAATAGATGATACTGTACAAAGTTGTTGAATATTTTATGTGAAAATATATGACAGTATTACTCACTTTGCATATTTTATTTGCATAAAATTAAAAAAAACATTGACTGCGTTCTTAATATAATATTTTACCTTTCTGAAACAGGAATTATTGTACGAAGTAATAGTTTAATACAATATTTCAATGTAAAAACTATTAAATTTAATTTAATAAAGTCAACAAAATCGAAATTCATTTTCAATAAAGTTTAACGTATTATTGAAAAATGATTTTATAAATCATTGATAATTTGTTCAAGTAAAATGGGCATGATATCATGTGATCGTCAACATGACATCATATTTGGTTTGCTCATTTCCACCTCCTACTCCATGGGCCATATCCATGTTTTGGAAAAACAATTATTATTTTCATTACAATAATTAATATATACGGAGTATATATATAATTAAAGTTATTTAAAAAATTGAGTTAATTGATTTTTAGGGAAAATTACATAAATGGTACATGTGGTTTGAGTCGTTTTCAAATAGGGGCATGCGTTTTATTTTTTTTAACAAAGTGAGACATGTGTTTTAATTTCATTATTATAGGTGGGGCATGGCGTTTAACGTCGTTAGAAAAATTAACTCAGATTTCTGAAAGTCTTTAAAAAATAAAAGAAAAATATTAGGAGGTGCGCCTCGTCAAGAAGACCTCCAGACCATCTTTCTTTTCTTGTGTTTCAGCCACAACTGTCGCCAGAAAGTCCACCGGAAAAGTGATATTAGCGAATTCGATTTTAAAAAATAATCCAAATAGAGTCGAAAAATCTAAAGAGAACGATAGTTTGTTGGTCTCCTTGACGAGGCACACCTCCCAGTATTTTCTTTTAATATTCCGAAGACTTCGGAAAATCAGAGTTAATTTTTATAACGACGTTAGACGTCATGCCCCAGCTGTGATAACTGAATTAAAACACATGTCCCACTTTGTTAAAAAATGAAACACATGCGCCTATCTGAAAACGGTCCAAACCACATGTACCTTTTATGTATTTTCCCCTAATTTATATTGTATTTTTTCATATGAAAGTTAAATTTGTTCAGGTTTTATGGACGAAATGATTATGAGGAAATTTGAGTTTTACACCCCATTTTATTGTCCAAATTAGACTTTGCATCCCATTTTTAAAAAAATTGTTTGTGCACTCCAACTCCATATGAAAAGACAAAAATGTTCCTTCATTAACAATTTTGCTGACTTTCAATATATTCCTGATTGAGGGCATTTTTTGTTTTTTATATGAGATTGGGTGCAAAAACAATTTTTTTTTTTAAAACGGGGTACAAACTCCATTAACAATTTTGTTCCCCAATGATTATTTATACTTCATATTAGATTACTAGTGTACTAGATTCTCACCCGCGCGATGCGCGGGATATTAAACTGTAAGAGTGATACGACATTATTTTTAAATGTTATTTGGTTATGTGAAATGAAAGAAAATTGTCATATACGTAACATGCTTAATAAATTATAATTGAAGATCGGATAGTGAAAACTCGGAGATAGGTAGTAGTAAGTATGTTTTGGAATAAGTAGAAAAAAGTAAACGTCATAATCATAATCATAACATAGCAATAATAGAATAAGTAATGTTTATTTTCACATGTACTAATAGAAGATTATAATAGTTATAATAATAGTAATAAAATAGACAAAAATATAAAAAATATATTATAAACATTGATTTAATCTTTCTTTGAGAAAAATATAAAACCTCTTTTTTTATTTATCTGAATTCATAACATTCACAATATCCATAATTATTAATTAATAAAACACTCAAAAAGTCATAATATTAATGATATATGAATCCAGACCAGCCCAATATAAAATAATAGATAAAAATATATAAATCCAGACCCAGCCCAATGTAAATAATCCTATGCACCCGACGGCCCATAACTAAACTCAACCCAACCATCTCTATTTAACCCTGCCCAACAACCCAGACCTAAACCGCCCTATAAAAACCCTCCTTTACCCTTTGGTCACTTCATTTGCACTTCGGCTCTCGGATAAACCATCCGGTTATCCGATTTCCTCGCCGTTCTTCTCACACACTTCCTCTTATCTCCCAAAATGGTAAGTTTGAAGAATTTTATGGGACGGAGGGAGTATATTACATATTAAATACTTCGCAGTTAAAAAGAGATGTTATCATTTACCATGTTCCAAAAGTACACAAAATACAAACATTACAATGAGCGAACAAACTTAAAATTTTGAAACACTTGTTTGTAAACAACATTAGTAGTATGATCAATTTGTTGATAATTGTCTTCACAAAACAATATTTTCAAAACTTTACTATATGACTCGCAAATCTTGAAAAAAATGACAAAGATTGACTTGGCTCGTTTATTATTGTCGTTGTATAGAACGTCATTGGGTATTGTCTTTTATCAAACTTGAAGCATTGGTGCATTTTATAGTGTAATTGTCAATTGTCTTATAAGTACCTCTTGACTATCACATTTTCCGCCAAACATTTTGTTCCAGAAGATGAATTCAAAATCAAGTGACTATCGAATGTCTAATCCAATTTTATTAATATTATAAAATTACAAATATTTTAAATAATATAAATATTACAAATTATTGATTATGAGAATTCTAAATATAATACATTGTATTAGAGATCTTACTAAACCCAATTATAATAGTATATTAACATTTAAAAGAGGCCAAGAAATTTCTAACTTATTATTCCAATCATGCTCCACTTAAAAAAGTCTGACATGCTTGTTTGGAGTATAAAATATATCGGATGATTGAAAAACTATTAAAATATATTTAGATTTCATTGCAAAAATATATATATGTAAATTAAAATGAAATCAATTCATGTTATTAAAATAAAAACCAATTTAGAGCGTGTTTGGTGACATGGTTTTTGGCTTATCAGGTTTATCAACCAACTTTCTTACTAAATATCTAACTTTTGATTTCATGCGCTGAATTGTGTGATAATAAAATAAGAAAAAGTTTGATCGGAGTTACGTTTGTGACTATATTGACTAAAGTTACTCTAAAGAATCATTTTAGCTGTTTTCTTATATTTTTTTTTATTCATTTTATCAATAAAATATATTTAAATCATTTTTTCCATAAATCAGCAAACTTAGTCAATCTAGTGTTCCAGCCAATATAGATTAAGGTATTATCAAACGGGGCTTTAATATGCTTATAATTAAAATGTATCCACAATTGAAGATAAATGAGTATGGCCCATTAATTTTCAAACCAAATCCACTCCCATTTCGGAGCCCATACAACCCATTTCCACTAAACCATCCAGCCAGACCCAACCCTAAATACATATACTCCTTATACACCAAACCTCCCCATTATCCATCGGTTAAACCTACTGCACCTCGATCGGGAAATTACTTCTCCCTCACCGAACTATTCGTCTTTGATGCTCTAAACCTACTTCTTCCATCCGTATCTCCTCCTCCCCTCCTATGCACCAAAGGATCATCCGTAAATCTCATGCTCTCTGTGGATGGATAGGACTTATCCGGTGGAGACGAAGCTTAGCCGGTATACTACCTGCGTATTCCCGTTGCCGGCCGATTGTCATAGTTTCGACTCTATTTTCGGTATATTTCTATTAGTTCTATATACTCCGTATTAATCTTAGTAATTTGTTATTAACTATACGATCTGAAACATGCAATTTATTTTGTTTGAATCTGACTATGCAAAATTGATGTTTTTTAAAGTAAATAATCATATTATTTATGATTCGGAGGTGCAAATACGTCATAATATTATATGTGTATCGTTTTTGTTTTTTGATGGACATATACAAACGGCTTTGTATAGATTGTGTGAAAACAGTTTAAGTTGTGTTTATTTGCATCAATACATCCTTTACACTTTACACAATATTGTTGGCATCAAACTGTTTAGAGTATGGATTTCACTCAGTTTTGGTATTCGTTTTGGTGTTCGTAGCTGTAACCTGCTTTTTCGAAAATAGGTAACCTGCAAAAAAATTGCCAATTAGTAATCTAGTGATCTGAACAAATGATGTTGCTTGAATCCGCCTTCAATTATAATAGTGGCATAGTAAGCAAAGTATGAAAAACTCTTGTCTCTTTGTACATATGAAACAATCTAAACACTACAAAGACTCATGTCGTACCTCTTCTTTTATTTTTGACTTACATTCGAACTTGTGGCAATTTCATTGAAGCATAAATCAGTCCTACCTGTCAATATGTTTAAATAAAATTGTTAATCTTAGATTCTTAGATGAAAAGCCTTGTGATGCTCATTTTCCGTATAATTGCCTAATAGGTTCTAGCTTCTATGGTTATATACATTGTTCTTACTAAGTGAAAAGCCTTGTGGTGCTCCTTTTCGTACTTATGAGTAATTTAAACAGTTCAGAGCATGGAAGCCAGTTATACCTGTTCCCACATACTATCTTCAAAAACTAAAGGGTCTTTAGACACAAAAAATGATTGTATTGTCTATGATATGAATTGAGATGCATTTTAACATGATTTTATCTTTTTATATTGCAGGTCTAAACCACAAAAAATGATTTTATTTTTGAGAACTATAAAGAACTCAAAAATTACGAACTCAGCATTTTCTAAAGCCCACACCACTTATTTTGAGCCCAATAAATTACGGAGTACTTCGTATGAGCAATGAATCCATATCACCAAAACCTAAGGTCATATATAACGTGGCTTTAGACTTCAGCCGCCTTCATCTATCCGTACGCCCCATTCAAAAAGCTATCTGTCCATTACTCATAGCGCATGTCGGTGATTGGACTTTGCAAAATTCCGACCAACTCCGTTAAAAATTCTTTGTTACTACTCCGATGGTTGATTCCCGTCTGTAGTGCTATTTGATGTTGGATTGGCCCTTAATAGACCATCTCAAAGTTGACGGCGGCTGAGAGAAGGTCAAAGGATCTCAGACAATGATTTAGTCTTCCATCGTTATCTGGGTATCCTTTCTCTTCTATCCCTTTCATTTTCGTCCTACGATTTTGAATGTTTTCACATGCCAATCACTTGTCCAGAATGTGATATATACGCATGTGTTTATGTGTTCAGATTTTTTTTATCTTCGTTGTGTTTTTAGTGATTATATTTGGCATGTACAATTTCATGTGATTATATTGAAAATCATATATTGGACAAATTTATGTAGTTGAGTAAATCTGTACTTATATATTAATGACAGGACGGATATATAAATCTAATTAGGTCTATCGTTTTGGTGCATAGATCTGTTTAAGTTATCAGATGTGTTTACCATTGTTGATGAACAATGCCGAAAATTGTTTATTTTGGGTCCTGTCACTAATTTGTTATCTCAATCCAATGAGATTAACAGTACAAAGAGGTCATACATATTTGAACATATTTTCGGCTTGACATTTTATTGTCTAACTATAATGGCCAATCCATGATAATCTAGATGGCCACATCTAGATTACGGCTTGACATATTTCAAAGGGATATGCTCTCTAGATTATGGCCATCTAGATTATCATAGATTATAATTACTACTGTCAAATGATGTTTGAACTATAATTTTATTTTTAAATCTCCACAAATAGGGATTGTATTTTTAAAGACCTAAGTAAATATTACATATGGTTTTGAATTTATAGTTTTCAATTTGTATTTTTGAAGACCAAAGTGAATAATCATTTTGAATATTATCAGTCAAAGCTGAAATTTTGGTGAAGTACATTTACTTGCATATTCATATTGAATTATAACCCATCATAACACAATTTAAACTGAGTTTGACATCCTTATTCTTGTTACAAATGAATGTAATATGCACTATAAAAGTATAAATGCATATCTTCAATATCCTAGACTGTAATCTGATTTGAAAAGTCCAACTGCATCTTAAAATCTTTCATGTAATCCGGAATGTCTATGCTGCAAATGTGGTTTTGATAAATGCAACGGTTGATGGTGGCCTAAAGCATATAGAAGAATCTCAGACCTTGTCTAACTATCCACTTGTAATTTGGACATTCGATGTATGCCCTCTTCAGTTTTTGACATTTTTTCATTGTCATCACTTCTTACTTTTGTATGAGTTTGGTTTAGAATTGTGAAAACTGTCCAGTCTTTGGACAAACCTGTATACACAAAAACATGAATATAATTTAATAGAACATTTGATTACTCTGAATCATATAGAATAAATATATTTTTCATTGTTGAAATATTATATATGTATATGTATATACACACACACACACACACACACACACACACACACACACACACACATATATATATATATATTGAGTCTAAGGTTTTAAACAAAGGTTTTACAAATTATGTTTCTAAAGTAATTTGTGTGTGTATATTCTCACACACATTTGTGTATTACACCTACACCCACACATATTATATATGTGTATATATAAATTATATATCATATTATATATTATACACACATGTATATATTTCTCTCTTTTGGATGCTGATTGTAGCTTTCGTAGGTTTTCCCAGGTTTTATTTGAAAATAGGATACCTGCAAAATGAAAATAGCAATCACTAAATAACCTAACTGAACCATTTTAAGCATCAATTTAACAAAGATATATTATAAGGCTTATACATACGTATTCAACATTTCTTTACTTATCAGTAGCATGTCATTGTTTACCCAGCCCTCGGATGAAAACAACAACATAGACATGGAATATCTTCATATTTTAAAAGACTTGTAACAGGAAAATGATATACCTATAATGGAATTTTTTTAGCTCTTCCCAACTTCAGAATCCAAATGAATCTCAATGGCCTCTTCGACCCTTTCTCTCAGTGCAATAGCCTTGGTGTGTGATGCTATTGAAATTCACTTGTATTTATACTGCAATCGGCCGTGGCTCTTATGTTATTATTATTATTATATTATATTAATTATATTATATTATATTATACTATATTATATTATATTATATTATATTATATTATATTATATTATATTATATTATATTATATTATATTATATTATATTATATTATATTATATTATATTATATTATATTATATTATATTATATTATATTATATTATATTATATTATATTATATTATATTATATTATATTATATTATATTATATTATATTATATTATATTATATTATATTATATTATATTATATTATATTATATTATATTATATTATATTATATTATATTATATTATATTATATTATATTATATTATATTATATTATATTATATTATATTATATTATATTATATTATATTATATTATATTATATTATATTATATTATATTATATTATATTATATTATATTATATTATATTATATTATATTATATTATATTATATTATATTATATTATATTATATTATATTATATTATATTATATTATATTATATTATATTAAATTATATTATATTATATTATATTATATTATATTAAATTATATTATATTTATAACATAATGGTTACTACTTATTAGATTATAACCAATGGATTTTAGGATGCTGTGGTATGCATTAAATGCTATCTTCGGCCTTTAGATGTACTCTTATTGCTAAAGATATTAAAGTGCACTTCCTTTAATGCTTTTCAAATGCAATTTGAATTTTAAATATTATAGTACACTTCATTTAATGCTGTGTAGGGAGCTCTGCAGCTTTGCATTTACTGCTTTCATAAGATCAAATCGGCTTCAATATACTCGGCCACATCCCCGCCTCCCCGCATTTAATGCTTTTTTGGAGCAGTAAGCTGGGCACTTAGTTGATCTTTATTGAGCCACGGAAATGTCATATCGGCCTGCAATTGTTGACCAAAGAAGACAAATCAGCCTGCAATGCTTTGAATACCCAACCCGACCCGCTGCAGACCCGACCCGACCCGTTTTTGGCCCACAACTTTGGGCGGGAACACTGTTCATATTTTACTTTGCTTTTGTATAATAGAAGATTACTCCCTCGGTCCAAAATTGAGTTGTAAAATTTGCATTTTTTGAGTCAAGTAGATTCATTTAATTAAATTGAGTTGTAAATTTCGATCACTTAATTAAGATATCAATTAATTAAATTTTAATTTGAGTTTTATGAGATTTCGAATTTGGCACTAACGAGGTGAGGAGTAATTTTGTATTCGACTTGAAAAATTGCAGGAAAGTGATTACGTCCATGCGTACGACAAGACACATCCCCATAACATCAATTTTACTGCTTTTCAACGCGGCGAAGGAGACGCGAAGTTATATTTCAAACTTCAACTTTGCATCTCTTTTCACGCCCTGTTGCTGGGTTACGGATGCATATATAAACACCACGCTCGTTCACAATTTCATACCGAATCACAAATCAGCTCTCCTTTTTATATTCTATTCTATTTTTTACAGTTTTCCTGAACTTGAATTGGATTTTGGTGTCGTGGCATGATGGGAAGTTCAATGGCGGAGAAGAAAAAGGTGGTGATTGTTGGCGGAGGAGCTGGCGGCTCTCTTCTTGCATATACCCTTCAGAACTATTGCGACGTTATCCTAATTGATTCGTAAGTGTTCATTTTTGTGCTTTTCTATTGTTGGATTTTGTGTGGAAATGTTGATTTCACATGAGGGGTAATTTTCTCCCTTAATCTGCTAAATTTTCAGGATAAAAGAAAACCTTTGGAAATATCAATTTCAATCAACAAGCAAGGAAAAACTAGGATATTACTTATTACTATGCTCATTACCAGAATTACCCACATTGTGCTCACTGCTCACTAACACCATAAGTTACGTTATGCTCATTATTATGTTTGACAAGGACCATAAGGTCACAAGGATTATTGGCTGAAATGGCTAGATCTACTTATTTTCTGAATGGAAAGCTTTTTGTAAAGTTGATGACTATAAATAAGTTAGTTAAAAAGTTGCTTACTACGTCCCATTTATGAAGCACGGAAACTCTTGAGAAAGAGTACGTTTCCTTTTCGGAAACTCTATGAAACTCTTCGAAAACTCTCTAAATAGTTGTATTTTACTAAAAGATGACGTTTCCCGTTTCCCGTTTCCCATTTTCCCAGGATTTTAACGTTTCCGTGCAACATAGCGTCCCATTATATTTGTCTCAATTTTCCCTTTTTAGTTCCTTGTATTAGGTTTGTCTCATTCCATATTTGGTAATATTTGTATTGTTCAAGTTCATTCAAATATAAGATAAATATCAAACACAATACTATTTTCCTTAATGTGTATGTCAGTTTTTCATGTCCCCGAGATAGTGGGGATTAGTGGGACGGAGGTAGTGCTTATTGTACTTATTTTGTTGATAAGTCGAATAAGCTGAATCATACTACCAAACAGACTCTTAAGTCTTTATTTGGTTTCTCTAGTGACATTGTGGTTGATAGTTTATTAGTTTCGCTACAAGTTTAGGTGATTTGCTTGATTTTTCTTAATTTGTTATTTCTCATATTGATGTGCTTTAATATTTTTTAGTAGTGCTATGTGTTTGTGTTGGTTTGGGCGATTTAATGACTGTAAAGTAATGCCACAACAGGAAGGAGTACTTTGAGATTACATGGGCTAGCTTAAGGTCAATGGTCGAACCATCATTTGCAAAACGTGCAGTGATTAATCACAGTGAATACCTTCACAATGCACGCATTATTTCATCTCCCGCAATCAACATCACGAGGAGTGAAGTTTTGACAGAACAAGGAGAGGGGTTTGCATATGATTATCTTGTTGTTGCCACAGGTCATTTGGATAATGGCAGTTCCACAAAAAATGAGAAACTCCATTACTACCAAGAAGGTCAGGAGTTTGATGACATCTAATGTGTATTGGCTCAATACCTTTGAGGCTTTGATACAGGCTTTCATATCATCAGATACCTATAATAACCCATCTACTTTTGTACCCAAGTGCATCAGGTCATTCCTGCACTTCTAGATCCCAATTTTGGTGTACAACTATAGATATTTGTCACTTTTGGTGTTACATTCATTTTTTTTTTTCCACTTGCCAGTCGACTCTGGCCACATAAGTGACCAGCAAGGAGCACAAGTTGGAAAAAACATAGTTATCTCACCAAATTGAAACAAGTAAAAACTTTTGTAACCCTAGATCTGAATATCTGCACCTAAGCCCCACACAGAGAGTTAGGCACCAGTCTTGTTTGGTTTAGAACGTTGGTTACAAACTTAAAATTACTCACTTAATGCCTTTAAACTGATAACTAAAGCAGTAGTTCATGATGACGTCCATTCAAGATATTGAAATTCAGTCCGTTGATGTTTATTTGTCTTCCTGGCAGAGAATGATAATATCAAAGCTGCTAATTCCATATTGATAGTTGGTGGAGGACCAACGGGTGTAGAACTGGCTGCTGAAATAGCCGTCGAATTTCCTGATAAAAAGGTCACACTTGTGCACAAGGGATCAAGGTTGCTGCAGTTCATTGGAGAAAAGGCTGGTAAGAAGGCATTTGATTGGTTAATTTCAAAGAAGGTTGAAGTCATCCTCAAGCAATCTGTTAACTTGGACTCGGCCTCGGACGGTGTGTATTGGTTATCTGGTGGTGAAACCATAAGTGCTGATCGCCATTATGTATGTGCTATGAAGCCTTTTGCAACATCATGGCTAAAGGATACCGATTTGAGAGGTAGCTTGGACGACCAAGGGAAGTTAATGGTTGATGCAAATTTGAGAGTCAAGGGTCACAATAATATATTTGCCATTGGAGACATTGTTGATACCAAAGTAAGCTTATACTGAATCTACTGGTTTCTTTATCAACCAAATCATTTTCAAAGCTAATAGTGTCTTTGAAGAATATCCGTTTTTGGTCCTACGATTATTTCCCTTGTTTAGTTCACAACTTTCATTTTTTATTTGCTTTTCATGCACACCTTATTGATTCAAAAAATGTTTGGTTACAATGTTAGGAACTGAAACAAGGATATATAGCTCGAAACCATGCATTGTTGGTTGCCAAGAATGTGAAGTTATTGATAAGTGGAGCAGAGGAGCAGAAAATGGCGAAGTATAAGCCCGGTCCAACAATGGCTATAGTTTCTTTAGGTAGGCGAGAGGCTGTGATGCAAGTTGGGTGCATAACCATTTCTGGGCGGATTCCGGGAATGATAAAGTCTGGGGATTTGTTTGTTGGCAAAGCGAGGAAGGAACTCGGGCTAAAATCTTAGCCTTCGTAGTCTTGCAAATTGGTGTTGTTTTTTTTTGTCTTTTTTTATTTAATTGCTGAGTTATAAGTAGCATTCCACATGTCTCATTTTTATATTCATACACTATGAATGTACATTTTGAGTCTGAGAAATAATTAAAAGTTTGATACCCGTGCTTCTTGACATGGTATTCAAGTTACAAGTTACATTGTGATGGTTTGAAATTTCTTTGAGTTAGAATGAAGTGAATAGGGTAAGATGTTCTCTCACTTTCTGTGTTCTATAAAACAAATCTAAGCTTTCTTAAACTGAGATCATTATAACAGAATTAATAAAGTACGAATATGATCACACATTCACACATACTAACTTCAATTAATATTTCCTCCGTTTCAATTTTTTTTTTAAAAATGAATAAATAATTGAAATGCAGAAACATCAGTTCGAACGGATAATATTAGCTGAGTGATTTTTTGAGCTAAAGCAACTTTAGCCAGCTATCTTATTCTTCCTTTGTTGAATGATTGCTAATTATATTAAGGAATTATTTAACTTTGCACCTCACCTTTTTTGTGTGATACTGGGCTTTGCACCCTAATTAAAGAAAAATGACTTTGCACCCTATCATATATGTAGTAACCTTTTGTGAAGATTTATTTTAATAGAGTGCAAGTCAAAGGGGTTTTAAGTGAAATGAAATGCAAAGTCAAAGTTTTTTTAAAATGGGTTGCACGGTTCAACATCACCCCATGAGATCTAATTCTCTATCCTGTTACAGCTTCCAGTGGTACGAACCCTCTCACATTCTCAATTTCATTTCTCATTTCAAATCTTGATTGAGCAGTTTCTCTCTTTTTCATTAATAAGATCATTGTCAAGTATATTCAAAATAAAATCAGGAGGAACTGAAATCCAAAAATTACAATCTGACACAAAACATGCGACTTTTGCCAATCCACGAGTCACCTCGTTCGCTGACCGTTTGATATGAGAGAAAGAGATATTCGTAAAGCTTGAGCAAATATCTTTGAATGTCATCCGCAACTAAGCCTGCCACAGAAACACTTGTCCCTCTAAGGATCTCTGAGATAGCACGAACTGCATCAGACTCTACATCCACAAACTGCCATCCTTCTTCCTTGATCCAAATAAGAGCCTCCCTTATTCCCACCAACTCGATCATGAACCTCCCACGTTTTCTGATGTTCACTCCTCAATGTAGGTGTTAGTTCTTCTTCCTAAACGTACAAGTGAAAGCACTAAATTGTAGCACGTACCTAGTGGCGCGGACGCGCGGCATGATAAAAGCACCCTTAATACAAATGCTCCGTATGAAAACATTGAAAAGTTCAATTTGTACACGTTATTTGTATGCGTTTGTAACTTGGTATAAACGTCCTTATTTTATTTATGCCCACATATATATAATTCGTAAAAGAGTAAAAATTCTGAAAGCTAGCTAAGTAAACAAATAATTTGAACTTGTATACACGCCGAAACGTGTACACGGAGACACGGAGTGCCGAGTGCGGTTGTACAAATATGGAACGGTGCAACATCATTAAAGAAATAAACACATATAATTATTTAATAAAAATTTCTCCTCTTCTTTTCATTGTGTTTTTTCACAATGTCAACTATAATGTCTAAATCTTAACGTTATACTTTACATTATGATTATTACGTAACTATAAAGCTGGTCGTTGAGGAAAGATAGTGAGAGCGATTCCCTTAACTAAATTTTATGTGTCTATACCTATACATGTTCCACATTTTTGTACCGAGAATGTTGTGATACTATCCGAGTAAAGGTGAAAGCAGTTGAAGTTTTTTATCGACTAGGAGCCAATTTGATAACACTGAAATTGTTTGTTAATTCTGCTGAAATCTATGAAGTTCTGACTGAAGTGGATGATTCTGCTTATTTATGAAAAAATTATATCTAAAATACTACTTTTAATAAGAAAACAAAAGAAACAAATATATGAAAAATATCTTAACTTCAGTTTTACCTTTTCTTATTATTACACAATTTAACGCACGAAATAAAAACTTATGTACTTATGCGTTTAGTGAAAAAGTTGATTGATAAGTCTGATAAAGTAAAAAACAGAGTCACCAAACGAACTCTACATGTATCTTTGTTTTTACCATTATATGAACCAATGGTAGCATTACACTATAGAAAAAGCCTGTTTATTGCACTTTTTGTAAACATCATTAGTCATTCGGGCTTTTCATGTATTTGATGGGTCAAATATTTCAAAGCTTGAATTGACTTTTTTTTGGGAATCACTTCTTAGTAATTACTCCGCACTAGTTTACTACTCCCCTTCCGAATTGTTATAGTGTGCCATTCAGGATTGCTTCTAATTGACTGAAATTAAAATTATTTATGGAAATATATATTACTACGTAGTATTGATGATTAAACATTACGCATTCATAACCTACAAGACTTTTATTGAATTGCAAAAACTGATTGAATATGCGAAGTAAAAAGAATCTTATTGACCACATGAATAGTATAGATGATTCAAACAAGATTTGACAAAAATGTGTCCTCAAGGAAGTAGTAGTTGGGAGAATAAACATTGCATATTTTGATAAATTGATCTTTAAAGTAGTAAGGGGTGAAATTTAGTGTATGATCTTGATCACAATTCACAAGTGAGTGATCACAAGGGTGATATTTTTTACATTTGATTTGATAGCAGATGAGTGATAATAACTCGCAAGTTTGGACTTCGACCAATTTACTCCACTTTTTAAAGACATTATTAATCACAATTTTTAATGGAATGCTTGCACAACTGAAGAAATATTTTTATGAGCTTAATAACAATCAGTGAATTTCCTTCAAAAAACGATCAGGGAATCAGCTTTTAGTGACTGGAAAAGTTCTTAGAAGAAAAACAAATTATAACTATTGATTAAAAAACAACTATTTGATTTAGTAATGTGTGGTATAATAAGTTGTGACTAATTATTAATGTTAAAAGTTAAAAAAAAATTCTCAAAAACTACTCAATGTACTTTTTCAAAAACAATTTGAGAATTAGTGTGACAAACATACAACTATTTTTAGAATTTTTTAAACAGTACACAAGCTAGAATGTAAGAGACTAGAGACTTCTGTTTACAAATATACTACCTCCGTCCCTTAAAACTTTGCCAAGTTTGACCGGCACGGAGAATAATAAAGTAAAAACTGTGTGGTTGTAGTTTGTACAGAAGAGAGAGAAATAACAGGAACCACAAAATATTGAATAAAAGGGAAAGTGACAAAGTTTTTTGGGACGTCCAAAAAGAAAAGATGACAAAATTTTAAGGGACGGGGAGAGTATGTAGTTGTAGATTCTAGTGATTAATTTAGCAGTCTGCGTCAGTATAGATGAAAATTTTTGGGAGGCGTGTTTTAGCGTGGAAGTATTACAAACTCCATGATTTATGAAAAGGGAAAAGGATCAAATAGGCTCTCGAACTTACATAAAAAAGTCAAATAAGCCTTTATATAGAAGGTTCTGTCCGGCCGTCGCCATTTGGGGCAGTTCCCGGTGGATTTTTTTGATGATTTTTTTAACATCTTACTCATTAAGGCTAGTTTACTCATATCAAATTTCAGCTAACAATTCAATCGGGAAGACATTCAAATGAATCCTTGAAGATAACTGTGCTTTTAACTACACAGTTATCTTGAAGAATTCATTTGAATGCTTTTCCGATTGACGTTTTAGCTTAAATTTGATATGAGTAAACGAGACTTGATGAATAAAATGCTCAAAAGATTTCATCAAAAAATTCCACCGGGAACCACCCCAAATGGCGACGGCCAGACAGGCGGGACAGAGCCTCCTATATAAGAGCTTATTTGACCTTTTTATGTGAGTTCGAGGGCCTATCTGACCCTTTTCCCCTTTAAGAAAATAATATGGTGACATCTGGTTCATACTATTTTACATTTTATATCTTTTTTTTCCCGTTACAGAAAAAACAACTCATCTCCTCGTTCCCCTCTAAACCCCACCTGATAAACATATCCTTAGGGGTACGGTTACTCAACTAGCCAAAAGGGGACCCCCCTTTACCAGCAGGGGTGCCTGTCTGCCAGGCGCGAGGGAGACGTCGGATGGAGGGGATCGGACGCATGACTTTGATGCCAGGCAAACCCCACCCAACTAGTCAATGGCTAATAAGCATATTTTAAATTTCAGTAATTCAATACTATTTTACTAGTATATACTCCGTATGTTGTTTTACATACACGCCAGAACCAAATAACATGAACATATATTATTTCCGTTGAAACCAGTTACAGGGGAAGTCTGAGTAACATCGCAGGTGGATATCATTATATGAAGGGATAAGTAACATGAAGTTAATAGACTCAATTAATTAGGGAGCATCATCCTTAGATTATTGGTCAGACAAACAAAGATGTTGATGAAATGGTTGCTAAAATGTTAACATCCCTTTCATATGGTGTTACCCTGACATCCATCCTAGTTTGAAAATGGAAAAATGTCAACCCAATAGGGATGATGATGCCCACACATCCAAAGGCACTAGACGCAAAACAAAGAGCGCTTACAATCTTGTAGGAGTCTGATTGGAGGAGTGATATGATCCAGCAGCTCTTGTCTCACATGATGTACTAATACAGTTGAGCTTGAGCCTTTCAAAGTCTAGTGCATGCCATGTTGGCGTTGAACCTGTAGATGATCTGAGCTTATCTCGAGGTTTTGGCTTCTCCAACTCTTTTCTCAGTGAATGATATCGGGCTGCATGTTCAGAGAAATGTGTCATATGTTAAAAACATTATATTGCCGATTGACAATAAGTATAATCACAATTTATCTTGCTGCCTATTATATAGGACATACCATGTTTTGAATAATAAAACTGGTCCAAATGCAATTTTTTATTCCTTTCTACTCCGACAGAAATTTGAACATATTTACGAGTTTTAAAAAGATTAATCATGTTTAATTTTCCTTTGCATTTTCAGCGAAAACCAAGCACCAGATAACAACTTTCTTTGGCATTTTTATTCATTCCCATTGTTGGGATATATTATCCCGACCGATTACTGTTCAGGAGCCCAAGACATTACTCAGTACGGAGCCCGAGCAGCTAGGCCCATTTCGGCTCATCCGGCCCACTTTAGCCATTTGGGTCCACTTCGGCCCATGCGGCCCATTAGGGTGGAGAGCATCCCCTTCCCCTATTCTCTATAAATATGGGAGTTTCCCTCTATATTATGGATCTTTTTTATCTTCTTCCCCAACTCATTCCTTCTCTCTAGAATAGCTTACAATACTCCATTAATGGAGCTCAAATTGTACTTGTAATGGTGAGGAGAGTCCTAATGAGAAAGAGAGGGCTTGGACATTAGCCTAAAAAGTCCCGTGGTTTTCTCCCTTTCGGGTTTCCACGTAAAAACTGAGTGTTCATACATATATTTACTATATCGTGTTGGATTAAACTCAACACCCATGACATTTTCAGAGAACCAAACAAGCATACTTGCATACCCCAAGGAAAAGTATATGAATACTTACCATCAACAATAAACTTTTCTTGTTGAAGCCTGATTATCTTTTGCTTCAGCTCACTGTTTTCAAAAGACAAAGCAGTGTGTTGCTGAAGCAGAGATGCAACCTTTGCAGCTAAGTCTGAACTTACAGTCTGACAAAAAAAAATGAATGTTCTCACAACTTCAGCATTGCAAATTTGCAATGATTTGCATAATAATACAATTGAGGTCAAGTTTGGAAAACAAATCTGCATTACTACAAAATAACACTTCATAAAAAGCACATTATGTGCCCATTTGGTAGCTGGAAACTTCAGCTTACCATCCTTATTGTCTACTAAACACTAAACTTATTTAATGTGTTAGGTGAATCAGTTGATTTTTTAAGTAGTTCAAAAATTGCTTTTTACCAGGAATGGACGGAGTGAAAATAAATTACCTTTCTACCCTCATTATTTAGATAATATTTCATTTTAGTTGATTAAAAATACTTTTTAATACAATTTACACAATTCAATACATACAGCGATTCAGCATTTGAAAACCAGCCACCATTTCAGCATAACCTATTAATTGGGCAATTTTTTTGTCAATCAAAATGGTCTAATAAAAGCAATGATTTTTAGTTGACACACAATCCACCCAATTAAACTTTAGCCTTAGAGTTCACTATACTGGAAGGCAATCTAATTTCCTTTCAGCAATGTAATCTCTACACTTTTTTGTAATCTCAACACTTATAGCACTTAAAAACCACCTAATTCTGACTGGTCACGCGCTGAATAGAAATGGACAAACAAAAAATAAAGGAAGGAAAAAATATGTTATAAAGTATGCATGATAATAAGTGAATGCAAATGTAAGTAAGATTTGCATAGAAAATGCCTGTAAAGTGTCAATTGCTCTTTCTAGTTCAGCAATGTATTGAAGTTTACGGACCCTTGATCTCTGCCCAGGGTGCCTGCATGTAAAATTACAGAGTATGGTCACATTCCCAGCTTTTAAGTTTTAACACCTACAAAATAGTTTTCATAGTGATTAATGCTTCTATAGGTTTCACGCATGAAGATAATACACTAAAAAATTTGACTAACAATTTGCTGCCTAGAGAAGATGACGTTGCAGGCATTAATCCATTTAACATTGAACCATTGGCTAAAGAAAAGCAGCGAGCAAAGAAATGAGTTATGAAGAGGTTAGTAAACACTACTAGAAAAGAACTTTATGATTCATGTCCATGTCATTTTCTTTAACATTTGACACGGTGCATGATAAACCTTAATAGTGTGTTTGACTATACATTCATGTGTTAAAGAAAAAATAAGAGTGATTGGAAGGGGGGAGAGAGAGGGAGCAGAGAAATGTTTTGCTTGTTTGATTGGCAGGGAAATAAGGGAGAGAGATATAATTATGCGGGCCCTGCCACCTTTTACACGCGCTCCCTCCCATGGGATGAAAAAGGGCTATAAAACGTGTAGTGATTTTGCTTTCCCGTGTTATACTTACCACTTTTTTCGTTTTATTCCATCCTTTTGACTTTTATTTAATGACATTCTTGTTATTTCATAATTAATAATTGTAATATCATTTTTTTCATACAAAAAACATTTTTCTATCTTCTTTTTCTCTCCACAGTCTCTCCTTCCTAGCAATACAACTAATCCACCTATTTCTCACTTTTTTCTCCCCACAGAGAGTACAGTACTGGAATGATTAGAGAGCACTGGAATGATAGAGGAAAGTGCTTCTAATCTGGAAATAAAGTGAGAAAAAGAATATGGTGGATACAACTTTATCACTTTTTACATCCTAAGTGCTCCTATACAAAGAGTACAGTACTGGAATGATAGAGACTCAAGAAGAAAACATGGTATTTCTAAAACAACATCAACATGGTGCAAGGATAGAGAGATTATGAGAGTGCTGGTGGCTGGGACTCAACACGCATATGGTGGATGACCTCGGGATCTTTTAAAGGTTCATGAAGCTGACCCAATTATTTGGAATTAAGCATTGGTTGTTGAAGTTTTAAGCCTTCATAAGAAGGTCAGACAGTAAGGACATACAGATAGAACTTTACCACTATGCTTTGAAGCATGAATTCATTCCAGGCAATTAATTACGACTAACCGTCATGATGTCATCCTAGCAACCCCAACATAGTTTTGAATTAAGGGGGTTGGTGGTGATGTTGGCCATTACCTAAAGCATTTCAATGTTTTAAATCAGATATGAAAGGAATCTTGGATAGTACTCTGTAAAAAATATTGTGGTAGCCAGGGGCGGACCCAGAAAGTTTATCTTGGGAGGGCATTAACTTAAAAAAAATATTTTTTGGGAGGGCGAAAATTATTTTTTGGTATATATATACACTAAAAAAAATTTGTTGGAGGGGCCACTGCCCCCTGGGTCTCTACTACGGTCCGCCCCTGATGGTAGCACAAACTACGTGGGGTCAAGAAGCACCTCATATGTGGTGAATACCATATAGAAACCCTTACAAACGGAAGCTTAATGCATCCAGTAATTTTCTGAGTTGCAACTAATATTATCTCTTTTTCTTGTATGTGATTTATATTACCCCTACTCGGCTACTCTCCCAATTCAGTCATATTTCTACAAAAGAATATAATTTTCATTAAATTTAATGTATTTTTCCAAAAATGTCTTTCAAACAAGTTAAGGATTAAAAGTACTAAAGTAGTATAGATGATTTGCAAGGCTTGTAGTTTTCTAAAATTATAAAAGTTATTAATCCTTCATGAAGCATGAATACTTTTCTGGGACAAAGGTAGTATAATTGACTACAAAGACCGAGTTAGATAGTGTGATTAAGTACATACAAGCACGGACCTGAACAAGAAAATGCAGGATGAAAAATCGCAAAGCAGATATATTTTTACCACAACAGAAAAGTTAACATGCCTGAACAATCAAATGAGTCAAGATTCTAACCTCTTCACTGGCTTTGCCTCGACATTGTTCTCACCATTTGAGCCACTAGCATCACCTGCTAAATCCCTGTGAGCAGTTTCAGACAAAGAAAGACTCCAATCTGAACACTGCAAAGCATCTTGAGAAACATATTCTGATAGGGCTGAGACTATGGCATTATCTGGAAATGTTTCTTTGCCTTTTCCTCGGGGGGAATTCGGACCATACACACAAGTTTTGACCCTTCAAGAGATTCATCACAACCAGCTCCAGAAGATTCATTTGCCTCATCACGTATGATTAGACTTGGTAGTGGAAGGATTTCATCCAAGAGGGTTAAAGAGTCACTAGCAGACCGCCTATGTGACATTCCACCACAAGCATTTGAATCAGATTCACTCAACAGTTCGTCAAGCCATGCAGGTTGCTCATCCACAATCAAGCTCTGAGATGACGATCTATGGTGCTTAGGATGAAACTGGTTGTCATTGAACAATGTGGGGGAAATGGGTCCCGAATTTGGGTAAATTATAGCTTTCTTCTGAAGGGGGCAACGAGGAGGATGATGTGCTTGCCTTGACATGTTGTGTTAAACTAATAGGAGCCTACCATTTCTCTGTTCATTCTTTTAGCATCTTTTTTACTTCCTTCAAAATAAAATTAACTCAAAGAGAAGCCTGAATCTCATCTTTCTCTGCCTCTTTCGTGCATTCATAATTTGCAGGAGGTTCATATCAGAGCATGAAAACCAGAAAACCACAAATATGAATTTTAGTTTAGCGGGAAATTAGGAAGTCCATAACACAATAGTATTCGAAAACATAGAATTATTTTCTACCCTTGGGTGGAATATGGTTCCGTGGAATCAGATTCCCTCTACTACAAAGAAAAATTATAGCACTTGACTGTTTACTTTCTTGGTCAAACCAAAGAACAAAAAAGTCTTTCACCGCTGTAACAAACACCCAGACAAATAATCTGAATACATCATCTAAAACTTTGAATAGACCACAAGCTACAACTAACAAACACATAAAAGTTCAAGTGAAAAAACAGATATCCCGATATTAACTGTAGCTAAGTGCGAAAGCTCTCCAGTATTATAACGACTTGAAGTGAACAGTTTATTCAGGTAAAACAAGTGCACGTGTAAAAGTATCAAATCACATACCTCTCTTTTGTTCATTTATACATCAACAGTATGGCTTCAAACCAAAAACACAGCTCCGGTGCAATAAACAAATAAATACATCCAGGAAGAGGATAAAGCAAAAAAAAAAACTTCTAGATGATGAAAGATGAAACTTTTACAAACCAAACACTCTAGGATAGCCGCAGCAATGCAAAGAGAAAAGAAGAGAAATGCGTCGGGAAATTGTCAGAAGTGATTTCGACATACCATCTTATGGGGTTTTCCACGCGAAGAAGAAGAAAACTGCAGTGGAGACGGCCGGACTAAGACGACAGAAGCTTTTATGGAAGAGTTTGGTCGCCAACGGAGAATGCCATGTTTAAGTTTTGCTTTTTTCGGGGGTTGGAAAGATTATAGAGAGAGAGATGCAAGTTGGAAGGAAGGGTTTTCAATTAGGAAGATAGGGATACGATACAAAGCCGCGGCAGCAACTCCATACTCACTGCAGGGAAGGATTTGTACGAAGGAAAAGGCGTTTTGTTTGTCTTTTTGAGTTGGGCACAGCTCAGCTAACCGCTTCCTATTTTTCCCTACAATGCCTGCGGTTTTTTTTTTTTTTTTTTTTTTTTTTTTTTTTTTTTTTTACCATTTTGTAGTTTCCAAAAACTACCCTTTTCTATTATTTGGGTCAAGACCTCCGCCCCGACCCGAATAAACAATTGGGAGGTTTGTAGTTATGGTGACACAATAGAGAGTGTTTGTTATTACTTTAAAAAAGCATTTTTCAGCTTTTGCCTTTAAAAAAGCTGAAAAGATAGTTTTCAAACGACATATTTTACTTAAATTAAGCACTTAAAAGTTTAAAGTTGGAAGCAGGTGGAAGGGTGTTTTAAATTGTTTTTCACTTTTTCTATTACACAAAAAGCACTTGGGGGTGTTTGGATCTGATTCTTAAAACTGCTTCTGCTCCTTCAGGGAGCAGAAGCAGAAGCAGAATTCGGAGTGTTTGGGTGAAAGTGCATAAGTGATTCTGGTGCTCTAATTTACTCCTAGAATCAGTTTTTTTTAGAAGTTGGGGGGACCGGCTTCTGAAAACTAATTCTGATTCTGTTTATGCTTTAAAAAAGAAGAAGAAGCAGAATCAGTTCCAAACACCCCCTTATTTTGCCAAACACTATCAACTTTTACTTTTTCAGAATCACTGTTTTCTCAGACACTACCAACCTTTACTATTAAGTACTTTCTCCAAAATCACTTTAAAAAATCATTTTTTTGAAGTAGTAGCAATCGTAAAAACTCCCTCAATCTAATGATGGCAGATCTTGTATTCGTGCGTACCAGAGGTCCAACCCAACACACAAGAGCTGTAACCTTCGCACAGCCATTGCGGGACTTGACCCTTTATCAATTTCCAACCTTCTCACCACTCAACCAATTGAGCCCCGTGCGGGTTTGGGCCAAGTATTCAAAATGGCACTCAAAATCAATCCAACCTAATATGGATCACGGGTTAAATTGGAGGGCATACAGTAAATTGGCTTGAATTTCTCTCTAATCAACATCACATTTGCCTTGTTGATCTCCACTAAGCCTATGTCCTCGAACTTGATTGTACCAATCTCATCCCAACATAAAGGCGTACAACATCACCTCCCATGCAATGTCTCGTATGGAGGGCATGTCAATACTCGTTGGATAACTGTTATTATTGGCAAAATGCACAAATGTTAAATGCATGCCCCAACTTTCTTGGCTCTGAGGGCTTGTTTGGTAGTGTTTACATGTTAAAATTTTGCACGTGAAACAATTGCATGTAAAGTCAGAGAAATAACTACTTTACATGTAAAATAGATTACATTGTTTGGCAGGAGGTGTAATTTGTTTTTAAATTGCACGCAAAGTCATTACAGTGGTTTTAAAAAACATGCAAAGTATTTTACCACTATCTCCCACGTAAAATACTTTACATGTTACAACGCAAAATGATTTAAAAAATGTCCTGCATTTTACATTAAATAATTAAGACAAAGGGTGTAAATCCTTTTACGTCCCTACACTTCACATGCAAGAGTAGTTATTTTACCTCCCACCAAACGCACTCTAAAATACAATCTCTCTTCATTTTCAAAAGTACATCCAATACATTCAAACTCCCCAAGCCGAACATATGTTAGTGTTCCTCCTCAACTTGCTTACAAGTAACCATCAACTGACATACATAGCTATTATCTCTTCATATTAGATCATCACAAGCCGGCTTTCAACTTCCCATACATTTTGCCTCCTGGGTATGATCTGATGATGAGC
This sequence comes from Cuscuta epithymum, assembly GCA_945859915.1. NCBI lineage: Eukaryota > Viridiplantae > Streptophyta > Magnoliopsida > Solanales > Convolvulaceae > Cuscuta > Cuscuta epithymum. The sequence goes on along the minus strand of CAMAPF010000075.1, from coordinate 345,440 downwards.
TCCAAAAGTCTTTATAGAGATCATCATCTCTCTCTCGAAAGTCATCGACCGCTCGACCGCTCCTGTTATTATGTATTCACGGATCTTCTTACATTCTTCATCATCCTCTTGGGTCTCAGAGGCGGAAGTGGGATCTCGTCATGTGGGGGGGGGGGGGGGGGGGGTCAAAAATGAATAATGCAAGCAATGGTATGTTAAAATATAGAAACAAATGTACACTATTAGGATTGCAGGTTGACTGATTTTAGTTTTTTTGGGACTTTTTGGGCAGTTCAAAAACATTTTTTAAAGTATGTTTGGGTAATGTTTTGAAAAAAAAACTAATGCTATCAAATGATATTTTTTGTATTTGATTTCGCATCACAAAATAAAAACAAAATTAAGTACTACCTCCGTCCCCCCAAGTTTGAGACAAGAAAATATGACACGGTTATTAATAAAAGTGAGTTTATGTGGTTGATATTAAAATGATAAAGTAAGAATAAAGTAAGAATGATTTAGAACCACACAAATTTTACCAAATAATGTATGAGACAATCTTAGTGGGACGGACCAAAAAGGTAATATGGGACAATCATAGCGGGACGGAGAGAATATATGTTAAATATTCTTAGAATTGTAGACAAAAAATCCAAAAGTCATGTACCAAAGACAACAAACATAGGCGGATGATGAAAAACAAAACAAATACATCATAATTCATCAAAAGAAAGAAAGGAAAGATATAAAAGAAGTAATTATTAGCCCACAAATACCACAAAATTATTAAAAAAAGTTGTCAAGTTTTGCATTTTGATGTGTCTAGTAACACTATTTAAGTGATAGAAGTGAGAAAAACATCAAATACTTGTGATCTCATGACATCATAATGACACTTCCAATGAGGATGTCGCAGGTTTTAACATAGAACAAATAATATAATAGGTAAAAAGGTTTGCCAAAAAAAGTAAGAAAAACCAGAATGATTTCAATGTTTTTGAATATGGAAAATTAAAATGTGTTTAATTTGATTCATTTCAATTTTAACCGATCAAATTACAATGACGTAAACAGACCAGATTAAACTGGTGTGACTAGATTAGACGAATTCAAACTCCGTACTTATATATTTATTAGACCAGAATTAAACATAGATCTAACAAGAAAATATGATTAAAAAAACAAGAAAATACTCACTAACTTTTGTTTATGACAATTCCCATTTCAAAACTTTTTTTAGAAGTAATCTTATAAATTCGATTAACCAATATTGACCGACTGAAGTATAGATCCTTCTGGATTCTTCTTCTCATGAAGGTGTCTTGCCGCCCACAAATAAATCTGGCCCGTCGAATCTATCTCAACCTCATATAGCCACCGATTCAACCCCTTCTCCACAGGATCAAGCTAAGAAGCCCCATCCTCTCCGATTCCTGTGATTCCCGTGGGTGAGATCTCTTTATATATCCAGGACATTTATTTGTGCTTTTCAAATACCTATGTATAGATCGTGCTGAAAGGTCTCTCTTAACATCTTAGAGTTCACTGATTGAAAAAGATGTTCGGAAGGCCGCCGAAAAAGAGTGACAACACTAAGTACTATGAGATCTTAGGAGTTGATAAGAACGTTTCACAGGACGATCTCAAGAAGGCTTACAAAAAGGCCGCCATAAAAAACCATCCCGATAAGGGTGGCGATCCCGAGAAGGTATAGTTTTATTGCTGGCCTCTGTTGTTTTGAATTCTGCAATTAGCGGTTTTGAATTATTCTCTGCCATTGTTATTGTAAATAAATGCGTCAGTCTTGCATGCGTTTGTATTACTTTTAATTATTTATCATTTTATCATATTCATGTTTTGGAAATTGTCGCTAGTGTTGTAGTTTCACTAAGAATATTTTTACCTATTGACTATTGTTAATCATGTTTCTTCCAAATTAGCTCCCATCTGTTTTGCTAATTCACAGAGCTCTTTAAGGTTCTATATGAAGAGTCTACTTTGTTCTATTTGTGAGCTTTCAGATACAAAATTGGTGTTAATTAACATTTGCAGTTAACCCAACAGTCCAATTATTGTCTCACTGTTTTGGTGCACAGCCAATTATGCTTATCACCAAATATTAACTTATACTCCCTTTTTGCTGAAACTGTGAAATAAATGAGAAGACTTTTCCTTTATATCCATGTTTTTTTTTCTTTTTTCTTTGTTATTTTGTTTTATGATTGTTAACTGCCTGTTTAGATAGCTCCGTGCATATTTATATAGCCCAGTTCTTGTAATTCCATCCACTTGGGGTCAATTTACAGCTACTCCTACTAAATGGGTTCCTGGTTGGATAAATTAAGTGAACTTCAGATGAACTTTAAGCAGACCTATTGTGTTCACTATGCAATTTGTGCTAAAATGTTGTCAGCTTTAGTATTGGTTTAAAGATTTATATGGTTTTCCGTTTGCCCAATTTCGCAATTTAAATAAACTTTGTAGTCCTATTGCTTTGTTAGCTATGCAACTTTTAAGTCCATACTCATTTTTCCCTTCTGCTCGAAACTTTTATATTTTTGATCAGGTTTGGAAATCATGCTTTTACTGATGACTAGGATCCTATTTTATTGCTTTTTGTAAAATGTGCAATAAGGGATGAAATGCATAATTTGTGCATGTATAGATTTGTTTTTTGTAAGTGATTTACATTTTTGTTGTATTTGGGTTTTGTGTTTCAGTTTAAAGAGATTGCTCATGCTTATGAGACATTGAGTGATCCAGAAAAACGTGAGATATATGATCAGTATGGCGAAGATGCTCTTAAGGAAGGAATGGGAGGTGGTGGTGGTATGCATGATCCTTTTGACATCTTCCAATCCTTCTTTGGTGGCAGTCCATTTGGTGGTATGTCCATTGGTTCCCTTTCTTGAATGCCCTAGTCAGATACAAATTAAAGTATTTGTTGGTAGGGAACATAGTTAGAGTCTTGAGAGGCAGAGAAAAGAAAGAACAATGCGGAATGTTTTTTTACACATTGTTTGTTGAAGAGAAAAATGGAGAAAAAAGAATATAAATGTGGTATTACGAAAAAGTAAAGAATACATCTAAACTAAATATGCTAGTTTAGAAATACTATTACCTTCTCTTCCCATGAGAAGAGAAGGTAAGTAGGCGCTACCTACTTATTTTGTTCTTTCCCTCCATACCAAACTTAAGAAAAATGCATTTCCTCTGCTCTTTTTCTCTTTAGTTTTCTCTTCAATCAAAGGCTGAACTCAATATTTTTATTTTTGTAGGGGGTGGAAGCAGCCGGGGCCGCAGGCAAAGGAGGGGGGAGGACGTTGTTCACCCCCTCAAGGTATCCTTAGAGGATCTGTACAATGGAACTTCAAAGAAGCTGTCTTTATCCCGAAATGTGTTGTGTCCAAAATGCAAGGGGTAAACATACAATTTTGTTGTGTTTATGTAGATAATTGTATAGGTATCAGTGTATGTTTGTCGAATGAAATATCATGATTTTTTTTCCAGGAAAGGGTCCAAATCAGGTGCATCAATGAAGTGTTCTGGCTGCCAGGGCTCTGGGATGAAAGTTTCCATTAGGCACCTCGGACCGTCTATGATCCAGCAGATGCAACACCCTTGCAATGAGTGTAAGGGTACTGGAGAGACTATCAATGATAAAGACAGGTGCGCACAATGCAAGGGTGAGAAGGTTGTGCAAGAGAAAAAGGTGTTGGAAGTAATTGTGGAGAAAGGAATGCTGAACAGTCAGAAGATTACCTTCCCTGGAGAGGCTGATGAAGCTGTGAGTATATTTCTAGCTCTTATCGTTTTTATTTATATATTACTTGCCATCCAAATCTTTCCACCATTTGCAATGGAGCCAAAGATTCATTGTTTTTTTGCCTTGAGAATACGATAGAATAAAGCAAAATGGGTCACTAAATTGTCTGCGCTTCTTTGTTATGAAGTAGCAGTCGGTCCATGCAATTTTGGACGCGTTTTTCACTATTGGTCATCCGGAAACAGTCCCTGCTTTAGTACAGGGGTAAGACTGCGTACATCCGATCACCCCTTATCCCACCGTAGGTGGGAGCATTTGCGGCACTGGGGTAAATGAAAATGATGATTACTTGCCATCCAAAAAAGAACACAGTTTCATCAAGGCATAACACTTGTAATTCATGTGTTAAATCAATTATATTTTTAATTTTGCATAAAATTAGCATACTTGACTAGTTTGGATCAATTTCTATTGGAAAAGATACACAAAGTTCAATCTAAATCACCCTTTGTTATGGGTTAGCTGAAGTTGCTGAATGAATGGCCTGAATTTTGTGAATGGGAAACGTGTCTGGAGATTTTTTTGTCAGTTAAGCCAAAAGGAATGTATTGTACTTCCTCTTGCTCTGCTTATTCAGAAAAATAAGCTTAATGCTCAGAATAAGCTGAATCAGGCTGCTGGCTTCCAGACATCATAAAGCTCACCGAGTTATACCTTAGATTTTTTAATGAAACAATACTGTTTTTGGGACTACAAGAAGCTTGTAAAAATGGACTTCCCCTGTTAGAGGTAGTATTATCCAAGACTTTCAAAAATATCTGATTCAATTTATGCCCTATTTGTCTTTTTTTAGCCGGACACTGTCACTGGAGACATAGTCTTCGTCTTGCAACAAAGGGAACATGCTAAATTCAAGCGAAAGGGAGATGACCTTTTTGTGGAGCATACCTTAACCCTAACAGAGGCCCTTTGTGGTTTCCAGTTCATCTTGACACACCTAGATAATAGGCAGCTCCTTATCAAGTCACAACCGGGGGAAGTTGTTAAACCTGGTAAGTGAAAGTAGACTTTGAACTGCTTCTGTTCCCTATGCCATTCAAGGATCCCTTTACACAAGGGTGATTGAGTGAATACTAAATTCTATTTAGTGCTTTCGGGTATGTTAATTTGATCTGTTTTTAGAAGATGAATAGTAGTGACTGGTATTGACTTGTCAGAGAAAACTTCAGGGCTAGGCTCTAGAAGCATTGACTATTTACAGAACACTTAGGGTCCTTTGTAACACAGGTAATGGAAGGGAAAGTATTGAGGAAAATAAGAAAATTTAGACAATAAACATTCTGAGAAAATTAAAATACCTCAAAAATTATTTTTGATATTTGTTTGCAGATTTATTTATTCATTTATTCTTATTCTATGCTCCATTTGTTTTCATTTATGTCTCTTCTTTATTGAAAATGTATTTATTAAGACAACCAATTGGTGTCTTCAAATGAACAAAAAAACCCTTGTCACTTGGATATCCAGTTTTCCCTCATTTATGAAAACTTCTAATACCATGTTTTCCGATGCACGGTATATTAGAAAAATGTAATTATTGTTTCAATTTTCCATACGTTTCCAAAAATCACAAAAGCTTCAAGAGTGGGAAAATAGGAGAGGGAGCATAGACTAAGAAGTAAGAACTCCGAGTAGATGTAAGTTTTGAGAATCATTGGTTTCTTTTTCCTTTGAATTTTCCGAGTATTAAGTTTTGAATATCATTAATTTCATTTCCCTTTGCATACGCAGAGGTAAAACTGAACATAGGAAACCAACCCTCCTGTCCTTAGAAACTGCACTCTTTAATTTCTTTCCTAGCCCAAGATTTTTCAGGGATCCAAAATACGTTCACGATGCACTGAAGTTTTTTCTTGAAACTTGGTTTCCTCTACTTCAGTGATGGGTTTTATAAGGTATTGATGGTATTACTAAAATTTGACACTGCAGATCAATTCAAGGCCATAAACGATGAAGGAATGCCTATGTACCAAAAGCCATTCATGAGAGGAAAGCTTTACATTCACTTCACAGTGGAGTTTCCGGAGTTTTTATCTGTTGAGCAATGCAAGGCTCTCGAAGTCGTTCTGCCTCCCAAGCCTGCAACTGGAATCACCGAGATGGAGCTTGATGAGTGTGAGGAAACCACTTTACATGACGTTAACATTGAAGAGGAGATGCGCAGGAAGCAGCAGCAAGCCCAGGAGGCATACGATGAAGACGAAGATATGCATGGCGGGGGCCAGAGGGTACAATGTGCACAGCAGTGATTCAACAATAATTTTGGGAAATGGTGTGTGAGATGCTTAATGGGTCTCGCTCGTGACTAAAACTGATTAAAAAATGATTATATGTTATAAGCTACATCGCTTCCTTCCTGTTGTATCTCCACAGAGAATTTAAAGATTGTGTTTTGCTTCTTTCTACGGCATAACAATATAACATGCGTCTGTTTTCTTGAATAATGGTAGTGTTTATTTATTTGCTCCACTCCATTCTCCATTTCAAATGACAATTACTCTCATTTCTTCGAAGAACTACTTTCACTTCTCTATAACCTCTAGTAGATAACTCATGCATCTCCGTTTAAATTAACCACGGTAAATACTTAATAATCAATGTTCCCATGAATTAAAAGACCTCATTACTCTCTAAATAATGAGAAAACAGTTTCTTATGCGGAAAAAAATGCTAATGCCTAGTGGATTAGCAATTAATTTAAACCATGTCAGTACAACAACAAATAAAACACATTAATCATCGATATTTAGGAATTCACTTCGCATGAGCAAAGTTAGTCGCAAATGCTCAGGCCTTGTTGTTTGGCTAGGTTCTCCAGCAGCCCCTTTCTGGTCACATTGGCCTGAACAAAGAAGCCAACCACGGAGAACTAGGGATGGACCCGGGTCGGGCCCGGGCCCGGGCGGGGCCTAGGACCGGCGGGACCACGGTTCAGGTATAGGTAGGTCCGAGACCAACCCGGGCTAAGGCCGGTGCCGGTTCGGGCCGGGTCACCCGCCCGGGTCACGGGTCGGGCCACTCGCCGGGCCGGACCTTTTATTTTTTTAATTATATATTATACAAATTCTTATTAAAAACAAAATTCAAGTGCATTTATTTGAAATATGAAGTACATTTGAGAATTGAGAAAGTAATAACAATATGAAATACATTTTTTAATAAATATCAATTGGGATTTCCGCCACCGTTGGTTGTTGTTTTGCCTTTGTCACATGACTTCATATGTTTTATTGGCATCCCGACTCCGTGTGAACGCCCCAAGCAATACTCTTTCTTGCACCACTTGCAAGTTGTCCACCATAGTCCGGTCTTCGGGTCCTTTCCCTTATCAAAATTGTTTTGCATAAGAGAAAAATTACTTTCCATCTTTAAAATGGTAGATGTATAAGTAGGAATGTAGGATAATAAGAGAAGATGAAGATGGAGAATAGTTGGAGAAGAGGTGTAGAAAAATGGTAGAAAATAGATGTATTTATAGATTTTTTTGAACCCCACTCCCCACACCACCACCCCCGGGATCCCTCTGCCCCCCACCCAAAGCCCCAACGGCTATATAGCCGTTTTGGAGCTATTTTGTATTTTAAAATGTTTTTAATTTTTTTTTTTGAAAATTATACATGTTGTAAAATAAGTTAATTAATTTAATGAATTAAGTAAAACTATTTTTACTTAGAAAAGTGGTTTGATCTATAATTTACAAATGTTACAAAATAGGTGTATAAGTATTTAAACAAATTACATATTGTAAATGTATTTTTAATTTAAAAACATCCTTTAGATTTTAGAAAAATAATTTTAAGTTGTAACTTGTAAGTTTGTAACCAATTAATTAATTTGAGAAGTGCTACATATGAAAAAATGAACGCATATTTATTTGAAATATGAAGTACAAGTTTACAAATTAATTTTATTGAAATGATTATTGAATAATTTTTTTTGTTAATTATTGAATTGATGTACACAATAATATAAAATAATTCAAGTATATTTATTTCATATAGGCAGTACAATTGAGAATTAGGATGAATTTAATAAATGTAATGCATTTTGTAATAAAAAATCAATCGGAATCTCCACCTTCGGTGTTTGTTTCCTCCATAAAGTGGCGGGTGGGAGCGATGGTCATTTCTTGAGTTCTTCGTTGGGCCTTCAACCAATCGTGGAAGCAAACTAGCGTCTCAAGAGAGCTCGGGCTCAAACTCGATCTATAACCGGTTAGGACGTTGCCGGCCGCACTAAATTCTTGTTCCACGGCAACTGTTGATATCGGCATTGCTCGCACTTGCTTAGCCATCTTTGATAAAATCGGGAACGTTCTTTCATTTTCCTTCCACCACTTAAGAACGTCAAAGTCACCCCAACTTCATAACCAACATTCAATGTTAGATACAAAGAAAGCTCGTTAACTGAGCTTTGTTCAGTAGCGGGAGTTGCTCTACTTTTATAAAATGAGAAGTCTAACAATTAACTATTTTTATAAAATGTATGAATGTGTATAAGTATATATAGTTTATATAATGTGTAAATGTATTATAAGTAATATATAATATAATGTTTATAGTATATAATATATAAGTATATTACTATAAGATGAGTAATACACTTATACTTAATACTTTAATATATATATATATATATATATATATATATATATATATATATATATATATATATAAGTATATATTAACTAAATGTAATATGTAAATATAAGTAAATAACAATAGTATGGATAATAACTAAATATCAAGTAAACATGAATGTGTATAAGTATATATAGTATATATAATGTGTAAAGAATTGTAATATGAATGTGTATAAGTATATATAAGTATATATTTATAAGTAGATAATTAATATATAAGTATATATAATAATTATATAAATTATATATATGTAGAAAGAATTTGGAGAAGATGAAGAATGAAGATGATTGAATATGAGAGATTGAGAGAATAGAGAATTAGAGAGTATGAAGAGTTGTAGAAGAAGAGGTGTAAAAAATGTATAGAAAATAGGAGTATAAATAGGTTTTTTTGTATACCCCACCCCCACCCCCCACCCCACCCCAAGACCCCCCCTTCCTATGCCCCCAACGGCTATAGAGCCGTTTGGGAATAGTCCCAACGGCTATAGAGCCTTTAATTTTTTTTTTTAAATATGGCCGTTGAGGCCCGGATTGGCCCCGGCCGGGCCGGGCCGGTTCACTAATATGCAGGCCCGAGCCCGGACCGCTATCAGACCGGGTCGGGTGGCCCGAACCGGCACCCAGACCGGTTACCGGGCCAGGCCGGGTACAAACAGTACCGGTCCGGGCCGGTTGGCCCGACCCGAGTCCACTCCTACGGAGAACATGGCCTCCTGTTTTTGATCTCATTCACTTTGAGCTCCGCGAAGGCCTCTGAGTCACCAACCAGATTGAGCGGGTTGAAGATTCCACCAGGGTAAAGCTGATCAATGACCTCTAAGGCCGAGCCTCAGGTGACACGGTAGCCTTCAATGGCTCTCATCAAGATGACCTTGCAAGTTGTGATGGCCAAGATCCTCTGCGTATGGATCATAATAGGGGTCCCCAAGTGATTCAGGCCTTCTTCACTGAACATCTAGGGCCTGGCCTCGAACCACACCGCCTCCTCAAACTTCACCCCGTTTAGAGCAAGTAGCTCCAGGAAGATGCAGCCCAACGCACCCAGCATCAGCATCGCACACGTGCTGCAGATCACCTACAGCTCAGGGGCATAGCCAGGACTCTGGGCTAGACTGGGCCAGTACAAAGAATATTATTGGAAAAAAATTTACACGAAATTTTTTACACTAAAAATATTGACATTTTTCAAATTTGGGGTGGGCCAGGGCCTAGCCTGGGCACTCCCTAGCTCCGCCCCTGCTACAGCTCATGGTTCCTTGTGAACGTCTCGAGGCCCGCATGTCCCATATGTAGTGGCCCGAAACTTGCCATTCAGGTAGCTTGACGCCTCCTTAGAGAAACTTGCCGTTAAGGTAGCTTGCCGTTTACCTATTCTTCCTCTCCATTGATGGATGGCAGTTTAGCTATCCTTCTACATGATGCATGGCATTCTTCTTCCATGTTTTATTTAGTCCCATTCAGCAAGAAACTAATGAAATACTCATATTGCATACTGTAAAAACTCCAAATTTTTTCTAGCTTTAATCAATTGGAAAGAGGTCATTGACAAAGCACCATTACATTAAATGCAAATGTCAGCATTACATATTTTGAAGAGACCAATTCAATTTTCTCTCTTGGCTGGATAAAAAGTAAGCTGTCCTATATTTTTTTGTCTTTCCAAAAACCTTGAGCCTAGCCAAATGAGCTGACAACACACAAAATGCTTTGATCCGTTTTTTACCCAGATTTTTGTGCGGGAAACCCACCTAGGAACCTACTGTTCTTTGGCTCCGGATTAAGCTTTCAAGCCATGTTGGTACCGACTGTTCTTTTTGCCCGATTCTGAACTGGTAAAAGTGTAGGGGCGTTTTGGTCCTGGGTAGCCTAAAGCAATGTAAACATCTTTTATAATGGAGTAACAATTTTTCTGATCCAGGGCCCTTCACTTTTTTGATAAATTTAATTTCTATTATTAAAAGATAACTGAATCTTTTGAGCAACACTATTAAATCACACAAAACGAGACTAACATTTGCCATTTATTCATATAACCTGAATATTGAAAAAATAATAAATACGACAGTTCACACTATTCCAAAGTGTGTTGTTTGCAGCCTTTGGGTCCAAAATGATGAGAGCTTCGCTTCAACGTCTTTCTGCATAGGTAACAGTAATGATTTTGGCATGCCCAGCACAAGATGTGATTGTTATTTCCAACCTTGGCATTTTGTTGACCACATATGGGACAAGTATGACCAGGACGATGAGCATCGAGTTGTTGAGCCATAAATCGGCCAACTACTTGACGATCGTTCATACGCTCCTCCCACATCTGTATCGTCTCCACAGGGAAAAGCTCACACTGCCCATCCCTGAAATGGTCATACCCTCCAATTGCTTTATTACAGGAGTAGCAGAAATACTGCCCACAGTTTTCACATACCATTTTGTTGCAACCCTCACTCCGGGTGATAGCCATCTTACAAGAAGGGCATTGCTTTGCAGAACGGACGATCTCCTTCATGCTAAGAAGTTCATTGATCATTTCTTGCTCACGGTGCCTTTGTTTGCCGTTTAGTTGAGATGAATTTTGCCGCTCCTTTAAAATGTGAAGTTTCATTTCGGGCGACATACACGCAACTCCAATGTGGCGTTTGTCCCTACAAAGTGTACAGAAGCTGAAGAAACATGTTGGGCATTGTGCATGATTGTCTTCGTCTTCTATGCATATCGTTTCACACCTCGGGCAGTAGCACACATCAGACATTGATTCCAATGTTTTCTGCAACATTAGGCGTTCCCATTGTTCAAACCCCTCTTCATCAAGTAACTGTTTCAGCAAACCTGGGGGTATCGCGCCCCCGCATTTCGCACTTGGACACAGAAGCTTAGATAAGGTGCCTTCCTTTACATGCATTTTTGAAAATGTTTTCATGCACTTGCAACAGAAAAAGTGTTCGCAGGGTAGTCTAACAAATTCACTCCCAGGATATTCACCAATACAGATGCAGCACTCTTGGATGTTTTTGATAAAGAACTCATAGCGATGTTCCTTATCATAGCTTCTCAGTAAAGGAATATCAATATCAGGAGAGGAGCTTCCTGATATGGCCCGCCTATCTTCAATAACCCCCACATCATACAGGCTCAGTTGAAGTTCTTGATCAAATTGGAGGTATGAAAGAGAGGAGCTTTGCAACCATTCCACCCACTGGTATATCACCTCCTGCCCTGGTTGCTCTTTCCAAATTGAATCAAGAAAGTGACAAAGCTGGGAGATTTTTGAAGACTTCAACCATTGCACGGACATGGTGAAATGAGGAGGGAGATCAGAAGGATATGATTCAGGTAATAAGCATGAGAGTGTTATTGGTGGGAGATGCTCAACTCTGAAGGAGTATCGAAAATCGGGCACGGAATCTCCACTCTGGGTCGAAATTGTAGATGCTTTTAAATTCACAGAAACTGTAAGCTCCTTCGGAACATCGATATGAATATGGATCTGTACACATCGTAGGCCATTCTGTCTGTCGAGGTGAAAAATGTTGTCACCATAAATGGAGTCCAGTGCTAGTAACTCATCTTCCTGGGCCTGACCATTGATCTTAAGCAGTTCTTCAGACAACTCTGGCTCCTCAACACCCAACCGCAACTCCTCCAATCTTCTCCTTAAATCAGAACCATCCTTAATCTCCTCTGTTCCCACTCGAATCTCACCATAATTTTCCTTCAATACTCTTTCTGAATCCTCTTCTGCGCTCGGATCATCAGGCTCAGTTCCACCACCGCATTCGCTTCTAGAACCATCCTTGATCTCCTCTATTCCCACTCGAATCTCACCATAATTTTCCTTCAATACTCTTTCTGAATCCTCCTCTGCGCTCGGATCATCAGGCTCAGTTCCACCACCGAATTCGCTTATAGAACCATCCTGATTTTCGCATTTAGGCAGGCCGATTTGCTGCGTTTTCTGCAAAAACCGGTGTTTAGCCGCCTGGCGATACCTGTTCCTGGACATCCACCTAGGGTTTCTGGGATTCTTCTCCAAAGATTTGTCTTTTGACAGAACTTCAGCCGAAACACTTGGATCAGTCTCAGATGTAGCCGAAGATGAAGAAGCATTGCGTGATGGTTCATCTTTGGGTTTAACAATCCAGTTATCACCGTGTTGTTTTCGCTGATAATAATAATTATTCGGTTTTGTTCTCCTAGACATGGCTGCTTGCTTAGCCTTGCTCAAACAATGGCAAAAAGAATGGAAACAATAGTGGGTAATAAACACCGAGTAAAACCTAGGGTATAATATTAGGCTGTAAAACACCTTATAAAGAATAGGCCAATTTTTTGGATAAAGGGTAATTAATTAATTATATACTCCGTATCATCCAGGTCATAATATTAGGGCGGTGAAACCAAAGAATAGCGCATAATAGTAGCCACTTAGCGCATAACTTCTGATATTAGACCTTGAATAGTTGCAACATTTGCAATCTCCCTCACATATGATATTATGTGCGTCGCTGATCCTCGAGAACGAGAATTAGGGAGCGGCATTGCGGCGCTACTTTTGGTTTCGTGTGTGCGAGTGTTGCGGCTGGACAGGGCGGGTCCCGAGAAAATACGGACCCTGTGCAAAAATAAAAAAAAGCTTTTCCTAAAATAGGTAGAAATATAATATACGTGAAGATCATATTTGTAAAAATTTGCTACAATAATAATAATTCATATATATCAAAATACAAGTTATTCACTAACATACTAGTTAAAATAAAACTATTCCCTCACAAAATACACTTCATTTATTTGTTAAATTGAATTATAAATTAATAGTTAAAATCAAACTATTCCCTAACATCAATATAATTGATAGACGTAATGAACATTTGATACATATTTAATAGTTTGTTAATTTAATAATGACATGCAATAAAAAATATTAGTAGTTATTATTATGATTACAAATTAATATCAATAATTGTAGCGGATGGCATATATGAGCTTAGAATCTAATGAGTTTTTAGTTATACTTTATATGATATAAAACTACGAATTGAGAGGATGTTAACAACAACCTAATGGTTGAGCCGGTTAAGTGTCCTCATGGGTAAGAAACCCTCCGGGGTTCAAATCCCTTGGTGTGATTTTTTTTTAATTGTGAAGCATGAGATCTGAATATTGGGCTCTATTCGTTCTTATAGTAATAAGAGGTCTATTGAAAATTTGGGCCCTCAAAATTTATGGGCCCTGTGCGGCCGCACATCTGGCACACCCTCTGGGCCGGCTCTGCGGCTGGAAGTAGGCAGACCGAACTTTCGGAGCAGGCTTCTCTCTCGACAGATTTGGAAGAGCAATCGAGCTATATGGCGGAGATGGAAGAGATGGTGAACAAATGCGACAACGTGGCGCTCAGAGAGTAGGAGGAAGAGCTGGTCTTGGACGAGGAGATTGACGGAGAGGATGAATCGTCGAATCGTAGCCTAACCTTTCCGGTTGTTGGCACTATTCTCATGGCTCCTGTATTCGGGGATCTCATGGCTCTTATTTGGCACCCCGAAAAAGGGATATCTATTAAAGAGATTGGCGAGAAGAGGTAATTGTTTAGTTTTTTTACCATATTGTTGATATGGAACGTGTTCTAGAAGGTGGCCCGTGAGTATGAACAAAATTTGCTGGTGCTGAGGGCGCTGAAACCGGGGGATATTCCTCTTCGGGTTTCCCTTAATGAAGCTGAATTTTGGGTAATGTGCCTTGTGATTATATGAATTTAGGGGTGGCTAGGAGAGTTGGTGACTTCATTGGTAAATTTATCAGTTTTGACGAAAGTCAATTTGAAGAACGTTGGAATTCTTACATGAGGATAAGAGTCTGTATGGATGTAGGAAAAGCTCTCAAAGTGGGCACGACGTTGAGAAAAGGGCGGGGTACATGCCATAGGGTGGAATTTAAATATGGAAAACTACTTAGCTTTTGCTTTGCCTGTGGTATAATTAGTCATGCTGATAGGTTTTGTCCTTTGGCTTATGATTGTGAGAACAACATATTGACTAAACCCTTCAAGATTAATCTCTGTGCTGGAGGGGGGGGGGGGGAGCTCGACCGATGAGGGTCAACAAATGGATAGTTACAGAAGGTTCTTCAAGCGGAAACGGGTTGATCCAACAGGGTAAACAACAGAGCATTATAAGCAACGGAGGGGTAGAGTGGGATAATCACCATGGTGGATGCTAGTACAATGGGAGGGAAGGAGAACGATGCAACAGCTATGGAAGAAGGCTTTCCAGGAGAGCAAAAGCGTAGAAGAATGTGGGAGGAAAAGCAACATGAGGACGGCGAAGGGGACAATATGGTGGTGGACCTTCCAAAAACGATGCAGGGGCGGGTCTTAGACTCTAGACCCGCCGAGAGACTTGAGAATGTTCTAGGATATGGGAGGTCAGAGGTTCTTTGTCAATTGTGTGAGGGTGCAGCTGAATTCCCACTACTTTATTTTATGTTTTTTTATCAGACTGTCGTTGTTATTTTCTGTAATTTTTATCTCAGTCAGACTCTTGCATTAGGTTGGGGTGATGAGGGGTTTGCTCGAACCACGCTAGGCTCATTTAGACCTATTACGGGATCAGCGGGCCATAATGCTTTTCCCAGAGTGGTTGGCTCCAATGTTCTAAAAGGCGTTAGGCGCTAGTCGGGCGCAAGCCCAACGCCTAGCGGCTAGGCGGACGCCTAGTCGGTGACTAGCCGGAGAAATAGAAATTGCGTTTTATCTATATTTTTGCATAAGTATGGTAAGTAATATTGTATTTGTGTGTGCAGTGGCGTCTTTGGGGGGAGTTACCCCAGGCACCATGCCTAGGGCCTCCACCTCTAAAGGGCCTCGTTTTTTTCATCTCTTTTATAAAAAAATGTATATTTAATTAATTAGTTAAGCAAATAAATAAATAAATAAATTGTAATGAAATTGATAATGACATAAATAAATACTAATTATGTACTACCTTTGAGCCACCCAAGTTTGTTAACTTTTTAATTAAGTTGTTCAAAAGTATTGAATATCCTTTTTAAAGTAGTGATTTATAATGTCAAATTTATATAGATACGTGAAAAAATCCTACTGGTTAATTTATATTCTCATATTATTAAATTTAGAGATTTTTAATGTTTTTCATTAAATAATAAGAAAGTGATTATAATGTACTAAAGCAATTATAATTTATTATAATATTTATTTTATCTTGAAATTTTATATCTTTCTCGTTAAAAATCTTTGTTGAAACTTAAAAGGAGAGATTATTGTATTATTTATTCTTATTAATGTGCTAATTGTTATAAAATGCAGAAGTACTTAGACTACAAACAATTTGATAATGTTTTGTATTGAGAAAAGGGATAATTTCAGTACACATAAAACTATTATTCCCACCCCACAGAATATGTTCAAATTCTAGTTATTATATTTATGTAATTAACTTTCATATTTTAAATAGTTTTGATCTTAAAAATATAATGGTTAAAACTTGACCATCATTGAAAAAGTATACAATAACATTGAAACATTAATAATCATTCGTCAAATCGGTGCAACTATTCTGTTTATTAGTTTTATTTGTATACCTTTTACGGTGTTTTAATTTTTTGCCTGGGGCCTCAAATTCTCCGAGGACGCCCCTGTGTGTGTGTATAAAATACACTAGCGTTTGCTCGCGCAAGGCGCGAGAGCTATTGCCCAATGCCAAAATGATGATCTTTTTTACAAATTGTCGAATCAATTATATTCCGTTCGTCTCAAGTATTGTGTGGAAGGTATTGCTATATCATTATTATTTTTTGCTATATTATTTGAAAGTATGGGATTGTGTGATTTGGCTTTACTATATTTTTTGTTCAAATATATGAAATAGTTGTAACTTGTAAATGCCTATACAACAAGAAATCTACAACCATATGATTTGGGGTGTTCATTTCATCTGATTGCAGACATGAAATTGAGTGGGGCAAATTTCCTATGTGTGCAAGCATTTGAGAACGGGTTATAAAATGAGCATGCCTTCAAATATGTTTGTTGCATTAATTGGGAAGATTCAAAAGGTTTTTTCAGTTTGTTTGGTTTAACATTCCAACCATGACCAGAGAGAGAGTTGTGCGGATACTTGGTAACTTTCAAGTTAGAGTTAACGGAGATTAAGTATTTAACGGTATATCAAGGGTAAAGGAGTCAATTGAAAAGTGAGGTTCCATTTTTAATAACAATGTACATGCAACATCTCATGCATAGAGTGTATTGACATAAATTAAGGGTACCAACCTTGATTCATAATTATAATGTTGTTAGATGTATACATATACATTAACAATCATGAAAGATAGAATTATCAAATTTAATCATACTTAATATATGATAACTAATCACTTAACTTCATTATGTTATACATATAAGTAATGATAAAATTTAGGTATATATACAAACATGTATAGTTTTATCTTAATTTACAACTTCATTTCTTTATATCCATGACGAAAGTCAAAGTACATATATCGCATGAAAAATTAAAATTAAAAGTAAAGTAATGTTCGATGATTCTAGACGGTCTAGGCGGCCGATTAGGCGCTCTAGGCTGGCAACTAGGCGCTATAGGCGGCCGACTAATTCACCTAGACGGCAAACCAATTAGTCAGAGCGCCTAGACAAAAATCGGGGTGCCCGGCCACCGCCTAGATCCTAGGCGGGGACTAGTCGGGCGTCTAGAACGATTTTTAGAACAGAGGTTGGATCTAAGTCTAGTTTGAGGGTCGGTGGTTGGAATTGGTCCTTTTATCTTCTTGTTCCCTTGCTGCATACTCTGATATCAATTTAAGTTGTCTTGTTAAAAAAAATGCTTAACTTTGACCACACTTTATTTAAGAATGGGTTAAAATTTTGGAGAAAATAATTTCAATACCCCAAACTTTAATTGGGCTGTGAGGTGTGTACCTAGCTTAAACTTGCATATGTAATATATGAATGCATTAAAATTTGGGGGAGAATAATTTAAATATCTCAAACTTTAATGAGGGTGTGAGGTGTGTACCCTAAACTTGCATATGTAATATATACACGCTGAACTTTATATAAAAAGTTATTTACGCATTATGATTATATGTTTTTTACAAATACAAATTTATTGGAATAATTATATAATTTAAAATACCTTAAGCCTTGTAAGAATGCAGTTAACATTCTAAAATTTCATTTGTCAAATAAATAATATTATTTGATGTACAATTTAACTTTAATTGCATCCTCATGACCTCATAGATGTTTTGTGTATAAAAAATTATGTACTTAATACCATAAAATTACATTTATAAAAAGTATATAGTGATGGTGCTAACATAACATTCTATGTATAGTGTGGGGTATATATATATTATGTGTGTAAGTTTGGGGTACTTATGTCACACCCCTTCAAAGTTAGGACATTTAAATTATTTTCTATTAAAGTTTTAATTTTTAAAAAATATAATTAAATTCTTCTCATTTTAAATTTTAAAAATGTGATTTTTAATTTTTTTGACAACTAGAGAATTAAATATGTTAATTGTCAAAATGATGGGTGGAAAACGTGAAAATGGAGGTCTTGCGGTAAAAAATAACATTATTTATTTTATAGTTTTTGAAACCCTCCATTTCATCCTTATGTCTTTTCAGCTTTTAAATGAATACCGTGCATTTTAAGTTACTATCCAATGATTCTAATGAAAAAAGGAGACGAGGGTATCAGAGCGCGGGGATGGATAACACAGATCGATCAAGGGGAATTCCTCAAACCCTTTGGGGATCATGCAGAGCAAAATGGTTTACGACTGAGACGGAAGCGGTAGGCATTCAAGAAGCTGTTCTTGGAGCGATTAAAGAAGGTTGGGAAGAGGTGGAGATTGAATTGGGTGCACAGGTGGTAGTGAGAGGGGTGCGAAGAGGAGGGGGTCTGGCATACACGGATCTGGTGATCGATGATATACATTATTTGTTTCAAACAAAGGGAAATTATGTTATCTCTTTTTGTAGTCAGTCTGCGAATCGTGTGGCTCACGCTTTAGCTTTCCACCTGATTATATTGTAAGTCATATTGCCAACGATGCTTTGATTTAAAAAGTGGCTAGTTTCTTGATAAAAAATGATTCTAATGCAAAAAAAGGGACTCAAGCGGGATGTTCAACCACGGCTTCATTCTCCGTCTCTTTGAATGGTTCATTGTATGGTTTTTTTGAGGGTAAGAGGGGCATTTGGCAAGGAGATCCAATGTCTCCGTTGTTATTTGTCCTTTTCTTAGAATTTTTTTCCCGACTTATTAATTTAAAAACCAAAGGGCCAAATTTTAATTTTCACCCCCAATGTGCGAAACTTGTGTTGGAACATATTGTTTTGTTGATGACAAACAACTAGTGTTATTTTTAGTCTATAAGTGATTGCAGGAAAGGAAAATAAACCATAGACCTGAACCCGGAACTATCTACAACGGACATATATGTTTTGTTGATAACTAACCTTGCAGGTGGAACTAATACAGAATCATTTCTAGTTCCTGTTTAATTTGTGCACTCTTGAATTAATATGAGTGCATCTACTTGATTTCCTATTAATATGCTTTCCTTATGTGAGTGCTCATATTTGTCAAGAATATTATTTTGAACAATAATATCTTCTTTGCATGACCATTATATGATATACGTAATTTGCATATGAGTGCCTATTTGAGTGCTTATTCTCTTTCCATACTTGACTTGACATCCACTCATTTAAATATAGTTTAATACTTTATGGAAAGTATTTTTACTTGCTATATTATGAGTGCATGGTTTATATGAGGATGTTGACCATAGCATTTTGTATATTTAATTTGATCATTAAAGTAGCTTGACTTGCAAATGATTGCATAAATATTCTCATATCCGTAACTTGCTATGTACTCCCTTTTGGTTTGAAAAAGTTATCCTTAGTGGAGATATTAAATAAATATTTGTTAAAGGAAAGATACTTTAGAATAAATTGCATGGTTCGAAAGTTGACTGAGCATATCTATATTTGCTAAGTAATTGATTGCATGAATATCTTACTGCCATGGGACTTTGATACATAATTAAATATTGATCGTTGCATGCTTATGTGTGATAAGCAAATATTTTATTTCCTTGTGCATGATGATATGTTATCTTAATGATCCTGAGTTAATTGGGGCATTAAGTTCGAATAAGAAGGAACCACATGGAAGGAAAGCAATTCAAAAATATCAAGGCAAGTCCATTAATTTACCAAGTAACCAACTAAGGAAAGAGGAGCCAATGGACGTCTTGCATGAGGCTATATATATCGAGACTCAAGATGAATAATGGTGGCTGGACCGAGATAGACATTGAGAGATATATTCATAAAAGAATTACTGAAGCTCAAGGCACCTGAAACTGCTCACTCGGAGTTCTAGATATAGTTTCTTCTTTCCCTTCTTCGTATTGTAATGCGGTTTTGAGGATTGGCTAAGAGCAGCCTCCTCGGGTTGATTTGTGTGAGTGAGAGCTTTGTTGTAAAGCAGAGAGGCTCTCTACCCGCAAGGTAGAGAAGCGTAACTCTTCCTAGAGAGGATAGAGTTGGGGTGGCTTAAGGGTAGACTAGGAGAGTTTCCCTTGTAATCATTCAAAGGCTATTTAGTGAAGTTGTTAAAATTCCTCCGAGGGAGGTCGAGGTTTTTTAATCCCTTTGAGCCAAGGGATTTTTCCTCGTTAAATCCTTGTGCACTTTACTATTTCGCAACTCCCATCTCCCCACACTAGAACTCGGCGAAAAACTGCCACGGTTCCACACACACACAATTCACCCCCCCTCTTGTGTTGCTAACCGTTTTCATCAACTTGGATTGACACACTTGGCCTACGCAGATGACTTAATACTCTTCTCTCGGGGTGACACGTATTCAATTGAAATACTTGTCAAAGCCCTTGAAGAGTTTGGGGATGCTTTGGGCCTTAAGGTGAATCATGAGAAATCAAATATTTTTGTAGGGGGAGTTAATGAAAATAATCTCCAGGAGATCATGGCCCTTGTGGACTTTGGGCGTGGCACATTCCCGGTTAAATACCTCGGAATTCCACTTGCCCCTCTTAAGGTTTCTGTGGCACAATACTCACCGCTGCTAGATACAATTTCAGATTTTTTAAAGGCTTGGAACACGAAGACTTTATCCTATGCCGGAAAACTCGAGTTGATAAGATCCGTGATCCAAGGGGTCCAATCTTTTTGGCTCCAAGTTTTCCCGGTCCCCCAAACAATCCTAGATAGGATTGTTTCTGTTTGCCAGATTTTTCTATGGGGTGGGAAATATTCTAAAGTGGCTTGGGATGACATTTGTCTACCAAAAGAGGAGGGGGGCCTTGGCATTCTTAATGCCAAGATTTGGAACCATGCTCTCCTCTCTCGAACACTTTGGGATGTCCATAGGAAGAAAGACACCCTATGGGTGCGGTGGGTAAATGGGGTCTACCTTAAAGGTAGGAGCGTGTGGGATTTTATCCCACAAAATCGTGACTCAATGTTCATGAAGAGATTGAGTCACATCCGGGACCAAATTTTGGAATGTTTTAACAATTTGAATGATACCATTATGGGCTTAAATAGTAGATCCTTAAATGGTAAACTCTGTTCCGAAAAGATTTATGAGTTGTTGAGAATTAAAGGGACGCCGAGAGTGTGGATGAGCTTCATTTGGAAGTCTTATATCCCTCCGAAGTTCTCATTCAACGTTTGGCTTGCTATGAGGAACCGGCTACCTACGCAGGATAGCCTTAGTTACCTACATATTATTAATCGTTGTGACATGTGCAATGGTGGATTGGAAACAATACCACACCTATTTTTTCGTTGCCATTACACCTGTAGGGTCTGGGAAAAAATTAAGGAATGGTTGGGCATGACTCGTGAGATGACCACGCTATGCAGCTCCGTGAAATGGATCTTGAAGGATCACAAGGGATCAAAGATCAAAGGGAAGGCTGTTCGGATTGCGTTTGGTGCCGCGGTTTACTACCTCTGGTACGCTAGAAATGCCAACCGATTTGATGAAGGGGACGTGAAGGAAGAGGAAGTCATTGCAAAAATCAAGCATGTGGTGTATAAAATACTTTTCAATTTACACCCACATGACTTGATCACTTTCTGAGTTGAAGGCCGGGGCTTGGATATTATGGAGGCCGTGGTTTTTGGTTAGACCGCTACATGTTTGCTTGGTGCGCCGATGCATGGACATTATGGATGCCGTGGCTTGGGAACTTGATACAACGCGGCATGGACATTATGGATGCCGCGGCATGAAGCATGGTCTTTGATATTATGACGTTTGATTTAGAGGCACCCTTTTTTTGTACTTTCTTTAGAATTTAGCCTCTGATCTGTATGCGTGCATGTGCAGCACTGATGTATTTTTGAACTTCTTGATGGCCCAGGTTTTATACCTGGTTATTTTGGCATAGAATAGATCGAATAAAAACCTCCTTCCACCCCTACATTATGTGGGGGTGGGGAAGGTTTTAGGAGATCTAGGACATGTGATGTATAGTTTTTCTGGGTGTTAATA
This sequence comes from Cuscuta epithymum, assembly GCA_945859915.1. Classification (NCBI taxonomy): domain Eukaryota; kingdom Viridiplantae; phylum Streptophyta; class Magnoliopsida; order Solanales; family Convolvulaceae; genus Cuscuta; species Cuscuta epithymum. The sequence continues at coordinate 323,413 of CAMAPF010000075.1, read as the reverse complement.
TATATTTATGTTAGGGATATTTTATGGTGTCCAATCCTGATAAATATCTTTGTATTTGTGTAGCTATTTTGTCTAGATATTTTAGCCCATTGGGATCTTTGTTAGCAATTATTAGATTAGCTTTATTAGGAAATGAGTAAAGTGTCTATTGGGCCCAATCAATAAAAGAGCCCAATCATGATGCTTAGGTCACATCACACATTCCCTAGACATATAAATATAGTCTTTTTGGGAATGTGTAGAGAGGCTTTTACAGATCATTCACGCGCATATCATTCTTAGAGAGAGAGAGAGTCGATATTTTGTTTCTCGATACCCAACTCTGTATTTCGAATATCATTTTCGGTATTGAATAGAAACTGTTCTCTTCTCTTCTCTGTTCTATATTTTATATGATTGTTGAATGAAATAGGGACAAACAATTGGTATCAGAGCCGAGCGTGAAATCGATTGAAGGTTTTCTGCGTTTTCGAATCTGCCATTGACGCTGAAAAACAATATTTTTTCGAAAATTTGATTTCTACAAATTTTGTTTTGATGGACCTGTTTTGGATGCTATTATGCAATTTATGAAGGATTCCGATCAACATTTCAGATAAAACAGTGTGGAATTGCTTAGTTTGGATTTTGAAGATTTCGATATTATTGGGATTTTTTACAGGTTGAATATCAAGAATTACTTCTCGCAGTTGAGTGCGAATAACTTTGCAGGTTTCTCGAAGTCGTTTCTCGAACTGCAGGTTCTCGAAGGCAATATCGAAAAGAGCTTCTCGAACTGCAGGGTCTCGATAGGAACTTCTCGACAGAGCAGCAACTTCTGCATAGGAAGTTTTCGATAGGGACTTTTCGACAGGAAGTTTCTCGATAGCAAACTTCTCGAAGTACAGGTTTTTGTATAGGTTTTTGAAGATTCATCGAAAAGCAACACCGAAAAGGTTTTCTCGATAACCGGCATCGAAAACCAGGTTCTCGATAACCAGCATCGAGAAGGCAGCCTCGAAAACTTTTGTCGAGAACCAGGCATCGAAAAGTTTTGACGAGAACCAAGTATCGAGAAGACAACATCGAAAATAGGTTCTCGCAGGTTACTATCGAGAAAGTAGGCTGAGCTAAAAAAAAGGGCAAAATTGTTCTTTGAGACCCGCTGAATTTTAAGGCTATCGTGTCCGTAGGTCGCCCGCGTAGGGGGGTGCGAATTTTCGATTCTGAACTGAAAGCCGGAATTCTTTTGTGCGCGAGAGCTCCCCTCTTCTCATTCACCTTTTAATACTAAGAGAGGAGTGACTCATATATATAGGCTCCAAAGTTCTAAAGGAGTTTAGGTGTGGGAAAGTTAAAGAACTCCACTTTCCACCTTTCCTTGAAAGTGTACACTTTTCATCTATTTTTTCCAAGAGCTAGTTTTGAACCACTTTAAACTTCAAAGTCCAAAACTCCAACACCAAAAGTCAACACTACAATCAAAGCTTCCAAGAGTCAACCTTGAGATTAAAAAAAAAATCTCAAGGTTAAGACTATTTTTCTCAAGGACCAAGCTACACTTCAAGGTCCAGAAAATTGTAGAAACTTCAATCAACCTCACGTCTACGGTCAACATTCAACAATCAACAATGGATACCTCTAGCTCATCATCAATGGGTAAGAGCAAATGTGCTGAAATTTCTGATAAGCTCCAGGTAAGCAAATGTTCTTGCACTTGCAAAGTTCATTCTTTACAAGAAAAGGATGATATTATAAAGGAGTTAAGAGACAGGTTAGATCACAATTACAAAAACCTTCTCACAAAACTTGACAGAATTTCCTCATTAAGCGTACAACTTGACAATGAAAAGGACATGCTGAAGAAGCGAAATTCAGAAGCAGAAATGCTTACACAGAAAGTTGCAGAACTCACTAAGAAGTTGAGTGAAACTGAAGTAGAACGAATTTGTGAGAAAGGCAAAAAGGATATGCTATTTGATAAAATCAAAGTTCTTTATAAGAAAATTAAAGAAATGGAAGATTTAATTGCCAAAAGAGGGAAGTCTGAGCAAACCATATTTCTAAATCAGAACAAGGACACTCGTTTTTACAATTCTAAGGAAGGTCTTGGCATCACAAACCCTCGTAATCTGAAAAAGATCAATTTCCGTCAGCTTTATGATATCAATTACATGGGTTGGGATTGACCAAGTTGATGCTATTTGTCGGAGCAAAAGAAACTGCTGAAGAAGAAGAGACAAAGAGATCAAACTCTTCTAAAGCTGAAGTTCCGTTCAGTTATGACTCTTTAAACGAAAGCTATGCCACAAAAGAACCTATTTTTTCACATGATGAGAGTGTTAGTCCTTATCCTTCTGAGACGGAAGTTGTGTCAGACCAGGAACCCCCCTCAATCTCACAGTCGGGTGAAGAAGAACCTTATATCCCTCCACTAATCAGAAAATTTGAAAACTTACACATTTCTTTAGAAAAACAAAGAAAAAGTTTTGAAGAAGAAAGAAAAAATTTTGAATCTGAAAGGGAAAGACTGTTGAGTGAAATCACCATGCTTAAAGAAAAATCCCAGTCCGGCACAGCTCCCTCCTCATCAGACAATACTTGTTCTGAAAAGACTTCTAATAATCAAAATCATTGTTCTGAAAAGGTGTCCACTCACTCTGAGTCCCTATCAAAGAAGGAAACAATGTAAGTAAGAGACCGGAGAGGAGAATGGAGTGGATACAAGAGAAGGGAAAAAGGCAAACAGAAAAACAAAAGACATTTTCAAAAATGAAGAAGACTTCCTCTAGTGCTTTATTCTATTCTAAGAATAAATGTAGCTCTGTCTCAAATGAACAATCTTGCAGTTGTGGCTTAGACTTTTCCCCTAAGCTTAATGTTTCTAAGCCCTTTTCTGAACGCTCTTCTTCTGTGGATCATGTTGATGTTTCTAATTCTGATTCCTTCTCTGATGATTCTAATGTGAATGATGTTGTTCATAACTGTCGAAAGAAGCCAAAATCTGATAAAGTGACTCTTGAGGGTGTGTATACCTTGCCATTTCTAAAGTATCCCCTCAAAGTCCACTCATTTAAACATTTGAAAAGGCTTTCACAAGAAAAATTGTTTAAACCCTATTTGACAGAACAACCATTCACAACAGTTGAAGTCTCTCCCAATCGCACTTTTAAACAGAAATGGGTCCCAAAGTCAGAAATTGTCAAAGATAAACCTCAAGATGCGTCAAAGGCAACTGACTTAGGATCCAAAGTCAAACAAAAAATTCATGATTTCTTTTCAACTAATAAGGAAGGATCCATCTTGAGGTGGGTACCAAAATGCATTTAATCTGCTTTTGCAGGTCCGTCATGTGTGATAACTGATCAGATTGCTCCACACGCATGGCGGGTTTCAAGACGAGCTGTGAGCAATCAACTGGTGCACATTATGAAGGGGAGTATTGGCATGTATACTACCCCAACGAGCTGAAAATCAATAAATGCACACCTCAAGACCAATACACGCCAAGAACAAAGAACGAACAACAAGTGCTTATTCTAAGGGGGAGTGTTTCTTTTTCACTCCTCCTAGTGCGGTACAACGAAGAAAGCACATATCAAGAAGGAGTTTACTACTTTACTCCCCGGGTGACAAACAACACCTTGCACATTCTGAGGGGAGTTACATTTTTCTCCTCCTGGCGCCAATCAAGGATCAATGCAAGACAACTCAAGGATGTCATCATGGCCATACTGAAACGGCACACATTATGGAAAGCAATGCCAAATCAGTTGAAGTGCCTGTAGTGTGTCTCCAACAGTTTTGGGGAACACTTGATAAGGATAAAGATGAAAATGGCGACGAAATAGATGACGTGCTAACCGCCACTATCAAGGACACCAAGGTCATGATTACCAAAGAGCTGATGCACCAAGTGCTGCAAATCCCAGAGCAGGATGAATATGATGAGCTGGCCACCGAAGAAGATATCATGGAGGACATGATCACACTGGACCACGCTCAACCTATCAGGCTCTTTCTGAAGTCAAGCTAGGAAGACTACTCAGACCGTGGAAGACTATGATGGCTACACTAAACAAGTGCTGCACTGGCAAACACACCGGCTTCGATTAGTGCAACAACTACTTTTTGACTGTCTTCCATGATGGTTTTCACTACTGGTGTGACGCTTCTCCAAAACAACTCCATCCATCCACTGAAGACTATCAACGGAGAAAGTCAGCAAGTATCTCTAAAAGATGACTAAGGATTCAACGCTTGTACCTCTCTTAATACCAGTGTCTCTGTTGCAGTGAGCTGATCCAAATGATCCATCTGTCCGACACTACTGCCAGAACAATAACATTATACTCCCTATGGCTCAGATAAACCCCCCTGAGCCTACCCAAGGGAGTCAGCCGAGAGCAAGTGAGGGTCCTGAGAGTTCAACCCAGCCACATAGACCAGTGGCGGTTCGGCCCCATAATGATCAGACTACGTCTGCTGAGGGCCACCCCCGAGTTGCTGAGGAGACTACCAATGACTCGTCCAGCGCAGCCAGACCACAAAACGCTGGCGATGAGGGCTCCGGGAGCAAGGCTGAAAAGAGCGACAACGAGAAAGGTGGCGAGGACGACGATCATGCGAACAACAACGCAAAGAAAGCCAGGAAAGCTCCGGTACAAAAATGCTGATTCAATATCAAGCTTCTTGCGGCTGCAGATAAAGATGAGTCTTACTTGAGAAAGAATACTCAAGGACAGATTACCAGTGAGATTCGCTCTAAGCAACATCATGACGTCCCTTCTTCATCATTCATTCCTAAGCAAAGAGTGCAAACATCAAGCAACCAGGCTAAAGAAATGGCCTTGTATGACGGTTGCTCAGACCTAGATAAAATAAACCGGGCTAACCCCATAGGCACAGAGACTGATCTTTTCAGTCTCCGGGTAGAAGATGCAACATCCAACCCAACTGCGCATACACAAGCCTCCCCTAGCCACTCTACTGCCCCCCAACATGTAGTAGTTTCAATATCAGGGGATCTCATACCCACCTCTCTGCCCTATCTCGAAGCAGTCGAGGATATCTAAAGTGACCACCAGCCCTAGGTCACTACCCCTCCTTCTGCCACGTTGTGTCAGGTGTCACCCTCCATATATTTTCTAATTTTTCTAGGACACATACACTCTTCACACCACCACACTCTACAAGTCCACTTTACCTGTCAACAACGATCGGAGATACGTCGATGATGATCGGAAGTCCTGCTGCTCAACAGATAACTCAATCATTATCTGCAGGCCACACACCGGTTATCTCTGCCGATGTTGTGACAACGGTTACTACCCCTATAACCGGCAACTCTAAACCTAACACAAGGTTTCTCTCAAGGATGCAGATTTTGAGGGGGAGTTTTCAAGGTCCCCCTCCCAAGCGCCAATTATCATCAAAGGCATCCTACTGAGTGCTACAGTTGAGGGGGAGCATAGAGAGAAAAGAGCAAAGATAAATGAGAGATAAGTCCAAATGGCTTAGTAAACCCAACTAAGCCTACCCAAGGGGCAAAACCGAGAGTGAGTGAGTAACTGAGTGAACACTATGAGAGTGAGGAAGCAGAAGGCTCGTGTGAGCGAGAAAACAATAATCAATGACATGTCTGCTACCTCAATTGCGCTTTCAATTGAGAGAATTACTCCCAGTCACTCAAATAATCCGGACAATTCCCCATAGGTCCAGGACTGAATTTATTCAGATCCCGGGTAGAAGTCGCTGCATTTTATCCAAACGGCGCATGCACAACCCTACCCTAGACCACTCACTTGTCTCCCAACAGACAAGTGCTTAATCATATTTTACGGGGAACCTCATCTATTATTACTATCTCCTTCCGAGGCAAGTGATACTAACTGCAGTGGTCTCAGCCCCATGCCACTGAACTTCCATTGATCACGTTGTGTCTAGTTATCTCACTCCCAAATGTTTTGAATTTTCTAGGACACAGACACTTTTAGAGTCAGTTGCAGGTCTTCATGACTCGCGAGAACTTCCATAGGGCTCATCTACTTTAGATGTAGGCCAATGATTGGAAGGAAGTCCTGCTGTTGCAACATAGAAATCACCAACATGTTCAGGCCATCGCTCTAGAGTTTATCTCTATAGTGATGATAACGGGTGTCTACGCGACCTCGGGGGGCTACCACTTTCTTTGCTAATCTTTATGATTATGCCATAACAACTAGAGTGACATCTACTTCAGATGCTTCACAATGACTGGTTGGAAGTCCTGTTAGAACTTTATTGCTTCTATCATTTTACACAAGCCACACATCGGTGTTTACATTGATGTTGTGATAACGGAACACTATGGTGTCTCCGATTTTTATCTTACCTTTTTTCTTTTTTGTTTTGTTTTTGTTATCCAGAATAAAAGAATAAAAGCATGACATCCCGATTCATCGGATCGTCATGAGGGGGAGAATGGTCCACATGTTGTTTACTATCAACGAATCATTCTTGGACACTTCTATCCTCCATCACAAAAATAAACGACGGCTCTCTATTCTCTCAAATCATCAAATGGTCAGCTAAACTCAGAAGTTAACCATCTCTTTCCGTTGTGCCACCGACGAGATCTCCTCAAAGTCAATTGATGGAGTATATGGCCCAGGAACCCCCGGCCCATAGACTCCTACTTCTCCTACACAAGTCCATTGAGCCCAGAGAACAACTCAGGCCCAAATGCAACGGCCCAAGCCTCAAGGTGGCCCAGAATACACGCTGGGGTGCCTTCGGCCCCCTTGGACGAAGGCTCCAAAACTCACAGGATAGCCTTCTCAGGCATAAGAAGCTACTGGGAGAAAACGGCGAAAAACATGAGCCTTCGGCATTATCAAGCCCTCGGCATGAGAGAAGCCTTCGGCTGAACCAAGCCTTCGGCCACACAAGGTCTTCGGCTACACAGAGGTCCTTGGTTACATGGAGCCCTCAGCTACACTAGGAGCCTTCGGCTAAACATGCTCAATCATCGAAGATTCCTTTTGGAGACAGCCAACCACCACATTTAATGCCACGTCACATCCGCCAACTGCATTCAATGCGGTGAACGTACCACTGCCGGTGCCACCCGGCTGATGTGACCCCTCAGCCGTCGGATTACTGACACGTGGACTCTCATCGCATTTATTGCTGCTATAAATAGCAGCCCATTTCTCCTTGTAAAACGATCCCAGATCAACTTCCACACGCTGAGTTCATTTAATACAATCGACTCTCTCTCCTCCTATTTTGCTCTGACTTCTCTCTAGTTATTCCCTCAATAACCCCTCGGATAGGATACCCCCCGGGTAGACTATCCATCATCAATCTTTTTCCGCTGTGCCACCTACACATTGAAGGAGACAGAGGTCGGGTAATCAAATTCTGAAAATGAATCACATGCGCGCCTGGAAATCATCAGAACATTCATTCAAAAGGCGCCATTGGAATTCATTCAAGTTGATCAAGAGTAACTTCTTGAAGACAAGGACTACATGCAAGACTTTGAAGATTCCTCAAACCCTGGCATCAAAGAATAAATTGCCAAGAAGATATCAAAGGGGAGATTGCAAGGATTTATTCAAAAGGCCTTCTTAAGAAGTCGAGCTCAAGACCAAGAGAAAGGAAGCTGAGCTGCACTGAAGATCAAGACAAAAGAGGAGCAACTCAACAAATGTTATCTACGCTCTCCTCTACATTGCTGAATAAACACAAAGACAAAGATATTCGCGCTGCAATGCTGATTGAACAAGATTGAACACCAAGGGGGAGATTGTTAGGGATATTTTGTGGTGTCCAATCCTGATAAATATCTTTGTATTTGTGTAGCTATTTTGTCTAGATATTTTAGCCCATTGGGATCTTTGTTATCTATTATTAGATTAGCTTTATTAGGAAATGTGTAAAGTGTCTATTGGGCCCCAGGGGCGGAGCCAGGATATGACCGGAGGGGGGGCCAAGGTGAAATAAAAAACATTTAAAATATAAATAAAATAAAAATTAATTAAATGATTTATTGGTATTCATCTAAAAAAAATCAAAAGTGCACGAGTAAACGCCGTGTGAGTTAAAATTTAGAACGTTATTTCGCTCTTGCATGTCACGAAAATCATGTATAAGAGAATTCACGCTAAACTTTTTGGCGATTTACTTTTCAATAGTAAGACAATAAGTATTAGCACCTTCTTGAATAACTAAGATTTCTTTACTTGTAGATTTATGCATATATGAGAGGGAAAATGGTGTGGACATTATATATACTGATATATGCGTAACAGTACGTTATTATAAGTTCACATTATTATAATTTCTAAACTCTTGATAATAAATTATAATAATGTTAAATAATTAGTACTTTTCTTAGGAGCTTTAACCTTTAGTACATATGGTAAATTACTAGATACGTATGGTATGGGGTTGCTCTATCGTTTAGTATTTCATTTGACTAATCTTCCTAACAAATACGTACTTACGTAGTACTCAAAAGGTTTGGTAGGTAGAGCCGTAGAGGGGGCCAAAGAAAAATACTAATACTAATAACAAAAAAAATAAAACTTGGGAGGGGCCATGGCCCCCTACCATGACTACGTACCTCCGCCCTTGTTGGGCCCGATCAATAAAAGAGCCCAATCCTTAGGTCACATCACACATTCCCTAGACATATAAATATAGCCTTTTTGGGAACGTTAGAGAGGCTTTTACAGATCATTCACGCGCATATCATTCTTAGAGAGAGAGAGTCGATATTTAGTTTCTCGATACCCAACTCTGTATTTCGAATATCATTTTCGGTATTGAATAGAAACTGTTCTCTTCTCTTCTCTGTTCTATATTTTATATAATTGTTGAATGAAATAGGGACAAACAATTTACATTTCATCCAAAAAAATGATCCTAATGCCGCATCATGCCATCATGGTGCTATTGTGAATGGCTTTAGTAAGATACTAAGATGTGCCTATTTTGAGTCACGACCTACAATTCAAGTAAATATGGGTTTTTTTGGCAACCCCTATATGTACCCCAATTGGTACCCCAATTTGTACCCCAACCTATTTTTGTGGCTCACAAAAGTCCACATCAATAAATGAATTGTCCCACTTTAATGAGATGCTTTTGTGAGCCACAAAAATAGGGTGGTGGTACAAATTGGGGTACCTTTACCATTTGAACTTTTCTCTTATCTCAAAGTAAATTTAGAGTTGATACATCTAAAATACACTTAATACGCTATGTATATAAACCTCACAACAACTTGTTAAACTCCTTCACTATCATGGATTCATGGACGTCCGCTAAGACATGCGAGAAAGGAGAGTGGTGGGTGCACAAATATAAATGTAGTCTATCTTCTAATTATTCATTATCAAGAATACATTATTACAATTATCAAAATAAATAAGAAATCCTAATTATATTTTCAAGATGATAATTTTGTAGTTTTACAACTTTTTCCTCATCTAGATAAAATTACATTTTCTCCTGTTTCCTATAAATGAGAGTATTCTCCTTTATTTTAATTGCACCTTCAAAAGCACCTTCATTAAGTGTTCATATTATAATCACTCGCTCATCTCTGCTAATTTTTCCTTCATTTCACAACATATATAGCACATAATATTAATCCACACATGTTTTTATTACTCTTTTACCGTTACTTTTGGATAATCTATTTTGTTGACTAGCCCACTTATAGTAAGATTTAGTAAAAAAAAAAGTAGGGGTGGGCATGGGTCGGGATGGTTCGGGATTAGGGTTATCCCGGTCCCGTCCCAATTAATAATAACGGGACGGTACGGTACGGGATAAGCCTTTGTCCCAGTCTTGTCCCATTTAAATCGGGACCGGGATGATTCGGAACGGTTCGGGACGGTTCGAGACGTCCCAAACTAACAAAAAATAATCATTTGTAATTAATATATATTAGCATTCCTAAAGTATCATGCACTAAAATATTAACATTTTAAAAGTTAATTAATGTTCATCACAAGCTAAAAGCTACTACGTATTAGATTTTAGTTAGGTTTAGCAAAATTTGAAATTTAAATTTAAAACAAAGCAAAAATGAATTATTTTATTCAAAATCATTTGTTCTAGTTGTGAGATACTCATATATAGATATATAAAGTGAGATAAAAACCTATGTTAGTAAATATTTATTTTAGGTATTATTTTTAATTTAAAAATCGTTCATGAAAACTAAAAACATGTTATCATTTATTTTTTGAGTTGACATTACAAACTAGTTACATGCTACAAAATCTATATAGTTATGACAAACGGGACAACGGGACAGTTCGGGATAACCTTCCAATGTCCCGGTCCCGTCCCGTTTGAAACCGGTACGGGACCGGTGCGGGACAAAATCAATGAGACCCAAACGGAACGGGACAACACCGGTACGGTTTCGGGATATACCGGAATGGGACAACGGGATCGGGATTCTTGCCCGCCCCTAAAAAAAAGTGACACCCATTCCTCAAGCCTCCTTAACATCGGTCGAACATTTAATTAGGAGTGTAAATTTAATTTAATTACAGACTCTAACTCAAATACTTACAAAGGCCACGTAAGAGTAGTCTAAATGTTACGAGTAACATTTAATATTCTCGAATAACTTTATTTAATTGTTGTCTAAATATTTGTATCATTTCAGATCTTATAGAACAAGAAGGGAGTACTAATACACATGATCAGGAAGCAACCCCAAACAAACTTATTATCAAGTGTCTTCGCTTATGATCCCTAAATGGATTGGAAATGGCAGTAAATACTTAGAGATCTCTCTTCACACGGCGGCAGCTACTTAGAGATTGACGGCGGAAGACGGCGGAACCGCCGGCAGCAGATGGGGCAAGTATTCCTAAGCCTCAACCACGGGATAATGCAATTGGAATGGTAAATGTGTTTGCAGGGCAGCTTCATCGCCTCATCGACTCCAACTTTGAATTTTTCTCTGCAAACGGCGCAGCGCTCCTCCGAGTGGCTGGATTCCGTTATTTTCACCGTCGAAATTGTGTCGAAGACGGCCAGGCAGGGATTATCGAGTCGCCGGAAGCACCAGGGGCAGCTAATTTCGGCGGCGTCCTCCGGCAGCGGAACATTCCAGCGGCATCGGTAACAATACCATGAGGTTTGGCTCCAGTAGCTTCCAGACATTGTTTGTGCAGTGCAGAATGATTCGGACGATATTCACATTCTTAAAGTAATTAATTTGGGCGACTTTCGTCGTGGTTTTTCATCAATTCTTTCTTCTTACTCAAAGAAAGGATAAATGAAGGGTTTGGGTAAAGTATTTTGTGGAGTAAATTCTTATGGAGTAAAATTTGAAAGCTTGTTAAGATGGGTAGATTCTATAGTTTTTAAATACTTCGTAGAAATTTAGTGATTCTACTAGCTCCATCTCACATAAAAGTTTTCTTCCATTATTTTCTGCCCAACATAATTTTTTTTTAATATTTTATTTTATATATCCAACTTTTATGAAATTTGAGTTTTTTTGTAATTGTATTAAACTTTTAATATAATTTCTGAATATGTAAATTTTATTTCCAAACATAATGTTATTATTAAGAAAAAATAATTTTAAATAATATCAACTATTTTCCATTAATCAAGAATAATACGCACTTTAAAAATAACTTTATATAATACTAGCTATTTAAATATGTATTTAAAGTGATATAAAATTCTAAAGTACAAAAATTTTCACTAAAAAATCTACTGTATCATTTAACTCATAAAAACTAATATCAAATAAGTGATCGTATTTATAAAAATCATTGATTTAATGATTTAATATTAGTTTTTGATGTCTTAAATGACCGCATTTCTTATAGCAAAATGACTTCATATTATTTTGGGAAAACCGTAAATTACGCCCTCCTACTATGTCTGGAAAGTCGATTAGGTTCTCGTACTTTAAAAACACCCAATTATATCCTCGAACTCTTAAAAATGTTCAATTGAGTATATCTAGCAAGTCATCAACCAATCCCTTGGAAAGTTGCACATGTGGCGGCCACATGGCGATTTTTTCATCTTTTCTATTTCTTTTTCTCTTTTCTTTTCTTATTTCTCTCCCGTTCTCTTCATTCCCAGCGCGCCTCTGTAATATTTTTCGTTCCCTCTGCAACTTTTTTCTTCTTCCTTCATTTTAGGGCTCAGACCACCCCTTTGTTTTTCTCTTCGATCTCCTCTTTAACTCTTTCAGAAATTAAAGTGCAAGACTGCCAACATGATGAGCTCGTCGTAGATCCGAGCATCAGTTTCAACAACGCCACTGTCGACGATGGCAGCTGCGAGTATGGGTAGATTCCGACTGCTACGAGAAGCTCTCTCTTCTCATCTCGAAAAGCTCTCTCTTCTCATCTGTTCGTTTCTTCCTTTGCCGGGTAGATTCTGGCGACGTTGAGGAAGACTCCGATGAGCAGTAGGCTCTGTTGGGTGTGTTCCAAAAAACAAAAAAAATTAATCAAATAAACTTAATTAAAATGACTAAATAAAAACAGAAAAAAGATGAAACATAAATTAGTCAAAGCTCGTGCTACGCACGATGTCCTTAAAACGTATTCCTTGCCTCCTTAGGTGCTAGGAGCGTTGCAACGATTGTTTCCCAGGATACAATGACTACGAACAATCACTGAGCACTCAAACGAATTGTTCCAACGAACATAAACAAAGACAGAACACACGAGGAAGTTTTCAGAGAAAGCTGAAGGTGTTTTTGAGCTAAAGAAACGTGCAGTTCGTGTATGATTGCCTGTGATGTTGCAAAGAACCTGCCAACTATTTATAGGAAGGATTTGTGGTGTGTTAATGGAGTAGGGGCAGAGCCAAGACATCAAAGAAGGCTAGGCCGTATCTAGAGAAAGTACCCAACCAATTAAACCAACTTGATTAAAAATCACAACTGAAGTTTTGGTTGGTAAGGGTGCGCAAGATATTAAATATTTTCACCTCACTTCATTCCTTCTGTCTAAGGCCGATCATATATTTTTTCCCCAAAACTCTTTCAATCTCAACCAAAGTAGAAGATGACTAATTTTCAACATTACAAATATTGTGGTCAATTTGGTGCTCGTTAGTACCTTCACTTTGTAGACTACTAACGGTAGTAGCCGGTTTAAAAAAGAATGTAAAGTTTTTTTGAGGACCAGAAAGAATATGAAGTTTCTTTAGTTTTCCTTAAACGAGGTTGTTGAGTGCCCGTAATCTCTTTTATCAAATCAAAATATGTTATGAAAACTATTACAAATTATTGAATTGAAATTAAATGAAATAACAATCTAGTAAGACAACACGTTTGTATTCAACAAATCACATACTATCTCTGTCCCGAAAAAATTCGGCATATTGAATTTTCTTGATCAATGGTGACAAACTTTGGATAATGATTTTGATTAATATATCTATATACAATTTATAAATTTCGTACTTTTATGAAAATATTTCGAATAAAGAAATTTTTGATATGATTTTTATATTTTAGATAATTTCGTAATAAAAAATATCATTACTCAAGTTGATTGTTACAAATTAGGAAAAAATAGATTAAAAGTGGACTTCATAATTGATTAATTCGGCGAAAAAGGATGATGTGAGCACTATTAGGCCGTATGGAGTTGCCCTACGGGCAGGAGAAGGGGGGGAAGCACGGTTGGAGAGGGGAAATAAGTGGATTATTTCAGAAGGACCAAAGGAGGATATCAGGGCAGCTCGAGAGGAGGGGGCAGTTAGGGTCCGAGCAAAGGATGGAATACTCCTTTAGCCACCAAAACGAAGAGCGAAGTGGAGAATGCGGAAGCAGCGGCCATGGAGGACAAGAGTGGAGAGCCAAAACGTAGGCGGACCCAGAAAGAAGGAAGAGGCTAGCGGAGCAAGAGAAGAGGGCGAAACTATATGGCCCTGGATGACCCAAAAAACGAGGAGGGGGCGGGTTCAGATGCCTCGACCCGCCTAGTTTTTTTAAGAGGAGTTCAGTTGGGAACGAGTGTTGGTGCTCGTTCTTTTGCTTCAGGATGATTTCTAGTTTCCACGCGTTGTTTATTTTCGAGTTTACTTTCTGCACTCAGTTTGTTTTCCTTTCAATTACTGAGTTTTTGTCCTATCAGACTATTGCACTAGGTGGGGGTGATGTGGTTTTTACTCTGGCCACATTTGGCTCATGTAGACCCAAGACAGGATCAGCGAATCACATTGTTTTGTTTAAGGTGATTGATTCTCCAGCTGGTTCGTGGGTCGGTGGCCGGAAGTGCTTAGTTTATCATTATTGTCCCTTGCTGAGTGTTTCATTATCAATATAAGCCTCCCAGTTACAAAAAAATGATTAATTAGGGTCATAAAACTAACCTTAATTCATGGAACAATGGTCAACATTGGTCGCTTGACTAAGGCCTAAGAGCTAAGTGTCAATTTTGAAAAATTTGGTCCGCGTTTATTTGCTTCACCAAGTGTTAATTTTATAAATTTTGTGATTCTTCTAATAATCAGTCCCCCGCCATTCCTCGATTGACACAAACCACCCCACGACTTTCAATGAATGCGTTTTTTTCAAAATCACTTCCTTTCCACCAATAGCCATTGATGAACTTTTCTATCTCCTCCGCCAGTTCTTCAGTAGCAAAAAAAAAACATTCATGGCGTGTGTAGGCATAACCTAAATAACATTTTTCAAAAGAACTATATGCCTTGCCCCTGATGAAAATATGTTATTCCAACTCTTTGTACGGGTAAAAATTCTATCCGGTAAATAACCAAGGACAATCTTCTTATCCCTCCCTACTAATGCGCCCAAGCTGATTATCTTTTATGACTCCCATATAGGCACATTCGGGCTACAAAAATACTAGATTTATAAAAATTGACAACCTGGCTCGGACCTCTTTCATATTTATACAAGCCCTAGAGGCTTTAAAAAATAAAAGACTATCATCAGCAAAACCTTTGGTGCTCCTCGACAAATAGCTATCGGATGAATATCTCCCCTAATCTTCGCTCCTCGAAAAAGGGCACTCAACATTTTCGCAATTAGAATGAATAAATACGGAGATAAAGGATCTTTCGATCGAATACTTTTTTTTGGTATAATATGCCCTATAGCCTCTCTATCAAACTGAATAAAATAGCTTAACGTAGAAAACACTTCATAACTATTGAATATAAGGTTTTGTTGATGACTAACCATGTAGGAACAAAGAATAGAACTATCCTAAAGTCCAATTGGGCAATTGTGCTTGATTACTGACCATCCATGCAGGTGGACCAGCGGATCGAACTACTATCAGAACTATATTTAGTTTTGTTCTATGTGAATTATTGTCGTGCATAATGAGTAGATGAATTGATATGTGATTGCATGATAATGTCTTATCTACGTATCTAGATTGTTATAATATCATGCATGCTCTAAATGTACGTGGCACAATTTAAATATCTTTCCATGCATGATTGGACATCCACTTAAATTAGTTGACATATTTAGCTTAATATTTTATGGAAAAAATCTTTGCTTGTGCTAAATGAATACCTTAATAGAAGTTGACCGTAGCTTACTTAAATTTGTTAAGTACATATTCCCTTGCCATACGATTTTGAAAGGTCATTCTTAGTTAAAATATTAAATAAATATTTTTAGGAAAGAATCTTGGCTTGCCAGTACATGATTGCATGACTCATATTTGAAGTTGTCCGTACCACCTTATTAAATGAATATTTTGTTGCTATGATTTGTTGCATGCTTAAATATGTTAAGGGAATAAATTATTTCCTATATACTTGTTGATTGCTATTAAGTGTTCAATTTTTTTTTGGAAAAAGAAGATTTTATTGATATAAATAAAGAGTACAATGCGTGAAAGGGAAAAAAAAAGTACAAGAACGAAAAAGAGAGAAAAAAGTACAAAATTAAAAGAAAAATCATTAGTGTTCGTTAATATATACCTTTCTGTCATCAAATGACGCACTCATATATGCACGTATTCTCTTGCTCCCATATATATATATATATATATATATATCTATATATATCTATATATATATATATATATATATATATATATATATATAGGTAGGTAGGTAGGTAGGAGATCAAGTACAAACTACTCTTCCGGTGCAAAATGCAAACTAATTCCATCCATCCAGATTTGCAAAATCAAGAGTTCCGCATGTAGCGTCCACCGTAGTAGCGTGTGGGTTGAAAAACAGAGAATGACAACCATTTAGCCCACTACAATGCAGCGCTTAATGACAAATCCTAGAAAGGTAATTTGACATTTAATAAAAAGAGGCGCAATACGTAAAACATAAAGAATACCAGAATAAATCCCATGAATTACGCCAACTTACCTATTCCAACTGCCAAATATTAGGAAATTAGAAAAGGAAAGATGCAGATTTCTAATACGCGGTGCTGGAGGAAGTCGGACCTTTCTATAGTTATCTAGGAGATTTTTTTAGCAAAAAGAAAAAGAAGGTTGTAGTACAACTTTGGATAATAGCTTCAGTACGAGTCCAAGGAATGATTGCCTATTGGTGTGCAAATTATGTATGGTTGAATTGAATAATTTTGGACCAAGAATTGGAGTTCCACAGTATTTTTGCATTGAAATTTTGAAGATGGGGAGCATATATATGCGATTTTGATTAAATTAGCAAATCAAGACTGATTACAAAGTGATGGTAATTGATATGCAGTACTGGGAGAAGTTCGGTGCAATAGTTTTTGATAAATAATTCAAATTTTTTGTATTGTTTAGATTAATCTGTTTGCATGGATGATTTTTGATTTGATATGCACTAAGTGAGTTGTGTGGATGCATTTTGGGTGGACGTCAGATTGATTGAAGTTTTTTCAGCGTTGTTTTTTTTTTGTAATGATTAATTTCTTTGCTAATATGGACTGCCACTTGAATGAAGAAGTGTGCATCTTAAGGATCAATGAAGTGCATTTTGGTTATGAAGGTGGGTTTTTGTGTTCGTAATTGGTGTTCCTATTATCAGATTTATGCAGTTGAGTGTGGGTTTTGTGTGTTGGAATTAATGTGCAAAATAGTCTAGGTAAAGGTGCAATTCAATGGTCAGTGTGTATGGGAGTTAAATTGCAGACTAAGAAAGGTAGAGTGCAGTTCAAGAGAAGGCGTGGTGTATGTGATGGAGTTTTGTGGATGTGATGAATGTTAATTGGTTTGTCATTGAGTTAATATGCATATGAATCTTCATTTTTTGGTGATGGAGTTTGTATGCAAAGTGGTTAGGTATATGTGCAAAAAAGTATTAGGTTTTATTTAAGTGCACTATGTTTAAGTGAAACATGAATAAACAGGGATACTGATTTTGTGTTTTTTTATATCTAAGTGAGTGAATATGCAGAATAAGAGTACTAGCTAGAGTGCAATTTATTGTAACAGTGTGGTGCATGTGAGAAATAAGAAATGATATTATGTAATGAAAAAGGAATAATAGTACGAACAGAATTGTACTAGGTGAGTGAATTGAATATGCATTGAAGTGAATAAGGAATGATAGTATGTGGTTGTGTTGTGATTAATACCAATTAGTGGTGGCTCATGTACAAGTATACTTACATATGCATTTAAAATATGGGGTTTTTAAAAGAATATTACTAAAATAAAACGTATTTACATAAATATGACTATTCATTACTACAACGTAGTGTTGTGGTAACTTAAGTTCAAAACTTGAACATGAATTACTATGATTTCATTACTACTCTAGTAACTAGTCATATTTTTGTAAACCATTTTTATTTTAGTCATATTTATGTAATTATTTCTTAAGACATTACATAGTCAATAAATGTATGTGTACAATGCATTAAAGACTTGAACTTCAAAACATGTATGTCTGCAGATCTATAATTTAAATAATTACTAATGCACCCGTTGTAAATCTAAGGTGCACTTCAAAATATGCACGTGTGCCAATTAAGTTAACATTACATAGTCAATAAATGTCATGAATTTTTTTAGTAAATAAATGGTGAGATGTCTGAATGTGTACGTTTAGTGTTACACAAATAATTGTATGTGTATTTAATGATAAAAAAGTATGAGAATGCTCCAAAGTATGGAGAAAGAAATTAAACGTAATACAATTAGTCGTGGCTAATGTACAACTACAGGGTGCACATCAATGTATTCAAATATGCATATAAATGATGTGTACAATGCAGTAAAGATATGAATGAGAAGCATAATATAAAAAAGAAAACAATATTCATTAACAAAATTGGTTAACAATGTATAGCCACTGCGGTAAAAACAAAGAAAATATATTAATGACTAAAAGACATGATCTTAAACAATCCTTTTTATTCAAGGGACAATTCCAGCTATCACGATGGCTCATCTCAATGCACGAATGACAAAGTCTTTTGGAACGTTTTGATTCTTGAATAGAAACCTCTTTGGAAGACTTGATCCTAGGTCATGAACCTTTATTCCTGGGTTGTTCTGGAGGATGAACTGTGATGACAGAAGGCGCAGCAAAACCACAAAAGGACTCAATTACTGATTGCTTCGTTGATAAATAAAATATGTCTACATAAAACCATTGAAACGTATGAACTTTGCCCGATAGAAAAATAAGAACTAAAATTAAACGAAGTAAACGAAGAACAAAAAAACGAAGAACTTAAACAGAAAACAAGAATTATGCAGGTGAAGAAGGTGACAATAGCAACTGTTAATTGTACGCTTTAATCAAAATTTAAAAACAGGACCGCGCAATCATACACAAAAATTTGCAACTCTGCAAATTGTTTTGTATTGAAACAGAGTTAAAACGAATATACATTTTTTTTTGTATTCAAACGATGTTTTAGGGAGATTTTTTGTATTAAAACGAATATACGAATTGCTTTGTATTCAAACAAAGTTGATAGGCATACCTGATTTGTATTCCATGGCTTTGACGACAACGTGATTAACCTACCTTTGAACGTAACAAGAATGGAGAGAAGAAAAACGAAAAAGAAGGGATAGTCTCGCATGACAAACTCTTGATCGCAGTCTCGCAGGTATGGAAACAAAGCTATTAACGGAAAGAGCGCCATTAAATTGTACGTGATTCTCTTTCCATGGTTAGAGGTGAATGAAATGGCCAATACACCCTTAAGTCAGCTACGGTCTTAAGCTTAAAATTAAAACAGCCGCACAGAAGTAATACTTAGATGGAGGGCTAGGATCATTTTGTATTTTGTAAATTAAGTTAAGTTTGTATTTGATCCCAACTCTCTCTCTCTATATGTGTGTGTGTGTGTGATTGACCGAGGATCATCACAATCATGAGCTAGAAGAGTGGTGAATAAAAGGAAACGTTTTTTAATTGTATCAAGGAAAGTCTCAAGGGTTGGAGTGTGACCACATAAGAAAAATCTCAACGTCTAGTACCAAGTAAAAGCTATATATATTGAAGATCAAGAGAAAAGAGGTGTGCTTGACCAAGACAACTATTGAGAGATATATTTACACAGAACTACCGGAGTTCAAGACACCTGAAACTGCTCATATAGTGTTCTAGATATATTTTCTACTTTCCCTTCATATTGTAATCGGGTTTTGAGGATTGGCTAAGTGTAGCATCCTCGGGTTGGTTAGTGTGTTTTGAGAAACATAACTATTTCTAGAGATGATAGAGTTGGGGTGACTCATGGATAGACTATGAGAGTTTTCCTTGTAATCATTCAAAGGCTTTTTAGTACAGTTGTTAAAATTCCTCCGAGGGAGGTCGAGACTTTTTAATCCTTTTGAGCCAATAGATTTTTCCTCGTTAAATCTTTGTGCATTTATTTATTTCGTTTCACCTATACCCACATTAGAACTTGGCGAAAAACTGTCACAGTTCCACGTACACAATTCACCCCTCTTGTGTAACTAATTGTTGCATTAATAACCAAACCAAGCCAATTGTTAATAGTAGTACAATAGTAGTTTTTTACTTCGCTGTGAAAAGCAACAATCTATTGTAAAACTGAATCAGAATGGAAATGGCGGCATTGTCTTATAAACCGCATTACTTCGTATAATCCTTCGCACAATCGGCTAATACTACAAAGTCAACCTGAATCAGAATGGAAATGATTGTATAGTTTGAGGAGAATTATAGAGAAAGCCGCGGCGAGGCACGAGCATAAATTAGGTACAGCGGCCGTCCTCGTCCGAGCACGACTCTTCTCCTGCCTTTGAGATTCCTCTTCTTCGATTGCCGCCGAGAGCGGCGGCTGCACACGGCGGCTTCTACTTCCAAATTGCTCTTCCACTGCTTCTAATTCAGCTTCTTCTGGTGGTAGCGTGCGGCGGCTACTGATCTCAGATTGCGGTTCTAATTCAGCATCTTCTCCAGATGGTTCATCCACTACTTGTGGTGAGGCCACTTCCTCCTGTGTTCCCGGCGGAGGAAGGGGAAGCTCACGGCGGCAGAGGGGGCAGGAATTTTTAATCCTCAACCAGGGGAGAATGCAATCGGAGTGGTATAGGTGGTTGCAAGGCAACTCCCTGGCGTCGTCCCCGACCTCGAACTCTTCCTTGCAAACAGAACAGGCGTTGGAATCATTGTCTTTCAGGTGAGATGCCGTGACCGTCACCGTCGGGATTTTGTCAATAACTGCATCTGGTAAAGCGGTAGGCCTGACCGCCTGAGATCGGTTCCATTGTGGTTAATATTCAATGAAAAAGTTCGGAAAATTGAATTTCTTGGTCAATGACAATAAACTTTGACCCATTATATTGTTTTATACAAAATTATTTTGAAAATGAAAATTATATTTAAAATATTTTCATGAATGTATAAAATTTAAAAATTTTATAGGAATATAATAATTTAAATCAATGTCTGAAGTTTGTTATCATTGATTATGAAAAGTCAACATCACAAACCTTTTTGGGACGGAGGTAATATGTGTTAAATTCGGTTCGATTCTAATTAAATTCGGTTCAGTTCGGTTTAGTTCTTACCTTTTTTTTGGTTCCTTATGAAAACACATTTTACCTTCAGTTACATAAAAAATTCAAATTTCAAATCACGAAAATAATTGTCAAAATTATGAACATTACATTATATATACTACGTACATGCTATCTCAATGTTCAAATAACACAAAAATATCCAAGTGTAATTAAACATTAAATTTAAAGATATTAAAAATATAAAGGTTTAAAATTAAATAAGCACCAACGGCCAAACAAAAAGGTTAAATAGCTCCAAGGTACACATCCAATTACAGGTAATTTAACTCCAAAGTAATATTCTTATACTAGTATTGCACCATAAGTAAAACGTAAGTAGTAATAAACTGACCGGTAATATATTACTACGTAGTAATTTACTATGAACAAATAACAACGTACAGCAACAACATAAATTCCTTTTTAGGTGAACTCAAATAACAAATACAAATTACAAGCAAATAATGAAAGATAATACAACTTTTTAATAAAGAATAAGCTCATATATTTTTCATATTTTAGATAATTTTGTGTTAAAAGATATCCTTGGTCAAACTTGACCATCATTGATCAAGAAAAGTCAAATTGACCAATCTTTTTTAGACGGAGGGAGTAATTTATAGTGCAAGAATACATTTTTTTTAATATTTCAACACATATGTTAACACTTTTCCGAAAGAATCATTAATATATGGTAAAATTTTGAAACAATTTTTTATACTAACAATGTGAAATTGTGATAAAAATAATAAAAGGGGGAATTGGACACAAGTAATTTTTTTTTTAATTTTGAATTTTAAATTTATTTGCAGTGTTTTTTAAAATTTATTTTATTTATATAAATTCAATAAGGGTAAATCACATTTGCTCTCCTATACGAATATAAGCGATAATTTTGCACATTTTAAACGTTCAAGAGTACATGTGTATCTCCACATATACTTCGGGGTATATTTGAACCTTTCGTGTTAAAAATTTCCATACAATGCTCGGAATAAACATAGAAGATCACCTTAATGCTGTATTATCTGTAGACAACAGCAACGACAAGATGGCTGAGCACCGTGGGCAGGTGGATATTGTTATGGGTCCAGCCCATATTTGCAATATCTTATATTGTTTTTGTAGTTTATGTTTTGGGCCTTGTTTGAAGGATTTTTATGTCCTATATTTTGGGTCCATTTGATATTGAGTTTTGGGCTTCTAAAACATGTTTTTAGAGTCCAACTTGCTGAAAAATATCAGGTTGGGAAGGCTGAGAAGTCTGGAAAACGCACACACACAAAACAGAAGGTTTTGGGGACATATTCCAGTTTTTCGACCTGCAGTACGTTGCTTCATTCAGCTCGTCGATCGGAGGTCTTCCCGTGGTCGGATTTTGCTGAAATTTGGACAGCTTGTTCGTGACTTCAAGGGCTTCATTTTGAACGGTCGGATTGTTCAGTTGAGCTCTGGTTTGGTCAGAATCACTGCACGAACAGACCTGCAGTTTTTGGGTGATTTCTACATCTTATTGTGCCATTTCAATCTCTTATTGTTATTGGTGATTGTTGGTGGGCTGTGAATCCTTTGTAGACTGATTTGGGGTTCTTTTACCCTCATTTATCAATAAGAGAATTAAGGGTGGACTCCTCAAGAGGTCCCGTGGTTTTTTATCCTTCACATTGAAGGGTTTTCCACGTAAAAAATCTTGTGTGCTCCGTGTGCTTTATTTCCGCTCTTTGTTGTGCTTTATATTCTGCAATTGTGCTGGTTTTGTGTGGTAATTGGTTGTGTGTCAGTTTGGGTTGCTCATTTAGTTGATTGTCTTGAGGTTGTGACTTTGTGGGTGTTATAGAGACACCTTATTTGACCCCTACAACTTGGTATCAGAGCCAGGTTTAATCTGTCACATTATGGAGTCGGGTAGTAGTAACTCGATGGTAAAATTGACATCAACTAATTATTCTATTTGGAGACCTATGATGGAAGATATGTTATATTGCAAGGACTTGTATGACCCAATAGAATCTGTCACCAATACTGATGGTACTGTTTCTAAACCATCCAAACCAGAGAAAATGGAAGATAGGGAATGGCTAAAGTTGAAAAGAAAGGCTTTAGGGACTATTAGGCAATGGGTTGATATAAGCATTTTCAATCATGTGTCACAAGAGTCTGACCCTTATGAATTGTGGAAGAAGTTGGAAGGTCTTTATGAACGGAAGACTGCTCATAATAAAGCCTCTTTGATCAAGAAACTTGTTAATTTGAAACTGAAAAGTGGGAAGTCTGTTTCTGAGCATCTTAGTGATTTTCAGGATATTATTAACAAGTTGACTACTATGAAAATTTGTCTTGATGATGAGTTGCAGGCTTTATTTCTCTTGAGCTCTTTGCCAGACAGTTGGGAAACCTTGGTTGTGACTATTAGTAACTCTGCTCCGGATGGTGTGCTATCTTTGGATGTCATCAAAGAAAGCATGTTTAATGAAGAAATCAGAAGAAAGGAGATGGGAGTTGATAATACACATGCTCTTGTTGTTGAGAACAGAGGAAGAAGCAAGAGTAGGGGTCCCAAAGGTCACAATAACTCAAGAAGCAGGTCTAAATCCAGTGATGGGAAGAATGCCAATACATGCCATTATTGCAAGAAGCCTGGTCATATCAAGAAATATTGCTTCCGTATGAAAAGGGAACAAAGGAAGAAGAATGACTCGCAGAAAGAGGGTGATGACAAAAACACTACAGCAATAGCTTCTAAGAGTGATGATGATGTTACTTTGATTTGTGCAGCTAGTGAGTGTCATCATGTTGATAGTTCAGACTCTGAGTGGCTTGTAGATACTGGTGCTTCATACCATTGTGTTCCCAGAAGAGACTACTTCATGACCTACCAAGCTGGTGATTTTGGTAGTGTTAAGATGGGTAACCAGAGTTCAGCAAGTATTGTTGGATTAGGTGATATTCGTGTGAAGACTAGTGTCGGATGCATACTTACATTGAAAGGTGTGCGACATATTCCTGATCTACGCCTTAATTTGCTATCTGCTAATGTTCTGGATCAAGAAGGTTTCAAACACACTTTTGGAGATAGCAAGTGGAAATTGTCTAAGGGTTCTATGACAGTTGCACGAGGCGAGTTGTGTTGCTCTTTGTACAAGACATATTTGACTGTATGTTCTGGTGAACTCAATGCTGTAGAAGAGAAGAATTCTCCTAACTTATGGCACCGAAGATTGGGACACATGAGTGATAAAGGGTTGAAATGTCTTGCAGGTAAATCTCTTATTCCCATTGATACTGCAGTTGCTCTTGACCCTTGTGATCATTGTTTGGCAGGTAAGCAGCATAGAGCTTCTTTTGCCAGGAAGTCTACTAAGAGGCAAGCTAAGCTAGAGCTTGTACACTCCGATGTTTGTGGTCCCATTGAGGTAGAGTCTAATGGTGGCAGCAAATACTTTGTCACTTTTATTGATGATGCTACCAGAAAAACTTGGGTTTACATGTTGAAGACCAAAAGCCAAGTGTTTGAGACATTTCAGAAATTTCATGCTATGGTGGAAAGGGAGACGGAAAGAAAACTAAAGAGCCTTCGTTCTGACAATGGTGGTGAGTATACTTCACATGAGTTCAAGAATTATTGTTCACAGCATGGCATTCGACATGTGAAGACAGTTCCTGGCACTCCACAACATAATGGTGTTGCAGAGAGGATGAACAGAACCATTGTGGAGAAAGTGAGGTGTATGTTGAAGATGTCTGATCTACCTAAGTCATTTTGGGCAGAGGCAGTGAACACTGCTGTTTACTTGATTAACCGTTCTCCATCTATTCCTTTGGGTCTTGACATTCCAGAGAGAGCTTGGAAGGGATGTGATCCCACATATTCACATCTTAGAGTCTTTGGATGTAAGGCTTATATGCATGTGCCGAAAGATCAAAGGTTGAAGCTTGATTCCAAGACTACTCCATGTGTGTTTGTTGGCTATGGTGATGAAGAGTACGGGTTTAGGCTCTATGATCCTGAGAAGCAGAAGGTAGTGAGAAGTAGAGATGTCGTGTTCTTCGAGCACGAGAAGGGAGCAGAACTTTTGGGTGTCAGGTATCATACTTACTCTGATTCATTTATTGATACTACTGATGTTTCTTCTGTTCCTACTTCTGTTTCTGTTGAACAGCCATCATATGATGATCTTGATACAACACATGATGGTGTTGAGGATATGCAACCCGATGATGATGATGATGGTGATGTACCACCGTTTGATGATGCTCCTAATGATGCTCAAGCAAATAATGAAGAGGTTCATGAGCAAGGGGAGCAAAATACCCCGCCAGATGATGATGTTCTGATTAGGAGGTCAACGAGAGATCGTAAACCTTCTACAAAATATCCAAGCACAGACTACATCTTAGTTACTGACGAGGGGGAGCCTGAGAGTTTTCAAGAAGTGCTGACTAGTGAAGAAAAAGATCTTTGGCTCGAGGCTATGAAAGAGGAGATGGATTCCTTGAAGAAAAACAATACTTATGAGTTAGTGAATCTTCCCAGAGGCAAGAAAGTCTTGAAAAACAGATGGGTTTTCAAGAACAAGAAAGATGGTGAGAAGATAGTGAAGCGGAAAGCTCGATT
Organism: Cuscuta epithymum; assembly: GCA_945859915.1. Taxonomy (NCBI): domain Eukaryota; kingdom Viridiplantae; phylum Streptophyta; class Magnoliopsida; order Solanales; family Convolvulaceae; genus Cuscuta; species Cuscuta epithymum. The sequence continues at coordinate 297,835 of CAMAPF010000075.1, read as the reverse complement.
GGTGGTCAAAGGATGCAACCAGAAAAAGGGCATTGATTTTGATGAAATCTTCTCTCCTGTTGTCAAGATGACTTCTATTAGAACTGTTTTAGCAGTAGCCGCAAGTCTTGATCTTGAGTTGGAGCAGCTTGATGTAAAAACTGCTTTTCTACATGGTGACTTGCATGAAGAGATCTACATGGAGCAACCCGAAGGATTTGAAGAAAAGGGGAAAGAGAAACTTGTTTGCAAGTTGAAGAAGAGTCTTTACGGGCTTAAACAGGCACCAAGGCAGTGGTATCGGAAATTTGATTCGTTTATGACAAGCAATGGTTATAAACGGACTTTTGCAGATCCTTGTGTGTATTTCAGAAAGTTTCCTGGTGGCAACTTCATTATCCTTCTTTTGTATGTAGATGATATGCTGATAGTTGGGCAAGATTCAGTGATGATTGACAACTTGAAGAAAGATTTGTCCAAGTCATTTGATATGAAAGATTTGGGTCCTGCAAAGCAAATCTTAGGCATGGAGATTGCTCGTGACCGGAAGGTTAGAAAGTTGTGGCTTTCTCAAGAAAAGTATATTGAACGTGTGCTTCAAAGGTTCAATATGAAGCAAGCCAAGCCGGTTAGTACACCACTCGCATCACATTTTAACCTTAGTAAGAGAGCTTGTCCTACAACAGAGAAGGAGAAAGCAAGTATGTCCAATATTCCTTATTCTTCTGCTGTTGGTTCTTTGATGTATGCTATGGTGTGTACAAGACCCGATATTGCACATTCTGTTGGTTTGGTGAGCAGATACTTATCTAATCCGGGTAAGGTACATTGGGATGCAGTGAAGTGGATCTTCAGATACTTGCGTGGCACTTCCAAACTTTGTTTGTGTTATGGAGGTGGCAAACTAGTTCTTGAGGGGTATACAGATGCAGACATGGCTGGTGATCTTGACAGTAGAAAATCTACCTCAGGTTATGTGTTCACACTTTCAGGGGGAGCCATTTCATGGCAATCTAAATTACAAAAATGTGTGGCTTTGTCGACTACTGAGGCTGAATATATAGCAGCTGTGGAAGCAAGTAAGGAAATGCTTTGGTTGAAGAGGTTCCTTCAAGAATTGGGTTTGGAGCAAGGTGAGTATGTAATATTCTGTGATAGTCAGAGTGCTTTAGATTTGAGCAAGAATTCCATGTATCATGCTCGAACCAAACATATTGATGTTCGGTATCATTGGTTGCGGAATGTGATTGAAGAAAAGTTGATGAAACTGAAGAAAGTTCATACAAACAAAAACGGTGCGGACATGCTAACTAAAGTGGTTCCAGGAAGCAAGCTTGATATTTGTGGCAAGCTTGCAGGGATGAGCTTCAAGTGGTGATTGAAGAGTGTTCGTCTTCCCCGTGTTGGGCTGGAGGGGGAGATTGTTATGGGTCCAGCCCATATTTGCAATATCTTATATTGTTTTTGTAGTTTATGTTTTGGGCCTTGTTTGAAGGATTTTTATGTCCTATATTTTGGGTCCATTTGATATTGAGTTTTGGGCTTCTAAAACATGTTTTTAGAGTCCAACTTGCTGAAAAATATCAGGTTGGGAAGGCTGAGAAGTCTGGAAAACGCACACACACAAAACAGAAGGTTTTGGGGACATATTCCAGTTTTTCGACCTGCAGTACGTTGCTTCATTCAGCTCGTCGATCGGAGGTCTTCCCGTGGTCGGATTTTGCTGAAATTTGGACAGCTTGTTCGTGACTTCAAGGGCTTCATTTTGAACGGTCGGATTGTTCAGTTGAGCTCTGGTTTGGTCAGAATCACTGCACGAACAGACCTGCAGTTTTTGGGTGATTTCTACATCTTATTGTGCCATTTCAATCTCTTATTGTTATTGGTGATTGTTGGTGGGCTGTGAATCCTTTGTAGACTGATTTGGGGTTCTTTTACCCTCATTTATCAATAAGAGAATTAAGGGTGGACTCCTCAAGAGGTCCCGTGGTTTTTTATCCTTCACATTGAAGGGTTTTCCACGTAAAAAATCTTGTGTGCTCCGTGTGCTTTATTTCCGCTCTTTGTTGTGCTTTATATTCTGCAATTGTGCTGGTTTTGTGTGGTAATTGGTTGTGTGTCAGTTTGGGTTGCTCATTTAGTTGATTGTCTTGAGGTTGTGACTTTGTGGGTGTTATAGAGACACCTTATTTGACCCCTACAGATATAGTGGTCGGCATGTCCGCTTGCCAAAAGCATTGGTCACAAATATAACTGTATGGCATATTTTTGTCTACGAAAGTATGAAATGTGCAGGCCGAAATGCAATTTTAAGAACTTAATTGAATATAGTTGTTATTTATGTAGTGCAGAAAGAAAGAATTTAAGAGGACATTATTATTCTCGATCATTCTTTAATTTGATTTCTCTCTTCATACTTCTCCCCAAAGAAAGGGATCGGTGACATCATTGATGACGACCTGCTTTATTTTTATAACAAAGTTTCAGCCTCTCCCAAATTATCTAATCAAATAAATCAAGAGATGCTTCACTGTAACAAAGGATTTGCAGACAACAAGTCAACAACCATATATAGACTTTAGTTCTTATTTTGGCAGCTGCATGCATGTGATGAAATTTCTGAAACACTCAGGTGAACTGCGGGCAGTGAAGAACCTAATAGAATATATTTTGGGAAACAAATATTCCTAAAATATATTCTATTAGAACCTAGAGTACTGGGGGTTAGGGAGAAAGTGCCCCGCTTTCAACCCCGAACTTTAGTATTAGTACTTAGGAAAAAATAGTCCCCCTATCCGGATAAGAAACAATCCGTATAACTATTAAGTAGATGAGCTAATAATCCCTTAAAAGAGCACATGAAAATTGTTATAAGACATTTAAACGATTATCGAATTATGATGAAATGATTGTTTATGGTTAGACATGTTGTTGACACAAACCATTATTTGCATAGTGACATTGGTGATACTTTTGGGGAATATGAATTATATTTGTTCATAATCAGAGGATTATCAATTTATTTTTATTGCTCACTTGATTAAGAAAGTAGTGTGAATGAGGTTGTGAACTTGTTTAAGAAAAATGGATGAGAAGAACGAATTGAAGTTAACATTCTTAACATGAAAGTTGCTAATTATTGTTCTAAATGTGTTCATTATCGAAAACAAATTATTATCACTTTGGAGCTCGCACGTTATATTTGTGAGACCACCACCACCACCATCATCATTATCATTATTATTACACTTCATGTTTTAACACAATGATAGATTATGTGGCACGATATGTAACGTTGGACATGATCATATCCCAATTGTAAATGTGAAATTTTGACTAATTATAATATGAAAATTATAAAGTATAAACGGTGTAAGTATAACTCATTTGTAAACTTGTAATGCATATTATGTCTTTCTTTCAACAAGTTGAATATTATTGTTTATGAATAATAGGTTGAAGCTAGACCTATAATATGGAATATTATAGGTAAATTTTATAGGTAAGTTTTATAATATGTTGAATAAAAATTAATGGAAAAAAATGTGATTGAAAGTTATTATGGGCAAGTTTTATAATGTGTTGCTTTTGAATATAATTGTAATCACTAAAAATTACTACTATATAATTTTGTCCATTTCTTCTATTTTATTTGATAAACATCCACCAAAAATTGAAGATACTTCGACTTTAATAGAAGGAACATAATTCTTAGATTGAGTTTCACATAATTAATGCAAACATCACAATTCTAAATTAAAGACCTATAACTCATTGCAATTTTAAAATACTTGAGCTTTTACATTGAGGATACTACTCACTATTTGAAATGAATTTGAACTGAGTTTTCATGTGAAAATATTATTAACAAAAAATTTATGAAAAAATGTGATTAAAAATTAGAATAGATAAATTTTATAATTATTATGATGGTATTTGTAAATATAATTATAGGCACAAAAGTTATGTAGTACTAGGTTATATATTGGTCCACTACTTCTATTTTGACTATATATTGAAATTATTTCTTTTTTTTAATACACAACATTACTTATTTGACGATAAAAAAAAGATTTAATGTCAAAATATTACTTAGGGAGTTTGATTAGACAAAAATATCACCATTTTCATTTGAATGTCTTCCCGATTGAATTTCTGAAATTTGGTATGAGTGAACTAGACTTAATGAATAAGATGCTAAAAAAAATCATCAAAAAATTCCACCGGGAACCTCCCCAAATGGCGATGGCCGGATAGAACCTCCCATGTAACAACTTATTTGACCCCTTTTATGCAACTTCGAGAACCAAACTGACCCTTTACTCGACAAAAGAGTGACTTCCTTTAAAACGATCAATTGCCGAAGCAGAGTCCTCAACTCACTCCCTAGAATGCATAGTGCCGCGGATTGGGATCCTCTACCCGACTAGGAGGGTGCCTTGCACATCGGACGGGAGGGGGCGGCCAACACGGCCTCGAGATCGGCGAAAAAGTGGAGCCCAAGATCTCCGATCGCTGAATTGTTGATCGAACGACCGGGAAGAAGGAAGGCACTCTACCTTACTCTAAAGTAAGGTAGAGGCTCCGGATCCATCGTGCCGCAGAGAGCAGACCTCATCTATCACCGCAGACCGCATCGCCACCGCAGACCACATCGCCACCGTCGAACTCATCGTTGCCCACCATGGTCACACCTTTCCCCGTCGATTTTCTTCTTCTTCCCTTTCTGTCCGGTGAGTTGGGAGGCGGATGGGAGTCGAATTGGCGTCGTCATCATCCATTGAGACTTGGTATCAGGTCGTATATTACAAAATGGAGTCACTGCCGCCTACACTTATGCCTAGCTTTCCAGATCTAAACCGTGGCGGCGCAAAATTAGGTTTTGACTAGGGGAGGGCGGGGCAGATGAAGAGAAAGGGTGGCAGGAGAATGGGAAGGGGTAGCGCAGAAGTGGTTGTGGCTTGGGCAATGACAACAGTTGCAATTCGATGGTCAGAAGTCAAGGCTGCGGGTGAGGGAGTTGCAGGGGAGGGGATGTGCAGTAGCAAGGCAAAAGGTTGGGTAGGCTGGCTGCTGGGAGGGTGCAGGGGCGGAGCAGCGGCGGTCCAAAATGAGTCGGCTGCAGCTTTGGGCTGTTGGTGGTGACCGGTGGTGATGAAGTCATTGTGACTGACCGGAGTCATGATATCTCGGTGGCCGGGGGCGGTGGCTGGTGGTGTCGCTGGAGGTGGTACATAGTTTCGACCGAAATAGTTGCCGGAAAATTTTCCAGCAATCATAGTGAAATGTTTCACGACGTCAGTGACATGGACGATGACGACAGTGACAGAGCGGTGGCAGAGGTGAAATGGGTGGTGGCGACATAAAAATGTGATAGTGACATATAAAAGAAATAAATATTTAACAGTGACATAAACAACGACAGTGACATCATGTTTTTCCATATGTGTGACCCTCTTAGTCGCATTTTTGTCATTTTGAAAAACCGGTCACATTTTTGAAAATTAGCTTTAATTTAGTAATATTCATACTAAAAGTCCAAAAAATACACCACATTACTGAGTGAGGGAATGACGAAACAGGGTAATTTTTGAGTAGGTGTTTCGATATAGTGCAGATTCCATTTTTTTGACAGAAAAAGGATGAGTTTTGCTCTTTGTACACAGATTAGTACAAACTACAAAGAGCAAAACTCAAGGATAAAACGGAGTAGAGTACTCCGAAAATGAGGAGTAGCTAATGGGTGTCCAAATTTTTTTATTTTCGGATCTGACACATTCATTCCCAAGTGTGACCTGCCCATCCCAGTTGTTAATACAAAAATGATAAAGGTATCTCAACTTGTACCCACCCTATTTTTGTGGCTCACAAAAGCAGCTCATTTAAGTGGAGCAATTCATTTATTAAATTGGACTTTTGTGAGCCACACAAATAGACTGGGGTACAAATTGGGATACAAAATGGGGTACCTATAAAAGAGTTGTTGTTAATACTCCTTATTACTACGTATATTAGTATTAAACTATTAATAATGTTTTTTTATAGTTCATTAACAAGTGTATATCCTTATTTTATTAGTTTAATATTTCTAAGAAAAGCGTATAAATATTACTCCGTAGTATATTTAAGTTAAAGGTCTTAGAAATTATTAATTGCTACTCCGTAGTACGGAGTAGTTATTTTATTTTTTGAGTAGTTCCTCAGTCCCAAAATGAAATTCATAGTTTGGTTTCACGAGTTTATAGGTAGAATATGAAATAAAGTTAGTCTTTCAAAAATGCTCTTGGACGATTAAAAAGTGTAGCACTAAAATGACTATAATAAAAGGGGTACTTTATAGTGAAATGGGGGTGGTAACATACACAATTCAATGAAGTGACGAGAGGGTAAAATGGTAAATGAATAATAAAAACTTACCGAATAAATAGTAAATGAATAATAAAATTTAAATTGCATTGTTATTTATTCTTGTTCTTGCCAATAATATAAATGATGTGATTGTAAAAATATTGGTAATAATATTGGTAAATATATAAATTCATATTACTATTTAAGTAGTTATAAATAATAGTGGACAGATCAATATTTAGTAATAGTTTTACAGTTAAAATAATAGTGGACACCTCAATAATGTCTCTAATCGGATAAAAAAATACTTTATCAAATAAAAGTATTACAAGTCAGATAAAATATCTCTGAATACATACTCACTCCGCAACTAACCTCATTATTTCCAATCACCTCAATAATGTCTCTAGTCAGATATAAAAAATACTTTATCAGATAAGGTATTCTAAGTCAGACAAAGTATCTCTGAATACATACTCACCCACTTTGCAACTAACCTCTGTAAAACATATATTTTGATCGAAATTCGGGAGTCAAACACATATTCAATTTAAATGACAAATATTGTATGATTTTTAATTATGTTGATTGAGATACGATTTACATAAAAAACAATCATAAAAAATCGTTTAAAAGAGAAAAACAATCATAAAAAACTAATACTTGTAAAAAAGTAAAAACCCGGTGGGCCGTGGGCGTAGCTGAACTCAGGGCCGTCTAGAGCAATTATGAGGCCCTAGACGATCATATATTTTGTTCAAATGAAATATCAAATGAAACATAAGTGAATTAGATGAAATGCATCATATTATAAAAAAGATTATGTATAGTAGCGATCCATAGAGTTTTTTTTGCAGCTAGCGATCCATAGAGTTAGCAAGCGATTTATACTCATGTTGTTTCTTAATTTGTTCTTTCTCTTTGTACATCTTGAGACATGCTTTCTTTTTCTCGTCACCAATTTCATACAACTTTATACAATTTCTAACTAGATAAAGTTTTTCTAACTTTCAATATTCAATAATACAAGTACAATTAATCCATTGTAGAAATATACAACAAATTAAATGACTAGATTGAATTATTATTATTATTATTTGGATTTTGGTTTATTATAATAGATTGATACACCCAATACTTAATAGCCTAGGCCCTACACCGCCTATTACCTACTGCCATAACCGATTAAGTAGTAAAATATTAATAATTAAAGGTAAACAAATTAAAAGATAAAGCAATAAAATCAATAAAGGAAGGATTTGAAGCTGCCAGAAACAAAGAAAGACAAGAAAGTTAGAAATTACAAAAGTCGAAGACCATTATGGCATTACGGAAACAGATGCCTCGACTCTTCCGCATGTTTTTACTTGATATAGGAGATATTTTATCACAATTAACAATTTAAATTAAACATACATATATAATATATATGGGCTTACATAAAAAATTGGAGGCCCCAAGAATTTGGGGGCCCTAGACAATTGTCTAGGCTGCATGCCCCCATGGCCGGCCCTGGCTGAACTGGTAGTGAGGAAGTGCCACAAGTGTTAGGTCCTGGGTTCGACTCCCGGCAACTGCGATGAGAGGTTACTCAATTGAGGACTTTTGCAAGTACCGGGGACGGAGCCCCACTCTCTATCTATCAGATTGTAATTATAATTCAATTTACATCCTCCCATAATGATGTCCAGTCGGTGTTGAGGGACCCTTAGGGATGGGGTGTCATCTTTTTGTTTGTAAGAAAGTAAAAATTGAGGTAAGTTTAGCCCCCAAAATCCCTTTTGGTAGTGCTCTAACATCTATCAACAAATGAAAAACATAAATATACTACGTACATTAGGTACATACACAAACCACAATTTTCGGACCTGCCAACTCCGTTTTACCCTATTCCGGAACGTACATTTTTTCGAATGCCATGTTGGAAATAGGGTGGTAAATTCGAATGCCAAAATTTGTGCTCGATTCGCGATTCGAATTCGTATAAGACGATTCAAATTCGGAAAATTCAAATACAAATACAAATAAGAATATTAAATTTGATTCGAGTTGTTATCAAATACAAATATGAATATCAGTATATTCGATTCGAATATATTAATCAAATATATTCGATTAATAATAGTGGTAATATTAATAGTAATATTATTAATAATAATAGCAATAACACTATAATAACTTTTAAAAGATGGCAATACCCTCAAAGTGTATCCATATATGCATTTATACATACAGATTCCAAGCCTATTTGTAGTAAATCGGAATATAAATACGAATGCAAATTAAATGTTTGGTTCAAATGTCTTTCATATACAATACCTATAATTTGGAAGAATAAAAATAGAGTCGTTTGACTTTAATATATACAATTATCAACTTATTTCACACATTATAAGTATAATTTCTAATATGTTTGTTAGTATTTATTTCAAAAATTTGAAATAGATTTATATTTATTAATCATAAAATTGATTCACTTTAGTATATTGTCCACAATCTAAAAATGCATTGATCAATTAAATTTATATTCTAAAAACACATATTAAGTCATAGCATGCATTTACAACATAAAAAGTATAAGAAATGTTATTTTAAAGTGATATTTGACTAATATTTGACATATGTTCAAATCGATTCGATATTCGTATATGATTTGTTAATTATTTGTATTATTCAACAAATACAAATTCAAATAAAAAATAGTATTCGTTTCATATTTGAATTCGAATTCGTATTCGAAAAAATTAAACAAATACAAATACAAAATCTCACTATTCGACTCGATTCGATTCGTTTACAACCCTAGTTGGAAATGTGCACTTATCCGTCAAACAGCCTTACTTAGTAAGTACTTATTATTCTTTTCATAAATCATAAGGCTGCCTGCAAACCGGAAGGTGAAAAGGCAAATTTGATGCTTTCACCACTATATTTGGGGCAAACCAAGTATTTGTGGGTGTCAAACTTCGTTGGATAGGACGGATGTAGTGGAAATTTAGACGGTTCATTCATGGAGAGAAGATGCTACAGCGGCACACACGCATGGATTCTAAATTGTGGGGCTTGGAAAATTAAAAACCCCAAAATTTTTAAATGCATCATATCTTTTTAATTTGTATTCTAATTTTTAAAAAAAATATATCAAAATTCATAATTTTTTATTATCTTTCATATGACACTAATATCACATATATAAAGTTTAAAGAATAAAAATATGAAATTTCATCAGTTGGAGATTTTATGTTTATTTTTTAAAAGAGTAGATCCAAGTGCTAAAATTAAGGTCTCATGACAAAAATAACTTTTTACTATCTTTCGGGTATTTTTTCAAAAATTGCTATATTTTAACAATAAAAAAATTAAAACCTAAATTTATTTATTTTTACATCGAAATGTTCGTCTTTTAATATCTTATTTATTAGCAAAAAAATATTAACAAAAATTAATTTATAATAAAAGAAGGAAGGGTTTAATTAAAGAAAAACTTTGATGGTTGAATATATTGATGGGGCAAGATTGCAGTAAAAACTAAATTGACAGACTGAATATGTATAAAATAGTTGGGAATTTAATTTATTGAAGAAGAATCCATGCGTGTGTGCCGCTGTAGCATCTTCTCTCCATGAATGAACCGTCTAAACTCCCATTGCATCCGTCCTATCCAACGAAGTTTGACACCCACAAATACTTGGTTTGCAGCAAATATAGGGGTGAAAGCATCAAATTTGTCTTTTCACCTTCCCGTTTGCAGGCAGCCTTATGATTTATGAAAAGGATAATAAGTACTCCGTACTAAGTAAGGGTGTTTGACGGATAAGTGCACATTTACAACTAGGATTGTAAACGAATCGAATCGAGTCGAATAGTGAGATTTTGTATTTGTTTAATTTTTTCGAATACGAATTCGAAGTCAAAGTCAAACTGGATCAAAATGAAAATGATTGTACACTTTGATGAGAATTACAATGGTTGTAGAGAAAGCCACGGCGAGGCCGAAGCATAAATTAGGTACGGCGGCCGTCCTCGTCCGAACACTACTCTTCTCCTGCCTTTGAGATTCTTCTTCCCGTATTCCCCCCGAGAGCGGCGGCTGCACACGGCGGCTTCTACTCCCAAATTGCTCTTCCACTACTTGTAATTCAGCTTCTTCTGGTGGCAGTATACGGCGGCTAGTTATCTCCGATTGCGGTTCTAATTCTGCTGCGGAATCTTCTAATTCAGCTTCTTCTTCAGATTGTTCATCCACCACTGCTGCGGCCGATCCCTCCTGTGTTCCCGGCGGAGGAAGGGGAAGCTCACGGCGGCAGAGGGGGCAGGAATTTTTAATCCTCAACCAGGGGAGAATGCAATCGGAGTGGTAAAGGTGTTTGCAGGGCAACTCCCTGGCGTCGTCCCCGACCTCGAACTCTTCCTTGCAAACAGAACAGGCGTTGGAATCATCGTCTTTCAGGTGAGATGCGGTGACCGTCACCGTCGGGATTCTGTCAATAATTGCATCTGGTACGGCTGCCGTCTCACTTCCCTCCGTCAATTGATTGCTGGCCATATACAATAATCACAGCAGTAAATAACTACTCCGTAATACTGTAAAAATGTACGGAGTATGATGGAGGTCACTTTTCCTTGTATTAATAGGCCCATGTACTAACAAAAAAAGGTCAAATAAGTTCTTATTTAGGAAGTTTTGTCCGACCGTCGTCATTTGGGGTTGTTCCCGGTAGATTTTTTTGATGATTTTTTTGAACATCTTATTCATCAAGTCTAGTTTACTCATACTAAATTTCAACTAAAATTTCAATCGGGAAGACATTCAAATAAATTCTTGAAGATAACTGCGCTTCTAACAGCGCAGTTATTTTCAAGAATTCATTTGTGTGTCTTCCCGATTGAAGTTTTAGCTGAAATTTGGTATGAGTAAACTAGACTTGATGAATAAGATGCTCAAAAAATTTCATCAAAAAATTCCACCGGGAACCACCCCAAATGGCGATGACCGGACAGATCCTCCTAAATAAGGGCTTATTTGACTTTTTTTTGTTAGTACATGGGCCTATTTGCACATTTTCCCTTGCGAATTTTAGGATTATCTAAGGATAAAATTAAAAAAATCTTCGTGCATAATTGAATAAATTTTAATAATTAAAATTTATATATATTCAGAAACTACATTCTACGGTATTATTCAATATTCTATTATTTTAAGAAAATAATAATATAGTCCATAACTCCTCAAATTCAGCCGTTTGATACATCAATTTCAACATATTAAGCAGATTTAACGTCTTTGTAAAAAGTTGGCTATTATTATGGAGTATGGGACCGAACTACAGGAGTGTTTGAGGTTGATTAAAAAAAGCACTTTTCAGCTTTTGGCTTAAAAAAAGTTGAAAAGAGTGTTTTCAAATGATAGCTTGTGCTTAAATTAATTACTTAAAAGCTAAAAGCTGGAAGCAGGTAGAAGGGTGCTTTAAACTGCTTCTCACTTTTTCTATTACACAAAAAGTACTTATTTTACCAAACACTACCAACTTTTACTTTTTCAGAATCATTTTTTTCTCAAACACTATCAACTTTTACTATTAATCACTTTTCCTAAAATCACTTTAAAAAATCACTTTTTTAAAGTTGAAGCAATTGCAAACACTCTCTACATCTTGTAAAATTAAGTACTTGCAACTTGCAATTCATGGTGTACTCATTTATTACATGCTCAGTATAAGTGGTTAAAGAAGTATTCATAACACTTTTATTAATTTAATCAACCATTAATTCAAATATACAAATTTATGTGAAATATAGTGGATAGAAGATTTGTTAAAGAATGTTAAAAAAAATCATTCCATTCCTAACTTGTGCAAATTTGAAGATATTTACGCCGGAACGGCCGTAATACGCATCGCAGCAGCAACATTAATCGCAATCATAGTGACCGCAACCAGTAGATCGCAACCGCAATAACAAGAGAGGACATATGTAACATTATTCCCATATAATGCTCGTAATTAACGTAGAACATCACCTTAATGATTCTCTATCATATAAAGCCATCGCTAACAACAAAGCTAGGATCGACAGTTCCGGTCTGCTCCTAGGTTGGCTCGTAGACTCCTCATCATACGCCGGAACCGCTACCACTCTCCGATTAAAAATTCGGGTGGCGGAGCACCGTGGGCAGGTGGTTATAGCGGCCGGCGAAATGTGGTCGTATGTGGTCGGGATGTCCGTTTCCCAAGAGCATTCGGCACACCAAAATTGTCGCCCAAGGTGTGGCATATTTTTGTTTAAGGAAGATTAAAGTAGTTGTTTTGCATATATATATAGTGCAGAAAGACGGAAAGAAAGAACCAAGGACATTATTCTCATTCTTTGATTTCTTTCTTCATCACCATCTTCAATACTTCTCTCCAAATTAAAGAAAGGGATGGACGGACCATGGATGATAAAATGCTTTAATCTTATGCGGAGTGCTTTATATTTATAAAAAGTTTCGGCCTCTCTCAAACTACCTAATAAATAAATCAAGTTATCAAGATATGCTTGAGTGATCACTACAACATTTTGACTCCTACTGTATCACCCAAAAGTGTTAAATTAGATAAAATGTAACATTTTTTACCATTACATTTGCTCATGTTGTATTTGACCTATTGTAATATTTTATAGTCCCTAAGATAAAATTTATACTTCTAGAAAGTGTTACATTAGATCTAAAAATTGGTACATTAAAGAAATATGTAACACTTGTAAAAGGATTTAGAGACAAGAACTATAGACTTTGGTTCTTATTTTGGCAGCGGATTAATTGTTGTCCAAACATTTTCCCCTCACTCATTTTACCAAAAATTATAAGGAGTCTCATTGACTCTTCTATGGAATCATTGGCCTCTTTATAATCACTCATTTTTATAGTGGGAGATCTCAGTCTAAAAATGAATGGGTACGATTAGACCATATTCATAACGAAATCGTATGTATCTGCATTAAATTTACCAAAATAAAATGGAGTATTATTCAACACAACCACTAACATAATCATGGTTACAACCCGTTCAAGATACATACAAAGCTTCAACACCGACCAGATAAGTCCACACAAAAGAAGAGTCTCTCAATAGCACTAGTGACAATAGCTTGTATAGTGGTTCGACTAAAGTGACATCAAATTTTTCTCTTTTATTATTTAAAAATCGAAATCCTCGATCATATAATTTTCATATGATTTTCTAAAATAAAATAATCGAGATAGAAATCATGTTATCTTGAGTTTGGATTTTAGATAGTACTGTTTTCTTCTTCTCCTCCAATTTACGCCTAAGCTAGAACTAACACAATTTGACCGTTTTAAAACCGGGGCATTAATATACCGCCTAAGTATTAGGAGTACTATTATGTTTTGCGAGGGGAAACGGAATACTATCTTTTTGATCATCCACTATGGGGATGGTAGATCATGTATCATACTTAGAAGTTTGAAGTAATCTTGAAAAATTAAAAAATCACACAAAAGTATCTTTAGAGAACTTTAATTTTTAAATATTTCTTATTTGTTCAAAGTGTTACATATATGTGTAATGTGTTGCACTTATTTGGAACATATATCCATGGCTCCCTTTATTCCATAAACCAAATGTCATTTAGATGTGTGAATAAAGACGATGATAACCAATTATTTCAATACTCTAATTTTTTTTGGTGATCGAAATTGTTATCAATACTTAAATTGTTATTAATAATAAAAAATTGTATAATTAAAAAATAACTAAAAGTTGTGATGCATTCAATAAATCGAAATTAAACATAATAAAAGTTTGAAATATAAAATCAAAGTGGATTAAGGGAAATGTAACTTTGGAGATTTATACAAAAATGCCCTCCATTGATAATTCTGTTGGCCTTCACAACATATTTCTGATCGAGGGGCGTTTTTGTCTTTTCATAAGGGGTTGGGGATGTAAATACAAAGTCTAATTAAAACAATAAAATGGAGTTTTTTCATTGATAGTAACCATAGTGATATTATATGATGTTTTATGAATAACAATGACATAAAAATAATGATTAAAATAGTAAAAGTATTCATAATTAATTTTAAAGGAAGCAACCTTCAATAATAACCTACAAAATAATTTGATCAAATCAGAAACATCATAATAGTAAAAGTAGTAAATTATGTTTGAACCTTTCTAATTTGATCTGAGTGTTTCCGGGCTGATCTAAATTTTTCTGATTTAATCTGGTTTGTTTTGAATATTTTGGTCTTATCTAATTGTCTTATCTAGTCTGAATAATGCACATTTAAAGTTGTAAATGTGTACTTCCCATAATGTACATTTAAATTCAAATTTTACTATATATCTGTTATATCATTGATTTATAGCTCAATGTAATTATCTATTGTCATTGAAAAACGTAATTGTTTCTCTCTGTTTATATTAACTTTTCAAGAAATCAGTATTAATGATTATATAATTAGAAAAATAAATTAATTGAAAATAATTAATTGGGTGTATACCACAATTAAAAGTTGAAAAATGTTGTATATGCTAAAAGAATTGAATACTATTAAATAATCTAGAGTGAATAAAATTGTTTTGTATGAGGTGATTGATGGTATCTTTCATGATCTAACAACATTATAATTGTGAATGAGGGTTGATACCCTTGATTTGTGTCAATACATCTTTACATAAAAATTTGTACGTTATGCTTAGAAAATGATACCTAACTTTTCAAGTGACTTTAATAACCCTAATGGTGTAAACTTCCGTTAAGTTACTTGATTCATAAAGACATTTAAATACTACTTACTATGATAAATTCGTGAACTTTAATTAAAGTAATATGGGAACTATTTATATTGAAATAAGTAATAATCAAATTTCGTATATTAATATGCACTTTTTAAACCTTTTCAAGTTTGAACTATTTATATTGAAATAAGTAATAATCAAATTTCGTATATTAATATGCACTTTTTAAACCTTTTCAAGTTTGACCTTTTTATAGTTAATTGCATCGATTGTTTTTACAATAATGAAGCAAACACTATAAAAAATTTATGGAATTGACACGGATTTATCAATTTTTTCGTGTCAAAATCCCTGCCAATTTTGGAAAACTCATACCAAAAATCTCTGTCAATCTCGTATTTTTTTGGTAGTGAAATACTTCGTATGTATTTACATGAAAATATAAACCTTTTTACTATAATGAATATTTCTCCTCAAATATATCTAAAAAAATTGTTTGTACCGATCAAGTTGAACTTCTCCTCTTGTATACGCCTCTACTCATACTTAACAGAAATTAAGGTGATCAACAATACTATTTTTAGAGTTTTAATGTGTTAAGTTTTTTTACTTTGTAATTCATCAAACAACACTACTGGCTCATTATCCACGTAAATAAGGGTGGCCGAAAAAAATATCATTAAACATTGGACAAGTTTTGACAAAAAAAACATTGGGCATGAGTTATCGCGGCTTGCGCGATCAATCGCTAGTTTTATTATAAAAGGTGATCATTTATATTCAAAAAAAATCTAGAGCGAAATAATGATACTCCGTATATGAAATGTAATCAAAGACGCAACTAACCACATAAAAGTACCAAATTATTCTTTTGAATAAAACTTACGAAATCAAAAACTTAAAATTTGTGGCGGTTGTTAGGGTTAAAACCGCCACGCATGTCACTAAAAGTTGAAATTTGCGGCGGTTTTTAGAAAATAACTGCCGTGTTTGTTCATAAAAAACTATTGAAACGTGTGGCGGTTATTAATTAAAAACCGCCGCGAATTTAAAATTTTAACTTTTGCGGCAGTTCTCCCCGAAATAACCGTCGCGCGTGAAAAATTCGCGACACATTTGTTTGTGGCGGCTATAACCGCTGCGCATAGCCCTTTAAAACCGCCACAATAAAGAGGTAATTTGAGTTTGCACTCCATTTTATTGTCCAAATTAGAGTTTTAATATGAGTTTTCACGCACTTATAAAAATGTAGTAGTATAGAGTTAAAATACGAGTATCATCTCCACATGGACGGAAAAAGGAAATCAAGTAGTATTAAATAAATTTAGCGATTAAAATAAATAAAATGAATGCGAATGTGCGAGATTTAGATTTGAGGAAATTAATTAATGTGAAAATAAAGTAAACTAAAGGGCTCTTCTCAATTAATGACGGAAGGGAAATGGATTGATTACGGGGGCAACCAGATTTTGGGGCTGATCAGGCTTAAGCACATGAAAATTTTTTAATTGAGCAATGCAGGTCAATGCTATGTTATTACCGCTCTCGTGGCGTAGAGTATAATAATCTAGAAAACCAGATTAACCTCTCATGCGACAAGTTTCTAAACTATTACCAAAATGAGCAAGCGGACGACCCCCTAATTCATACTAATCTCTTAGTAAACGATTAAGTGTGCGAACGTGTGTTGGTACCCGAGTTGGGCGGCCTGGACTACATTCAAAAATGGTTGACCGTGGCAATCAATGACGCATTCATTAGGATTAATGCTAGCTAATTAAATCTGGGCAGTTTTATGTATATAATTAGAGTAGTTATTGTAATTATGACATAGGTTACTCAAAGGGCTGACCAGAATTGATGATGCAATAATGACGATATTGATGTCGTCGTAACGGTCGGACATGTCGTCGTAACGGTCGGAACATGTCGTCAACGGACAAAAGTGCATTAAATGTATCTCTTATAAATATCTAGAGGTTCTATGTAATCAACACATTCAGTTACGAATACACATACACTCAGTCTCTACATTGTAATTCAAAAGCATATTGTGAAGATCCTTCTTCTTGATCATCATATATCAAATTCCTTTCTTTACCAATTCTTCCATAGTTGATTCTATATTGCTTGATTCCCATTTTTTACTCCGTTCTAGGATAAATTATTTCTTGTTTAAACAACGTGTCCTAGAATAAATTAGATCTCTCTTAGTTCATTATATGTCCGATTATAATCCTAGTGGTCATTATTATCCTAGTTACAAAATATATCAATTAAATTATTCAAATACAAATTAATTAAATAATCATGCATTTAAACCCTCAAGACTCTAACCCTAGAGTGCTTTTTAAGGATTTGTGGGCTGCTGCAGCCTTTGAAAACATATTCAAGGCTCAAGAAACGATAATCGTGTCTTCTATGAATGATCTAGAGCAGTATTGTCTCATTCCTGCAATTGAGGAGGAGGTCAAAGGTTAGTTTCTGGCAAATCAACATGGATAGAGGGCAGTGGTGGTAGTGGATGCGGAACGGGTGACGAGAAGACGGGGAGAGGTGAAGGGCTGAGCAAGGGAGAAGACAGATCGGCGGTTCATCCCCCTCCTGAACCGCCGCCTTGGAACAATCGAGGTGCTAGGATTTGGAAGATTTATCAGTTATTTAATTTTTATGGTTTTATTTTCGCGTTATGTTTTATGTTGCTTTGTTTTTTGTTGATGTCTTTAGTTTTAGGTTTACAATTATGATTGACAATTCTGCTAGATATTATGTCGTTAGAATGATCTATATGGCCAGTGATTGTTGTGTCACACCCGCTTGGTGGTAGCGATTCGTATTGTTCTCTCAGGAGTGATCGTCTCTGAGTCTAGCCGTAGGGTTGATAGTGCTAGTTGGTTAAGGATAGTTGTTGTCAGTGTTGGTCTTTTTGAGTCTGTTGTATTATCCGATTCTTAATGATATCAATATAAGTGGTTTGTTTTTATGATAAAAAAACCTAGATCATGATTAACACTCTCCTCATGAATCCCCAAATCCCTAATTAAATCTACTCACAATTCATAATTGAAAGATTAATAAAATTGAGAAGGAAAGAATTAACTGTCATTAATTAAAAAACCAGAACTTACAAATAATCCCAAAATATTAAAGACCCAAGGTTGAAAAACCTCTCAAATGTTCTTCCTAGGCACTCTATAAACCTTGTCCCAAAAAACAAGAGGCGGTTTAAATAGAAAAGAAATGAATTCGGGTCGAAAAAGAACTGTTGGACGCACGCAATGCGTAGCGTTCATGCCTCCGAAAAAAAAAATAGCGGAAAAAGTGCGTCGTGCGCCTCTACCGTTCGAATTTGACTATGTTTCCTTCACCATAGTTGTAGCTAAAGAATTCATCTATCCACCACCACTTGCTAATAAACTAGAATTGGATTATCCAAGAAAAGACTATGAATAAATTGGTGGAAGTTCACATCCTGAAATTTCAACAGCAATTATCTGACTTACTCGTGCGTTTTCACCTTGATCCTCTCACATTCTCGTCATGGTATCTTCATACAATTTGTATCCCAATGAATTGTCTTTCATATTAAACTTGATTCATGTCAATGGAGTTTTGTACAAAAAAATATGTTAAAACGATTGACAGAATGTCATTTTGATCTTCGTTTTCAAACTCTATTCGTCCTTGTTTGATCCCGTATTTAATCCTTTAGCTTCTTTGACTTCAAAATCACTCCTTTTATGACTCGTGGACCTTCAATACTTCTCAATAACTCTCAGATGTGTCTCGTATCCTCTCGAATAATTCTCCCACAGTGATGCCGAGCTCAATTTCGTGATTTTAATTCTAAAAACAACAAATCCAAACCAAGATCCGGTAAAGTATAATTTGAGCTAGTTAGGTGCTTTGTGACACATTTAAGCTAGGAAAATTAATAAAAATCAATCCCAACACTCATCAAATTCGTGTCGAATATATGGACTTATTAACTTTGCACCCCGTCTTTAAACAACTTTGTACTTGCACCCCCCCCCCCCCCCCAACGTTGTATGAAAAGACAAAAATGTCCCTCCATTAACAATTTTGTTGGTCTTCAACATATTCTTGATCGAGACACTGTTTGGCACAGTTTTGATATAGATTTCTTTGCCAAAAAAGGAAATGAGGAAATGTGAAAATTATTTTAGATCGTCCCAAAAAGGAAAGTGTGAAGTTTTTTAAAAACCGGAAGGAGTATTTTATTACAAGTGAAAGACCAGATACACTTAACTGCGCCTTCAACCATGCTATCATTCCCCAAGTTTAATTTAAATCACCTAAAAACAAAACAATTTCTAGCCGTTATAGTCTTCTCTCTCCTACTCCCAGCTTCCGGCTTCTCAATTTCCCGTCTGCTGATCTTTATTGTCTTCGATCACAATTTCTTGATTTTCTGCAGACCTTATCATCATAGTTTTTCTCAGGAAAAATATGAACTCTGTGAAGGGAAAGCTACTGAAGAAATTGAAGACGATAAAAACAATTGGGTATTTGAGGCCAGAGAGTATCACCCTTCAAGAAAAAGAATCCAAGAAGAATCTTCAACCCACAGTGGAAGAGTGTCCGGAAATCAATGATGTTCCTGGGCTGATGGTAGGTGAGGAAATGGTGGGTCTTCATAATGGATTTGACGACAAAGAAAACATTAGGCCGAAATTGAGTTATTCGAAGCCCAAGATTGAAGCTTTTGGGGGTAAACCCTTGCCTGAGAATGATGTGTCGATTTTCCGGCGACCAGATATGAGCTCCGCCACTCTATTCGACCCCAACCTTCTTGCAGCTTTTGAGCAGGCAGTGATTGCAGTAAAAGCCTTGGAAGCGGAGAGAATGGCAATAATTGAAGAAACAATAGATCAGATAATCAAAGAAGAAGAAGAAGAACAAAATGGAGCGGTATTTTCGGAATTTGAAGAAAGATGCCCTCCGGGAGGCTCTGATTCGGTTATTCTTTACACAACAGGGCTTAGAGGGATCAGGAAGACGTTCGAGGACTGCCAAAGGATTCGGTTCCTTCTCCAAAACTTTCAGGTTACGTTTTTCGAGAGGGACGTTTCTATGCATAGAGAGTACAAGGAAGAACTGTGGAGGGTTATGGAGGGAAAAGTGGCTCCCCCAAGGCTGTTCATTAAGGGAAGGTACATAGGGGGAGCTGAAGAAGTGGTGGGGTTGCATGAAAAGGGGATGTTTAAGCCCCTTCTTAAAGGCATTCCACTTGATGTGTCTCCAGGTCAGTGTGATGGTTGTGGTGGGCTTAGGTTTGTTTTGTGTTTCAACTGCAATGGAAGCACAAAAGTTCTCGATGATAGTGGCGGCGATGATGGTGGAGATAGGGGTGGTGAGTCAGTCAGATGTCCAGCTTGTAATGAGAATGGGCTTCTTGTATGCACTTTGTGTTCTTTGAGTTGAAGTTTGAATTCATTCATTGTTCACATCCACCACTATGATGTAACTTCTGTATACATTTTTGTTAGTTAGTGTTTCTTCATTGTTACTGTAATATTTGGTTCATTTTATTTATTCATTTATAAATAAGCTATATACAATCTATGTAATTTTTTTTACATGAAACCTTATCATCCAATATATTTGTAAACAGCTAGCCTCAAAAGTGTGTTATTAATTACGTAGTATATACAACTTTTGTTTCAATTGTTAGAAAATAGTTATGCAAAAGGTTTTTGTAAATTAAACAAAAAGATACTACAGATGGTGTGTGGTTATGAAAATACGAGAAATATTGCACTATTCTTTTGCCTTATTTAATAGGCTATTAAAGCTCAAGTATAGAAGACTTGGACAGTTGGTTAAACTGTTGGAGATTGGAATGATTCTTACAATCTGGAATTCTGGATTACACTTCAAAAGCTAAATTGTTCCTCAAAACAAGCTTTTTAACTTATCAGCTTTGGCCTGATAACTTCTAACTTATAATCGAGAAGTTAGTTTGTTTATTTTTTGGTAATATTAGATGATAAACTAGCTTTGAAATGCAAAATGACATGAAGAGGGCCAGAAGGTTTGTTTAAAAAAAATTAATACAAAAAAAAAAGATTAAAATGAGAAGGCTCAAGCGACTTATTTGAAAAACTTTCATTAAAACTTAAAAGCTAATGACAATCTTTAAGCAAAATCATGTCAGGGATAGCCTTAATGACATTCATAAACTGGGTACCAAGATTTCATTTCATTTCACTTCGTTTACAGGGGATTTTATTTTTGAAAGGTCGTTTACAGGGGATTTAGCTTCCTATGAATCTCTTATACGCCCCATGCCCCAACAGTGCTTGTTTCAGGCTTGAGCTTATTCAAATTAATTCTGCTGATATTTGATAAAAACAATCCTTTTACTGAGGTGCTTTGACAAAATTATTTTAAGTGATATAAGAACTAAAGAACCTCAGTGATTAATTTTAGATGTATTACTTTAGAACAACTGTGTGAAACATTTTTTATTCTCATTTAAATACAAAAAAATCAATACCAAATCCTATTTGATTTAAAATATTCTCCACAACAAAAAACCTAACTCATTACAATTAGAATAATTACTCACCATTAGAATTAGAAAAATCATTTTGCCAACCACCCTTATGGCTTTAAGTGAGCATACATTACTTCATACGAGTACAACAAGGGAGTTTTTAGTGAACAAAGGATGTATTTAACTCATTGCACAACAAATACCAACTGCAAATACAATGATTACAACTGTACCAGTTTCTAGATCAGAGAAGCAAATGCAGACACATACACACAAAAGATACATAATAGGTTACAAGACACTAACATCAGTCAATGACAACTAGTCATTCAGCCACCTTCACACCTGTCAAGTAGACTTGGCACTGGATGATGCTTCCCTCGATGTAAAAACCGGGCATAACCATCAGCCCAACCTTGGGTTTGAACTCGGCGTCTTCAACAATGAAGTTTTTCACAACACTATCCATGTAAACTTCTGAGAACTCGCTTCCCTTCTTGACCTGAAAAACCTTAACAGGAGGATCAAATGAAAATGCCAGCCTATGCAAGAGCCAGATTGACTTTGCCAGCTTTAGAAAAGCCTGATAGAACGCTGTTCTCGGGTGTCCACCCCCAATTATAAAATTCCGCTGATCCAAGTTCCCAAAAAATGAGGCCTCCATCTTTGGATGAAGAACTGCAAGGTATTTGGTTCTGCAGAATTTTCCAAAAGCGGAATCTGGTTTTTGGCCCACAGCATCTAGTGGATCTATTTCCATTAATGCATTATACTGTTCATAGAAACTTTCCTTTACGGTTTCTGGATCCTCTGGTTTCATGGAGAAGAATTCATCCTGAAACCCAATGAACATTTTGTGAGAAATGTTTGATTCAAATGCATATTTCTTGTGAGCTCGTTTCCCATATACAACATCTGACTCAATTGAATGTGCTGCAGCATCAAGATCCCATCCTGCTGCTTTCATCATGTTGATCACTGGTTTGGAAAAATCATGAACAGCTTGATATGCAGATTCCACAGCAGATTTGAAAAGATCAGGTGTTAGATCAACCACAGGAATGAATCCGTTTCCGGAACTTTCTTTTGCTGATAAGCCCCTGAGCTTTAGGTTTTTCTCAAGTTTGACTCGTTTCTGATTCGCCTCTTGAATCTGCTGTTGCAATTGAACAATCTCAGAATCTTTGTTCTGTATCTCGGATTGAAATTTCTTGACCATCACCTCATACGTTTTCAACAGGTTCTGCTGTTCTTGTATTTCTGCAGCCAAACGGGAATCCTGAGGAGAAACACATACGGGCTTAGGGTTGTGTTCCCTGTAGAAGTGTTTGAGTTCTGATAGGGTCTTTAGCTCTGAGATCACAAGTTTATCAGCAACTTGGATCTTGTCAGGGTCATAAGGAGTGTGGGCGGATTGGAGTTGGATGTAAGCTGATTTGAGTGAGGATACATTTGTGAAAATCTTGGAAATTATAGCATCCACTGCTTCTGGTTTTTTATTATTCGTAGAATCTTCCATGGGCTGTGGGTGGACCTTCTGGCTGTTGCTCTCACGGAGTTGAGGATCTTTTGCCCCAATTGGTTGCATAGCTACTTGCAAAGCTGCAATGATGGAATTAATCTATCTGTTTTGGGGATTTATTTAACCTGTAACACCAGACACTCAGACATCATAATGGTAAACTACATGTGTAATAATAATGCCAACATCATCAAATATAAGATTTATAACTGAAATTTCATTCCTCCTTTTCTCTTGAACACAACAAAAGCAGGAAAAAAGGTCATGACCAAACAAAATTTTATAATACCTCATCTCAACAGCCATTAAACAAAACAAGACAATGTAAGATAATGTCTGATCTCAATCATTCATTACCTACTAATATTATCTCACTAATTTCCTTTTCAGGCATCTTATCCCATTTTAAGCTCTCCTAAACAAAACAAAAGAACTTCAAAGGTTCCAGTTCAATCAGGGAAGAATTTTGACTATATTACCTCAATCTACACAATCGATCAAGAAAAAAATCATGAAAGCACTATTATAAGCAAGATTCCATTGATTCCAAAAACCACTTGTTCTGCCAAAAAGATGTTTCAGTCCACATGCAGGGGCTGTTCAGTGTTAAATTAGGTCCACTAACTTGCTACGTCATAATCCATAAAACAGCAAATCTGGCTAACAATAATTGTAAGTTCAGCATCACTCATAAAAAGTGAATAAAAAACTCATTAAAGCCAACATATTCATTGCTCCTAAACACTTGATTTCACTCTAAACCCAACAAAATCCGAACTTTACTTCATAATGACAAAATACTTAACCCTGCACTCAGATCTGTTCCTATAGAGTTCAAATTAGGGCTTTGGTGCAACAACAAAATGCTCGGACTTCGAGCAATACTTGCTTTACGCACACCAAATTGACCCATACATCTCAACATTTCGAAGATCATGTTTAGTTTGCAAATGGTTTAAAGGGCACTGAAGTTGATTTAAAAATAAACGAGCAAGTACGAAAAGGAGAAGAGCCCGCGTTGGTACTCACCATCACTAGAGAGTTGAATAAAGAGAGGTGGGCATGAAAACTGAGTTGAAGATGGAACCGGCCGTAGAGAAGTACCGATAACAAATTGCCCTGTAATCTGGAAATGGGAGACGTATACGGTATACCCCGTGAAGTGCCGGCGGCAAGAAAGTGACCAGCTAGGAGAAGTGGAGACCCGAATGCGGAGGTTTCATTTGGTCCGTTCTTTATACTCCGTATATACGGGTTTGTACATCCTGCGGATGAATAAATTATTAAATCAGGAGTAATAGGCTTATCTCCACGGATTGGGATCCTCTACCCGACTAGGAGGGTGCCTTGCGCATCGGACGGGAGGGGAGCGGCCAACACGACCTCGAGATCGGCGAAAAAGTGGAGCCCAAGATCTCCGACCGTTGAATTGTCGATCGGACGACCGGGAGGAAGCAATGCACTCTACCTTACTCTAAAGTAAGGTAGAGGCTCCGGATCCTATCTCCACCTAAGAATGTGTACACAAAAAATGTAGATTTTGGTGCAAGCTTTCAAATATGTTGTGGGCACCCCTTTTGTTTTAAGATAGGACAAATATGTCTTATGAAGTATTTTACAAATATTAAGAGACCATTTGGCGATATTGTTTTCGATTTATCAGGCTTATCAGCCAACTTTTTCACTAAACACGTATTTTTTGCTTTCGCGCACAGAATTGTGTAATATAATCAGGAAAAGTAAGGTTGAAGTTACTTTTTGAGCCCGTTTGGTAGTACGAAAATCGGTTGGTTTGGCTGATTCTGCTGAAATATATGAAGATCTGGCTGAAGTTGCTGCATTGGCTGATTCTGCTGATTTAAGAAAAAATTATTTTTAAAATATAGTTAATTATTAAAATAAAGAAAAAATTATATGTAAAAACAGTTAAAATGTTCATCTACAGCAACTTCAGCCAACATAGCCAGAAAAGTAACTCCAACCTTACTTTTTCTGCTTATTATACAATTCAGCGCGCGAAAGCAAAAATTACAGTGTTTGGTGAAAAGGTTAGCTGATAAGCCTGATAAGCCGAAAAAAAGTGTTGTCAAACGGCCTCTTTCTGGTTGTATTGGCTGAAGATACTGTAGATTACCATTTTAGCTATTTTACATATTTTTTTCTTTATTTTATTATAAAATATATTTCAAAAATAATTTTTTCTTAAATCAGCAGAATCAGCCAATGCAACCATTTCAGCCAGAACTTCATAAATTTCAACAGAATGAACCAAAACAGCCGATATTAGGGGTGGACCGGTTCCGGTTCGGGCCCGGTTCGGGCCTGGGCCCGGACGGGCCTCGGTTCAGAAAATGAGGCCCGAGCCCGAACCGGTGGTGGGCGGTTCCGGGTCCGGTTCCGGGCCGGGCCGGGCTGGGCCACCCGGATTTTTTTCTTCTTCTTCTCTTATTTAACCCCCTACCCCTCCCTCTCCACCCCAAACCACCCCAAACCACCTAAAATGGCCCAAAATACCTGATCCAACCCAAAACTTAAAAAAAATTCAAAAAAAAAAAATTAACTTCCGGCCCGAACCGGGCCCGGCCGGGAGCCCGAACCGGGCACGAACCGATTCACCGGGCCGGTCCGGGCCCGCACAGTAGCGGGCCGGTCCGGTTCCGGGCCGGTTGGCCTGGCCCGAGTCCACCCCTAGTGTCTATACACAGACAATTACACTTGGACGTATAATCCAACATGTACAAGTAGCATTTTTATTTTTAACAGAAAATGTGTAATTTTTGATTATGGATTCATACCAAATACTACGTATAATGTAATGCTCATATACGTGGATTTTAAAAATCAATACTCGTATTATTTGTAATCCAGTAACTTACAAGCTTTTCTTAGTCGAGTTTGTATATAACTTGACTTAATTTAAGTCAAGTTCAAGTACGAGCTAAGTTTGAAATCGAGTCGAATTAAACTCAAATAAAAACCCGCAGTCAATTTTGAATCACTTGCAAGCTAGTTTCAAAATCACCCTAGATACCACATGCACCAAAGACAATCTATTCCTTAGTAACAAAAATGCTTACTCAGTCTTTTATTACCACACAATGAATTTAATTGGCAAACTAAAATAACACCCATACAACTCATTGATAATCAAAAGCTTTCTGCCTGGTTCTTTCATTGCCCAAAACTCAATTCACCGACAAGTCCACAACAATCCATAGAGTGAATGCACCTAATATAACTAGCATCCTTGAAATGAGCTAAACCATATATAGAACATCCGTTGAAGGATGGAACTAAACAGTGCACGTCCGATTTGAATTTAGATCTTCTCGGGTAACTGGGGAGTTCCGGTTGGAGAGAGATAAAGAGGGGAGCAATTAGGGTGGGGGGTATATGGATGACTAAGATACAGGGAAAAAGGTAGGGAAAGATACGAAGGAAAAAGAAATGAACTGGGAATGGGTGGTAGGAGATGGAGAGGAGCTGGACTCGTCCAATTTATTCACAACGGTTTTGACAACTGACTGGCAGCTGCTAGTTCTCAGTAATCTCTCCACAATCTTCTATCACAACCTCTGCAGAAGGGTTCCCTTGAGGCGAACCAACGCGCTCCATGGCTTTAACAACAGTGCTATACCCATCAACCACCTTCCCAAACACAACATGCTTCCCATCAAGCCAAGTTGTCCTATCGGTGGTGATAAAGAACTGGGACCCATTCGTGTTTGCCCCAGCATTCGCCATCGATAGAAGACCGGGTTCAGTGTGCTTCAGCTTGAAGTTCTCATCATCAAACTTCGCACCATATATCGACTCTCCACCTGTTCCATTGCCTTTTGTGAAATCCCCGCCTTGGCACATGAAGCCCGGAATAATGCGGTGGAATTGAGAGCCCTTGTAATGTAAGGGTTTCCCAGATTTTCCGATTCCTTTCTCTCCTGTGCACAGAGCGCGAAAGTTTTCTGCGGTTTTGGGGGTCACGTCTGAAAATAGCTCCATTACTATTCTTCCTGCCTTGCATTTTTTCACTGCTATGTCAAAGAAAACCTTTGGGTTTTTTGCCATTTTAAACCTGACAATGAATTGACAAAAAAAAACTGAAATTTTCAACAAACAAGACAACAAATCTTTGACATAACTACTAGGGGTGTTCAGCCCAGGCCCCAGGGGCCATATAAAATTCAGAAAGAAAAAAAAAAGTGTTCTAAAGTTTTTAATACTCACCCTGCCACCAACAAAACATGTTCCTGATTCATTTATATAGAGTTAACTCTGATTAATACAGAGTATTAAATTAGAAGTAAAGTATTAAGAATACATTACAGCTTGTGCAAAACAGCAAAATAGAAATCAAATATGATTAAAGTTTGATAGACGAAATCAAACATCAAGAGCATGTTGAATGGACTGCAGGAACAAAACAAGAACAGAATTGTGGGAAGGCTGTTATATAAAAATGCATTATTGCTTTTACCTAACGTACATAGCTAGAAAAATATGCTTATCACCAATGAACATGTTTCAAAGAGTCCATTTTCTGCTCTAGGATCATTACTAACACAGAAATTCGGCACAATTACCTATTGTAAATAATAAGCTCAATAAACTATCAAAACATATACCAACAGAGGCTGGACAGCAATTTCAACTGAAGAATTCTTATTAAAAGTTCAAAACCAGGAATAAAGAACACTACTCGAAAATCTTCAAGTTCCTGGTGAAATCAGCTAAACTGCAAATCTACCAATATGTTGTTGATTTGGAACTAAAACCAATACTGATTAAATTGAAATAACTCCAAATTGCCTCACATCCTAAAATCAATTGCCTCCCAATTGAACTAGACCTACACTGCCAATTACAAAAAACGAAAATAAAATGTTCATTTTATAATGAATTATCCTCCATCAAATCAAGAATTGTTGATCAAGAGGACATTAAAACCAAAATGAATGATTTTTTTTTTTGCATAGTTTTTGAGCTTCACTGGGTTTCATCAAGCCCCCATCAAGCCTTCGATATGTGCTTCAAATACCAAAATAACTTTAACACAAGGAGAAGAATGCAGTACCTTCGCGGGGGAGAAGAGAGTAGAGCAGTAGATTGCGTGAAGGGTTTTAGCCTTTAGGGTTTTACAGGGGCAGACAGTGGTTACATGCTTATATATATATATAAAGAGATGACACCAAGAAGTCTAGGGTTTTTACTTTAAAAAATAAAATCATCTTTGTAATCACTCAGCCACTCTTATACCCACTTTTGTACACACCTATGTTTGTGAACTCCGATTCACAGACAATATTTTGCACAGACAAAATATTGTCTGTGAACCCGGGTTCACAGACAAAAAAAACTCTCCACAAACATGGTGGGTATAAAAGTGGGTACATCAAGCATTGTTGTTTTATTTTTGAACTAAGTTACTAACTACTCCGTACTAAGCATGATTTTTATTTAATCTAATGTCTTAAAATCTTATAATTGTCAATGAGGGTAAGGGTATTTTAGGGATGAAAAAAATGTTGGTGTAAACATTTAGCTTTATGAAGTTGTACATTGTGTAATGCAACATGTACTCTTTTATTGGGATTTAGTTCTCCGTTTAATTTCCGTTCATGACTCCCGTTTGTTCCAGCCTCGGTTAGCTTCAGCCTTCAGGTATCACGCATCGAGGGTGAGCTTCAGCCTTCAGGTCCAGCTTATTTCAACACTCAGCCGCCTTGACCTTGGTATCGTGGAACAGGTCTCAACCGCGCCCTATCCACACCGACCTAGCTCCCATCGTTTCCGTCTTCTCGTCCCAACTATCCAGGTTTATTTCCATTCCATTTGTCCGTTTTTTGCTCAGCTCTTCATCTCCTTCCTCATTAATACCCATATTAGTATGTTATTGAATGCCAACCAGTAAAACCCTAGCAACCCCAACGGCCTCCGTGACTCTATCTGGGTGTGCCATTGAGGTTTGTCCGAACAACCGGCGTTAGAAAATGACGACCAACGATCATACGGTGCTTCAGCTTTTGTCTCATAGTGCGATTGATTGTTCTAATTAATGATGTTCACAAATATGCAGGCATATTCCACCTGACTATAACCTTAGAAGGCTTTTGTCTGAGACTGTAAACAACATTCCAAAATATCTCCACCAGAATTTGATAAGCTTGTGAATGATGGTCTTCAGGATCAATTGCTCTTACTATATCTTTCGAGCATCACCAGAGCATAACTTAGCATGGCTGAAAATTTGAACACTGCTACTCGGATCCTGTAGCTCTAAAGTCCGACCTTTTGCAAGTCATGCCAGTTGTTACACAGATGGTTTCTTATGGGTCTTTTACCTGTTAGCCCATCAATGGAAGTTAGTTTTGAGTTTCTATAGTCTGATATTGTTCATTTTTCTTTTTCATGATGTTTCTTCCCATGTTTTTGTAAACACTGGCTGCGATAAGCCCCCCAATTTTATTGTTGTGGCTTTTATGTCCAAGGTAAAAAAAAAAAAGAATGCCTTGGTATTGATTTCGTCAGTTATGGATGATGCAAGGTCTCATAGTCCAAAAAGCATGTCTTCAGCTACTACAAATTTGTTTATATGCAACTTTGGAAAAACTTCCACACTTCCTGTCGTCCTTTGCACTGTAAGGAACCCCTCTCTCTGCTTTCCTTCCCTTTGACTGTGTTGCTTTTCAATTCCTTTTACTTCCTCACACTGTGTTTCACTATAACTCTTTACACCTTAAATTCACTAGGTTTCGTTTTTATTCGTTGATTGAATAAGAAAAAAGATTACTAGGTTCTATCTGCTAAAGATAAAACACTATGTTTCAGTTAAGGTCACAAAATATTAAGGTTTTCATTTAAATCGAAAATATGCTCTATGAGTTTAACTGTTTACACTTTAAAGTCACTAGGGTTGGTCTTTATTCGTTGATTAAAAAAGAATAATCGCTTGAACAGGATGTTTAAAAGTTCAGGTACTTTTAGACTTTAGTTTATCCATGAGTTCCTTTAGCCTTACCGCTAATGTAATTCTTTATCATAAACTGATAACCGCTTTCGCGGCGTTGTAGTAAAACGGAGTCTAACCCTTCGGTTTTTCCCCGAGTGTCGTGTCTCTTGAGGAATGGCGGAGAAGTTTCTTAATTTAATTTTAGTCACGGGCTATCGCTAATTGTTGGAAGCTTTTTCAATATAGGAAAGTGATTTTGTTCAATATTATGCTAGTTTATAACTAGGAGCAAGGGCAATTTAAAGATTAATGTATTAAGATTGAATATTCAAGGATGCAAATAAGGGCAATGAATTGAGTAATTAGAAATGGATATGTTCTTGGACCTCTTAATTAGGGAAATTAAGACTAAAGTTGAACTAATAATTTCTTTTCTCATAGACAAGAATAGAAACTATCTTCATTAATTTATCCTATTTCTAGGTGTCATTAACGTGTTTAAAATGGTTGGCTTAAATTATTTTCTAAACCCATAGACAAGGTAGAAATAATTTTCCAATATTTTAATTAATAAAAATAGCCAAATTCATTAACTAGTTAAACTCTTTATTTTAGCAATTGAATTTATTTCTCATAGACAAGATGTAAATCCTTTTCATTAAATTATCCTATTTCTAGGCTTTATTAATGTGCTAAAATATGGTTGGCTTAAATTAATTTCTAATCTCATAGACAAGTTAGAATTAATTTTCCAAGAATTTAATTAATGAAAATGGCTAACTATTATTAATTACTATTTCATCATTTTAAACAACTAGTCCAATTTATTAGTTTTAACCCCTAATTTTAGGTCAACAAGTCAATCCATATTCCTTTTCTCAATTCATGCCCTAACAAATTTAGCTACTCATCATCATTTTTACAATTAACAATATAAGGATTAAATTCAACATGAACAAGGAATTAAACATGTATGATAGCAAAAATTAAACAAAAATTATATTCTGGAACAATAAACTTGTAGGAACTAAAATATAACTTTCTGGAAATTTTTACCAATTTTTGAACCTAAAATCCAATTTTTGACAACTAATTGATAATTTTCCCAATTTTAACTAGAAAATGCAAAAAGCAACTAAAAATACGCTAACTTCGTTATAAATTTTATTTTAGCTACTGGGAGTGATATTACTATGAATCAAACTGAAATTAAGGCCGAACTAATTTTTTTCTTTTTTTTTTTGTATTTATTTTGACTTAAACAATAATATAACGTAGTTACCGAAATTAATAAAAAATACTCTAAATTCGTACCGAATTTTATATTAACTACTAGTGATGATATTTAAGTTAACTAAACTGTAAATAGGGCCGAACTCATTTTTTTCCTATTTTTCTAGTATTTATTCTAAATTATGAACTAATCTCAAATAATTACCAAAATTAATAAAAAAACTACTTATGCTTCGTGAAAAATTAATTTCTTCAGATAAATAACTACCTTGAGGCTAGTGAACAACTATATAATTAATTGGAATGAATTCAACAACAATAACTATTTTATTTAATTTTTGGAAGTAAATGCGAAATACTTGAAAAATAATCTGGAAATTTTCGAAGAACAGATTGAACAAACAAAGTGCAGATTCAGATTCTACTCGTTGAGAAGATGAAAATACATATAAAGAACTTACAATTTGGAGCTAAAATGAAGAAGATATGAAGATTTGAAGTTTCTCTCTCTCTAAGACCCTTGGAGCTCGAAAATGGAGGAAGAAAGAAGGTGTTTTGAACTGATTTAGGGTTGGAAGAGGTGTGTTTGAGTTGAGGAAAAATCGGGCAATTTATAGCAGAAATTTTCCCGAAGGCGGCCAACCAGGCGGCCGCCTTCCGCCTCTCTCCGGCCGCCTGCCGTCCTCGTCGCCGACAGCGGTCGGTGGCCGGTCCCCGTCAGCCGTAGGCGGCCACAGAGGGCGGCCGCCTTCCGTCACACATCGGCCGCCTGCCGTCTTTTCAGGGTCAAATCGGATCGCGGCGGATCCCGGCGGATCCCGGCCGCCGCAGGCGGTCCAGCAGGCGGCCGCCTGCCGTCCTGTCTGGCCGCCTGCCGTCCCGTCTGGCCGATCGGTGGTTGGTTTCGTCCCCTTGTGCCGCAGGCGGCCACCGTAGGCGGCCGCCTTCTGTCCAGTGTCGGTAGCCTTCGGTCTTTTCCTGGTCCCGAGTCAAAGCGAGGTTGACTTCTGATTTTTCCCGTAGGCGGCCGCGAAGGCCTCCATTTTGGGCGCCTATTTGGGCGCCTTCGGCCATTTTTGTCTGGCAGATGCGGCTTTTCTTGCTCTTCATTTTTGTCTTCTGAATCACCTTGATAAAATGCTTGCTTCTTCCGGTATAAATGCATTTGTCACTCAAATTGACTCATTTTGTGCTCAATTGACCCGAAATCCCGCTAAACATATTATGGATGTGATTTTTACCTGATTTCATGAAACTTGAACCAAAATATATAAAATGTGTCTTTTCTTTCTATTTTCGTTCAAAAATCGCTTAAATTTGATAAGAAAAATAAGTTCAAAAATGGACTTATCATAAACCAAAAGCTCGCCATATTTGATTTATAACAACGTAGATAAAATTATCTTTTCCGCTGCATAATCATCATGTCTGGAGAGCAGCATATTATCTTATATGCCCATCATCAAGTGGAGCGGAATGTTTAAAGATTGATATATATAACATAGGAGTATTATATTTGAAACCACGTTTTTTACTGTATATGAGTATACTTGATTGCCAACTGCCAAGTATTTCAAAAAACACTATTATGGCCTCAGAGATGTTGTTCTTACTTGACATGTTTCTCCGTCATAAAAAAATATATCTTTTATATTTTACTGGATGGCTAAATCTACTTTAAACATCTTCTTTCTTTTAGTTTTAATGAATACATTTGTTTAGGAATTAGTATTTGGGGCGTAGATCGTTTTGGTAAATTTTATTTTCACTGAAATTATTTTTTATATGCAGTGATCTTGCCAACACGTCCAAGTTGTGATCAACTTCTTAGCGCCAAAGGTATTATATTTGCACCCTAAACACTTATAGTAGTTCATCTATTTGGCTATCTAAGATGTTGTATTTTATCCTTGAATGTGGATACGCCAATATAAATCTTTTATATACTTTGTTTCCACACTCTGTTTTT
The DNA here is from genome assembly GCA_945859915.1 of Cuscuta epithymum. NCBI lineage: Eukaryota > Viridiplantae > Streptophyta > Magnoliopsida > Solanales > Convolvulaceae > Cuscuta > Cuscuta epithymum. The sequence continues at coordinate 264,568 of CAMAPF010000075.1, read as the reverse complement.
TTGGGTGAAAGAGAACAAGTGAAGTTCCTGTAGTTTAATCAAAGACTTCTTCAGATTTGTTTCAGTGATTATTCCATCAGTATGCCTTTGTTGCAATTTTAGATTGGTCAGTTCACAACCCAAGTAGTTACCAATCAACTTCTAACGATTACGGGTTGAGTAGGAAACCCAGCAACAATGTATGAACCGGAAGACATTGAGATCTAATGATCTAGGTGAATTTTGGTAGAATAGGGTTAGAAAATGCAAGTAAGTTCTCACCCAATTCAACAACATACAACCCAGTCTAAAAAATGATGACCTATAAATCTGAAATTTATCTCTCGAAATTTGATTACCTTGTACCAATAAGGTGAAAAGAGGGCAAATTTTTGTATTAGATTATGCTCCACTTAACAACTCTTAACCAAATAATATACAATCATATAATAAATCCAATGAGGTTTTACTGGGACCTTGTACCATACTAACTGTCCCATACCGAGGTCAATTCTAGATTATTGTTCGATGAACATGCAAAGTGTGCGGTATGCTGTCAAAACGACTTAGTACCTAAACCTGTTAACTTGTAATCTAATATGAAAAAACTAAGAATCACGGGAACCGTTATGGGGTAGATTTTATTGTTTTATTATCTTCTTGAAACTGTTAAGCAAGTTATGACTGCTCAAAAGTGTTTAATCTAGCTGTTGCATGCTATTGTTTTATTCTATGCTCTCCCGTGAGTCTCCATTAAATCCAGAGACTTCAGACCTTCATTACTTTCAACCTCTTGCCTAACCCTTCTTTTTTCAAAAAATAATTTTGAAAAGAACATACATCATAGTTAAATAGAAATGCACCCATCCTTGTTAAATGTAACCAAAGGGATTCGAATCCAAACTATCGTTCACTCAATTCACTGACAAATTTTAACGGAGCGGGGTGAGTTTCATTGATTCATTGACTTTCAGTTTCATACTCTGTAATTTGAGAAACTAAACTATAATTCAAGAAGGGGGATTGGAAAGGGCAAGAACTGCAGGGCAAATGGCAAGTTCAACTTGATCCAGTTCAAAAACTTTCTTTACAATTTAGATGTGAGGAAGTAATGCTTCTTTGCATATAAACTATAAAGACAAAGTGTCTATTTTTATATCAAATAATCACTATTATCTGTTTAGTCACAACTCACAAGAAAGTCAACATTCTGTTTTATCCTGGCTAATTAGTATATTCAGTTTTTGTCATTATTCTTTTATCATGAAAATGATTGATTCGACTTCATTTATCGGGTACTTGAGACGGTCTCATATGTTGATTCAACTCTGTTCAAGGGGCATACAGAGCAAACAAATGCTTCAGTTCGAGCTTCTTCAGAATATAATTCACTAAGATATTAAAGTTGTGTATTCTATTTCATATGGAAATGTTAGTTCTAAAATTGTTTGTACTACTATTGTTTGTCATTCTCTTTTCTCTTGCAGACGAGCCATGTGGAAGTGCTTCGGAAACGAAGACCATGCTTAATAAGGGATAGCAGATTATTATTATTTGAATATTCTCCCTCTTTTATTACTCTCAGAATAATGTCACATGTTGTAGCACTAAAATTGGCTGTTTGGGCTGATTCTGCTTATTTAAGAATTTTTTTAAATATATTTTATTAATAAAATAAAGAAAAAATTATATGTAAAAATAGTTAAAATGGTCATCTACAATAACTTCATCCAATACAGTCAGAAAAGTAACTCAAACCTTACTTTTTCTGTTTATTACACAATTCAGCGCGCGAAAGAAAAAGTTACGTGTTTGGTGAAAAAGTTGGTTGGTAACTTGGTAAGCCTGATAAGCTTTCATAACAGTGTTACCAAACGGTCTCTAAAGGTATAGTTATAAAAAAATGTGCATAATATAAATTACATTGGGCACGAGCATACTCGCGCAACGCGCGATACAAAAACTAGTTGATTAAATAAAATTGGATCAAATAAAATCATATCAGAGTTCCGCATTTATTAATGTATATAAAAACATATAAAAACAAGCATCTACAACTCTACAAGGAGTTCTTTAGAAGCTAGGGGGAGAACCGAGGGCATAGGTGACTTAGTAGGAAGGGAGTGCTGCTACAAGAGTTCAATTTCAAACAATGACTTGGAAAAGAATCTCATTCTCTTTCCGTCAAATTAAGATCAAATGTCAACTTACATCCTCTCAGATAATTGTCTAGTCAATTTTGGGGGGCTCGGGGATGAGGTGTCGTCCCTTTTTCAGAAGCTGGGGAGACCAACTTTTTTAAAACTGATTATGCTTCTACTTTTAAAAAAGAAGCAAAAACAAAATCAATGTAAAACACCCCCAAATACTATCTTCGTTTTTTAATAATTGAAATCGTTTGACTTTCACGTTTGTCAATACACAATTTTGAGTATAATTATATTTAATTATGTATTAATATACATTATCAAAATTGATATTTTGGGAATTCACATTAATAAAAAATAAATAGTCGCGGTCAAAGTAAAGTATGAATAGTGCAAAAATTACAACATTGCAGCTATTAATTGCCTGAATCTACATTGAACTCAAAGCAATCAAGTACTTCATTCATTCTTTTTTTACCATATTCATTCTTTTTTAATTACAATGCATAAATTTGATCATTAATATATTACATTTCTTATTAATAAAAAATTCATGTTTAGAATAATTACAATAAGATAATTTAACAATATTTTTCAAAATGATATTTACATTATAAATAAAATATACGGAGTATCAAGGTAAATCATGTGAATAGTATAAAATTCAACATGTTAAAAAAACTATACAAAGTATTTCTTCTATACTCCCATGAACAACACATTATAAACACAAACTACTTTAGAAGCTATTCTCTTAATTGTAGTGGGGACTAGGGTAGCATATGAGAGATGATAGAGATAGAATGAATATTTTAATTTAATATGGATAAAGTTGTATGTAAAGAAAAATGAAAATAATGAAGAGAAACAAAGACAAATTATAAACACAAATAGACCTGGAAAAAAATCAGTCCTGTAACACACAAAAGTTGTGAAATGAAAAATGAGACACGTGTGTAAAGTGTTTAAGAGACCACACTCTCCCATTAGAGTTTCTCTTGAATCAAAATTTGAAGGGTCTAATCTGAAATTAGGTATGAATTTAAGTATGGGTTATACTCCGCAGGATATTGTGGAATACAAAGGACACTGAATTTTTATTTATGTTTAAAATAAACATATAAAGAATACACATATAGACAGCCACAAGCCCACAAGTGTCCAAGAGTTCTACTCAAGATTAAACGCTAAACCATAACAATTGAAAATCAGTATCAGTAACTCATTCAGTATATCACAGTACCCTTAAAAAAGTATGTCACAGTAAGCACGGCCTATCATTTTGGTAATTGGAGATATGATCACAATGAACAAGTATTACAGAGGATAATGAATTATATGGATCAACCAAGCCACTGTGTACATTTCCTATCACCACTGGCACCAACCGAGTGGCGAATACTTATCTTCTCATTTGCATATTTCTCCTGGAGCCATTCGAATCCATTCACGTCCAGCTTGCCAGACACTGATTTACCATGCTTCCTCCTCACCTGCTGCTCTCTTACAGATGCCCACAGTTTGCCAATGGCTTCCCGTTGTTTGGAGGTGAACCTGGACGCATTATCAAAGGCATGCTTCACTAAGATGTCTATTCCTGTTTGGCACCTGGTAAGACAAACAACACTTCAAAAGCAAGAAATGCTATTTTCAGGAAAAAAAAAAGTCTTCATGAAAATTCGTTTCCATTGTATTTATCTTCATTTGTTGTCCCTACAAATGGGTGGTTCAATGTATATAAATAGAATGCTATTTCGATAAATACAATGGAAAATTTCCAAAACAGGAATAAAAACAAAGATGTTTTTCCTACATAGAAGTTTGTTTTTCCCCTAGATAGAAGTGAAGTTTAGTACTGTCATCCTAAATCATTCTACCACATTATGACATCATCCAGCATTAAAAAGATAGCAATATGATCTCATTATGCCATAATGATTTCAGGATGATAACATTTACTCCTATTTAGATGGAAAACATAATGTTCCTGTTTAGAAGAAAAAAAACTTGCTCCTACTCTTTTGTAGGGCAATATCTATAAAAAGAATGCTTTTAGGATGACATATTATAAAATCACATACTATACTAATGCTTCACTCTTATAAAATATCCACTCCAATGATACCCTACATATGTAAACTTTTCTTTTTTTATGCGCCAAATGAGGGGAAAATCAGAAAAAACTTCTAGCGAAATAAACAAATGGAGCCTTAATTTGAGAAGAATTTTACCATGGGGTTTTGTAGCGTTTTGCTGCTATCTCCAAGCACAAAATCCATGCTTCTCGTTTTGACTTGAGGAGTCTCCTGGCATCCTCTGCTTCTTTCCTTTCTTTGGGCACCTTTCCTTTCCCATCTTTTTTTGACGTGCTTGGAATCAAAGCATCCAGGCCAAATGGGTCCTGCTCCTCTTTATTATTTACTATTGTTACTTCAGATGAAGTGTCAGGATTCTGCCCGTTGGCATTTTCTGCCCGTGTCTTATCCTCCAAGGAAGCAGCTTCGTCTATGTCATCATCTTTTGTTGCGAGTGGAAGGTTTGAAATGCCTTCTTTTATTTTCCCAGTAGCTTTTGAAAACTTGCAAAAATATAAATATAAAATACTATGAAAAATAAATGATGAATAGTACGCCTTATTTTTTCCCAAAAGAATCTAAAGTGGGAGGAAAGGAAGTACCCACCTTCTTCTCAAATAAAGAGTTCTATTTGAATACTTACATTTTTTCAATAGAATCCTATTTGAACAAAAGAATCAAATTTTCATTATATACCGAATATAGTTTTCCATATAGTATCCCGAACAAGTTAGCTATGCCAAGTTTAGTTAAACCTATACCTAAATGATTATTTCCGATAGTTGTACCTTATGAAAAGTACAAAGTTATATTTTGATAGTTTGATGAAACACGACCCTTTTAGGACGACAGTTGTAACATTTAAAAACTGAACTAATATAAGAAATGCATACCACAAAACTGTCATCAGTGAAGAGATCATTGGCCACGATCGCCCTGATTGTCCAGACGGTAAATAAACTTTGCTGCTTCTTTGGGAGGCACTAAAGGATTAATATATTTTCAAAATGAGTTAATCTAACATTTACTCATTTAGCATTCACACACCATATGGAGAAAATTTTAAAAATTCACCTCAACAACATCTTGAGATGCAGAGAGCAATGCATGATAATCAGCTCGTACTGATGGCTCATTGCAGGTGGTGGGAGATGACATTGCAGCCTCAAGTATAGCAAAGAAATGTTCACTAGTTGAGGGTTTAACACTACCAGCCTGAATAAGTTGGATTGCAAGCTTTGATGCCTTATTGAACTTTGAGGGGTTCTTTATATGTGATGATATCTTCTCCATAGCTTCTATTACTTGACTTTCAGATGCATCGGTGGTGGTTTTGAATCTCAGTCGTTTTACAGAGGCAGAATCTGAAGTAAAAAAGGACAGAGTATCTTATATCTGAATTCAAGGTAATAATCAGCCATCACATATCATCTGAGGGCGTAAAGGCTCTAATAATAATGACAAGCATGATGTACTTTTTGCAAGCATCACACTTTATCCAATGATAGTAACACAATGCATGAGTTAAAAGGGAGCCCACTGATATTTCATTTTCACTAAAATAGGTCAGACAACAATATAATAAGTAGGTGAAATTTGGTTTTGGCTTGGTACTCTCAGACTCAGTCTTCAGCTCAGTCCGGTTTCAGTTTAGTTCAGTTTTTTTGGAAGGGGAGTAATCACTTTTGTTTCAGCTTGATAATTTGTGGAGAAAAACATATTAGAACATAACCCGAAGCGCACAAGATTTGGTTTTAGTCTGATTTGGTTCAAGCCTTCAAGGTAGTCAAAAGCGCCCGCCTAAACAGTGGCACATCGGAAGCGCACAAGTGCAGGAAGCGCTCAATCTTGAACTTATTGCACCTGAGTGGGGTTAAAATATTTAGCTCTTTTCCCTTCCACGAAGATCTGGTGCTTCTGGCCCATACTTTAGACACACATACACATATTACACATTATTCCACCGAACAATAGGATTACTTCTATTACTGAGACTTCAGAGTATTATGGACTATTAGACTACCATCAGGACTCGTGCTCCATGCACAAGTATCAGAGAACAAAACTGAACTTCGTTTCACTTTTTTTTCTATATTGGTTCTCTTTCTCTTTCCCAAGGTTCTCAAAAGTGTGTGCCTCATCGCTTAAGCGCACCAGACGCAGAGAGCATGGCATCCTGCGCTTGGGAGAAGGGGAAACACGCGTACATGAGTTAGGCGCAGCTTAAGCACAGAAGCGCATGAGGCGCTGAAGCGAACAAAGCCGCATGCTTGGGTCGCCCGATGCAGATAAGGCTGACTGCCTTATTTTGTTTAAAACTTTCAAAAATAATTAGCCCATATCTTTAATAACACTCAGCTCATCTAAATAATAGGGTAAAACAAGTAAAACCTACGTAAAACCCAAGTCATGTATGTAAAAACGTATAACCCAGGGTAAGCCACCACAGCAATCATCAGATCATCACTCTTCATTCTACTCACTCTCCTCACTCCAGCTGCTCTACATCGATCAAGTTTTCTATGTCATCTCCTCACTACAGTCTACGAATAGTCCTTCACAATTTTAACAAGGGGAAATAGGCTCCAATTTTATTGTCTTTTGTTTTTTGTTTTATTATTAAAGCCAGGATTTCTGAATTGGGTGTTTTACTTTTGTGAAACATGACATTACTTTGGTGAATCCCGGTTAAAATGCATTTGGTTCCATATGATGTTACATACATCATATTTGGTAATTATAGAAGTGTATGTAATATTATCTACGCAATGCACTTCACCCAAGTCAGGCGAGTGCTTAATTGTGCCATGCGCCTCAGGCGCTGGAGAGCCCTAGCGCTTTGAGTGCGCCTTTTGACTTTGTCTACCTTGCTCTTTCCTTAACTTGAACAGGCACTCCACCACTTGCAGTGAACGCAGGTGCACAAATAAAATTGTTGTTTCGATAATTATTAGGTTAACTGTAGTAAAAGTTTTGTTTGAATATGTTCAATTACTTATAAAGATAATATAAACTAAAAAAACCATCGATTCAAAGGTTCTTCAAAATGGGTCATTGGGTCATTGTCTTGAAAACTAGGTTAGTGTCATAAAACAGAAAACAGACAAGGTGAACCTAAATGAAACCTATGATACCTAGTTTCACCTCAAAACTTAAGGGCCATTGAAGTGTATAACTGTATATTCATACGCAAAGCACTTGAGCTACAATCAATCAATTCACTCATAGGAAATACGAGTAAAAAATCCATAAAGCCTGGAACTTTAATTGAGTGCACACGATTAAGCAAATTATTAACATAGAATTGTAATAAGAAGCCCTAGGGGCACAGGCAAGAAATTCAATTTTTCACAATCTACTGGATGAATTATCAAACAAACTAATAAATAGAACGATTTACATGGTTGAGGGTAGAAATTCACCTACTTTCAGGTGGGATTTCCTGAGGTGGCTTCGGACGTTTGAGAGCGCTCTTAAGTGCAGGGTTGCATATTGGAGGTGGTGCAGGGGAAGCTCCTACATGAGTAACTGAAGTTGCGGCAGGGGAGCTCCCGGAGACTCCGGTATTAGAGGAAGCGTGGGGCGGTGGCAGATCTTCAAAGAGGTCTCCAGCCATCGCCCTGTGATGCGCAACTTCTCCCTCTGGTCTCTGCCTCCTGCTCCCAGCGGGTTAGAGTTTTACGGGTGGGTAGAAATTCACCGGCATTCACTGATATCTGGCTGTTTGGATGAAGTGGAAAGCATCAGTAAAGAAAGTGTTAATAGTAAACCCAACTCGGGAGTGCTTTTAACTTTTTAAAAGTAATTAATAGTAAAAGTTGGTAATGTTTGAGAAAAAAAGTGATTTTGAAAAGTAAAAGTTAGTGGTGTTCAGTAAAATAAGTGTTTTTTGTGTAATAGAATAAAGGCATGTTTGGCACAACTAGCTGAAAAGATACTTTTGTGAACTTTTTAATAGCTGTTAGCTTTTATTGACTGAAAAGATCTTAAAAATAAAAGGTTGTACCTGTTTGATGAAAAGTTGTTTGATTTAGTTCGGTTTGGTATACAAGCTGTTAGGATTAATTAATACTAAAAGTCACTAGCTTTTCTTAGATGCTACTCTCGGTAGCATCTCAAAAAAGATCTTTTAATTTTTGAAAAGCTCTTAAATATTGTCATGTCAAAGTCAAACACACAACTAGAAGCTTTTAGGAACTTTTTGAACAGTACAAAAGCTAGAAGTCAGGGACTTATGCCCGCCAAACATAGCTTAAGTAAAAAGCAGATTCTAGCTTTTTTAGCTTTTAGGTAATTCATTTAAGTAGAAGTTGTCATTTGAAAATATCTTTTTTAGCATTTTTAAGTAAAAAAAAAATAGTACAAATAGAACTATGTTATTTATCTTCACAAAATAGGACTAATGTACTGTCTATCTTGTTATTCTACATTTCTACTATTACCATAACTTAATAGGATAATCATATTTAACATTATAATAATAATAAAAATGTATTTCAATTTATAAAAATATAGTAACAAAATAAAAAGAAAGTTAAAAATGTTTTAAAAATAATAAATAATAAATATTGATAAAAATTAATTTAAAGAAAACTTTAAAAATAAATAAAACTAGATAAAACACATTAAAAATTGTTTTGCCTGTTTTTTTGTTACTATATTTTATAAATTAAAATATCTTTTGGTATTTTTATATTATAATGTAAAATATGATTATCCTATTAAGTTATGCTAAGGGTAGAGATGTAGAATAAGAAGATAGACAATACTTTAGTCCTATTTTGGGAAGATAAATAACTTAGTCCTATTTTTGCATTTAGGGATTAGTTTAGTCTTATTTTAGGGCTATTTTCTCACAAATGTATTAGTGGTAGAATAAAGGTAAGAAAAGGAAAACGGAAATGAATAAGTGTAAGTAAAAAGAAAATAAAGTAAAGAAGTTGGTACGGTGGAAAAAAGATCTTTTATAAGGAAACCAATCCAAAAAAAATATGAAAATGAAATAATAAACGGAAAGAAGAAAAAGAAGGAAAAATGGAATACATAAACATTCAAAAAACACAAAAAACTTGAAAACTAATAAAAATAAGAATAAGAAGACCAAAAAGAGGAATAAAAGAATCAAGACGATAAAAATAAAAAGGAAAATTTTGTAGGAAGAAAAAAGAAAAATGATACTCAATCCGTTCTTTAATAGATGGGAGTACGTTATATGTATAGTCTTTGGCACAAGTTTTAAGAAGGAATTAATAGGGGTAAGATAAAATGTGTTGTGGATTGTGTTTAAATGAAAAAGTAGGAAAGAGAATAAGGGTATAAATATATATTTATTGATAAAATTTTCTAAAAATGGAAAGGGGGACAACTATTAGAGAACATCCCAAAATTGAAAGTGTAACAAGTATTAGACAACGGAGGGAGTATGTGGGACCACTTGGAGAAGATTTGTGAAATGTGTGATTTATGATTGAATGATTTGCAAAGAAAATGAAAAAAACTGAAATAGCAGGTCATCAAGCGATCATGGACCATCGAATGAAGATGGGGTGCAAAGTTTGGATTATTAATGAATAACGAGAAGGTGGAACTATTGAAAGAAGATCGCTAAATGGTCGGATTATCAATTTCCATTTTCCCTAAATTCTATGAATTTCTCAAGCAAATAAACACACGTATACACGCTATGGAAGTTTGGCAGCTAAATTAATTCACTGCCAGTCCAGTACAATGGCTTTCTCATGAGTGGAAAAAGGTTATTTGCATCCCTACTGCTGGTTCAGGGGGCATGGGTCGAAATTTGGATGCCAAGTCTAAACCCACTATTTAATTCAGACTATGGAGAACAAGTTCAAGTGTTCAACAAGTAGCAAACTGGAAAAGGAGATGACTAATCTACGAAAGCAAGCTAGAAAAGGAATAGCCGCACACGGGTGAACGTGAATATAGTTAGGCATGTAAAAAAAACCGGCCCGCAATGACCCGTCCTGGCCCGAGACATTTGGGACGGGTCCGCCCACCCGTCTTGCAAATGGGGCGGGCCCACCCCGCCCCGTCCATACAATAGGGCGGGTCTGAGTAGTAGTATTGAACCGTGCCCCGCCCGCCCCGTACCGCTCAATATATAAGCATACATACTTTTTTAAAATTACACTACAAATATACTTCTACATACATATGTGTGTATACAATAAATCAAAAATTCTTTGGTCATATAATATATTAATATTTACTTCCTCCGTTCTTTTTTAGTTGCAACGGTCAACATTTCACACTTGCCAACACACATCTTTGACCGTAATTATATCTTAATCCCTATTAGTAAAAAATATTTAAAAATTAGATTTTGAAAATTTGTAATGAGATGAATTGAACAATATAATTTTAAAAAAATAATTTTCATAAAATAATAATATAAAATGTAGTCAAAGTAAAACATGTGAATAGTGTAAAATTCAACATGTTGCGATTAAAAAGAGACGGAGGATAGTATATTTGAATGAGATGAATGATGAATTATTAATGTCTTTTTTATGTATAGCATTTTAATTTATATATTAGATTATTAATATAAATAGATTAACCATTCAAGTTTAAGTACCTTTTTCTTAATTTTGGAAAATTTTATCGTATTTTGACTTTGATTTAATATATTCTCTTTTAATAATTATTTAGAGAAAACTTTGTGCATGTTGATTCAAATGGCAACAACTTCACACAAATAGAAATGTAAAGTACGTAGCTACTTAGGTTATGGCGGGGTGGGCCAGACCCGTCCCGCATGGGGCGGGACATGGGTCAACAATTTTGGACCCGTGCGGGTCACGGGGCGGGATGGGTCCACCCTGTGGAGTCACAGAGCGGGTCCGGGTCTTGCAGCCTCCCGACCCATTGTCATGCCTAAATATAGTGGAGTGAATGTATTTTTGAAATTAGAAGGGTAAAACTTGTCCAACACTTTATTAAACTCTAAATCGAGGTGTTAAAAAGTGACAAATATAGGTGTTGTGAAGGTTATGGTTAACATCCCCAAACACTTATTAACACCTCCATTTTTTAAACAAATTTCTCTCAAACAAGTGTTAAATTAAACACTTCTTAACATTTCCATTACTAACGTCTCTCAACACCTAATCCAAACAGACCGTCAAAGCGCCTATATACCAACTTTTGTACAGTGTAATAAGCTGTACACATGGTGTCATTTATGTAATTTTGACTGAAATTCAAAATTTATATTTATTGAGCATTATGAGCATCAAACATATTCTATTACTAGTAAGTATTATGGATCTATTATTGAGTATCCTGATATTTGCTCTACATCTTCTAGTTTACTTTTTCTTTCTTTTATAAGAATTCCTTAAATTATATCATATCTATAATCAATTTTTATGAATTTCAATATGTGAATCTAATTTAATATTATATTTTTGAAATATGTATTAATATGAAAATTGTAAGTTCTACTAATTGAGTATCCAGACATTTTCATTGTACATCAAGTATCCAAACAATTGGGTATACAAATTTTCAAAATCTCATTTGAGCATCAACACTTCTTCATTGAGTATCTTGTGTGTAATATTAAGCATCGAGATTATATGTATTGAGTATTAGGACTCTGCAACTCAGCAACTTAGTATACAAAATTTAGAAACCTCATATGAGCATAAAAACATCTTCATTGATTATCATATGGGGTTTTGACACAAATATTACAAAAAAATAGACAATGGACAAAAAAGAGACATTACTTCTTAATTTCCAAAAATGTGACTAATAAATCCATTCTTTACTAATTAGCCCTCCCTTGATCCGTTCCAGCTAGCTTTTCACTTTCAGCATCTTAACTAATCTAACATGCAGTCCGTAAGACAACACAACCATAGCAATATTTAATATTGCTATGGGTCTAGCCATTTATGATTTTTTAATTTAATATTATTTAATAAAATTCGTGACAATGCACTCTATAGGTCTAGGATTATTAATTTTTTATTTAATATTATTTCTGGAGAAAAATATGAAAATATGAAAATTGTGTGACAAATCTTCTAGGGACCAACGTCCCAGTTAATACCGCTCTAGTGACTACCGCCAAAGTTACTAGTATCGTTGGAGTGACCATCGTCTCAGCTACTACCGCTGCAGTGACATCATCACAGTTACTACTGTCCCAGTTACTATCGCTCCAGTGACTACCGTCCCAGTTACTACCGTTCGAGTGACTACCACTCCAAATACTACCTCCCAGTTACTACCGCTCCAGTGACTACTGTCCTAGATACTATCGTCCAGTGACTAACGTCTGCTCGTCCAGTTACAATCACCCGACACGACTAGTTACAGTTACCTGACCTGGTTAGTTACAGTTACTTGACCCGACTAGTTATATTTATCCGACCCGACCAGTTACTTTTACATGACCCGACTAGTTACAGTTACATGACTCGACCAGTTATAGTTATCCACTCGATCAGTTACAGTTACCTATCCGACCAATTATCGTTACTTGTCTGACCAGTTACAGTTACCACAATCTAATCAATTACGGTTATCCGATCCGACCAATTATAGTTACACAATTCAACCATTTATAATTACCCCGTCCAAGCAATTATAGTTACATGATCCAATCAATTAAAATAACATGGTCCAATCACTGGGATATACCCTCTGCTACATTGAGCAACGACAGCCACCACCGCTGGCTGACTGTGACTGCCACCGCCTGCCTGTCGCCCCCTGCCGACTGTGACCGCCACCACTACACGTCCCATCTCTTATCCGAACAAATCTATTTAGGTGTTTCAGACCCTCACTCTTTCACCTACTGTTCTGGCAAAAATGTCGAATTCAACCTTCTCCTTTGCTTATCGACGATGGCGACACCCAGAACTCCATGCATCCATCGTGGTGTCTTCCTCCGGCGAAGATATTTGTCGAGATATTCGATGATGAATTGGTAGATTCAATTCCTCGCAGATTTTGTGTTTTTTGCAGATTGCCTTAGGGTTTGAATTGAGGAATTCGGAGATTCTTGGTTGAAGAAATTGGATGGATTGAAATCACAAAAACATGAAGGTGCGTAGATTTGACCGATAGATGGTACAATAGGTTCCATATACGCAGATTGGTAAGTACAATTATGACAAAGAAATAAACATTAAAGACCAACCTTAGTGTTGAATTCTCAAACCCCTAAGGGTCGCTGCTATAGCAAATCCAGTAAACATTGTAGGATTCAACCCCGTTTGCCAAAACATTAAATAATCTATGATCAATGAAACATTAAATAATCTATGATCAATGATTATACATATAATATGTAACTCGGTTGGACTCTATTATATCACACGTCTTTGAAAATAATTAATTTAGCTAGCTTATCCCTTTTCTGATCAACTTACTATCACAAACTATATATCAGCATTTTTAAAATGATTTTGTGTTACTCTTATATATTCAATGACGAAAATGTCTTGACACTTATAATTTTGATCATTTTAAAAGTTATATTATACTCCTTATATATAGGGTGAGGTTCTAATAAGAAGAAACATTTAAAAAAAATCAACATTTTCATAAAGTTTATCTGGATATGACAAGTAAGCCTTTTTAATGGATGTTAACAACCAGGTTTACAACACAAAACAGCGGACGACTTGCTCACTTTGTAGGGGTTAGGTTGTGCCGCCGGATAATCTGTGCGGAGTTTTTGAGTAGTACAACTTCTACTTTGCCTTTTTAATTTGCAGGTTTTCGTTGGTCACAGTTTGGCTTGACGAGTCCGGCAGAGATAGACGGTTTTGGTCTAGTGCAGTGGCGGAAATCTGTCGGGCCAGATTTCTTTAATTGGTGGATTTCGGTCGGAGCAAGGTGGAAGGGATGGCAGATGATTGTATAATGCAAGAGTAGGAGCGGGGATTTTTGTCACACCCCGGCGCCGCAGGACCGAGGTAGTTACTTCAGACCTCTAGTACTGTCCTCACACACCGCCACTAGCCTTTTCCGTGCACTTTGTCCTCACTCGTGCGCGCCCTGAGAAACTTTCCAGAGGGTCACCCATCCCAAGACTACTTTGGAGTTCTTAGGTGATGAACTCCCTTAAAACGAGATGCATCTTGTTGGTATGAGTAGTACTATTAATCCGTTTAAATTAAATATCAAGTGTTACAATCACCCCCACTTAGGAACGCAACGTCCTCGTTGCGCCCATAAATCAATCTCAAATTTCAATCAAATCCCAGAATCCTCCCCCGCTAAGTGCCCGCCCGATATCCAACGGGTTAGCACACTGTTGCAGGATTGCTCTGATACCACCTGTAACACCACGGCCCCGCAGAACTGAGGTAGTTACTTCAGACCTCTAGTACTGTCCTCACAAACTGCCACTAGCCTTTTCTGCGCACTTTGTCCTCACTCATGCGCGCCCTAAGAAACTTCCCAAGGGGTCACCCATCCCAAGACTACTCCCGTGCAAGCACGCTTAACTTTGGAATTCTTAGGTGATGAGCTCCCTTAAAAGGAGATGCGTCTTATTTCTATGAGTAGTACTATTGATCTGTTTAAATTAAATCTCAAGTGTTACAATTTTACTCATGGGCTAAGGATTTGAAGTTAATAATGATGGGGCTAGATGACGAGATGAACAGGGAAGATGAAGTTGTGATGGTACATCCCCCTCCGGAACCGCCGCCTTGGAGTGGCCGCGTGGCTAAGGTTTGGAAGATGACGCTTCAAGGGTGGATTGGGCCACATGCGGTTTCTTGCTTTATTTTTATTCAAAGAGTTATTTTCCTTACTTTAGACCTTCTGCTTTCGTTTTGTTTTGATTGTGTTCGTGATGTTCTTGAGATATTTGAAGTCGTTGTATGCCTCAAAGCTCCCGCTTAGTGGTCAGCGAAAAGTTTCGCTCTTTTATGGGTGAATGTTTCTATGCTTGATCAGGGATTGAGGGGTCTTTTCGGCTATTTTCATATTTTTGAAGTTATAAAGAGTACGATGACCTTAAGGGTCAAAATGAACTCTATGTTGTCCATTAGGTGGCCAATGATTCGCGCTGCTTCTTTCGAGGTGACCGTCTCAGAATATGATCGTATGGTAATTTTTGAGTTTAGCAGGAGTCTTTTGAAAGAATGTTGGTGGAGTTTTGAGCTTTTGGCTGATTGTAACCGCAAACGTTTGTTTACAATAATATAGTTTGGCGTTGTTCTTTCAAAGAAGAAGAAGAAACAATTATGTGAGAAATGTGAATGAATCTCAGTTGTTAGATTCAATTATATTGCAGATTTGCAATAAAAAAGTTTAATGTTGCACCCTAAAATGTAATAGTACATGGTGGCATTCTTGTAAATACTTTTGAAATATCGGGAGGAGAATCGAGCTCGATGTATTCTAGGAGGGTGGCAGGTTCGGGGCGTCCCACAAAATATAAATTTTCGTGCAACATGAAACTGTTTCGAGTCTACACAATAAATTAAATGACTAAGAGTCATTCTCATTTCTTACATTGCATCTCTCGCTTGAACCAAAGTCTATGTATATACTATCTATATTATATATACACCGATAAGATATTTGGATGCTTCACAATCACATAGTGGGAATTTGAAGTTTGAAAATTTTAAAATTATCTATGTTCTCCATATTCTCAATAAATCTTGGAGGAATATGAAAAACATCCATAAATGTCACAATTTTTTCGGGAAATACCAAGTATTAAAACCTCACTTGAAATATATCTAAAGACTTTTTGAAACATAATTCGACTTTTTGAAATGCTCTCGTATGAATATCAAATTATGTAGAGACTTTTCGTTGAATTTAAAATAACATTGTTTCTATAACCTTGTTTCTATTAAAGAGAGACTTTTCTAAATTAAAATGTTTGAATCATGTTAACACTATAGTACCTCACATTTCGCACACTTGTTGTCATATTCTCAAATGATCACATTGTAAGAGCAATGTAACTTCACTAAACACTTCAACAACATGATTCTACGTCACAATCACCATGATCGGTGCCAAGTAGTATTAATGAAATAAAGTCAATGTTATATCAGACATGATAAAATTATTTTATAAAGCGAAGTCGTGATGCACTCTAAACTCCTACACGAAATGTCTTTATAAATGCTAAGCGTGTCTTCAAGTTAAGATGAAGACCTCTTTCCAAATGTGATTGACTAAGGAAGTCATGCATGTTTGAGTCTTTGAGACGGAAAGTATGACAATGAAGATAGTAATTCTTACATTGCTTATAATGAGTTCTTAATCTAGTGGTCAAAAGGTAAATCTTTTGACTTTAAGCCCGCTCAACCGTATCAACTTTTTGTACGTAATCCATTTGTTCACTATTAGTTGGTCTTAGAGAATTATGGGAAAATAATTTATGTATCCCAAACATTGAAGGGGTGTGATATAAGTACCTCAAAACTTGCACATGTAATATATATTCCCCAGACTTTATATAAAAAGTCATGTTAGCACCACGATCATATATTCTATTACAAATGTAATTTTAAGGTGTTAAGAACATAATTTAAAATATACAAAACATTTATGAGGATGCAATTAAAATTAAATTCTATCGTATGTTATATAATTTATTTCACAAATGAAGTTTTAGAATGTTAACTGCATTCTAACAAAGCTTAGAGTAATATCATGTATTGCAAAATTGATTTTGTATGATCTCACTACAAAAGCAACATATTTTAGGGAAATTTTCTGATTAATCCCATAACTTTTGACTATGTTCTCCCTATTTGTCCCCTTAACTTTGTGTACTTGCAAATAATATCCTGCAAATAATAACTTTGCTCACATTAAGGATATTTCCATTAGAAACTTAGAAACTGCAAATAATAACTTTGCTCACATTAAGGATATTGCATTAGAAACTTAGAAAGTACCTTCTCATAAAAGGTTATTAGAAATTGCTACTGATGTCAATTTTTAAGCTGAAAGTAATACATTCTGATGAAAAGGTCCTTATATGGAGAAACTTATTAATTAATTACGAAACCTATTTTATAAGTGAATAAAATTGCAAGATAATGAAGTGTGCATATGTTATGGGACTAAGTCTACGATTTTCTCTATTTGTTATGATATCATTTCACATACTTTCACACAAGAAAAACATGACTCCATGGTGAAGTATCAAAGACCAAACAAATTCAATACATATGATCAACTTCATAGTATATTCATTTAATTTATGAAGAACGTAACGATGTGAGATGAGAGAAAAAAATAATATTTTAAAACTTAAAGATAATATTATTAAATATAACTCTTGTGTTTTTATATTGTCACAAATGAGACAAACTCAATAAACTTTGCAATAATGTTACATTTTTCTTGAATGACTACTATAGCGTTACACGAATCTATTAGTGACCAAATAAAAGAAAATTCATTAATATTAATATAGAGATTTTGACAAATTTACTTACATGTTCATTCATATAGGCTGCCCATCCCCCAATCCCCCCAGTGGTCCATCCCCTCCACCGAATTCAAAGGATGTTTTTACTTGGACTGTAATTTGTTGGTCTGGTTTCTTTGTCCTTTTATAGCTATCTAAGTCTGGTCGGTTTGGTTTGGTCTGGATAGATTACAGTCCAAATAAAAACATCCTTATCCCACACCTTCGCCACAGGCAGCAAACGCGGCCCTTACCTTGGTCAACCCGTCAAACCCCCCTCTCCATCTCATGGTTACACATAGCCGCTTCGGCATATTTAAACCAAAACCCCAGTTTAACCTCACTCTTTCTCAAAATGCGCCCAGTCCTATCCCTAAATCTCTCATCCTTGCCCTTTCTGATCCAAATTGGAAATCCACGATGAATGATGAATTTAGTGCTCTCATAAAAAAAACATGTGGGAGTTGGTTTCCCATTCCCTAACACCAATATTATTCATTGCATGTGGCTTTTCAAACATAAGTACAGGTCGGGTGGCTCTCTTGAGCGTCACATGGCTCACCATGTTGTTAATGGATGGTCTAAGCAACTTGGCATTAACTTTGATGACACTTTTAGTCCGGCCGTCAAGCCCGCTACCATCCAAACGGTTCTTAGCCTTCCACTTCATCACTCTTGGCCACTTCATCAGTTAGACATCAAGAATGTGTTTCTTCATGGCACTATTGATGAAATAGTTTATATGTATCAACCACATGGATTTTGAGATCCTTCTCATCCTCATCATGTATGTTGTCTGATCAAATCTTTATATGGCCTCAAGCAAGCACCTCTAGCATGGTACAAACGATTTTCTTCCCTCGCAACCTCCATGGGTTTTCGTCACAGTACATCCGATCGTTCTTTATTCATTTATAAAAATGGCTCAGATATTGCATACTTACTACTATACATTGACGATATCATTTTGACTACCTCTACGGACTCCCTTCGTCGGTCTTTCATCTCCACCATATTGAATTTGCTATGTCTGAATTGGGACCATTGACTTTTTTCTTGGGCATTGCCATAATTAGAAATTGTACAGGTATTTTCCTATCCCAAACTAAGTATGTGCGGGACATTATCACACAAGACAAAATGGATTCATGTCCTCCAGTTGCCACCCCAGTTGCTACACAAGCTAAACTTGGTGCCACAGATGGTTCTCCCATTGATAGTCCCACTCTCTACCGCAACCTTGTCG
Organism: Cuscuta epithymum; assembly: GCA_945859915.1. Classification (NCBI taxonomy): domain Eukaryota; kingdom Viridiplantae; phylum Streptophyta; class Magnoliopsida; order Solanales; family Convolvulaceae; genus Cuscuta; species Cuscuta epithymum. Next base: position 245,683 of record CAMAPF010000075.1, on the reverse strand, counting down.
CTGCTCAACAATATCTTACTTTCACTCAACCGGATATCTCCTATATATGCCATTCAACAAATTTATCTTTTCATGCATGACCCACGCATTTCGCACTTTCATGCCTTAAAACACATATAGTGTTATGTTCGTGATACTCTCCTTCTGGGCTTGCAACTTAGACCATCCTCCATCTCTTCTCGTATCTCCTATACCAACGCTGAATGGGCTGGTTGTCCGGACACTTGTCGGTCTGCTTACGGTTATTTTGTTTTCCTAGGTGACAACCTTTCATCCTGGTCCTCTAAGCCTCAACCCACTATTTCTCGGTCCAGTGCTGAAGCTGAATATCGTGGTGTTGCCAATGTTGTGGCTAAGATGTGTTGGTTACGCAATTTACTTCTCGAGATCCATTGCCCTCTTCACAAAGCTTCTTTGGTGTATTGTGACAACATTAACATTATCTTAGTTTATATGACCGGTAATCTTGTACAACACCAAGTCACCAACGCACCAAGCATATTGAGCTGGATATTCACTTCGTTCGTGAGAAAGTAGCCCCTGGTGAAATCGGTGTTTTACATGTCCCGTCTCGCCAATACATTTGCTAACATCTTTACCAAAGGACTACCCCGGATTTTATTTGAGGAATTTCGCTTTAGTCTCAACGTCTGCCAATCTCCCGTTTCCATGGGGGGGCTGTTAACGTACATACATGGTCTCCGTTCCACTCATGCATACCCACGCACCAAATTAAAGAGTCATGCATATCATGGTCATCTTAATATTATTTGTTCTTAATTCCTAGTTGTGCGGTTGTATCATTTATCATTATACGAATAGTTTCTTTAGATAATACCAACTGTATAGTAGCTAGACTTAACCGATCCAATACTATCATATCAATTTGTTGTATCTTCAACGGAGTATTATTTAAAGCGGTGAACAGAATAGAATGATAAACGAGGAAATTCCTTTCTATCTACTATTTCATGTTAGAAGCTAAGGGACGTCGAAGTGATTGAAGTGAAGTGCGGATACTTACAGGAGTCCAGTGAAAAGGCTAGTTATTAAGAGAGTTACTCGCAACCTCAGGTGACAAGAGGATGAAATCTTGTAATTTGTATAGTACTTGGAGCTTAGTGGAAAGCAAATTAGAAGAACACGGTGTTCCTTAAATCATTATAAAATCCCCAATGTCATTTAATTTACTACACTTTACTTTATTGCGTTAGCCCCTATGATTCAATCTCTTAAAAGCGCGAACTCTGCCATTTGACAGATTTCACTCAAGAGACATTGAGTTTTTATTTTTTTTAAATGTAGAAAAAAATATGGAGGCCCTTCCCGCAGCCTCGGCCACCGGCCAGAAATGCCACTTTTGATTGGCGGAAAAATTATCATTTCGTGTAGAAACTGTCATTTCTCTCTTAAAATGCCTTGAACATGACATTTTTACTCTTTTGAAAATGTCAAAATTTTCTCGAAAATTGCCATCGAGATGACATTTCTTACACATGTTGGTATTTTATCCGATGGTCAGAGCTGGCGGTGTTGGGAGGTAGTTGAGGCGGTAGCAGGGGCCTGTATATTTTTTTTTTTAATTTTTTAAGTTTTTAATTCTCTAACTTTTCTAGTTTTTTTTTTAAATTTTATTTAATACTCCGTATATATTTTTGTGTTTTTTTTACATTTTTCTTATAAATAAAGTTATGTTATTACTTTATGTTTTAATTATTAATGAAATATGAATTGTATTAAAACGGAGCAATGGTAGAATTGGGAAGCTAGTCCTATTTAGGGAATTTTAAAGTTAGATTCCTATTTTTGCAATTAAAGATTCATTTAGTCCTATTTGGGGAATTCCCGATATAAAAATGATCGGGGTAAGTGAATGTTATTCGCACGCATGCATTTTAATTTTACTTTGTTCTAATATACTACGCACATAATATGAGAGTAATATGCAAGGGATACTTTAATTTCCTAAATGAGATAAATAAACGAGGATTTTCTATAAATGTTACTGAAATACAATTCATGACAAAAATATTATTATAGTTAATGTGCATAGTCATTGAAGTAACTATGGTAGTCACTAAGTCATATTTTTGCTCATTACCTTCATTTCAGTCATATATTATATTTGTCATTATTTCTTTAATAAAATCACTAAATAAGAGTTATTTTATGTAGTTTGACAGAAATACGTACCCCTGACGCTTGGCCACATCCATTGTTGTAAACACAATGCCGGACCGCCGCAATTCAACGGTTGCCGTAGATCCAGACGTTGCGCGCTACTGCTGATCTGGTCACCGCCGCAGCCAGCAACTCGCCATCACCGGACTAATCCTGCTACCAAGGAACTTATCTTGGTTGTGCAAGGAAACTACTAAGATATTGGGAATGGAAAATATGGAATGAAAGTCCTATTTAAAGAATAAAAATATAATTAATCCTATTTAGAAATTTAAACAAGTTATTCGGTCCTCGGTTAGGATGTTTTTACTTGGGCCGTAATTTGTTAGTCTGGTCTGGTCTGATGTGGTCTGGTCTGGTAATGTCTGGTTTCTTTGTATTTTTATAACTATCCAAATCTGATCTGGTCTGGTCTAATTTGATTTGGTCTGTTCTGGGACGGATTACAGTCCAAGTAAAAACATCCTAAAAAGAAGATCAAATGTCAAGCTAGATGATTACATATAAATTCTCACTTCGTGGAATCGCTAACTACCAAGTAAAAACATCCTAAAAAGAAGATCAAATGTCAAGCTAGATGATTACATATAAATTCTCAATTCGTGGAATCGATAACTACCAAGTAAAAACATCCTAAAAAGAAGATCAAATGTCAAGCTAGATGATTACATATAAATTCTCACTTCGTGGAATCGCTAACTACCAAGTGAACTTAATGAAGTTATTTCTCATGCAACACGAATGTATATTATTATTTCTCACTTCCCGACGATGCATATATATGTTTTATTATTATTGACACTCATTTATTTATTGTTGAACACACTCTAAATTCTTAACTTGTTTCTAGAATGTAACATTGTCAAAAATAATAATTCGTGTTTGAAGAAAATAATTTATATGCAGTATTTTTTGAGAAAAAATTAAAAATATTATTTTCAATTATTGCCAGTCCGTTAACAATAATTTCAACTATTGATTCTTTCGGTATATTCACAACTATATGGACCATTTGCCAATAATGGTACATGATCTGGTATACCCTGCTATAACAAGTCCATTTTAAATAGAAATTAAGAGTATTCTATAAATAATCTGAACTATGCTCGCTTCTTTTAAAAATCTCAACCATCAACTCAATGTTTTTTTACAAAAACTAGAAAAATTTATTTAAATTTTGAATTTTATAAATGAAAGTTTAACTAAATCTAAAATGTATTGCGTTTTAGAAATAAAAAATGTCACATTTGTATTTTTAATTCTTATTTTCAAAATAAATTAAAATTTTGATAAATAATTATTTTTGGATTCTTTTACAAATTCATGATATTTATTGATTTTTAACTAATTTAAAATTATTTAATATTTTAGGATGATTGGATTATAATTTTTTTAATATTTTGAAAAAAGTATTAGTATTTTTATCTTTTTCACATTATTAATTTTAAAATCAAGTTTTTGATTTTTCGTTAATTTGAATTTCATTTTTCCTTTAAGGTTTTTATATTGACCTTTTTACTCACCTTATTTATATATATTTTATATTCATTATATATTTACAATATCTTACATGTTATGAAATTTTAATATTTAAATTGATATAATTTTTTTTTCGTATTCTATAATTATATATTTTATATTATTTAATTCCAATGATGCCTAAAAAGTTAATTAAGTGAAAATAACTTTTTGTAATCTTGTTTGCCCTTTTTATTTATTTATGGAAATTTTAACTAATTTTTTGGGTCAAGCGAAAGTCAACATATGATAGTCTAGATTATTACAATGTGACATTTCTTTTTTAGTTGACGGAACGGATAGTCGGTCATGTTAAATAGGCAGAAGGTCCCTAAGGTTGGGATGATTCTGAAATAATCGATATGCATGTATGATTATTATGAGCGGATCGCCGATAGTTGGGATTATTATTATCAATTTTTCCTATTTTATACCAAGATCTCAAATTTGTCCACACTAATTTGTCATGTAGTCTTATATTACTAGTAATTTTTTTTGTTTGAAAAAACAAAACAGGAACGGAAGGAATAGGAAGGATCTGAAACCTTTGGCTTGCTTTAGATCTGAAACCTTTGGCCGGTCCTGGTATAGGGGCAGCCTAGGCTGCTGCCCAGGGCCCACTAGGAAAAAGGGCCCCATAGATTTTATAGTAGTTATTATATATATATATATAAATTAATAATACTAAATATCTAAATTAATAGTATTCCGTATAGTCGTATACGGTAAGATATCAATCTCTATTTCGTAGTTCTAGATTGAGCCAAGGCTCACATGCGAGAGGAAGACTTTCGAACTCCCTCACAAAAATCGAAAACTAAACATTAATACCAATCCTAACCAATTCTGGATTCAGTTCCCAAACGTTGGATACTCAATTTTTCCGCCTCCCTGGTACAAATCATATGAATCTCTTCGGTCTCTTATAATCAACTACACGCTTTGCTTAATTGATTCAACCGTCAGCCTTCGTTGTTCTCTGCTCTCAAATCTTAAATTCTCAATTCTCAAATTCTTAATTTTTGCCATTTCCTCTAATCCTCTCTAGGCCTCTCAAAGGATTCAACCATCAGACGAGGACAAGCACTGCCGCACAGTGCCCACATGCATTTACTAATTATGTAAATTGACTACTTTAATTTATAATTTTAATTATTTAGTATATTACTTTCTGGGTTTACTTGTAGTACTAAGCCGATGGCGGATAGCTTCTGTCTTTTTCATATTTTAGCATCCTTTTCTCTCCGGGTTTACTTGTATCTAGTATATTACTTAGAAAATGGTTTTTAATTAAGGATATAAAGTCGAAATTTATTTATATCTTTAAATATTTCCATACAATTGGCTGATTGCTATTTTGCATTTTCGCTTTTTAATCACGAGCTTTTTGTAGGGGATCATATATTGCAAGCATTCACCGGCACTAACATCTATAGAGCCTATTTTTGGTCTTTTGCCCCGGGCCCATAATTAGTCAAGACCGGTATCCGGCTTTTGGGGAATGTCCGAGCAAAACTTCAATGGTCGGAGATTTTAAGGTCCGCATCTCGAGGCTTCTCTTCTCCCGTCTGACAACCCTTCACCTGCAAGGCACTCTCCCGCACGAAAGAGGATCTCGATGGGAATAGGAATATGGTGATCTCGTCCCCATGCGAGACAAAACCTATCTAGCTAATTAATGGAGTCCCAAGGCCCGACATCTATGCTGGGCGGGTCTGAGCGGGCGCTACACTCATAGCTCGTGGGTGCTCCAAACCAAGCAAAACCCTAACTTCAAGATTGCATCATATCCCGTTTGTCAAGGAATTGAAATTAAATTGTTCATTCAGTAAATTCCATTACCAAAAAATTGATCTGATGATGAGAGAGATCAGACGGGTGGGGTTACGTTATATACTTGCAACAACGAAGACGACAACCCATCCAATGAAATTATGAAAATTGACCCAAAAAACCCACACACACCGACACATCAACTGCCCCCACCACCACATATGAATTGAAACATTAGACCAAAATTAATTTAGAGTGACTTCTTTCGTATCACACTAGTTCAGGTTAAACGTAAACCGACCTGATCAAATCAGATTAGATTCTCATAGGTATAAATTACAATAGAATAAGCATATATTAAATTAGAACAGACTTAAACAGACCAAACCTGATTAATGGATCAATTCAGACCGGAAAATTACAATACAATTTAAACACCCTAGACGAGGGGAGAATTATATGAACTAAACTAAGACCCTCATTGCCAAGTTATATTTTCGTCTTATCTGTTTCATCAGTCAATTTTTTAACCAAACACTAAAATTTTGACTTTGAATATTAAAATTTGTATAATTGTTTTTCATATAATTGTTTTTTAATATTAGTTTTTCTTATAATTGTTTCTTAATTTTATTTTTATTAATATAATTTTTCTACATATCAGCATATTGTAAGTTGTTTTCCGTTTTATGGGCCTGCTAGTCTTTCCTAATTTGAGTTGGTGATTATAATTCTATGAAAAATGTTTGTTGTACACATTTTGTGTAAATGTGTACGCATGTCTGTCATTCGCAGAAAATTTGTCTGTCACAGACAAGCTGTTTTTGAGTTGTCTGTGACAGACAATTTTTTTTGTGAAGGTCAGACATGTGTACACAAAATGTGTACACCTAGCAAAACTCTTCATCTAATATTGAGTTACATCATGAGCAGCGGCCGGGCTCAGTAGATTGATGTAAAAATATACTACCTCTGTCCCGAAAAGATTCGTCACAATGATTTTGGACAATGATTTTAATTGTTAGGTTTGTATACAATTTATAAATTTTATACTTTTATGAAAATATATTGAATTAGGAACATTTAGATATGTTTTCCATATTCAAAATAATTTCGTATTAAAAAATATTATTAATCAAAATTGATTGTCATTGACTAAGAAAAGTCAATTTGGCGAATATGTTGGAGTATTGTTTTTTACTAGTATAATACTTCTTCATTTTAATTTTATTTAACATTTTTTGTTGAAAAGAAAATACTCCGTATAAGTGTCTATTATTTAATCGGATATTATTAATACTACCCCCGTTCTCTATTAATTGCTACATTGCACTTTTTGCACAATTCACATATTCTACTTTGACTACATTTTATTTATTAATGTATTATAAAATAAATTTTTAAAAAATATTGTTAAATTCTTCTCATTCAAAATTTTCAAATTATGAATTTTTTAATTTTTTTTACTAATAAAAAATGAAAGATATTGATGATCAAACTTGTGCGTTGTCAAACGTGAAATGTTGACTATTACAATTAAAAGAGAACGAAGGAAGTATTATTCATAATTTTAATTGTAGAATAAAAACACCCAAAACTTAGGTGTCAAATCCGCCTATTATGAGGTGTAAGGTATAACAGAGTATGTATATAGGGTGAGGTTACGTTTAATGCCCGACAAGAAAAATAAATGGGAACGAGGTGAATCTTTGGAGCCTGAATATAGGATGTTTTCTTTTGGACTGAAATTTGCTAGTCTGGTCTGATCTGGTCTGGTCTGATAAACGTCTGATCTCTGTGTATTTTATAACTACGGAAGTCAAGTCTGGTCTGGTCTGGTCTGATCTGATCTGGTCTGCTCTGATCTGATCTGGTCTGGGACTGAAAACAGTCCAAAAAGAAAACATCCATAGAGGGATAATAACATAAATGGTAATCTGATTAACTAATGATAATACTCCCAAAGTAAATTGGTATCCTAATTATATTGGAACATTTTAATTCATGAAACTTCACTAAGCTTGCAATTTGACCCAAGTAATTTGGCATATATAACAATTTGAGCTTTATTTTGTTTTCCCTAAAACAGTCATATCAAATAAATTATTAATTCATGTATCATGGTTAGCAAATTTAGATGTTTATTAGTTTCAACAATTCAAGAAAGAACCAATTATGTCGCTATTTGGGCATTGGAACCTATCACAATACACAATCTCATTCGACTTAAGACAACTTTATAAACTTGGTAAAATAATTGTTTAATTTGCACATAATTGTTTTTCAAATTTTCATAATTTAAAGTTAAGGGTATCAATAAAATATTTTAACCGAAATTTTAAATTGATACTTTTAGGAGACATTTAAATGTATTTAAGTTACCAATTTACTTCATTCAACAGTTAAAGAACCGAAATGCACTAATGGTTATGGTAGTGCGAGAGTTTCATCAAACTATTCAGTACAAATGGTAGTGGAATAAATGTTATTGGCTTTCTTACCGATGAGAACAATCTGCAAGTACAATGGAACCGTATATGCTAGGGTGGAGCTAGGGGTACACACTTTTTGTACACAAAAAGTGTACACTTGTCTGTCCCCCACAGACAAGTTGTCTGTCGCGAGATGAGATGTGTGACAGACAACTCATCTCGCGACAGACAACTTGTCTGTGGGGGACAGACAAGTGTACACTTTTTGTGTACAAAAAGTGTGTACCCCAATCTTTTGTCATAACTTCCTGCTATTTCTATATGCTAGGAGGTGACATAACTGGAAGCACATGACTTCTTGCTTCATTACTTCCTTTTGTCAGTTTTTTTGTCAGTTTCGCCTATTTCAGTACTTTGAATTACCGTAATTATTATGTATTCATTTTGCCTTTGATAAGTGTTTCAAGTCACTATAGAAATATGAAGACTTACGTAGTAATAATGTTAAACTTCAGTTTGTCTATTACATGATTAGTGACATCTGCGACTCGTTTGTGAATAACAGAGTCAAAGTCTGATCATTGAGCTTATGCCTGAGGTTGTTGGTATGATCTTGATTGTAATATAGACTATTTAAAATAAAATAAAAAAGTTATGGTGATATAGATAAGTAAAACATGAAAGGATATCATCTGGTTTTTGGAAAAAAGAAATAAAGGAAGATCATATATAGACAACCATATATAGGTAAAAATAAAAAATAGGAAAAATTGATAGTAATAATCTCAACTATTGGCGGTCCTCTCATAATAATCCCAACTATTGATTATTACAGAATAATCCCAACTTTAGAGACCTTCCGCCAATAATGGTCCCTATGAATAAATTCTTGTAGTTTCTAAAATGGATGAGATGAGATATAACAAGTAATCCCTATAAATAATCTCAACTTTTAATTTTTACGCTTAATTTCTATTTAAAATTCACTTTTTATAGAGGTAGTATATGGTCATGGACCATTATTGGCGGATAGCCTATATAGTTGGGATTATACAAAAATAATCAATAGTTGGGATTATTTTCAGCGGATCGGCAATAGTTGGGATTATTATTTTCAATTTTTCCTAAAAAATAAACCACACCTCATAAATTTGTTTTGATTATTTATGGACAATCATTTTAATTAATTAATGAATACGTACGTAGCACTTAGTATAATAAATATAAACTCCGTATTATAACAAAATTTCATTTTCCTTTAATTTACATTTTCTATACCGTGCCCCTCACCCTTTAATTTCCTAGCATTTTTCCTGCTATTAAAGATTTAACTCATGAGATGAAATTCAACGCCATATATATTTTAAATGTTGGGTGCAAAAGAAAAACTTAACATAAACTATTAGTGAAGTAAGTGAAGTCAAAAGTTCCCCTCTTTTATACTTTCACATATTACATAAAACATATAAAGTGACTTCTTTTATGTAATTTCCAAATTCTTCTTCCCACGCAATAAAAATAAAAAGTGGAGGAATATAAAGGATTATATTAGATGCAAGCAAGAAGCTACGAATAAATGTTTGATTGGATTTAAAAAGCTAGAAAATAGCTCAGCCCTAGAAACATTTCTATATCTATATAATAAGTTGATGATAATGATTCAAACAGATATCTCACTCTCTTGTGTTCTGATTGGGATTGGGGCATGTGTTCCAAATCCACAATTCTCATCAACCCAATTCTGCCCCTTTCTTCTTGCTTCACTCCCTCTCTCTCTCTTTCTCTCTAGGTTTAGGTCTTTCAATTCTTAGCTAGCTTAATTGTTCTCATCTATATATCCAGCAATCCGGCCTATTCATCCTCCATCTTTTCCGGCTTAGCTAGCTAGTTCCTAGCTAGCTAGCTATCCCACAAACCACCCCAATAAAACAAAAACGAAAACAAACCCTTTAATTCTTTTCTTGGTTGATCTTATACACACTTTTTAGCAGTAAATTAAATAGTCCTGCTCGATGTATAGAGGGGTCTAAATAAGCTAGGACGAGCTGTAATTTTCCCTTTTTTAGCAAGCTTCACTTTAGTTCATTTACAAGCATACATGGCGAGCAACCAATGGTGGACGGGCCAAGTAGGGTTTCTGGGAGGGGAGCCTTCATCCTCTACCGGAGGGGTCAATAACCCAGATCCGAGGATGTCCATGAACGAAAACAACACCGGAGACATATGCGGGGACGACGAGGAAGACGAAAGAGAGACCGAGAATGAGCCTAGAGACGGCGCTATTGAGGTCTCCACAAGGAGAAGGCCTCGGGGGAGGCCCCCGGGATCGAAGAACAAGCCGAAACCGCCCATTTATGTCACGCGGGACAGCCCCAACGCGCTGAGGAGCCACGTGCTAGAGGTGGCGAACGGAGCTGATGTGGCGGAGAGCATAGCGGAGTTTGCTCGCCGGAGACAGAGGGGCGTTTGTGTGCTGAGCGCGACCGGGACAGTCACAAATGTAACCCTAAGGCAACCATCGACTCCTGGGGGCGTCATGGCGTTACACGGCCGGTTCGAGATACTCTCATTGACGGGCGCTTTTCTCCCTGGTTCAGCCCCGCCGGGCTCGACGGGGCTGACCATATACCTAGCTGGAGGTCAAGGGCAAGTTGTGGGCGGGAGCGTAGTGGGGTCACTTATCGCTTTCGGGCCAGTTATGGTGATAGGTTCGACATTCGCGAATGCTGCATATGAGAGGCTGCCTTTAGAGCCGGAGGATCAGAGAGATCACGTCCCGCTCCGAGGAGGTGGAGCGCCACTAGGGCTCGAAGGCCCTAGCGGTGGCGCCATGGTGGATCAGTCTCATCATGTGCCTGTGGGTGTGTACAATTTGCCTCCACATGTGGTGCCTAATAATAATGGAGGTCAAATGAACCCTGAAGCGTTTACTTGGATGAATCATGCCCGCCCTCCTTTCTGAATTTTATAACCTTAAAGGTCAGAAAGTCTCATACTGTACTGCGTATACCACTTATAACATCAATAATAACAGAGAGATCAATTTATTTCTTAATGTTATGTATAATTTGGTTTTGTATTTGTATCACTTTTCTACTTATACATAATAAATTATTGATTTAAATGAGCTGTAATAGTTCTTGGAAGTTGGAATTTTTATATTTTCTAGGTCTAGCTTGTTCTTGCTTATGTGCATTATTGTCCCTTTCTTCATAGCTTCAAGTGTTTAATTTATATTATGATAAATAGTTTTACCAGATATGAAAATTGAGTTCAAAGTTTATTGCTATATCATAGCAATAAAGTATCTTGATATTCATTTAATTATAAGGCATAAACATGCACTACAACCTTTGAAATTTGTGTAGGAGCTTTGTCTAGTTATATGTTTATTGGGTATTTTAATTTAGGGATACATTTATTCTGTGCATATTGGAACCACCATATGAACAAGATCTAATTGACTGGATATTATTGTATTAAAAAGTACTTAGAATATAATGTATGACTGATTAAAACTAGTCATTGGAAGGGTGCATCAAAGTTCCCTTTAATTTAGAAAGTGAGGTTTTTCTTTTCCTCTCTCTTTCACTTTCTTATCCTTCTAGCTTAGTTATATATGCTCCTTGATATGCTGCTTTTGGGGTATGATGATCATCACTGGGAAAGATTATTGAAGATTAATTAATGAAGCAAATATATTTTTGAAAAAGGCTCTCATCAGTCATCAGATCATGTTTATTCCAAATTAAAGGTGCCAAAACCTAAGTTGTCGTACATTATTATGTTTGTGAGTGAAATGTACAAATAGAAGTGAAAGTTTATTGCTTATATGGAGTTATAGAAGTAAACATTTTTCATCATTTCACTGTTTATCTGTATCAGAATATTGAATTGGTCTACTTCATCCACTCACAAGTTTCCCATCATGCACAACCAAATGATTGTATGATGGATACCATGTCAATTTCACACATACAAGAGCTACTTCCATTAATCGTAATACAGAATTAAATTCTAATATACAATTAAATGTGACTTACTAATTTTTAGTGACTATAATTGTATTTTAAGTTTACATTATATGACTAAAAAAGTATACATACATGTAGTCGCTACAAAGTAAACTTTAAACACAATTACAATCACTAAAAGTTACTAAGTCACATTTTTTCATTTTTTTTTTCAGTTTTTGAAAAAACTCTTAATTTTACATAAACTTTAATTATTACACAGAGTAAAAAATATAGAGTATGTTTTGACATATTGAAATTCGTTGAATCGCTAGAACTTGTTGTGATAATTCCTAAAAATCTGCTGAAATGACTGAATGTATTGGATTATGAAAACATTATATATATATATTTAAAATGTATTCTATTAACTAAATAAAGAAACAATTGAAAGAGATAAAATAGTTTTTTGGCAAAATCATAAAACTCAATGAGACAAGTAACTTCAAATTACAAAATTAGTGTGCAAAACAAAAATAATATTACGTCCATCATAAAATTTAGACCATAATTTTGATTAGTACAATAGGTATTGTGGAAGTTACAATTTTTATAATTATATACTTGGTAGATTCTATGGTACCCAAAAGGTACCATACCTTTGTCCACTTGGACCAATCAGAATGTTGCAGTTGAATTATTTAAATCTAAATTAAAAATGATTTAATGATTTAGACCAATCATGTGAGTGATAGGTACGGTACCCCCATTTTTAAATGGGTACCGGAGTTGTCACCTATATACTTATCCTAAGAATCTATTTATTAATTCTATGTTTATTAAAGGGTTGAATATTTAATTGAAAACATATGCATCAGATTCAAACCTCTGCTGAATTCTATAATCCACGATCTATTGATTATTGTGCATTTGTGTCTACTGGCCGGGCCACATCACATCTTGGAACTAGGAAAAAAGAGCACAATTTAAATTGATTATTTAATAGAACAAATAAGGTAGCTTTAAAAGTTTAAATGAAAGGCTTGGTTCAAGCTAGTAAAGGTGAGTAAACAATACGGAGTAATTTCCAGCATATTGGAAATAAATATTAATTAGAGGGCGTTTATTACTTTATTACATGTTCCTTAGATAAATAATAAGCATCTCGATCATCCTTTCTCTTTTCATTTTAATTAGGGTACGCATTGGCGTACGTATTACGAAGTGTTTTTTTTTTTTGCAAAATATTACGAAGTGTTAATATTTTATATTATTAATATATATATATATATATATATGTGTGTGTGTGTGTGTTTGATTCTTTAAAAAAATGAGTTTGATTGAAGGTTAGTATATATTACGTACCAAAAATATCAATATTGGTATTAATGTTAGTATAGTATTAACCTGGTATAAATACTAAAATCAGTACTGATATCCAGTCAAAAGAAAATAGTACTCATATTAATAATAAATTAAAGTTGGTATAAACATCAAAAATGATATTATTTTTATTAATTATTACTCCGTATTATTATTATTATTATTATCATTATTATTTCATTTCGCCCTTATTGTTGTATCTATCCAAACTTTAGAAAATGACTTTGAAATAAACTTTTCTTTGGTTAATATCACCATTCGTAATTTATTAATGCTATTATCACTATTGTTGTTGTTTATGAATATGAAATAAAGTGGTTAAGTGGGTAATCATAACTAAGCATGTTTAACGTATTTACCAAGCCAACTTGGCATGGAATATTTAGAACATTTTAACTTTTCCCGCAACGTACATGCTTTTCTAAAAATGGAAATTCACATTTTAAAGAAAAAGAGTAAATAAAGGAAATATAGAAGAAAAGAAATTTCACATGCAGTTTAAAGTTATTGCAATTCGATCTTATATTTAATTATTAAATTATACTTCTTAATATATAATAATGTTGAATTTTACATTATTCATATGCATGAGAAAATTAAATTCTAAAAAACATTATCAAATTGATTGTGTCGCTTTATATTTACAAAATCAGTGTTCATTATACTTCGTAATTTTTATATAGGGAAATTTTCCTAAATAGGAGTAAGTAATTTTGAAAATTCCAAAATAAGACTACTATGTTTTTCTTCTCAAAATAGAGTTGTTACCGTAATGATTAAAAAATACTGCAATGATTGAAAAATAATGTCATTAATTATAATAAATATTGTCATGTTAAATGTACAGTACTGCAACTATTTGGCAGTCATGACTAAAAGATGGCAATACATATCGTCATCATATTCCTATGTCGAAAAAAAAAACGTAGTAGTCCTATTTTGGAATTCCAAATTCTATTTAGTCTTTTTTTATTAATAACGTATTAAATATGTTAATAGATAGTCTCTATAAGTCTAGTGCTGCAATCAGAAGAGAATGAAATTAAAGGAAGTATTATATCCTTTTCAGTTTTCATTAAATCATTACTCGACACAAACGAGCTGAGAAGCTGATCAACTACTATATCAGAATGATCGAGAAGTTTTGGTTTAATTTGATTTGAAATGAACACATACTACATAATACCTATACCACTAAGGAGTGTTTGGATCTGATTTTCAAAACTAATTCTGCTCCTTCAGGTAGCAGAAACAGAAGCTGGAGTGTTTGGGTGAAATTCCATAAGCACTTTTGGTGCTCTAATTTACTCTCAGAATCAGTTTTTTTAGAAGTTGAGGGGTACCAGCTTCTGAAAACTGATTCTGATTCTGCTTCTGCTTTAAAGAAGAAGTAGAAGCAGTTCCAAACACCACCTAAGTGACAATATATCATGAAGACTAGTACCGAGACCATTCATGCTAATCAAAAAGGGGTCGATTTGATCAGTTATTGGAAAGGGTGTGATTTTATCAACCACCGTAAAGAAAAGTACTACTCCGGTATTTGTTTTGTTTCAAAAGTAACCAAAGAATGAAACTTCCCAAACATGCTCGTTCTTAAAGCACCCACATACATGTTTCTGATGAGTAGGGGTGTAAACGAGCCGAGCTGAGCTGAACCGAGCCGAGCCCGAGCATGGGTAGGCTTGAGATTGATCGTGAGCTTGCTTGATAAGAATTCACGAGCTCGATCTCGAACTTGGACGAGTTAAATAATTTGGACTCGAACTCGAGCCGAGCTCGGCTTGAGCTCAATTCGATCTCGGTTCGAGCTCGGGTTAAGTTTCGATAATTACTTTTTATAGGCTTAAACTTGAATAAGATGTTCAAACTCGAGCTAAAAATATAATATGTGTATTTATTCATTCTCAGTTTTAGTTTATCTCTCCGTTACTAACATTTTTATTCTTTACTTTACCGTCAACAAATATTGTGGGTACATATTATAATTATTACAAGTTGTGGTTATAATAATAATGCTACATACATGTTATTATTTTTCTAATTATTACTATTATATATACGGAGTAATATACTCCGTGAAAAAGTATTAAATATGGAATAATCCTAAATTAGAATATATATTCCAAAAAAAGTACTTATATAATTATTACATATTTCATATATAATTACATATAAAGTATATAAAATATGACACAAAGACTCGCGAGCCACGAGCCTAAAATAAATAGGTTTGAATTGTGCTTGTTAACTACTCAAGTCGAGCCGAACTCGAGTCGAGCTTAATATGACCGAACTCGAGTCGAACTTTTCCCAAGCGATCCACGAGCAGCTCGCGAGCGGCTTGGCTCATTTACACCTCTACTGATGAGGAGCACTCACAGGTATGGGAAAGAAGATATGCATATATCTTAACTTCACCATCCACCGAAAAGGAATTATGAAACTTACGGATTTTTTCAACAATCGGTAAGGAACGTAAGCAAGTGTAAAATTTGTTCCGATTTCACCAACCACCGCAAAGAAAACAATCCACATGGTTCCATTTCCCTGAAATGGTGGTGATTCGGGGGGGGGGGGGGGGGGGGGGGGCAGTCTTTCATAGTATTGGTGCAAAAGAAAGTCATGTTCATAATCGATGAAAAGATCACTACAAGCGATCTTATTTGCACACACGAAGACCCTTCTGAAGATGGTGGGGAGTATACATCTTGCGGGCAGGGGCGTAGCCACGATCGAAGTTTGGGGTGGGTCAGTATAAAGAATTTTTTCAGATAAATTTTTACACTAAAATACGAAGAATTTTTAAATTTGGGGTGGCCCGTGGCCCGGTTACCCCCTACCTCTACCCCTGCTTGAGGCAGCATCGTGCCACCGAATGTGTGTGTGTAGAGAGAGATCAGAGAGAGGCCGGGAATGATCTGGTCAGTCTGGACTAATGGGAACCGCCGTCTGGCCAAGCCCGTTTATGGGCCTTCGAGGTCAATTTTTTTGATGAAATTTTGTGAGCATGTTCCTAATGAAGTGTACAACATTCACACAAAATTTCTGCTTAAAAATTTAATATGGAAGTCAGTTAAATATATTATTTAAAAATACGGCGCTTTATGTATTTATATATAATTCTAAAAAATGTATACATAAAAAGCGCAATATGTTTCAATAATTTATTTGACTAGCTTCCCGATTAAACTTTAAAGGGAAATTTTGTATAGATAACCTATACTTCATGAAGAGCATGCTAAAAATATTTCATCACAAAATTCAACCCAGAAGCTCCTCAAACGGGATTGGCCGGACAGGAGATCTGGTCGGTCCAGATTAGCTCTCTCTCTCGTTGTGTGTGTGTGTGTAGAGAGAGAGAGAGAGAGAGAGAGAGAGAGAGGTTTCGATGAGAAAGGACTCTCAAAAGAGAAATGAGAATGAATCTAGATCGTTAGACTGTATTACTCCTCCAGTCCCGTTGAAAGGTTTCCACTTTGCTTATTTGGGTATCTCATTTAAAGGTTTCCATTCCACTTAGGAAATAATTTACTCTTTTTAATTACATACACCTTTACTCAATTTTCTCTTTCCTACGCATTACATATCAAGTCTCACAATATCCCCTCCCACAACTTATATCCCTTTAATTACTTTCACTTTATATCTTTACTTTTTCTAAATTTTCTCTTTTCTCTCATTTTTAGCCAAACTACTTTATTTAACCATAACCACTTGGTTAAAAAAACGTGTCATTTACTCACGGAAACCTTCCAACAGGACGGAGGGAAACAAGGTAGAATTGCAAAAATAGGACTACTATGTTTTATTTAACACAAATAGGACTAAAAAGAGGTAATCTGACAAAACTACCCTTAATTAAAAAAGCCACCTCTCTGCCTTCTGCAATTCATCGGTGATTTCTCCGGAGCAAGCTGCGATAATTTCCTACCATGGATTACAGCTCCGCCGTCGATTGTGGCCTCGCACCACAGCGGCGTTTGCCGTAGTCCTGCACTCATCAGCTACGAGGTAAGTAATCTCTTCCTTCTTCTTCTTCTTCTTCTTCTTCTTCTTCTTCTTCTTTTTCTTCTTAGCTTCCTCTTCCTCCATCTAGTTCTCTGCTTTTTTTTATTAATCAGATTTTAAATAAAACTTTGATTCTTGAAAGTTTCAAATGAAGATATATGTTATCAATTTTTAGTACTTTGAATCTCAAAATGCCCTAACTAATGATTCCAGAGAATGTCACTTTTTGAATAAGAGAATGTCATAATTATTGGGTATTTTTACAAAATGTCACTTTTATGTCATTACAATATTTGGAAATGCCATATTGAGAATGTCATGTGTTTATACGAAATTGTCATTATTGTGTCATTATGCATATTAAATGGCATTCTTAAAACATATCATTTGCATAAGGAAAAACATGTCATTTTCAAGCTATCCTTAAATGACATATAAAAATAAACATGTCAATTTTTTAAAAATGACATCATGTGTACTGTGATGTTAAAATAAAGTTGACATTTTGGAATAGAAAGATGACATTTACAGTTGTTATTTTTTTGGAACAACATTTACAGTTATTAAAACATGCCATAATCTGAAATTCAAAAGAAGCACAAAACATAAAAGAAACAGGGGGAGGAAGAAGAAGAACAAGAAGGAGAAAGGAGGAGGAGAAGAAAAAGGAGATGGAGGAGGAGAAGAAGATGATGAATACCTGGTTTTGATGGAGAGATCGTTGCAGAGGTGGCGGTCGACGTCAAGCAGTCACTTGCGATTATAGCAAGTCGGTCGAGTTGCTATCGATGGTGGTTGAGTTGCGTCCATGGAAGCTGAGTCGCAAGGGGAAATTGTAATCCCAGATCTCGCGATCGGTGCAGAGAGATTGGGGAAAAGGTGATTTAGGGATTAAGGGTAAAAATGTAATCTGGAGTCCCATTTAAGCAATTTAAAACTTCAAGTCCTATTTTGGAGTTTTAACCATGTTTTAGTCCTATTTAGGATAAATTAATATTGATAAAATTGAAATGTGCATTAAATGAAATTGAAATGTGTAGAATAAAAGGAAAAACTAATAATTGTGAATCGGGTGAAATCGAAATGTGTAGAATGAAATGTATAAAAATGAAACCACATTGTATCTTTTATTCTGCACATTCCAGTTTCACCAAATGCACATTTCAGCTTCACATAATGTCACCCTGTCATACTCTTTGTGTTGCGCATTTTAATTTCGGCCTTGTTTAATTTGGTACTTGACTGTGAGTTGTTAACGGTTAGCTGGTTCTATTAGCGGGATTGACTGACTGATTGATTTAGCGGTTTTGACCGACAGATTAGTTTAGCTTATTGTCAAAAAAATGTTTGGTAAAATTAGTTGCTTATGAATAGTTATTGCTCAATAAAATTTGATATAAGTGTATATAGAGTTTTTATTGGCAAAATATAAGGGTATATTTATATTAGTATAAGTTATTGATTAATTTTTTATACTAATATAAATATAAGGGTATATTCTTTGATTAATTATTTATACTAATATAAATACAATGGTATATTTATATTAGTATAGGTTACTGCATGATTAATTATTATTTTTTGTTAAGCAATTCACATGTTCAGTGTGACATGTTTTAAATTAAATGTCCGTGATAGAAAATAAAGTAATATCATGACCTAGATTTGCTTCATGTATAATAAATTAATCTAAAATGAAAATAAAATAACATGGAGTGGCTTGAAGCCTTGAACCAGAAAAAAGAGAAAAGTAAGAATTAAAAAAAACAATGAAAACAAATTACCTAAATAGGACAAAAATTGGTCAAAGAGCACATGCAAATAGCACTACATCTTTTAAATCCTCCCCAGTAGGACTATTTATGTGTGTTTGGACAAATATATCCTTGTAGCTTTTGAAATGTTTTAACTGATAGTAAAATATTTAAAAAAAATAAAAGTCGTACAAAAATAATAAAAATAGAGAAAAAAACAATAAAAAAATTATAAAATATTTATAAAATATTTTTCTTTCGAAAAGAATTAAAAAATTAGAAGAAAAGGTAAAAAAAAACCGCCCCCTCTACAACCCCCAGCACCACCAGCTTTTGTTTTACAAAAAATGGCAAAATTTTCACCAATCAGAGGTAGTGGTACTAGGAGTCGGTGGGAAAGGTATCCATACTTTTATGGGTTTTTACTATTTTTTATTAATTTTTAAAAAATCAGGAAAAAAATATTTTTTTTAATATTTTTATTTTATAATTTTTTTATGATTTTACGATTTTTATTATTTTTACGATTGTTATTATATTTATTATTCTATTATGAATTAATACCCTCAGGGGTATTTAGGATAGAAATCAATGTTTAGTCCTACTGGAGGGAATTTAGAAAGTAGTAGTCCTATTTGTGCTTCTTAGGTAAACTTTAGTCCTATTGAGGGTAATTTCTAAAGAGCAAAATTATGGTGGAGTGTGAGAGTGAGACTAGGGTTGTAAATGAATCAAATAATTTGTGTTCGATTCGCGATTCGAATTCGTATAAGACGATTCGAATTCGGAAAATTCAAATACAAATATAAATATGAATATTAAATTTGATTCGATTTGTTATCAAATACAAATAAGAATATCAGTGTATTCGAGTCGAATATTAATCAAATATATTCGATTAATAATAGTGATAATATTTATAATAATAATATTAAGAATAATAGTAATAACACTATACTAACTTTTAAAAGATAGCAATACCCTAAAGTGTAGTTCATATATACATTTACCCATACAAATTCTAAGTCCATTTGTAATAAATCAGAGTATAAATACGAATACAAATCGGAGTTTTGGTTCAAATGTCTTTCAAATACAATACAAGTAATTATGTATTCGATTCACAGAATAAATATAGAGTCGTCTGACTTTGATATATACAATTATCAACTTATTTCGCACATTATAAGTGTAATTTCTAATTTGTACTCCCTCCGTCCCGTTAGAAGGTTCCCACTTTCCTTTTTTGGACGTCCCATTAGAAGGTTCTCATTTCCATTTTAGGAAACAATTAACAATCTTAAGTTACAAATTAGTCATTAAATATTACAAATAATACATTTATAACATAACCGTTATCAATACTAAGACATTATAATATATACCTATTAAAATTATTTCTCGAAATATACCCGAAGTACTTTATTTAATTATCACCTAAATAATCATGCCGTTTTGCTATGGGAACCTTCTAGCGGGACGGAGGTAGTATATGTTAGTGTTTATTTCAAAAAGTTTGAAATAGATTTATAGTTATTAATCAAAAAATTGATTCACTTTAGTATATCGTGCACAATCTAAAAATGCATTGATCCATTGAATTTAAATTCTAAAAACACATATTAAATCATAGCGTACATTTACAACATAAACAAAAATATAAGAAAATTTAATTTTAAGTGATATTTGACTAATATTTAACCTATGCTCAAATCTATTCGATATTCATATAAGATTCGTTAACTATTCGTATTGTTAAACAAATACAAATACAAATCGAAATTAATATTCGTTTCATATTTGAATTCGAATTCGTATTCGAAAAAAATTAAACAAATACAAATACAAAATCATACTATTCGACTCGATTCGGTTCTTATACAATCCTATGTGAGACTGCTCGGGCAAGCAAGAGAAAAGAAAAATTAATAAAAGAAAATTGAAGAAGCCACATTGCATCCACACTCTGCTACAACGTTTAGCAAAACGGTTGGTTGGATGGAAAATCTGTTTCAAAAAGTTGTCTTGCCAAACATTAATTTTAGCTGCTCAACTAGTCAAACCAGTTGAAATTGATTAAACCAAACAAAAAATGGTTGATAAGCCATTTACTAAACATAGCCTTCATTTCATGTACATTTCAATTTCATCTAATGCACATTCAATTTTACATAATACACGGTCCAGATTCATTCTCATTTCTCTCATAAGATCATTTTCTCATTTGAACTTAATTCTCTCTATATATAGGAGGTGGATCATGTACAAATGTTGCTTGTTGTGCAAATATTTGTACGATGCACATTTACGCTATTTGTATTGCATGTTAACATTCAAAGTGTTATTACTCTGTAATTAAATAAGAAGTTGCATATTAACATTCAAATTGTTGCATCTGATAAATAGTTTGAATTTATTACCGAAATGCTACGGTACTTTTATAGCGTTTAGATCAACTCATTGGATGATCAAGATGAGTTTACAATTTGTAAATTAAAAGTATTTATATTTGATCCCTTGTATGTGTGTAGTTTTCCTTTGTACTGTTTTCAATCTCAGACCAGACCAGACCAGATCAGACTAGATTTCCGTAGTTATAAAATACGCAGAGACCAAACGTTTCAAGACCAGACCAGCAAATTTTAGTCCAATCGAAAACATCCTTGGTGAAGGCAAACTCATTCCTTATATGCCCCCGCCCCACCCCACCCCACCCCCTATTATTGCTGTTGCAATACTCGATTCACTCAAATTTGCCTTATTAGGATGTTTTTACTTGGACTGTAATTTGTTGGTCTGGTCTGGTCTGATCTGGTCTAAACTGGTCTGGTCTGGTAATGTCTGGTTTCTTTGTATTTTTATAACTATCCAAGTCTGGTCTGGTCTGGTCTGGTCTGGTCTGATCTGGTCTGGGACAAATTAGCCCCGTATTTGGGCTGACTGGTGCTCTGATCTTTTTGTTCCTTTGAACCATAAAACTTAACACATATAAAAGGGTTCATTGGTTAATTAATTTAATTTGGACTCAAAGTTATAATGAAGAATTAAATGAAGGATAAAGTCCCGTGCTTGATGAAAAAGACATATTATACACATTTATGGTATATGATGGCTCTCAATTGCGACTGCTGCCAACTTCCAAATAACATAAAATAATGCAGAATCTTGGGAAAGAGAGATTGCTGAATTCATGGAGTTGTAGCTAGTTTGATGGTGCTCTTTCGTTTTAGAACCTAATACAAATAAAGGGTTTGGTTTTGGTCAGGTCGCCTGCCTCTTTTTGGATCTGAATTTTGGGATCTTATCCCTAGCTACATTATGGCTTTTTTCTTTTTTAAAGAAAATAATATAATGATCATTGATAAAGATAAGAATAATCATTAAAATTGTATAGTTCCGTGTTACAATGTGATGAGACATAGAAATGAGTAATTCAAATCGAAAACGGTGTAGACTCTACCTTTATGTTGAGTGTTTCTGCTACGATCACAATAATTATGAAAGGAACTACTCCAGTATTAAACTTCTCGATGTTACCAAACAACGGTAAGGAGCTAGCCAAGTGTAAAAGTTGATAAAGTTTCACAAGCCATCAAAAGAAAGCAATCCATGCGATCTCATCTTACTGGAACGACGGTAGTTTAGGAGGAGGTGATCCGCCTCAATATATACTGGTGCAGAAGAAAATCGATCAAGTCCATAATTAACGAAGAGATATTTCTGGAAGGCAACACTCCACCACTGAATGGGTCCGGTGACAAAAAAACATTGTGAAAGTAGTAAAATGCATATCAAATTTGATTAGGTTTCTAAGAATTTGTGATATTAGTGGTGTCAATAAAAAGAGATGTTTCTGAAAAAATACCTAATATTACCCAACACCGCTAATAAAAATTACTATGTGTGCGTAATGCAAAATAAATCACCTCTAATTAGAAACATTTGAAATAACACAAAAAGTAAACATAAATGGTAATCCACGAACAAAATTTTATAAGTGACATTTTTTAATAAGATGCTACTTTTTTTCTAAAACAAATACAAACATTAGTGCTATCCAAATTGCATTAACAACAGTTTCTCAAACTTCATACATCTGTTGTTGTTGCGGCATATCAAATTGGACTGTTTCTTTTCACTTGTATTTGCCGCATTATCAAATATCATATTATATCATCTTGCTCATACTTCAAGAATAATTTGTGTTCCTATCTTCAATTCTAATGAAATTATGTAATGCACAACAAGTAATGAGAATCAAATACTCTGAAACACTCTCGATCGCATTACGAGTTTTGATAGTTAACAAAGTTTGCTTACTACTTATTCTTCTTCACCAGTTAAAATAATTTAGGTGATAACTTTCTCTACAGTACGGAGGTAAGAACCTCAAAACATTTGGACACATCAACAACATAATAATAACCGACGAAGTATAATTAAGACAATAATGAATATATACAAGTTTGTGCTTAACAATTAAGAAATTGGTTTAACCGTATAAGTATGTTATTAGGTTTATAAATTATAATTATAGTGTTTCTTGGTTTTACCCAAAGTACTAGTGTAACATCCAGGGCATGCCCCGGTAGTGTTAATTTGATATGGGTCAGGTGACAAATACTAAATAATAAACATCGTAACTATTCATAGGATATGATCAAAATTTTGGTGATTTCTCTTATGAAGTAACCACCGCCATCTTTTAAGGTACTAATTTGTGGTTATATTTTGGTTTATGTGCTTATTGTTGTACTAGTTAGTAATTATCTTTAGGGCTAATTTTATGATGAGGAATGATAAGAAGAAGTGTTGAATTGGAATTGAGAATGTTTTGGTCTAATATGATTTAAATTGACTTTTTGTCTATTCTGGTCTGGACTGATTTTTTCTGATTTAATCTGATCTGGTTTGAATGTTTTGGTCTAATATGATTTGATATGAATTTTGGTCTAATTTGGTCTAAATAAAGTAAAAATAAGTAATACGGAGTAAACAATAAGAATAAGAATAAGAGTAATTAAATAGTTTCCAAGGATATGCTTTTTACGTTTTTTCCCCTAGTTTTTCTCTAGACTTTTTCATTAGTCATTCCATCTCTGCTACAAACTAATTAATTGTTTGGGATAATTTCCATAATATGACTCAAAACGTTTGAGAATTCCAAAATAGGACTATCATATTTTTATTCTCTAAATAAGACTCATTACTGTCATGTTTGGAAAATATTAACATGTTTAAAGTCTGGTACTGCCAAAACTTAACAATAATTAGTCATATTTTGAAAATAAAAACATTATAGCCCTGTTTTGGAATAGACAAACACATTTACTCCTATTCAGAGCAATTTTTCTAAATATTTCAATGTGTGGAGCCTACATGATGTCGTTAGTTATTTAACGTTTTCCACCTACTTTTTCCTCCTTTTCCATTATAGATGATTTATCTCCTTTTTGTTTGGAACTAATTAAAGATTTTCATAATAAAGAAAAAGAATTTTTGTGATCCAATAACATAGTGACATACGAAGTATATGTTAATAGTTTGAAATCATGTTTTACTAAATAAAATAATAAATTTAAATATTTAATGAAAAATGGATTACTTATATGTGTCACGACTGTTGTGTAAATGTGCATTTCTCATAGTGCACATTTAAACTCAAATTTTACTATAGATATTATGTATCATTGATTTATAGCTCAATTTTTACAATAGTTTTTATATATATGTAAGTTGGTGTCATATGAGAGATACTAAAATTTTACGATTTTTTATATGGTTTTAGTTAAATTTGGAGTGATGCACTGAATGAGTTGATTGGATTAAAATGAATAGCAGTGATGCACTGAGTGAATAGCAGTGATACACCGAGTGAATAGCAGCGATGCACTGAGTGAACTTAGATTAATTAAATGATCTAGAAGTGGTGATAACGGAATTTTTATTAACCAATAAGAGACTCACACATCATTGATTCATAGTTTAGTTTTATTATAAAAAATAATGAATTTTTTATTTTTATATATGCAATATTGGTTTAATATGAAAGATTATAGAACTTATAAGTTTTAATACATTTCTTATAAAAATTGGAGTACACAAAAAGAAGAAGAAATCTCTCCCCTTCCTCTAAATAAGTTGATGTGATTAAAGTGAATAGCAGTGATGCACCGAGTAATAGCAGTGAAGCACCAAGTGAACTTGAATTAATTAAATGCTATAGTAGTAGTGATAACAAAATTTATTAACTAATAAGAAATAGACACATTACTGATTTATAACTACATTTTATTATATAAAATAATATATTTTTATTTTTATATATGCAATATTGATGGCATATGGAAGATCAATGAATTTTGATATAATTTTTGTAAAGATTGAAGTACAAATAAAAAGTTATAGCTCGTTAAAAGATATTTTTCTCCTTCACTTTCTCCAAATGAGTTGGCGTGATTAATATGAATATCTCTTATGCACCAAGTGAATAGCAGAGATGCACCAAGTGATCTTGGATTAATTAAATGTTTTAATAATAATAATAAATCTTTCATTAACCAGTAAGAGACTAACACCTCATTGATATTTAATCCAAATGTATTGTATAAAATAATGTTTTTATTTCTATATATGCAACATTATGTCATATGAAAGATAATAGAATGTTATAAATTTTGATGTATTTTCTGTAAAAATTGGAGTACAAATAAATAAGTTATAATACATTTTTAAAAACAAAGTTTTTTCTCTCCTTCACTTTCTCCAAATGAACAGTGATACATGTATTGAATAGCAATGATGAACCAAGTCAACTTATACGGAGTATGAATTAAATATTTTAGTAGTAGTGAGAACTGAATCTTTATAAATCAATAGAATTTTTAACTCATTTTTGCTATATAAAATACTACATTCATCTCATTCAAAAGTTCTCGTCCACTTTTATCCGATCAACATAAAGTCTTATTAATCTATTACTTTATATATTCAATTTCTATCAAATTTGAGTTTTTCTTTTGCAACTTTATAAAACTTTTGATGTAGTCTATGTATATGTAAATTTTGTTTCCTAAAAAGAATCTATTTAAGGTTGGGATCAATTAATTTTATGGTCAATCAAATATCGTAAACCGTGTGAGAGCCTTTCTACGGGACGTAGAGAGTAATAGATATTTTTTTATTTTTATATACTATGTATATGATTTTGGTGTCATATGAAAGATTATAAAAAGTTATGAATTTTGATATAGTTTTTTAAAAATTGGATTATAAATATAAAAGTTATATCACTTTAAAAAGAGAGTTTATTTCTCCTTTTTTTGCTCCAAATCAGTTGTGATGTAGGGAGTTTTTTTTAATAGTTGTGTGATGTAGGGGGTTAATTAATTGTTTAAGTTGTTGTGATAATAGAATTTGCATTATCCAATAGGCCGTTGTCATATCATTAGTTTTTTTTAACGAAAACTAGCCTCTATTCATATCATAAGTTTCAGGATCATTACATCAATCAAAGGAAAAGCAAATCTGACACCAACTAGACTCCAACAACTACGACTGTAAACCCTATGATGAGCTTTAGAAACGATCACCCCTGAAAGAGCAACACGAATCGCTAACCATGTAACGGGCTCGACACAGTCATCCCTATTCCCATAGATCCAAACATGCTCAATGACATCAAACAAGGCCAAATTTTTAAATAAACTGACAAATCTAACAATATAGACGATAACAAGAAACCAAATGACAAAATAATGAAAACTTATTTGAAAACTTTTACGGACTCTAGCATCTCGCACAATCCATGGCGGAGGTTCAGGAGGAGGTCGTGTTCTTGGTACCACTCTAATTGATCCTCCATTGTCAATCGTCATCTGGCCTGCTCGAAATCCGTGCAACTCTCCTCGTCTCGTGCTCGTAGCAAATCCACCGCTAGCGGTCATCTTCATCGTTGTCATGCCCTTGCTACCCGGCTCATAAAGAAATCGATCGCCGAACTCTGGCTTCGATGTCGTCAAGCTTGGCCAAGGATTCTTATCAATCTGTCTCAAATTCAATCATAACGCCGGACACAAGTGAAGGGGATTCACCGACCGGAAGAATTAAACCTTAGACCTGCTAAGGAAAAACCAAACCGTAGACCTACTAGGGAGAGACCGTGGCTTGATATTAGCCAAGAACACTTAGTAAAACAAGAATAAAGGTGGAATTGGATCAAAAGTACCAAAGTTTTTAACTCAACTTTACTATATAAAAAATGGTAGAATAATGATTTTTTTTTATTATTATTGTGCTAATAAGCTAATTACTTAATTCGTAGCTTGATTTTTAAGACAAATTAGTTGTATTTGTTGAAACTTGAAAAGGAAGGCCCACTTTTTTGTTGCGTCTCCATTTTCTCAGAACCATGGCGGCGGCGATATGGAAATACCGGCGAGGCGGTGGGCTGGGATTCATCGCCATAGCCTACATTGGAGTGGACTACCTCCGCTTCTTCTCGCCACATTTGCACTCTTGGATTCAGCCAGTGCTATGGACGGTCCTGGCAATTGCAGTCATCATCCGCGTTCCCTTCTACAAGCACTGGCCATCTGAGCTTCGCTCTGCGCTTCCCTTCGTCTTGTCTATAGTCTTCTTACTCTCCGCCCTCCTCATTGAAGCCATTTCAGTCCGTTCTGTCACTGCCGTGCTCGGCCTGGATTGGCACAAGTACGCAGCTCACACCACTTTTAATTATAATCTCGTTCCTTTTCTAGTTTTGAGTGATTCAAGCAATGCTTTTCTGTAATGGCTTCGAGAAATATTAGATCGGGTTATTTAATTTCCCGATTTGTTTTTAATTTGAGCAAATGAAGAAATAAATGACAAACTGCAAGTTCATTTATTAAGCAACCTCTAAAGATTTCGTTCATAATCAATCTATACAAAAAGAATGCAATTTCTATTTTTGGTAGGATAATAAAAGATTATGGATACAGATTTAGAATGGATGAGGGGAAGGTTCAGGTAACTGTGGAATCATCCTTCAAGTGAATGATGGATGATTGGATGGTGGAGCACCCGCCATCACTTAAAGGACATCTTTTGTTAAATTCATATTGGATTTTTTCTAAAAACTTTTGTTGTCCAAACTTAGGATGTTTTTGCTTAGACTTATTTAGTGACTAGACCAGATCAGACCAGATTTGCACTCTTGGATTTACAGTCCAATTTACCAAACCAATGCAAACCAGGTCAGATCAGACCATACCATAAATTTTCAGTCCAAGTAAAAACATCCTTAGTGTTTAACAATAAACATTATAAACTAGCTTAAAATATGATTTAAAATACTCCGTATGATTTACAACGTGACAGTGAAACATCGCCTCTTCCTGATGTTGGCCAGTGGTTACTTCTGGCATTGAATGAAAAGCTACCTCAAGTAATGGTTGACATATTGAGGGCTGATATAATTGGATTGCATCATTTTCTGATGCTGTTTGTGATGCTTGCCTTTTCTGTACTGTTTGAATCTGTTGAAGCTCCTGGTCTTGGGCTGGGAGCAAGATACTTGTTCACAATGGGTTGTGGGCGTCTTTTGAGGACCATTGCATTTGTTTCTACAATTTTGCCATCTGCAAGACCTTGGTGTGCACAGTCTCGGTTTCATGTTCCTTATCATCCTCACCGTTGGGCTCAGAAGTATTATACTCCGTATGCCAAAGATTCTCAAGCTATACGCCAAGTCATTAGCTGGGATACTGCATATGGTATTCTCTTTCAGAAAATTTGAATTTTTGGCCCCATGACTATTAACTTTTTCCCAATTTTTGTTCATGACTTTTATTTTTTTCACTTTTGGTGCACAACAATAGCTGCATTGCCATTTTTGGTCCTTGCAACTTATCATACAATTTCTTTAGAAATTCTTTTGCTGGATAAGGATCGGGAAGGACAAAGATGGCCATCAATCAATAGTCATGCACCAAAAAGTAGGAAACCTAAAAGAAAGCTGGTGACCGAAAGTGGAACCAATGTACTCCGTCTTGGGACCAGGAGTGGAATACTTTCTTTTATCTTATGCTTTTGTGTCATCATAAACGCTTTTGATTATTCCTTTTCAGCTAACCTGGGAGATTACAAAGCAGAATTTCGGCCCAATTGGGGGGTAATGAGCTTCCTTATTGATTTCTTACGACCTACATCCCAAGAGGGATCATCTTCGTGGTACCATTTGTTGAAGAAAGCTGGAGGTGGCTGTAATGACCTCATATATAGCGGCCACATGCTTGTTGCAGTACTGACCACTATGGCATGGACGGTATGCCTCCTTGACATTTGTTATCCTACCATATTCTTCTTGTGCTGTGCTGCTATTTAGTGAGTGAAAGTTGCATTCCATTTCATTTGGCAAGGTTAGATTCCAAATACTTTAGCTAGTGTTTTCATTGAAATTGAGGTTAGATTGGCTAAAAATGTACTTAGTGTTTGAAAAACAATCTCCTTGAATTAGAGAAAATAGCAGTCATTATTAAAAATGACAAGAAGTGTTTCAGTTCCACCTGTTCTGGAAAAAATTTAACTTCTATAACACTTGACTTTTTTCATTATAGTTTTTAAAACAGCGCAGAGTATTAAAACAAATTGATTGATAAGTACCAACCCCAATATGGCCCATTTGGTTATGGTTGTGGCTTATGTGACCTGTTTCAAAACCTGCTTATTCTGCAAACGAAGCATCTGTTGTGAAAAACTAATGCAGGAAGCGTACGGTGGATATAGCTCAGCAATTGTGTGGTGTCTTTTGCTGCATAGTGCCCAAAGAGAAATAAGGGAACGCCACCATTACAGTGTAGATGTGGTTGTGGCCTTCTACATGGGCATATGCTTATGGAAACTGATAGGCCTATTCTGGCCAGTCAAAGACAAGTCAAAAAACAACAGGCTCGTTAAGCTGGAGAAGATACATGGCGGGTTAGTGCAAGCAGCTAAGGACTACAACATGGATAAAGTTAGAGAGCTCTTAGAAGAAGTAGATATGAGTGGGCCCGTTAACCAGAACCCCCCGAACAAAGTATTGCGGGTTTTTTCAGGCATGACCATCATCTTCACACTGACCATTGTTATTCTTGCTTTCACACTGACCAGTGACGGTTGATCCATTTTCACCCGACTTTGTGAATTTTTCCTCTTTGCCAAGTTTGGTTCTAGAGTGCACTATGGATGTTGTAGAAGTGTGTCAATTGATTGTCGCAGATATATCATGTGCATTGTATGAATTTTCATGTCCCATTCTCGTGTTGTGAGTCATGTAACATAGAAGAAACTCGATGAAATGGTGTAACATTATTCCTCCATGACGTACATGATAACAGTGTGTTGTGTGCGTTCTTTTTCTCTCTTTGTAATGCAATATGAAACTTTTTATCACTCTAAATGTTATTCTAATAACAGTTTACTAAGAATGGAATCATTGAAGGTTATTTGTTTTAGAGCTCGTGTATTCGAGGAATAGAGCTTAAGAGCTTGATAAAAGCTTAAGAGCAACTCAGATTGGTGTTAATTTGTTGAAGTACATAAGCACATTTCACCAAATTCCAGGATTGAGTTGAATGGCCAATCCTTGTTTGACCTGATGAATCTTCTCGGTCTTTTGTGATCGCTTTGAGATGCTTCTGAATCTCCAAAGTATATGATACATCCACAAAAAAAATGATCAGTAGCACCCAAAATTAAATAAAATCAAGACTTTAAACAATTCAGTACAAATTTAACCTCGAAAGTCAATACAAAGTTAGAACAATTAAAGATAATGGGTTAAAATGACATTTGCCACCCTACATTCCTATAACATATTGCCTTCACTTGAGCTGGCATATCATGTGTTGTCAACAAATCTATCTCTTTAATGCAATATACCAGGGCTCCCCACTTATATGTGAAAAAACTCATTTAAACACACACACACAGCAACTCTTTTATACTATGGTGGGAAATCAAATACTATCGTATATCGTTTTTTCCTCTCACAAAGTGTCATTATTGAAGTTTTTAATGAACTCCTTTAATAAATGTATAATAATAATAATAACTACAACTTAACACTAAATAACAAAGTGATTTTATTTTCGGCTATATAAGAAATTTATTGATTTAGTAAATAATACGGAGTATATAATTATAAAATGATACTAATCTCCCTAAATTTGCTTTTGAATTGACTCGACACACTTATTTAGATGAGATAATTAATTACCTTACGTATGAGTAAAACTTCTTCACTTTCTCAATCTAGATAGTGAAATTGCCTTGTTGAAGTTAATGACAAAAAGTTAATAGTAACACCGATCACATAAAGAAAGTCCTTATAAGAAAATTATATGAATACTATGGGACATTTTAAAGGAAAGTGGGAGATATTTTTGGGACAAGATAGTATCTTTATAATAAAAATGTGAATAATCTATATTTATGATTGTCAGGTTTATTTTTATTACTTTTTAGGAAAAATAGTCAAATACATCATTCACATAACTGATTAACTCTATAAAAACAATTAATATGATCAATTTTACCTGAAACAACCCTCTATAGCAACTAAAATGTAATGTAGATTTGACTTTTTTGTTTTCTTCTCTTTCGTTTCTCATTTTTCTTTTGGCTTCTCTTCCCATTCCCAGGCTTCCCAGCTTCCGTCTTCTTGCTTTGAATTGCTGAAAAAAAAAATCTTTATCTTTACACACACACACATAGCTGATTGCTTTGAGCCTGTCATTGCCGGAATTTTGATTGATTTTGAATTGCATATGAAGTTAAAATTATATGGATGTAATTTTAGTTGGAGTCTGAAGGTTACTTAAACTCTTCATTCTTTTGTTATAAATGACTTTATTAATTAGGGTTTGAAGGATGGTTGATTTTAGTAGTTATTTTTGGTGGTCAAACACAAGAAAACAATGAGAATGACCTTAGATTGAGGTCTAACATCTCCAA
Source organism: Cuscuta epithymum (assembly GCA_945859915.1). NCBI lineage: Eukaryota > Viridiplantae > Streptophyta > Magnoliopsida > Solanales > Convolvulaceae > Cuscuta > Cuscuta epithymum. Next base: position 213,700 of record CAMAPF010000075.1, on the reverse strand, counting down.
ATCACATTTGAATGTAACCGTTGCAATTTCTTGAATTAATAACTTCTATCACATTTCTTCATTTCCTTTTCAAAGAGGGATGCACTCATACACGTACTACAAAAGTCCAGCTAGACCAAAACCCCAATTCTTTAAATAATATAAGTTGTATACAGAGGATTCAAGGCTCGCGGTCACATGGCTTCTCGAGCCCGAAGAAGAACTCGTTGAAGTTCATCTGCGAGTTTTTGTAGGATAACTGGTTTCCGTATAAGACCATTCATTCCCACCTGAAGACATTTGTCCCACATATGATCTTCCGAACTCGCAGTCAGTGCGATAATCAATGGCCAGTTACGACTCCTATACTGTCGCACTCTTTTTACCACCTCAAACCCATCCATTTCTGGCATGTGAAGATCCAACACGATGATCTGGAAAGACGTCCTTCCCGTGGGGCCACCCAAAGCACTTAGACATTCAAAACCAGTTGAAACTGCAGTGACATGGCAGCCTAGCATCTCAAGTAGCTTTTTAGTTACCATTCTGTTCACGCCATCGTCATCAGCCAAAAGAACCTTAAGGTCTTTAAATGTTGAGCTCGAAATTTGTTGCTCAATAGAAGGATTTTTATATTCGAAGACCCGCCGTCTATATGAAGATTGCTTCTGGAATCTAAGAATCAGAATCATTCCTTGTGCACGGCCCCGGGAATTTGAGGAGATCCATATATTTCCTTGCATTAACTGCAACAAGCACAAGAGGTCAACAAGAATTGCATTATGCTCCTGTTAATACTCTGTACAAAATAATATGTTCCTATGAATTGAGTTGTTTTGTGTATAATATAATATTAACCCAAAAGACAGGAAAAGTAAATCTAGTCAAGGTCCTTATTGAGGACAAAGAATCAAAGTTAATATATCACAACTTGATGATCTGTTGAAAATGTCAACCTTATAAAAGTAGTCTTATATACTAGCCATGTGGACACTCTTCACACCCTCTAGCTACCGAGCACCGCATTTAGCTCTTGCAACTTTTAATTTTTCAAATCATAGGGACACACATCTTTCCAAACTTGACACATAGGCATTCGTCTGGTTTGGGCAATTTTTCCATAACGCCATATACACTTGCAACCCCATTTTTCATACAAGACCAACATCATTGCTATACGTTAACTCTTACACCATTTTAAAACTTGAGCTTCCGTTCTAAAAATGTTGAAACCTAAGCAAAAAGGAGTAGCCTATGATCTTAAATATTACTCCGTAGTTTTTTCCTTAACATTTAGAATCACTTGAGTAAGATATTTACATCTGGTGTCAAACGAATCAGGAGAGCATTTTCCATGAAAAACAAACAGAACCCAAGTAACAAATTTTGCGGGTAAAAATGACGCTCTTTTGAAAGTGATGAGCTACATCAAAGTGAGAGATACTAAAAGGAATCTGGAAAGTGATGTCATATTTAGTGTGTCACTTTCATAACATCTTAAAACGTTAGACTTCATAAATATGACATCACCTGCAAGGCCAGAATGTAATGCATCACTACATTAAAATGAGAATCGGATATTCAATAAATGGAACTTGACATCACATTTATTATATCAATATTATAGGAGATGAAAACATTACATTATGTAAATGAAATATCATTCGCCAGGAAGGAATGTGGTTCATTTCCATGAAGTAACATTACATTATATTTTCTAGAATGGACGTCTATATTTGATATATTTGAGTAAACAACTATTTAAACAATTATTGTTCCGGAAATCTACTTTAAACCGTTGAAAGTAATGAGCATCAAGAAGAACTACATCAATAATGAAATTCACAAAAGAATTGCAAAATGGAGACATTTATGTTGTAATAATAAGGACCCTTCAATTTATGATCTTTTTATCAGCAGAAAATACATTTCCAGATTTTCAAGTGTTTGGGATGGCGTAATATTTATATATTTGATAATACTAAAAAAGAAGCATTCAGAATGCGAAAATCATTTCCTGGATTCATTGCTTTTCTTTGGAAAATGGCTTAAGATAGGATGTCATATTCCGAAACAAGTTTTTCACTTTTTTGGAGAAAGCATTTTGTGTAGTTCGTCTCACATCAAATTTACCTTCCATCAAAATAATGAAAACTAAGGAGGATACATAAAAACCACTTTATTTATTACCTGCACAAGCTTCCTGCACATGCTGAAGCTCAAACTTTCCTTCACATCTCTACTATTATGCTTTCTCCGGCCCGGATGAATGCCCGACCCTTCAACAGTGATTTCAATTTCGAATTTAACTGCCAGATTCTCATCACCCGAACTTGCTATTCTAGCATTCCGAACTTTATTATTATTCCCATCCCCAGATTCACTTTCAGGACCAACTCTGAACACCACCATGCAGTTTCCATCACTTTTGTTGAACAAATGCCCGACCATATGAAGTATAACCTGAAATGTTCTATTCTCATCCCCCATCACCTGGTTAGGCAAGGAACTTGAAACATCCGTAGAAAAACCAAACCCCTTACAAAAAGCAAAGCATTTAACAAGACAACAAGCCTTCTGTACCAAAGAGTGAAGCTGAAATGGCCTCATCTCCACGGGGAAGATTCCGTCATCTTTTGCAGATATCTCCATTGCATCGCTGATTAACATAGACAACACCGTACTTGTTTGTACACATGTGTCTATGACAATCCTCTCTTCGGGTTTCAAGTTGTTGTTAGTACGGTCTTGGAGTATGGAAAGCAATCCCAAGATCGAGTGCATGGGTCTCCTCATCCCGTTATTCATCACCTTCTGAAAGGCACTCCTCGCCTTGCTGGCCTTCACGGCGTCCTCTTTAGCTTGCACCAACAAATGGTTCCTCTCTTTCAGCCTATCGCGCATCAACTGAGATTCTTCAAGAACCGCTGCGTGGGATAATGCCACAGCCACCTGATCGGCCACAACCTCAACTATCTCCAGCTCGTCACAGCTCCAATCCCTGCCATTCTCGTCACCGGGAGGAAGAACCAGTACTAACACGGCAAAACAAGTATCAACCAGCTCGGGGGTCCCACCTTTGAAATTTGAACCTCGAAGCAGTGGCATTCGGATAGCCGCGATCGGACCGCCGCAGGAATCGGCAAGAACCGAGTCTCGTTTGAGTATCCTCACCCCTTCATTCTTTGTTATCTCTAAGACATCAGGATCATTGATCGAGAGGCAGCGACAAGATGAATTAGGGTTAGGATTAGGGTTCAACTCATGCGTCAAGTTCATTTCTTTCCTATTCTCACTTGGCATCCAAACAACACAGTTCTGGAGATTCAATGTTTTGGAGAGCTCAACGAGAGTTGTGTAGAGTATGTTGTGCTTATCAAGCGACTTTCTGATTTCTTGTGTGAGCATGCGGACGTGCACGCTTGCTTCATTCTGCTTCATCAACATTCCGACCTCTTGGTCTAGCTCTAACACATTCTGTCTCAAGAATAGTTCCCTGACTTTGAATTTCAGGAGGAGGGGGAGGAGGGTCAAAAGGGTAATTGCGGTTGCACAAGAAACGAGTGCTGTCAGGATTTTAGCGACGGTCAAAGACATTATGATTTGGAAGGAAGGGTGAGAGTTGATGGTCCAGACGTTGAGCAAATGTGTTAAGCCACAGAGGACTATGAAGGCGATGAATTGGAGGAGGACCCATTTGAATGGTATGTTTGAGCAGCTAATGAAGTAGAGCAGTTCTAAAGGGATTGAGAAATAAGCAATGGCGATCAATACGTCCCCAACTTTCTGGAGAAATAGGATGTTGGTTACGCTGAAGAATCCTTCATCGTCACACAGACAATCAATGGCTGACACAGCCGAGAAAATTGAAGAGATTAACAATCCAAGAAACAACCACCTCCTCCCCATAGTGCCCATTTCTTGGAAAAATCCAATCTTGATAACGTCAATCCATCAAGAACTAATACATGGCAGTCCTTCATTTCTTTTTAAATCCAAAAAGCCCAAATGCCCTTTCTTTGGACCTCATTCTCTCTACTTTGCATTCTCAGCAACAAAATCCCAATTTCCAGCCTAGACAACAATAAAATTGCTCAATCATATCTTGATGGGGCAGCAAGAACACCATCAATCACAACTTTCAGCTAGACAAGAAGAGAAAAAAATCAATAAACCTCAGTAAAATTCAATCCTCAAAAACAGACAGAAAATGAATAACATGGAATTAACATGATCCACCACTACCTGCATATCTATATTTATCTATATTTAAAAAACGAAATAGCAGAGGAAACATTTGGGCGGGAAGTGTGGATAGGTTTGATCTAAACAGAATTAGTTTCTATGGAAAAAAGGTGTGCTAATACTATATTATGCTAATTAGCTGTAGTATTAATGATAGAACATTTTCTGAAGTGCGTTTTGCTAATTCCAACTGCGGGTTACCTAGCTAAAGAAAATAACCATTTATATGTTCGTTTTAATTATTCAATTCATCTGACCTTTGGTATTCCAAAACAAACTTGAAATAGATGTTCAACTGTTCAGATGCCTCTGGAATACGGCCCAATAAAATACTCTGTATGACATACGATATATAAATAAGTCCATTACAGCCTTGAGTAGCCATGCTTTCCTAAATAAAACAATGTAAATATACAAAGAACTACAAGCCTTACTAGCAAGGTTGCTTTGTGGTCTCTGTTGAGAACTAAATCTATTATATTTCATTGGAAATTCTATGTTGCATTCTTTGTGGTCTTTGTTGAGAACTAGAAAATTAGGGGACCAAAATAACAAACTTAAAATATTATCGATTGAAAATATTTTCATTGGTAATTCTATGTTACATTTTTTATTTCAATTGCAATCGTTAATTATTCACAATTTTTATGTCATTGGCAATTTGTTTTATTGAACCCTATACGCTAAGAGATGATAAAAAAAAAGTCTAGCAATCTAAGAGAGATGAGTTTCAAAGAACATCCATTGTACATTTGTCAATCACTCTACATAGTTCATGCAGACATACAATATTTGTTTAATAGTTTTCCAATATTTACTGATATGTTCAAGGAACTACCTCACTGTCCGAAATGTTTTGGACAAATAAATAGATTGATATGTATCTACTATATGCATAATATATTTCTTAAAAATGAAATTAAAAAATTGCTCTTGAAAAAACAATGCCTTATGTGCCGGTAAGGCATTTGAGAATAAAAAACAATCCTCCAGTACGTTTCATGACCATATATTATTTTCGTTGTATGAAGTATAATAAACGAATAAACTGTATTGTTTACCAAGCTGCTCCTAGTGCTTTAAAATTATGTTTTTCAAAATAGACTAAAAAACTATACACAAATGATAAATTATAAATGGCTTGGAAACAAATTAATGGCGAAATTAGGAAAACTAACTCTTGAAATTCAATTTATTTTAGTAGGAAATAAATAAACCATCAAGAGTATTATTTTGATTTCAGTGAAAATAGGATTTCCATATTACTGTATTTATGTTTACAATTTTACACACACACAAATGCATAATTACTTAACAACGAAAAAACATATTATGATATAAACGATGGTTCAATATATCTAAAATAGGCGGCAATTATTCAATTAAGCACTACAAATGTATAGGCGTACGTCTGTGTATACAAATTTACAAAATAATTATATTTAAATTTAATTATATGTTTTTAGGTTGGAACTAAAAATGTAGCAAATGAATAAACATATTTGGAGTAGAATTTTTACTTGCGGAGTGACACGTTTTCGAAAAAATAAAAATCTTAATTTTTTCTTCCAATTTGGGATCTTAGGTAAGGATCTGATAATCAACTAATTATGAAGTGTGGACTGTAGCTTTAAAAAACTATGAGCTAATTCACCATAGCCAATATCAACAGGGGCAGAACAAATTAATAGATAACAATCAACAATTATGATTTATGATTATGAACTAGTCATTTAATCAACGAACAAAAAAAAATCATTACTTTAACTAAATATTTATAAGCAAATATGAATTAAATCAATTAATGAACTAATCAATAAAAGAGAAGGACTGAAGGAATACCGGAGCTACGGAATGTAGGAAGGTGAATATTTGAGAAGGGTCGAACCGCCGAAGGGGGGTGGCGGAGGGCAGGCGACCTGGCGACGACTGCGGTGCTGCCGCCTGGCGTAGTAGCGGCGCGGCCGTGATGCGTGCTGGCGCCTGGGTTCGTGGATGACAGATGACTGGATGTCGATGAAGTTGATCCAGAGTTGTCTGCTCGTCTTCCTCAACTCTGAAATTCGACGCCTTTTTGTTAATTTCGGGTCGGATAAAACCTTACATTAGGGAAATATAGAAACAGGATAGGAAAACTGGGATAGCGACCAGTAAAAGATCAAGAAAGCCGTGAGCATTTTGTGGTTTGGCATTTTGGATTTTCTTTTTGGTTTCGTCTCATTAAAATTATCTTATATTTTTCTTCCTTCCAACACTTTACGATTATGATGTTTGACTAACGATAAAGCAAATAAATCTTTATCTGCACTCGAATTATTTTTAGAAAAAAAGAATTACATATTCAGAAACTATATTAAAAATTTTACAAAGTGTCAAAAACCAAAATCAAATTTGATATACGTAGTATAAAGGAAGAGATTAAAAGTGATTTGTATTAACCAAGTAATTTGAAAAGATATCTTACAAAATGGGACTCAGGGAGTATCAAATTTAGTAAAGATCATGTTGTCCTAAATCATTTTGGGTTCGATTGATACTCAACGTTTGGAGGTGAAAACGTTGTTTTCTTAAACTTATAAATGATGATATTTGCAACATTTTGGATAGAAAACGTTGGAAAACATAAACACCCTTTAACTTTCTTGTTACAATAAACGCATCGCATTCTCATGTTCAAAAAGATTGTAGGAGAATCTTTAATTTTTTTGCTTAAAAAATCTATATTTTTGAAAGAATGTCTGAAAAAATAGTTATATAAATTTTCAAAGATTTTTTAGGTTTTCATGTGGATCCACATGAGTTTAAGTGAAGAGAATCTAGACCTATTTTGATTTTGTTAGTCACGTCAACAATACAATTTCTAAATATTTAATTAAAACATATTGCTATTAAGATATAGCATAAGTGACAGCTGCATAGGATTTTAAAAAAAAAAAAAATGTACAAATAATAACCGCATGTTTCAAATCCACAACCTTGTCTAGCTTTAAATCCACATGTTTTAAAACAACGTCGTGATCACTTGTTTCCATGTCTAGCTTTTTTTAGAGGCTGTTTGGCACCACTTTTTCGGGTTATCAAATTTATCAACCAACTTTTTCACCAAACACGTAACTTTTACTTCCGCGCGCTGAGTTGTGTAATAAGCAGAAAAAGTAAGGCTGGAGTCACTTTTCTGACTCTATTGGCTGAAGTTGCGGTATATGATCATTTTAGCTATTTTTACATATATTTTTTTTCTTTATTTTATTAATAGAATATATTTTAAAAATAATTTTTTCTTAAATCAGCAGAATCAGCCAATACAGCCACTTCAGCCAGAACTTCATAAATTCCAGCAGAATCAGCCAAAACAGTCGATTTTCATGCTGCCAAACGGGCTCTTATTTGTAATTGTTAGTTTTCGATAAATGTATGTATGGGGTTTTCTGGAAACATCATTGATGAACAATTATAGATAAGTAACTATGCGTGAAATTGTTATGCGTATATCACTTTAAAAAAAAATAGTCATTCGAAATTACTCTTATTAATATAGTTATTTTGTGTAAAAGTCACATTTTATCTCATTGTCTAAAAAGTCACATTAATATTTATACGTAGTATATAAATTCAGTAGTTTAAAAATTTATTTCATCTGAGTTTTGAAGGGGTTGATTGGAAGTTTGGAACTTATATTTAAGATCTTCTTAGAATTTTTTTCCGTATTAATGTTAATCAAATAAATATTTACGAAAATAGGGTTGCGTTAAAACTTATTACCGATCTACTGCTGAGCTTAACCTTGGTTGGGATAAGTCGCCAAACGGTTGGGCGACTTATAAGTCGCCAAATCGGATGGCGACTTACCCTTAGCTTTAATAACCGGCGGGACGAGCAATCCAGATTGCAGACAGAACGATCCCCTTCCCAAAAAAAAAACCTCCCGCCGATCTTCGAGCCATCTCCTCCATCTCCGAGCGATCTCCTCCATCTCCGAGCGATTGCAGTCGAGCTCATCTCTGGCAACGCCACCTTGCCAAGGACTCTCCACCTCCATCTTCATCAACACTCTTTCTTCTATGTAAATCAAACTTCACTTCATCTCATATTGAAGTTGGGGTTTAGAATGTAAAAATTTCGAATTTTTAGATTATGAATTGATTTGTGAATTGATTTGTGAATTGATTTGTTGTGTAATATTGATATGTATGAAATATTGAATTTTGATGTTGAATTTATTGTAATATTATTATGATTATGTTGTGGATTTGTTGTGTAATGTGAAATTCAAGAGTAGATTTTTTTTCTTAAAAAATTGTATTATTTTGCCATTGTTAAGTGTCTAAATATCATATAGGGTTTGCTTAAAATATCATATTTTTTTAATATGTTGTGATGTCTATGAAATGATTAATTTGGGTGTATAAAGTGTGTATAGAATAATTAATGTGGATTAATGTGTACTCATGAAAGTTGGACATGTATTGTTATTAGAATATGGATTTCTCCAACTTTCCAATCGTGTGTCATTGGGGAGGGAACATATCTAAGGATGCTGGCCAAATACGCCATGAAGGTGATAGAAGCAGCTATGTCATTGTTTCTCGTGGTGCATGTTTGCTCGAGATGCTGCAAAAAATCCATGAAGCTACACAGATTCCTCCAAGCCGTTCTTTGCGATTGAAAAATGAAATTTTCTCTTAACGGGGGATCATACATGCTTATGACACTTGATGATGAGCTAGCTGTCACAAATATGTGGTTGATACTTCATATGCAGAGTATGTCCACGCTGGAGATATACATTGAGAAGTCCATAGGTGACGCTTCTACTACTCCCTCAACATCAAATGATGTTGTATCTAGGCATGGTGTCAATGCAGGGGACTCATCAAATGTTGCTGTATTGGACATGGTTGTAGAGAAAGAGGGGAGGTATTTACACAATGGTGCATCATTTTTGGATGGCCGGGAACTGATGATGATGCCGGTGATAACATCAATAATGATGAAATGACTCAATATGATGAAGATGGTGGTGTCCGTGGTGATACTGTCATCGCAACTGTCCCGTCTAGCCACTTTACTAGACTGTATGATCTCCCATCCGGCTTTAATGATGTGTGGATGAGTGGAGCAGGTTAGAAAAGGTTTACACCTGAAGGTGAGTTTGAGGTTGGTCAACAGTTAGACAACAAAGAACAGCTCATCAATATGGTGAGCTTGTATTCTATTAAACGGAGAATATGCGCCACAAAGAAAAATGCATACCTCGACATGTTCACAGTTGTGCGTTATCCTGGACCTCATTCTGCTACTTGTGTGGGCAACACCGACAGTACTAATCACGTGACGATGACTTCATATTTCATTGCTAAAGATGTGATTGGCATTCTTCGCACTGATCCTTCTCTTTAAGTGCATACTATTATTGAGATGCTGAAGGAAAAGTATGGTTATACGGTATCATACAGGCGAACATGGATGGGCAAGCAAAAGGCCATTGCTGAAATATTTGGCGGTTGGGAGAAGTCATATTCTGAATTGTCTCTGTTGGATAATTGATACTCATATTGTATAAACAGGAGAAATTGAACAAGAGTGGAGAAGAAATGATGAAGAAGAAGGAAATGTGTATAGAATGAGCATTGGTTATATGAGTTACAAGCCACCTATAAGGAGTATATATAGGGAAAATCCGGGTCTGGGCCTCTAATATGGGCCTGACAGACCCGATTACATAAATGGACTGATAGTATAAAAAGATAATCTAGAACATCTGAATAATAATAATAATAATGTACAATAATATTAATGATATCCGCTAAACGTGTGTGGGCCGCTGTCCAGGCCTAGTAGTCGGCATACCGGGGGGTCGGAGTCCATATAATCCATCAGTCTCATTTCATGACAGCGCTCCAACATTCCAATCCTGGGACAGTTGTTCACTGGTACCCACCCCTATTACTCCCACAAGTTATATGCAGTTTCAGAGAGTATTTTGGGCATTCAAGCCTTCAATACATGGTTTTAAGCATTGTCAACACGTACTGACTATTGATGGCACACACTTGTATGGGGAGTACAAGGGTACATTGCTCGTAGCTATGGGTAATGATGCAAACAATCAATTATTTCATGTGGCCTTTGCAGTTTGTGAATCTGAGAATGTGGACAGTTGACCATGGTTTATGGCATGCATTAGGGAGTTTAATTTGTGAGTGATAGGGAGTTGTGTGTCATTTCTGATCGACATGCAAGTATAATAAAGGCAATAAATGAGGTGGGCAGTACTTGGGAGGAGCCTTTTGCGCACCATAGGCTATGTATCCGTCATCTGCATCGAATATGCACACTCATTTCAAAGACAGTAAGACACTCACCTTAAAAATCTATTTGTTTGGACCGCATGGCAACATCAGATAAAGAAGTTTGATGGTGGGTTCAAGAAGACAGGGGAAATGCGGGTGGAGGCACGACAATTTCTAGGGAACATTCCCTTGGAAATGTGGTCATTACACCATGATGGCGGTTATAGATACGGCACCATAACTTTTAATATGGTTGAGGTCTTCAACAGCGTGATGAAAAATGCCAGATATTTGTTCATCACTGGTTTGGCCCAGGTTTCCTTTTACCGCGTTAACGCTTATTTTGTTAATAGGCGTGAAGGTAGTAAAAGAAGAGTGACAGAAGGTCACGGCTACTCCCCACACATCACGGATTTGATTGAGAAGAATAGAGACAATGCGAAGCATCACACTGTTACTCCATTTGATATAGGCCGAGGGATATACCAAGTGGAAACAGGATGTGGTGGCCGAACGTTGGGAAAGGGTGGGAGAAAGCAAACGGTACATCTGTGAAGGCATACTTGCAGTTGTAAAAAGGTGGAAATATGCAAGATCCCATACTCCCACGTATTAGCCGTGTGCAGACAACGTAGTTTGTCTTATCATACATTTGTGGATCCTTTTTCTCATCTGCCCAATACGCCGCTACATATCAAGGAGTATTTAAACCCATTCCTGACTGTGCTTATTGGCCGACTTACTATGGACCAGAAATTGTGCACGATCCATCCAAGCTTCGGGCAAAGGAAAGATCTAAGTCCACACGTATTAAGAATGAGATGGATGAGGGTCCCCAAGGAATGGTTAGATGTGGAAATTGTAAACAAAGCGGCCATAATAGGGCCACATGTGCGAAGAGATCCTCAAGAGATGGAGGGGGGTCCACTGGGTAAGGTTTTAATTATAATAATCCACAACTGATATTAACGTGAAATGAAAAAAATCAATTAATTAAATATTAATTAAAAACAATTAATTAATTAATTATTAAAAATTAACTAATATCTTTTTTATTTTTTGTAGGCATGGAGGTGTCAGTGGATCCAGGACCGAGTGATTGCTCTGTCCTGACATTGCAGGCCATGCACAAGAGTGAGGATGTGTGGCGTGGCCTCGATGTTCAGGTGGATAGGTGCACGCGAGCACCTATGTGGTTTGTCCCACGTGCAGGTGGATGACAGAGTACTAACATATGTTAGGGCTGCAAGTTTTTATGGTCTTCATATATTAGTGGCTATTGTCCCTCTTGATAGAGCGCTACTCACTACTCTTCTTGAGCGTTGGAGGCAGGAGACACACACATTTCACCTCCATGTTGGTGATGTGACAATGACCTTGGGAGATGTAGTTGTATTGACTGAGTTAGAGGTCCATGGGAGAGCAGTTACTGGTACTGCGTGTCGGCAGTGGGTTGAGGAGTCTAAGCTCTTGTTGGGTGTTCGCCCCCTTCTTCGGACTGCCATTCAGGGGTTATCTATGAAGATGTCATGGTTGAGGGAGCATTTCGTTGTTCTTCATCCGGGCGCTGATGAGGTGATGATCCAGCAGCATGCACAGGCTTACATTTTGATGATGATGGGAGCTTCCATTTTTGCTGACAAGAGCGGAAATGAGGTTCTGGTGCTGCACTTGCCTATGCTAGAGAGATTTGATGTAGCTGCACAATTCAGTTGGGGTAGTGCCACGCTGGCATATCTGTATAGACAGCTGTGTCGCGGTTGCCAGAGTGGGAGTACGAAGCTTGGAGGATTTTTGCTTCTACTCCAGATTTGGCCATGAGAGTACATCCACATTGAGCGTCCCATTATAGTAGCATACCTTGGCCTTGATGGACACCCACTACCTGATGAGCCTCCACTTCTGCTTGGACCACATCATCGACGGGGCGAGGACCCTCTGGGCTGTCAGTATGTTTTTATTCGTCTGTATTTATGTTATTGTATGTTTAATATAATTATATTAATAATATTTATATTAATATATGCTACATTAATGGTTAGATGGCTATTTGCTGATCTATGTCGCACATCATCGACTTCTGGGCTTGGTGTATGCAGGGATGCATTTGATCGGATGTCTGAGGATCAGGTATGGTATGCATAATATAACATAATTGCAATATGTATAGCAGAAATACTAATTTTGTATATTTATGAAACAGATTACATGGATGTCGTATACAGCTGAGATGTTTGCAGAGTTGCCCCCCGCTGGACGAGAGCATTCTCACATATGGCGAGCACGTGTGTCGTTGATATGTTTTGACATTGTTCAGCTTCATTTGCCTGATCGTGTACTGCGACAGTTTGGTTATGAGCAGGTCATTCCAGCACCTATCGACACATATGCAGATCTTCATAAGGTGGATAGGCGTAGGAAGCATACGGAGGATTGAGCACTCAGACATGTCTGAAACGTGACTATATGGGAGAGGCGAGATAAGCTTGTTGTGACTGGGACACCGACATTAGTCCCATCTATTTCGGGAGACTACATGAGATGGTATTTCAGCATCATGCGATTGTTTGTGTCTCCTTCTTTCAGACTCCCTACTCACCATTACCAGCCTAGCTCCTTGGCTTTGCACTTGACGGTGAGTATATTAGTAATTACTAAAGTAAGTCATGTTCTTTATTTAACACTTTTATTTATTTCTAAATAATTATAATTCTGTTTCATATTTCAGGCACGAGCTTTGCAGCGTATACATCAGCGGGGCGACTGCCACAGTGAGTGATACATATGACGTGGACATGTACGGTCAAGCTCTGATGGGCATTGCTTCCCCATGTTCATATGTGTTGAGGCGAGTCGACTACGGCCATCTTATACATATGCCCCCATCTCAGGATTCTATGCCATCGACATCTAGTGTAGCGGCGACTTCTACATCCCAGACTCAGCATGACAGAGTTGTTCTTCAACCACGACAGCGGCGTAGGCGTAGGCATCAACAACAACATCTCCATGACCAAGAAGACCATGAGAACTTGTAGTTTGTCTTTTGTATTGGAGTTTTTCATGTACACGGAATGTTGTAGAAATAATTGACTTTATTTTACGTATTTCCACCTGCAAACAATTGAATATTGTGTTTTTAGTACTTATTCCTTTGTTTATGATTTGTTGATGTGTTTCGTTATGAATATTGAATGTTTGTATGTGTTTCATTGGTTATGAATCTTATGTGTTGTATGTTATTTGTAACTGGTATGTTACTGGTGATGTATGTGTTTTGTGAGCATGTTTTTTATGTTCTAAATTGGTAGGGAACTGGCTGTTTGTGGTTTTGCAGGTGCAGGGGGTAAGTCACCAAACCGTTATAAGTCGTCATCTGGTTGGGCGACTTATAAGTCGCCAAACGGTTTGGCGACTTTCCCTGACCCTGGTTAAATCCAGAAGTAGATCGGTAAATATTATTAATCCAACATTATTTTCGTAATTAATTAATTAATTAGCTTTAATTCGAAAAAAACTCATCTTCTTATGGGTTTACAATTTAAGTTTATATTAAAATCATTTTATTCTTTTTTTGTAAACGAGATGAGTACAAAATTCAAAATGAAATACTTTTATTTGATACATTTTCCAATATAAATGTGAAATGGCAAGATTGAACAAATTGTTTTATTTTATCTATGAAAAGCTATTCAAAAGAAAATGAAGAAGCACTTGAGGGATGTTTGGTTGGGATGTGACTATTGGCTGGCTATTTTGCACTTTTTGTCAAGTGACTATTTTGCGTCATTTTTATTTGATCTTTTTCTTGTGCATAATTTTAGAATCCATTTATTAACACGAATATTTTTGTTTTTCAGAAATTTTGAAAGATGTAGGAAGGAAAAATGAAAAATGTTTTATCTCTTTATTTTCCAATATTAAAAAAAATCGAGACATGTATGTGATTTTCTTCTTAAGTCCATATTTTCCAAAATGGAAATACGTAGTGCTACAATCCTATATTTGAATTTGCAAGTGAATGTCATATATCAATTAGGAATTTTTCATAGTTCATATAAAATTAAAAAAAAAAAAGAGAGATTTGGATGCCATTAGTGAAGTTGCATCAATGGTTGGAATCCTGTTAACCACAGATAAAATCACACAAGACAAGAGTAATCATAACTTTGCTAAATCAAGTTTTAATTGAAGTCGATGTTTCACAGTCACCTCCCACCTCAGTTATATTTCCCAAGCTATTCGACTACACTCGGGTAAGGTAGTCAAACAATTTGTGGTGTATGAAACTAGACCTGCACAAAACGGGCTCGGGCCGGGCTTGGGCCAGGCTTTTTATAAGGTTTCTGCCCATTATCTAAGGGCGGGCCTAACCCCGTTGCCATACCCGCCCGTAAGAGCGGGCCCGGTAGTCCACCGGGCCGCCCGACCCGGGAAATATTTTAAAAAAAATCAAAATTATATAATTTTAATACTTTTAAAGTAATATTACAACATTTAAAAAATTCGTAATAGATTTATAATGTTTATAGGCCTTCAACACATACACAAAAATTAATTTCACAAAAATAATAATGAGAAACTATAATTAAGATTTAAAATTCAATTACAAAGTATTTATCTTTAGTACAGAAATAGATATATATTATATTGATTGGGCTAGTTGTTAAGAACTACAAATTTAAATTTAAACATAATAAACTATAGGATCTATAAAGATAATTTAGTAAATATAAATATAAACGTGTACATGTAAATGAATAAATAAATTAGTATATATATAATTATATGTGTGTATATACTCAATGTAGCGGGCCGGGCTTATCGACCCAAATGAGCCACACCTTAAGCCAAGCCCGCCCATATGCTATTGTGGGGCGGGCTCAGGCCGGGCCGGTGGGTAGAGATATATGCCCAAGCCCGCCCATTTGTGCGAGCGGGCTGGGTGGACCGGCGGGCCGGCCCGTTTTTGTGCAGGTCTATATGAATCCTTCCACAGTTTTTATTTTCATTGTAAAGAATATGGGCATCATTCATTTATTTGCAAGAAATTGACAACAAAGGAATGATGATACTATGTTGAGAAGGGGGAGAAACTTTGTAATGAGATTAAAGAAAGTGACCATAAGGTGACAGAGAGGGAGGCTTCGTACAAAAAACATTTGTCGATATGGGAAAGATAGAGAATGAAGGAATGACCGAAGATAATGAAGAACTCCGGGCTGTATTGGAACTGGTGGCGGAATCTGTCGTGCAGGTAACCGTGCCGGAAAACTCTGAGACGGAAACCGTAGCACCGGATAGTGCTAGGGAAGATGCACATGAAGGTGTTCCGAGTGGAGAGTTTGTTGAAGGAAACAATGACAAAACATTATCACTGAAATGCTATAGGATGCAAGATCTATATATGAAGGATCTACATAACTGAAGGCAAATAGAAACAAGAAAAATGACTTATCTCTTCCAAACTACAAAGAAAAAGACAACTTTTCTTTGAAGTTGAATATCAGTCCCACCCGTTGAAAACTAGTAACCAATCAACAACGCTTCAAGATGACGAAGACTATTTCATCTACCCGATTTACTCCAGTTATGGCTCGCATCATGAGCCAATAACAGGACTCAAACGCTACAAGCCATCACATCTGGAGGTAAAGATGTACCCTCCTTATCTTCAACGGGTCATTCGTTTTCACAATAAATACAGTCGGGCGCTGTCAAGGTAAGAATGCCTGGAAAAAAACTTTAATGGTTAACTCTTTCTTTTGTGCCTTATCTTGTACTTTTTCATTTGAAATTTGGTTTTGTAATTTTAATTTTTTAATAAAATTGAAAAGTGTTCCTCGACGCTTTTCCTACTTCCGGTGGCTCCTCCGGGATAAAAAAAAAAGAAAGAGGAAGAAAGTGAATCGATGAGGAAGGCGAAAAAGAGTGACAATATGCGAGAAGGAGGTCGAGGAAACAATGTACCCCCACCCCACCCCTTATAGCTTTGCCCTAAAAATTTATCAAATATCTTTTTCATCGATTAGTTTGTGGTTCATGATATTTATCTCTCATCTTTGCAAATCTTGATCATACAATTTTCACTTTATTATTCTCTCTGTCAATTAAACTTAGTAAAAAAAATTAGGGACGGATGAAGTATAAAATGGGTAAAAATGTGAGAGAAAACACAAAAATACTTAATTGTAAAATTATAAGTTGATGCACAATATAATTTGATCTTCTACTTATTTGATCGCGTGAATTGTCAATGAAATCATATAGTAGATTATGGAATTGTCTAGCTTGACATTTGTTAATTGCACAAAAATTGTCTGCTTACCTCAAACAAATTAAATATGGTTAAGGACATATAAAAAAACAGTATAATTAAATACTTTATAGCGTCATATAACATTAACAATATTTGAAAGAAAATTACGCCTCCCACTCAAATCTGTATACATATATTAGTTGTAATCTACACACCCCATTCAGAGTGGACCATTATATTACTTCAACTTTTCTATTGTGTATTTTCTATCTTGTTAACTCAACAATTTTTAGTACTGAAATATCTTTTTCCTTAATGTATAGATTGGAATTTTAAAAATTAAGAAACAAATGAATCTCCATTAGAAAAGAGTCTCGTTATATTAGTTAGTAAAGGTGTCATTTGGAGATCATTGTCGTGATAAGTAAACCAACCCGACTATCATTAAATAATTATTTACAAAAATTTAAAATATTTATAATTTTAACTGCCATTTAAAAATGTCATGGCATACAGAATTTTGTAATTATATTATTGCATTATAGCAAATGCTCTTGTCAGGTTTTCCACTATAACTCCTTTCTATAATTACAACAAAAACATGCACCCATAAGAACTACGAGTATTATTTTATAAATGCATCATTAAGTCATCGTGTAACATTTTTCTGTTTATGGTTATACAAAACATAGATACTACGTGTATATTAAAATTCAAACACCCATACAGATAAAAAATATTTTTATCTTGTAAAAAACTATAAACATATATTTTTCTATAAATTTAGTTCTAAAAAAGGCAAGCAATTTAAAAAGTGCAACCGTATCATTTTAACTATGATACTTCAATCTTTATATAATTAAAGACGTAATTGTATTTTATCAATATATAATATAAGTAAAAATAATATATATACATTTGAAATTGGAAGTCATATCTGTATTTTACATAATTTAATTTTAGTTGTTTTATCATCAAACAATTATCATTTCTAGTATTTTTTTAAATGTTACATAGGTAATTGAACTGACAAACAATTAATGTATTACAGAATAATTTTTCTCAATGTAATACTTTGAATTATTTACAGAATAATTTTTCTCAAAGTTTTTTTTGTAGAGGCTATTTCTATAACACCAGTGGTGATTATGAGAGGAAAATGATCGAGAACTTGAGAGAAAATTCACTGGGATGAGTTTAAAGTTCATATATAGTTATTCATTTTTATAAATATTTTAAACTATTATCTTCTTGTTCATTGAAACTCTAGTCATGTTATTTCCATCATTTCATTTTAAAATTATAGAGAAAGTGTTTTTTTTGCATGTGTTCAAAACGTAACTTATTTAATTAATACCTTTATGGATTATATATTTGTGATTAATAAAACTTAGTTAACATGCATCTAAGTTACTTGTGTTTCAAATGTAAAAATATGTATTGCAACTTTATAAAAAATTACTCTGTACATAGTATTATATAATTTTTATCATAATCCAAATGACATTTTTATGTGCTTCTAACATATTATGCGTTTTAGTAGACTATAAAGCTAATATACTACGAGGCCGTTTGGCAGCACTGTTTATCGGCTTATCAGACTTATCAGCCAACTTTTTCACCAAACACACAACTTTCGCTTTCACGCGCTGAATTGTGTAATAAGTAGAAAAAGTAATGTTGTAGTTACTTTTCTGGCTGTATTGACTGAAGTTACTGTAGATGACCATTTTAGCCATTTTTACATATAATGTTTTCTTTATTTTATTAAAAATATATATTTTAAAAATATTTTTTCCTCAAATCAGCAGAATAAGCCAATGCAGTCACTTCATCCAGAACTTCATAAATTTCAACAGAATCAGCCAAAGGAGCCGATTTTGGTTCTGCTAAAAGGGCTCTAGCTATACGGGATAAGGGTCAGTTTGGTCCTCGAAGTTGCAAAAAAGAGGTCAAATAAGTCCTTATATAGAATATTCTGTCCGGACGTGCCATTTGAGGTGGCTCCCGGTGGAATTTTTTGATTAAATTTTTTGAGCATCTTATTCATTAAGTCTAGTTTACTCATACCAAATTTCAGATAAAATTTCAATCGGGAAGACATTCAAATGAATTTTTGAAGATAATTGTGCCGTTAAAAGCGCACTTATCTTCAAGAATTCATTTGAATGTCTCCCCGATTGAATTTTTAGCTGAAATTTAGTATGAGTAAACTAGACTTAATGAATAAGATGTTCATAAAATTTCATAAAAAAATTCTACCAAGAACCACCTCAAATGGGACGTCCGGACAGAATCTTCTATATAAGGACTTATTTGACCATTTTTTTGCAACTTCGAGGACCAAACTGACCCTTTACTCCTAGCTATACGATTGGGACGAGATGAATCCAATTAGATTCGGAAAATGCTAACGTTTGCTAATTTTTTGAAGGATGGGTTAATTAATTGTGCAGCTATTTTAATACGGAGTAAAAAGTTGAAAGGATAATTTTGCGAAATAAGGTTTACATTAAGTAAACGTTACAGTAATTTTTATACAACAGCTAAAACACCAGCCCAAAACCCTACTTCGTTAAACCCCATCTTCTCCAGTGGTCCATTTCTCAAGCTTAGCTGAGACTGTAAAGTCTGTATTTACACCATCCTAATCACAATGGCCGATTAAGCGTAAATTGAGCTGAACATTTCTTCCATGGCGGTGAAGAAGAAGATGCAGAACCGGAATCGCAAGAAAAATTCTGCAAAGAGGAGCTCCGAGCTGGGTGGAGTTGAAAAGGGAGCAAAGTGCACCAAAAACGGGGATAACAGGAAGAGGAAGAACAAGAGTACGCAACAAATATTCATGAATGAGAAAGATTATCAGCGTCGGCTTCAGGAAATTCTCCACTCCCCTGAGCACATTTTCTCGAAAATTTTCCGCAAAGATGGCCCGCCCCTAGGGGACGAGTTCGATTCTATACCAGAACACGCATTTGTCAACTGTAATAAAGGTAGTGTGCGGACAAATGCTATGTATTTTCGTCCATCTAAAAGTTATTAGTTTATATATTGACTGTATTGTGGATGTATATATACGAGTGTATGCACACCTGTAATTAGCCTGAACTTACTCCCGGAACTATGAGAAAGCTTGACCGTGTGCAAATTTTATGTTTATTTCGACCTCAATTTTCCATTCCATGATCTTTTTTGCCAAAACAGGTTCTTTTTTTGAGAAAATTATCACTTATATGACTAAAAGAGAGACTATTTCCTGATGTATGACTTGGCAGTTTTTCTTCCTAAAATGGTGCGTGGATTAGTTGCAGTTTTTTAATTTGGTGTGTGAATTAGTTTTTCTTCCTATGCAATTATAGGTATACCGTAGGCATGTACATCCTTTGCTAGTCATATAACCGTAAATATATTTTTTAAATCATATGATGGGAAAGTGGACAATTTTTAGTAATATTCCCATATTTTCTCCTCTATTTTTAATGACGGTGAATTTCCAATTTTTTTAGGTATACTGTTAATGGTAGATGAAGTATCATCTGAAGATATGATAAATAGCTCACTGTTTGTTAAATAAATTAATTAAAAACAAAAAATGCTTCATTGCATATGATGATGTGCACGACTCCTTCATTACTGTTACAGGATGTTTGGTACGAGGGAATGAGGGCGGGATCGGTGATAGTAACTTCAATTGAACAGAGTCCCTTCTTTAGTATGTGGGAATGACAATAAAATGAGGGATGGGAAAGGGGAATATACAGAGGCCATATTCTCACCAAAGTAATAACTGGAATGGGTAGGTAATTAAGGCAGGGAATAGGATGACATATATACTGATTCAAATGCCATTGAAAAGGAGAAAGGGAAAAAGTAAGGGTAGCTTAGCAAAACTAATGTATATTGACTATATATTTAATACCTAAAACACAAGGGAATGGCATTTTTTTAATCAGTTCCTCATTAGTAATTCTCACTCTACATCTCACCCTCCAATCTCTGAACTCCCATTTCCACATGCCAGACACCCCTATTGGTGACATGGATATATCTCAGTGGCAATCCCAACCTCAAACATCTGCAGTCCGCACTTTCAAATATTTTATGGTTGCCCAAAAAATAATTTGCCATCTTTTTCCTGGATGTAATTTTTTTCCTAATTTTCTACTGTTCTACTGTGATATTAGATTCCAGAAACTCTAATGGGCTCTCTCAGGAAAACCGAAAAGCTCATAAAAGGAAAAAGGTACATGATACACACAATCATCCATTCTGAAGTACTCCATATATTCTTTGAGATAGACTATGACCAACATTGGAGATGGATTCTAGAGCACTTTTTATTATTTTAATGATTTTTTGTTCATCTTCTTTCCATACCCCAAGGTTTTGCCTACTGTCATCCCAGAAGACCAAGTTTATGGTGAAGTGAACACTTCCTTTCCTTGTAAGAAGCCTGTTACTGGGAAAGGCCTGATTACTAAGAAGCAAAATTCAGAAAATAAATATGGAGTTGGGAAAGGCTTGATGAATGTTAGGAGCGCTCTTGCTAAAAGGCATGGTGTTGGAAAGGGTTTGATGACAGTCTGGCGGGCAACAAATCCAGATTCTGCAGACATTCCTACATGTGTTAATTTCTGTGAGAGAGATAAAGAAAAAAAGAAGTTGCAACAGCGACAGTCTATTTTGGTTAGTCATTTAATCAACATATGCACCATGTTCTCTTGTGAGTCTTGTCTATCTTCTGTGCATACATGTATATGTTCTTGTTTATTTTTCAGTGTGAGAATTAGTGGGGCCTTAAAGTAAATTTTATTGATGAAATTCTGCAAGTTCAATAGTTGCTTTAATGGTGTATTAATAGAACACCTGAAGTCACTAGATTTGCCCTGCATGGGCTCACTATCTTCATCCTATTTAATTTCCAATGCCAAAAGTACACATGTGTGCATTTCTTCTATACGGAGTTAATATTTGTGTTAGAAAACATGCATTTTTTATTTCTAGTTTTTTAATGTGAAGTTCTTTAATGCAAGCAGAAGAAGTTGACAAATAAGTCACAGGAAAAGAGGAAGCGTGCACTAAAAAGCAGAAAGGTATACATAATTTTTTCTCTTCACATTGCCGTTGCAGTTTTTTTATCTGTACCTGATCAAGTGTTGGATTGGCCCGACTTTGAATTTTATAGTTGCAAATGGAAGCTCAAAAAGTTTCAAGGCGGATGCAGCCACATAGAGAAAAATGTGAACTTGCTCTAGAATGTGGGAGAGCAGAAGACAACGAAAAATTTGCGACGCTAATGGACGATGAGGAGTTGGAGTTGAAAGACTTACAAACAGGACCTGATCCATTAACATGCTGCACACACTTCACACGCAATGGATTGCATGGTTGTTCCCTTTGCAAAGGTGGTACAAATATTCCTTCTTTAATCCCACATTCTTCAGTATTTCTGCAATATTTGTTTTGCTTATAAGTTTCTAAGCAGTATTTTAGTTGACTCACTTGTGAGTAGGCAAGTGGAGTAACTAGAGGTCTGGAGAACTTCAAAATATGCTTGTGCAAATAAATTGGTTTGCACACTTACATTAGAAGGCTTTTTCTTACAATAGTTGCTATTGCTCTAGGTTTGCTAGCAAACTTTCCTCCAGATAATGTCACAATGAAGCTCCCACTATGCATGCAACCATGGGATTCTTCTCCAGAGCTTGTCAAGAAACTTTTCAAGGTATATCAAAGGCATTTTCGCCTGAAGCTATTCCATTTTTTAGAGTGGAAAGATGCTATGTACATTTGGTACATTTTTGTTTCACATTCTAAATTATATTTTTTTTAATGATTGTGAAATTTCCTCTAGTCAGTTTACTATGAAGTTTTTTAACACAGGGTCGCTGATTTTAATTCTACGTGTAGGTCTTTCATTTCCTCTCCACTTATGCCTTAATAATTCGTGTTTCTGCTTTCACCCTGGATGAGTTTGCTTGGGCATTTCACGATAAAGTAAATCGCATCTAGACCTGTTCTTCTCTTCCTTGATCATCTATCTATCTTAGTCCAATTTCTGTTTTGAAAAAGATCATCATTTGCAATTCTTTATTACCTTTCACCATTTTTTAGGAGTCTTTGCTGCTTGGTCGAGTTCATGTGGCGCTACTCAGGCTTCTGTTGTCAGACGTTGAAATGCAGCTTGGCCATGGGATATATTGCCATTCAAGCAAAAACTTTCATTTTCTGGATTTAGTTCAGTCAGTAAGTGTCTGGTTTCAAATGGATACATAAACTTTTTGGGGATAGTGAATTTTGTTTTTGCACAAGGTCTGCACTGTTGCAAATTCTTATTAGGGCATGGATCTGAGATTTCTGTGGTATAGTTATGAAAAACCGTTCCAACTGTACCATAGCATAAAAAGCTGATTTTTTTACGCCGGACTGGGCCATACCAATTTTTTTATATAAGATGATATGTACCAGTTCTTTAGTGTGATGGTACAGGACGGTCCAAGGACCATACCGCCCTGAAGTATCCCGAGCTGTCCCAAAGAGCAAGTCACTTTTAATGTGTATTTATGTGATGATTTGTATGATCTAACTTTGCGTAGGAGCAGTAGAGATGATCCGAATCATATTTATCTACTACCTCCGTCCCATTTTATGTGTCTCCTTTGGTTTTGGCACAATTTTTAATAAAGTGGTTGAAAAGGTAAAAGTTGTGGTTGAGATTTGAGTATAGTAAAATGAAATGTTGTGAACCACATATTTCTTTCCAAAAAGGGAAAGGTGACACTTATTTTGGGACAACCCAAAAAGGAAAGTAAGACAGGTAAAATGGGACGGAGGGAGTAGTATTTTTTGAGAACCCAATGTTGCAGAAGAACTACCCCAGACTGTACTAAAAGTTGGTACAAAACTTGACAAAAGCTGGTATAAACTGGACATGTGCTATTTATTTTTGAGACGTACTTTAGTTACCATAGTTTGGGACTGGACAAGATTTTTAAATTAACTGCCATGTCCCATGGTCAGCCCTAAATCCTACACACCATGTATTTCATTTTGAAGATTCTGTTACATGTCATCTGCACATCTGACTTTGAGAGATATGAAACTAGGCTTAGTTACCAAGTGTTCTTTTCATGTTTCGGGATAGATTGTTGTAAGTGCTTCCTGGGAAGTGGAAGGGGATGCATCTATATAAAAAATTAAAGTTAACTTAACTACTAGCACCACAAGCTGTGCTGGCAATTTAATATCAACCCTCTTGTCAACATCTTGTTTCATTTATTTGCTTTAATGTGTTCTTTCTGTTTACTTTATTTTTAGTTCTAATAGGGATGGCACGTGTTAACTGCAAAGGGCATCAATCTTATTGTAAGCGCGTGCAGTAATATTGGAGAACTTGGAATGGGATAAAATTTGTTGCATATATATATATATATATATATATACATCAGCTTGTTAAATATATTTTGTTTTGTAATATTGGTGGAAATAGTGTTGATCTTGCAAGTATAATGGTTTAAAGTTAAAACATTCTTTCATGATACACCTTCTCTCCCTAAATTGATATTCACTTACTTGGTTTAACACCCCCTTTCTGAAAGGATTTTCTTTTTACAACTGGACAGGTTGAACGTAACAAAATTGTACTAAAAGTATGGCTTTGTTCATTGAATGCTCTCACATGGACAGAGATCCTTAGGCAAGTGTTGACTGCTTCTGGATTTGGGTCCCAATGTTGTAGAAACCATAAAGAAGCTCCCAGCAAGGTATTTGAGTTATTTAATTTTTGACAAATGATACGTTCTCAAGTCAATTGGCCATTGCCTGTTCGCTGTGTAACATGGAAACTTCTAATAAGTAACGTATATGCATGTGTAGGGGAGACACCTCAAACGCGTCCACCCTTCTTCACATTCATAATATAGGGATACAGGGGTGGGGCTTAAAGGGTCATACACATGATAATTGTGTGTGGATGGTTTTTTTTTGAAGAGTATGAAAACTGTTTGAAGATGGTTTCAATTAGTTGTAAGAGTATTCAAGTTGTTATTCAAATGTTCAGCTTTAATTTTGAACGATACACACAAACGGGGAAACTTAAAGGTCAATACACATGATTTTTCATAGAGATGGCATCTTTTTTTAAAAAGAAAACTGTTAATAGTGGACTAATGTGTTAAAAACAAAAACTCAAATCTCTCTACTTTAGATGAAGAGGATGATAAGTAACTGTATGGAGAAGGTTTAAATAAGTTGTAGGAGTATTCAAGCGGTAATTCAAATGTTCAAATCTATTTGTGATGATAATTGAACACACACATACATTGTTGTATCCCCCTGACCGCCATGCCCATGTCCGACATTTAGAAAAAATACTGTTTCTCATACCCATATGTGTAACCATGCCTGTTCCTTTGGGCCATAGCTCCTCAAAAAAATGTAAACTTGCCTCAAATTACAATTATTAACAACTTTTTGTTACTTTGTTAGTAATACTTTTGAGGTCCAACTAATTTGTTTGCTTGAACTCATACTTTCTTATTTGAGCTTGTTTTAAAGGAAGCCACCCTTATGGACAAGTATGGAATATCTCTTGGTACACTGAAGAGTGAATTGTTCAGTATCTTGCTAGTGCAAGGAAATAAAGGGATGAAAATTCCAGATCTTGCAAAATTACAATCTGTAAGTTGAGTATTTGAGTTGATACATAACTTGTTCATTCAGAGTGGGGAATTGCATGAATCTATTAAAGGTTTATATTGATGCAGCCAATTCCATGATCACAAATATCACATGGTTTTTATCGCATGATGTATTGAGCTTTTTATTACATAAAAATCTATTTTGCTGACTTGGGCGTGCAATTTTTCTTTTTGACGTGAAGATTGTTGAATTGAATCTTGTGGCAACGACCAATGAATTAGAAGATTTAATAGGCTCAACTCTTTCGAGTGACATTACCTTGTTTGAGAAGATTTCATCTTCAGGGTATCGTCTACGCATTAATCCTGCTGCATCACAAAATGAAAATTTCCGATTTGATGCCAAAGAAGACAATGACTCTGATGTCAGCAGTGAATATGGTAGTGGTGATGATTCCGACATCGAGTTCCTAGCATCAAGTCCATCTAAATCCAGTAGAAAGAATCATCATGTAAGTAAGACATTGACAGTATGCACAGAAATTGACGAGAGCCACACAGGAGAACCATGGCTTGTGGGACTGATGGAAGGAGAATATTCAGCTCTTAGCCTTGAAGAAAAACTGAATGTGTTGAGTGCATTGGTTGATCTTCTTTCTTCTGCAGCTGGATTCAGAATTGAGGTATTTCCTTCGGTGGTGATTTTTGGAGCTTGTTCAGATTTATGATTGATCTTCAGGATTTGATGAGTCCTATACTCATTTTGTAGTGCTTTCTATTTCAGAACCGGTTCTTTTTTCAGTAATCAATATTAACTTATTACTCAATATTTCCAGGATCCAGTGAAAACAGTTGCAACTTTTTGCCATGTTACAAATCCATATGGTTCAGGGGCAAAAATAAAGAGATCAACAGTAAAGCAGGGCAACATACCCGGACAAGTAGGAGGGTACAGCAGTTTGTGTAGTGCAAAAAACATAAGTATGACAGAAGCAATTCACCCTGTTGATTCTTTAGTTGTGATGACAACTAATTTTGAGCATGATAATTCTTATAGAATGTCTAATACATCAGAAATATCTGGTGGGGATGATTTGCACCCTATGCAGTCTATCTTTTTGGGTTCTGATCGTAGGTATAACCGATATTGGATATTCTTGGGCCCATGCAATGATTATGACCCTGGTCACAGAAGAATTTATTTTGAATCTTCTGAAGATGGTCATTGGGAAGTGATTGATACGGAAGAGGTAATTTCCTTGTTTTTCATGCCATTATTCATAGTAACTTCCCTGAAAGCATGATTATAAAAAGTTATTTACCGAATTCATAGGGCCTGTTAGGATTCCAGAAAATACTAGGGAAAGATGAGAGGAAGGAAATTATATATATGGAAACGTTGGAACTTGGAAGGAAAGATGATGTGGCGGGGGGGGGGGGGGGTTAGAACTAAATAAATTCATACTAACTCTGTTCTTAAATAAATGCAACATGTTGAGTTTTATACTATTCACATGGTCTACTTTGAATATGTTTATTTATTAATGTGTTACTACGTAATTTTTTTTTAAATATTGTTAAATTTGTCTTATTGTAAATTTTCAAAATCTGATTTTTATTTTTATTTACCAATAGAGGATTAAATATATTAATGTTCAAAGTTGTACATTGGCAAACATGAAAAAAAGGAATGTTGCACTTATTTACGAACAAAGGTAGTATTAATGTATTAGATATTTGTTTATACTCATTTAGTCATTTTGTTTATTTATTTATGTCTTATTGCATATAGAATAAATATGTAGTTTTTTCACTCTCCTTTGCATTATTCAATGTTAAAACCTAACAATGGAAAACAACTTAGCATTTTTTTCATTTGCTGGGCATTTTCCGTGATCCAAATATACCCTTATTCTTTATCCCTAGGCCTTAGGCACCCTTTTGTCAGCTTTAGACCACAGAGGAGCACGGGAGGCCCACCTTCTAGAATCTTTGCAGAAGCGAGAAACCTTGCTTTCTCAGACGATGTTGGCCATGCTTAATAACAAGACAGCTGACCAATTAGCCTTATCTAATCAATGTGGAATGAGTGTTTCAAGGGAAGACAGTTCATCATCAGCGGTTTCAGATGTGGACAATGCAAGTCTTGCTGAAGTGCAAAACATACATCCCTCTGCTATTAGTTCTGCTGTCCATTCAGGGAAGAAAGGAGAACCCCGTAGAGACAATTTGTGCCTTAACCAGGATTTTGATACATGGATATGGAAATCATTCTATTCCAATCTTAGTGCCGTGAAACATGGAAAAAAGTCATATCTTGATTCACTTGCAAGATGCGAGGGGTGTCATGATCTCTACTGGAGGGATGAGAAGCACTGCATAATTTGCCACACTACATTTGAGCTCGACTTTGATCTTGAGGAGAGATATACTATCCATTCTGCAACATGTGGACTGGGTGTTGATGCTAATAAGCTCCCAATGCATAAAGTGCTGTCATCACAATTGCAATCACTTAAAGCTGCAATCTATGCAATTGAGGTGGGTTAAACAAACTATCTTAAAAGCTGCCCTCCATATTCATATTATGTTCTTCGGAGAAAGTGTGTCGTTCATACTCCGTATTAAGTTTTGTTCTGCAAAGCCAAGACAAAAGTTTATGCTTTTACAGTTTTTCCCTTGTCACCCTTCTTTTTCCTTCCACTTTTACAACTGTCTATGAAATTTTAATGGATCTCACAACTTTATATGCTTGGAGTCAGGGAGCACTCTTTTAGTACTACAAAATATTCATGGTTGTAGGATTCAGGAAGGGGGTGATATTTTCAAAATATTTTCCATTTAATGAATCCTTCATTTGCATATCTCCTCTAGAGCAGCACCTAATATGAGCTGGAGGGGTTAATAAAAAATTCTAGTCCTTGTGTTGGGAAGCTCATTGTAAAGCAGAGTTTTAAAAATACAAGCTTGCTCAAAGAATTTTGGCTAAAGGGTCAAATAGGCCATCGAACTAACTTAAAAAGTGCAATTCACCCCTTATATAGGAGGCTCTGTCTGGCCGTCGTCAATTGGAGCGGTTCCCGGTGGAATTGTTTGATGAAGTTTTTTGAGCATCTTCTTCATTAAGTCTAGTTTATCCATACCAAATTTCAAATAAAAATTCAACCGGGAAGACAGTCAAATGATTTTCTGAAATGTACCGTGCTGTTTAACTGCGCAGTTATCTTCAAAAATTCATTTGACTGCCTTCCCGATTGAATTTTTAGCTGAAATTTGGTATGAGTAAACTAGACTTAATGAAGAAGATGCTCAAAATTTTTTATCAAACAATTCCACCGGGAACCGCCTCAATTGGCGACTGCCGGACAGAGCCTCCTATATAAGGGCTGAATTGCACTTTTTAAGTTAGTTCGAGGGCCTATTTGACCCTTTAGCCAAGAATTTTATAGAGGTTTTGCACAATAAGCCAAAGCACCTTATCTCAAAAAAGAAGCCAAAGCATCTTAAAAAAGAGGCAAAGTTCCACTAGTCTTGCATTAATTTATTGATGTAATGAACTTGTTATTTACCCACAAATTGTTACTCGTATTTATTTCAACAATATATTGATGCACATCATATTGATGGGTTTGTATCATGTATTATTTTATGTGTTTCTTTGTAGTTTGTTAGACTGTAACAACATGTAATGTGATATAATCAAATATAGTTCTAGACTTCTAGTGTAAATTAACAATAATGAAATGTATTTCATAACATCTTACGTTTTACCAAACTATACCTAAATATTTGATGACATAGTAATTTGTTGCTCTGTATCACGTATTCACGTTGACTTCATTCAAGAAACATTCGCTTTGAGTTTACCTTTCTACTCTTTTATAATTAAGACAACTCATTTGAATAGTAATCATAAACAAATATTATTCTTTAGTTAGAGTTTTGGGTGGTTAGATAATAGTTGTCCATCTAAATGCAGGCAAAAATACTGTTATAAAAGAACCATACTGTAATTACGTGACATATTGTATAGATTCCAAATTTATGTTTGTTTGTTTCCAAATCTTTTTAGCGCTACTTTATGTTTGTGTCCATGATGCTTTTCCAGTCAGTTATGCCTCAAGATGCCCTAATGGGCTCTTGGACTAAGCCTGTTCATAACCTTTGGGCGAAAAGACTACGCCGCGCCTCAACTTTGACTGAAGTTTTACAGGTAATAAACTCTAAAATTCTACAATGTCTCCTTGTTTTTTCCTAGGAGAAGGATGATGACTCTCGACTTTTTCGTATATATTTCAGGTTCTTGCTGATTTAGTCAGTGCTTTCAATGAGGAATGGTTCTATCAATCTATTATACCTGATGGTGAAAATTGTGCTGTGGAGGAATTTCTTGCCACTTTTCCTAACATGCCCCAAACCGTGTCTGCAGTTGCACTTTGGCTGGTGAAGTTAGATAAGCTGGTTGCACCATATATGGAAAATGTTGTTTCTCAGAAGACTTGAACTAAATGCCAAATCAAAAGGTGCTTGACTTCACATTTTTCAAACATTTGTTTTTATTAAAAGTATGACATTTCATGTTTCCCATGAATCTCACATTTCAGTATTGAACTAATATTGTTCAACTGATTTAGCTATTTTTGCAACAACTTTAGAAATTTCAGCCGATTTAGCCACAACCTGAACCTCTGACCAGGTTCTAGATCCCTTCTGGTAAGAATATAATTTGGCTGCATTGGTTGAAATTGCTGATGTTGTGGCTGAAATGCATGAGTTATCTTAAAAGCATTTTTAAAATATAATTCTAAATGAATTAAAAATAATATCTGAAGACGAGCATAACAACGTCATGTCATTTCATGCACTACTTTTTTCTATCAACCGATTCAGCCATCACAAATCACAATCGCATAATTTAGTGTTTTTTTAGAACTAGTAGATCTTGATGAAAGGCTGTCTAAGTGATGAGCAGAAATGCTCTGTACTACCGAATGGACATGAACTCTTATTTTGATTTACCCTGGTGTTTCAGGTAAGCGTACTCCAAACCTGTAGATTCCCTTTCTCGTCCACAAGTACAGTGTATTGTGTACTGTTAAACTTTATTTCCTCTTGACATTTGAGATGTTTTTATATCATCCGTCCATGGTTACACCTGAGCATGATGATGGCTTTATTGTAAGGTGCACACAATGGGCTTGAATTGTGTGGAAGATAGAAAGACATAAAAGAAATTGTGTGGTTCATTTCTTTGAGTCGCTTGGCCAGGATCTCTGAAAGATTTAGGTGTACAGAATATAGATGTGTAGAGAGAAAGAGAGGTTCTTCATATTATCTTGAAAACCCCACAATTTTGCTGTAATGTTTTACTCTAGTATTCGCACAAGTGTTTGCCTTTTTATTTTACTTGCAGTTGCAGCATCACCTTATTGCATGTAGAGAAAATGTTGCACTTTTTCCTTCTCTGTGATGGAAGAAATTTATCATTGGATAGGTCGTGAATTCATAATTGTAATAATTTTGCGGGCAATTATTTCGTTTTTCGGTACCCTTCAAATTTTATCATACAATCTTTACAAATAAGCATGAGGCATGCAACAATATGGTGAAAATATTTTTTTACATAGCCCTCCAGCATTTTCTTGGATCCAAACCAGACCAGATATTACAAACATTGTTCTCTAATGTTTTTATTTAGATTGGGAAATGCACAAAGAAAAATACTAAAATACTATCTCCATCTCCCTAACATTGGTACAAGAGGAGGTGTCATGCTTGATTGCTTATGAAGAAGTGTGTGGTTGATATTAAATTGATAAAATACGAGTAAAATATGAATGATTTAGAATCAAATAAATGCTATCAAATTTGGCATGAAACAATTTTAATGAGACAGACCAAAAAAGAAAAATGGATCACCCTGAATTAGATGGGGGAGTAGGTCAGAGGTGTTTAAGTTTTAAGTCTAACTATGAATGACTACTTTCATTTCTAATTAGGGTTGGACTTGGGCCGGGTGGCCCGACCCGGAACCGGCCCGAACCGGCACTGTTCCGGCCCGGCCCGGTGGCCCGGTCAGTGACCGGTTTGGGTAGGCCCGACCCGCTGGGGTTCTGGTCCGGGTTCGGGCCCCTCAAAAAGTGAACCGGCCCGGCCGGTTCGGGCCCGGTCCGGGCCATTTTATTTATTTTTTCTTTTTTGTTTGAATTTTTTTAAGTTTTTGAGTTGGGCTGGGTATTTTGGGTCATCTGAGATGGTTTGGGATGGTTTGGGGGTGAGGGGGGGTGGTTACTGGTTAGGGGTTAATTAGGAAAAGGCAAAAAAAAAAAATATTGAACCGAGGCCCGGCCCGGACTTGGGGATTATCCAGGCCGGTTCCGGACCTCCCCTTTCCTGAACCGAGGCCTAGCTGGGCCCAGGCCCGAACCGGCCCGGGTCCATGCCTATTTCTAATCCTTTAATTTCCTTAACGTCATTCTCCCTATAGTAATTTATATGATAATCATTTCCTCAAAAATAAATCTAAGGGAATGTGTTAAGTAAAGCGGGATTAAGCAACACAAATAATTGCTGAGTTGAGGATTATAATAGGAGACTAGAATGATAAGAGAAATTCAGATGACAAATGAAAGCAGAATAGAATATCAGAAGCTCTGGGTATATATATATATATATATATATATATATATATATATATATATATATATATATATATATATATATATATATATATATATATATATATATATATATATATATATATATATATATATATATATATATATACCCTTTGAAGTAAAAGTGAGATTTTATTTATAATGTAAAATGCTTACATATAAACTCTATCAAAGTGATAAGTCTCACACACTGAATTACACTTGAGAACTACAATATTTATATACATGAACTAAGATGAAACAGATGAGCACTAAAGCTCACTCTTTATTGCATTTATTAAAATAATAATGAGGAAATATTAAATAAGAGTAACTAAGACCTATTCCATACGTTAGAAATATATCTCAATTATGCGTCCTCATCATGGGGATAAGAATTTGAGCCACACCTCAACAAAATGTTTTTAAAATAAGAGTAAATTGGTTTTGGAATTCCAAAATATGATTTTAATTTTTTTCTCAAAAAGAAATAACTTCGCAAAATCTATTGTGGTTTTGGAGCCACCTTTATCAAAATAGTTGCATCACTAGGCATCAAGATGATAATATTTATTGCCATGAATGACACGTGCAAGTTAGGTTTTGGTCATATTGGTTGCAAGCCGAACATCAGGGGTGGATTCGGGTCGGGCCACCCGGCCCGGCCCGCTACTGTGCGGGCCCGGGACCGGCCCGGTTCTCGGGTCCGGGACCGGGTGGTTAACCGAACCAGGGGGCAGCGGTTCCGGGCTCGGGTACAGGTTTTGGCGACCCGGCCGGGTCGGGCCCTGGTCGGCGGGTCCGGGTCCCAACGGTTGGATTTAAAAAAAAAATCTTTTGGGCTCAAAAGAGCCGTTTGGCCCTTGACCCACAACCCAAACGGCTATATAGCCGTTGGGTGGGTACGGTGGGGGGGGGGGTTAAAAAACCTATAAATACTCCTAATTTTAAACATTTTTCCACATCTTCTCCAACTCTTCCTAAATCCTACTCTTATTCTCTTATTCTCTTAATCATCTCCATCTTCATCTTCTCAAATTCTCTTATTCTCCAATATATTTTACTCCC
The DNA here is from genome assembly GCA_945859915.1 of Cuscuta epithymum. Classification (NCBI taxonomy): domain Eukaryota; kingdom Viridiplantae; phylum Streptophyta; class Magnoliopsida; order Solanales; family Convolvulaceae; genus Cuscuta; species Cuscuta epithymum. The sequence continues at coordinate 180,561 of CAMAPF010000075.1, read as the reverse complement.
TCAATCCCATATAGAGGTTCCCGGTTTGATTTACGATGCTTGACTGACGATAAAGCAACTTGATCCCTGTTCACACTCTGATTATTTTTAGTAAATAAAATTTACATATTCAGAAACTACACTAAAGTCGCTACAAAGCCTGATAAACAAAATGAAAATTTCATAAAAATTTGATATATAAAGCAAACGGTTAAGAATAATTTAAGTTGACCATGTGAACAGTGGACGAGAACCTTTAAATGGGATGGAGGGAGTATTATTTTACTATTTAATACTTATACAAATATTATATCAACTTTATATTAATTATCTACTTATAAATACATATATTATATTAGTTATATTTATTATCTACTTATATATTAATTATCTACTTTTAAATACATATATTATATTACTTATATTCCTTATCTACTTAATCTCTACTTATATTACCTATATTATAATTTACATCTACTTAATATACATTTTATATATTAAAGTATTAAATATAAGTGTATTACTCATCTTATAGTAGTATACTTATATATTATATACTATAAACATTATATTATATATTAGTTATACATTTATTATATCTACTAATATAGTTGGAATTATATCTAATTAATTCGAAGTATATTAATTAGTATATTAACTATATATATTAAGTATATATATACGATTTTTACTAATATATTACTTTTATAGTTTTATTACATCTAATTAATATATATATACACACACACACTTACATATATATTAGTTACACTTTAACTAATATTAGTTAAATGCATTCTATTATTCACATTAACTAGTGTTGTACCCGTGCGATGCACGGGACAATAATTTTAACATAATTACACATGTAGCTTTTTTTTAATGAAATGAAAACAAATACAAAAACAATCTAAATGACACACTTTTGTATCATTAAATAGCGCGCACATGTTTGTATAAATATGTACATAAATACACGGTATATAAAATCAAATTAGCATAGAATATACAACATTGATTTATGTTTATGTCTGGAGACATGTGTTTTTGAACAGTTTATCTAATTGAATTTTGAATGAATTTAAAGTTGAACAGATAGAGTGATCAGCTTCTTAAGGTAGTTATCTAATTGTATGGAGAAGTTCTTAATTTACAGACAAAACATGTTTTGTCTTAAAACATTGTTCACAGACAAAACGTCTGTGAAAACACTATTCTCAGACAAAAAATAGCTTTCACGGGCAAGTGTAAACTTTCCAAACGGATTTCGGCCCAATCGTATTGCAAAAAATCTATACTACAATAACACGGATTATATATGATATTATATACTCACACAACAAAGTAGAGTGAAGTCTAGAACCCACTCTTCCTTTTCATCTTCCATCACCTCTTCGTCACACCGTCTCTTCATCACGCCCGCATCTCAACTTCTCCCTCTCTATGTATACATCGCCGCACTAAAATATTTCCAGAGCCACTTGCCATAACAATGAAGAGCCAAACAACATAACAGCAGCCACCCTTCGGTGTACTCATGAGGTCCATCGCAGTGTCCGCCGCGTCGTTCGTCGAACTATCTCCAGGTCGGTCGTATCTATATCGCATCTAACTTGGGCTTTTTTTTTTTGCAACGAAGCTCCGCCCCATCGTGTCTGTCTCACGTCCTTCATCCACGTCCGCATATAAAGAGCTTCAACTAAATCCATCTATAACTTTATTAGATTTTGATTTTGTTGTAAGTTTGTAACTCAGTTTCGTACTTGTCAATTAAATCTTGTTTGCTATGCTTTGTTTATCTCTTTCTTTGACAGTTTGACCTCTCGTGTTCAACCCCTAGATTGGACTATACAACATCTTTAGAAGGCTTCTCTATAAAACGCAGAATGAATAAAAAAAATGAAAGTATTTTCACGCGAACAACGATGCAAAGTCGTTGAATATATTATGTCGTGTATTTAACTATGTTTGACTTTGCGGTTACGCGTATTGGGATTAAACCGTCCCGTCGATTTACTTATAGATGTGTTGTGCGGAAAATGGATTTGTTAAAAAACTTTCGTATAGGTAACTTGTTTTTTTTTAATTTCGTTTAATGCATTATCTTTTTAAATATCTATCCCTTTGGCATAAACATGATATCTTTCATAGTTAAAACAGAGACAGGCATGTCCGCACGTGGAATACCCCTCACAGGCAGCTTACTTTGGGATTTTAATTTTCTGGGCCAAATGCCAGCCTTGATTTATTATGTAAACTGAATCTTTTTTATGGAGGCCCTAGGCCCGCATGGTTGAAGTGTTGCAACGGTTAGGCGGCAGACTTTTGTTGACTTGGTTTCTCTTTATAATAGGCGTAATAGGCGGTAGGCATTTGGTGTCTTGGTTTCCCTTTTTATATTAGTATAGATTAGTATACACATTCATACATTTGTCTTATTAGTTACATTTTGTATTAACATTATTTCATTAGTTAATTAGTATTCGCACGAATTGTTTAATTTTTCATTAAAGTAGTTAATTACTTCATTACAATTTTTTATTAATTTTTACCTGTGACTCTACTTTAAAAAAACTAGTTAATTCTCATTATAGTTAAAGTTAAACTATAAGAATTTGATTGTTAGTAAAAAAAATAGGTAGTACAAAAAACTAGTTAATTGTTAGTTTTAAGTATTTATTAAACAATAGTATTGATTAGTTCAAATAACTTGTACAAAAAAACTAGTTAATTCATTACTCAATTAATTTTTGCTATAAATTTTTTACTCACATTTTATTATAATTAAAGTACTTCACATTAATTAAAGTACTTCACATTTCACTCGAATTGTTTTTATAAAAAATAATAGTTGGAATTTTATTTGATTAAAGTAAACTTGTTAGATTGAAGTATTAATTAAAATAGTTTTAATTAGTTGCATGACTTGTGTACTCATTAATATATTTGTTGCAATTTAATATTTGTTACATTTTTAAGATGGAAGGTGGTAGATATTCGGTTGATATGGGTAACCTCGAGCGCAACCGAACGAACGAGATTGGGAGGAAGAAATCCCGCAAAGGTAAATCACATATCGGCTCTTCATCTCAAAGCCGAGATGATTTTGATACGGGTTACCAAAGGAGGGATGGTTACGGGATGACCAAGAAACATATTAAGTCCTGTGACAAAGCCAAAGGCAAGAGAAATTCCGATTGATTATTAACTATATTATTATTTATTTATTTTTTTTGATAAATAACTATATTATTATTTATTAGAAATTGTATTTCATATTGTATTTTTTCTCAATTCTCAAATGTAGTTTCTATTTCAAATAAATGCACTTGAAGTTTGTTTTTAATATTTAGCACTTGTATAATTAAGTAGCAAAAAAGGGGGGAAAAATTCTAGTGACCCGCCCGGCCCGGCGGGTAGCCCGGCCCGTGACCCGGGCGGGCGACCCGGCCCGTGACCCGGGCGGGCGACCCGGCCCGAACCGGCACCGGCCGAAGGACGGGCCGGTCCCGGGCCCACCTATTCGAAACCGGCGGCCCGACCGGGCCTAAGCCCGGCCCGAGTCCGGGCCTACCGTACATAGGCGCTTTAGGTGTATGTTGACCATGCACTCTCAGTTCATGTAATGTGGTACGCCTGATAGAGGTGGTGATTGACCTCAATGCTAATGTTTATCCTTAAGGTTCAACGAATGAATGAGATTGTACCCGCATAGAGAAGACGGTCTTCCTCTGATGTCTCCAAACCTGATCATAATAGAATAGATTGACGAAGCAGTCAATAGCAGATCATTTGAAACAACAAGCAACGACTTCATATCATAATACAATTAATCAACATGTTAACTATTTTTCAATCATGTCAACGTCTATTTTGAAAAAAAAACACAATAATTATATTTTGTTATGAAACATTTTCAACAAAATGCCAAATAAATAGAGATGTATGGCGTATAAAATAGACCTTCATAGACCCCTTTTAATGGAAATTAAAATTGTTTTTATTTATGAACTTTTCACGTACAATATTTAAAAACATTTCATCCATCTCAATATCAATTCGTATATTACGGAGTAACTTTTAACTTGTCAGGCAGATTAAAAAAATAGAACTTGAGAGATAAGATGTGTGAACGTTTTGATTTGAACATTTCATATTTATATTTCATATTTTTAACTTGTGTTTTATTTTACATTTGTATTTTTTATTTATTTATTATTTTTATTTTTTATTTTTTATTTTTTATTTTTCGTGACTTTGACACTTGTTAACGGTTGAGGGGGTGAATTGAACAATTTGGTTGAGTTCAGAGGCTTATTTGACCCTTTGAGTTGCCACATCAGATGAACAGTTGACACATGCATGACCTGATGACGTAGCTTTGATCGGATGATTACCTCCAAATTGTCAAATTTGAAACTTTGTATCCAGTTCAGGGTCCCAATCAGAGCTTTTTTTATTTCAGGGAACGAATTGAACATTCCCGACTGGGCCTATTTGACCCTTTAGCCTTTTTTTCAAGGTAAATGAATGTAGTTTTTTTAAAGAAATGAATGTAGCCTTTAATATCCAAATGTGTCAAAGATATACGAGTACGTATTAGTCCCCCTAGTTAGCTTTTTCCCGTTTTAAACGCGTTTTAAACACGTACCGTTTTTTTGACAAAAAATGCGTATAAAACGAAAAATAATGTCGGTCCGTTTAAAAAGGAAAAAAATTCTTACTTCCCGTATAAAACGTATTTTTCCCGTATTTTATTAAAAATAGAAACATGAATTGATCAATTGAATGAACATGTTAAATGCATAGGAGATCAACATTCAACAATAGTTTATACGCAAAAAAGAAAAGCTTCTCCATGTGACCTCGTTTTTTTGTATTGTTACAATACAATTATTAAATACTAAAACTATAAGCATAGCAGCTAAAGCTAGCATTCCGAATTTTACAAAAAAATAAAAACCTGAATTGATCAATTATATTGAATGAACACATTAAATAAATAGAAGATCAACAATAGTTTAAAAGAAAAAAAGAAAAAACTCCTCTCTGTGATCCCATATTTTTGTATTGTTAAAATACAATTTTTAAATACTAAAATTAATTCCATGACGGCTAAAGTTAGCATCTTAAATGCCTAAAACTTAAAATACTACTAAATTTCTGATGTTTTTCTAAACAAGCATGTCAAAATTATTTTTTTTAGCCTGACATTTTTTTAGTATAAACTTTTACACATAAACAATAATAAGCGCGCGTAGCAGTCACAGAACTTTTCTCATTTGTCATTCATCATCTTCATGAAAATGATGAATTTAAAATTTTAAATTGAGTGTTATTTGATAATCATATAAAAATAATGATTTTAACTTAGTCTCATTCTATTGTTATTATATATGTCATATTTGTTGACATTTGTTTGCAAGATTACGTCTTGGACTTAATTACTATTTTTTTTTGTTATCCAATTATGTCATAACGAATACTTCTTTTATTTAGTAATGGGATTTGCTACTTGAATGTGCTTATACTTTTATTTCTTTTTTAATATATACGTCGTATGTTATTTTGTGAAGTATATAATTTAAATGTTCAAAATAATACCCCGTATTTTTTGTCCGAATTTTTGTAACAGATACCGTATTATACACGAATACATATTTACTCGTTTTTTAAAAGTCAACATTTTTTTCAACGAATTTTTGACCGTTTTTTGTTAATATTACCGAATAAAACGCGTATTAAACCCCGTTTAATTTCCGTACCGTATTTAACTAATTACTTGCTTGAATTGGATTTAGATGTAGTCAAACTGGTCAAGTTGACATTAAGTGTTGCATTTATTAATTATTACAATCTTTCATTTTTCGTGTTGTGATTATATCGTGGGACCAAGTGAGCAACACGTTTTGTTGCATGGTGATGTAAATCGTGTTTAAGAAAATGTCATTCACCTTAATGTAAATCGAAATAAACCTACATTATGCCTTAAAACCCCACTAAAAATATATAAACGAGAAAAAATGTATTATACAAAAGTGCATGAATATGAAAAATGTATTACAAAAAATGTGTATACATATATAAAACATTACAAAAAAGAAGTGTATGAAAATATGCAATATACTTATTTTATGTAGAATTTTTGTTATGAATTGATAAAGAATAAAAAAGATTGAGTTGTAATTTAAGTTTACGATAAATAAATTTACAATTTATTTTTTAGTATTTTGATGGAGAAAGAGAAAATAATTGAAGAAAAGAAAAGAAGTTAAGGTAGAAAAAGGATAGTCCAAATACGTAGTAGTGTGATCAGTATATAAAAAACATTGTTAATGCGCATAAGAATATGTAACTCACGCACATTGTAAACACATGTTTATTGATAAAAAAGGCCTTTATCTATGACAGACATAGAGAATTGTTAGCTTTTTCCCGTTTTAAACGCGTTTTAAACAATAGTAAAAAAAGGCGTTTTAAACACGTATCGTTTTTAAATCAGACATACGAATATGTAAATCAGACATAGGAATATTGATAGATAAAAATAAAATGTAACTCAAACATACGTTGTATCAAATATAAATCCAGCAATCATGTATAAATATAACTCACACATATGAAATGTAAACCGCACATATGAAAATGTAATCGCATACTTTATCAAATGTAAATCAAAATAAACCTACATTATGCCTTAAAACCCCACTAAAAATATATAAACGAGATAAAATGTATTATACAAAAGTGCATGAATATGAAAATTGTATTACAAAAAAATGTGTATACATATAAAAAAACATTACAAAAAAGTAGTGTATGAATATATATATGCAATATACTTATTTTATTTAGATTACTTAAAATTTTGTTATGAATTATAAAGAATAAAAAAGATTGAGTTGTAATTTAAGTTTACGATAAATAAAAGTAAAATTACAATTTACTTTTTAGTATTTTGATGGAGAAAGAGAAAATAATAATTGAAGAAAAGAAAAGTAAAGAAGTTAAGGTAGAAAAAGGATAGTCCAAATACTAGTAGTGTGATCAGTATATACACCGCGCACACGGTGTAACGATCTCACGTTATAGTTTTTCCTCTCAAGCTGACACATTAAAAATTTATTATGCAGTATTATATTAATTAAAGAGTATAATCTTTTCATTTGATTAAAATGCTAGCTTCAGTTACGTACTTCTTTTGCTTGGCAACTTATTCTTTATTACGGAGTATTATTTGAAGTTTTGAACAGATTTACTTTCAAATTACAATTCTAATAGCTAGTTATAATCCCGTTCTCAAATGGATACAACATGTCATTCAACTTTTATGTGTTTATCAGATCATGCATTTAACCTAACGGAATTAATTTTTAGACTATTGTCCGTATTAGATTAGAAGTGATAACTAGAACATAATAATAATAATAATAATAATAATAATAATAATAATAATAATAATAATAATAATAATAATAATAATAATAATAATAATAATAATAATAATAATAATAATAATAATAATAATAATAATAATAATAATAATAATAATAATAATAATAATAATAATAATAATAATAATAATAATAATAATAATAATAATAATAATAATAATAATAATAATAATAATAATAATAATAATAATAATAATAATAAACTTAGTTCAGAACAATTTTCGTTTAGAACATTTCTCGCCTTCTCGGAAATCTTAACAAGTAAAAATTATTTCGACATATATAAAATGAACTTTTTCAGAATGAAAACACAAAAGCAACTAGAATAAAGAAAATAAAAGTTGTTTGTTTTCTTTTTCCATCTTCATTCCACACAGTTTTATTCTTCTTTCTTAATAGTGGCTTTTCCTTAACTTGTACTTCAATAGTTAGCGCAACACTTTGAGAATTGAGATGATCTTTCAGCCATGTGTTCGGAACTCGGAAGTTCAGTTTAGGGTTTAAAAGAGAACGTTTAATTGCTGTACACAATTTAGTATTGCACACATTTTTACACATTTTTTAATGCGGTTCTATCGAATTTTAATCAGAACCGACCAATTCCAAGCCTAATTATTACGAGTCTAGGGGTGGGATGATTTGAATTGTGAATTGGTCGTTGGAACTTTGATGCTTAATATAATGATTTAGAAAAAAGTCGTTTGTACATAAATTACCGTTGCACACACTTTTATACACGTGTGCAAGTTTTTTTTGTCTGTCACCCACAAAACACGTTCTAACAACCTATAACAATTCTCCTCCTCGTCAAATCCTCCTTCCATTATGCACTTCACTCTCCGCTCTATGATTGATGCTCATGTTAACATTCTCGTGCTCACGCCTATTTCCCCTTCCAGCCGGTACCAAGCACATATTTCCTTCTGGTTGTGATATACCTCTAGAGACCGTAAGCCAAGGGGGGCAAAAGGTCTATTAGCTAACACATAAATACATAATACTCCCTCCGTTTCAAAATCTTTGACACACTTTCTTTTTTGGGTGTTTCAAAATGAATGCCGCACTTCCTTGTTTCCTTATTTGGTAAACAAATTTATGTCAAAACAATGCAAAACAGTGTCAAAACGGTGTAACATACAGTAAAATTTACTCTTCAATAAATGTCTTTCCTTAATCTTTGTGAATCAAAGCGTTCAAAGATTTTGAAACGGAGGGAGTATTAAAATGGCATACTAATGTATCTTTTAGAGAAAATGTATAAATATATCCATGCGGTATGAGTGTGAGAACAAATATATCCATATTTAATTTTTAGAACAAGTATACGTGGAAGTGTATACATACCCCTGAACTTTTAAAGTGTGCAAAAATACTCTTCATGTTCCTATAAATGAGCAAATTTACTGTTATTGATTTAAATAGATAAAATAAATTTTAATAAACACAAAAAATAAATTACAAATTCGAAATTGAAAAATTAAATAATTTTAGAGTTAACTTTCTGTGTTGGTTAAAATTTGTAAAAATTATAGTGATAGAGGAAGTATATAATATTTGGCCCCCAACATGTGAGGTCATGGGCATTTGATGACCAAATTGCCCATATAATCGAAGTAGGATTGATTATTAGGGATGTAGTCAGGATCAAAGATTGAATGAGTCCATACAAAGATTTTTTTGAGAGAAATTTTTAAACATAAATTTTTGCAATACAAAAACAAAACAAAAAAAACAAATATGGGATGGATCTAGGCCTCATTGCCACCTCTACCTCCGCCCGAGAGTAGGATGAAGTATGATTTTGGTCGGGATTTTAATTTCCTTTGAATTCAACGGAAACGGAAAAGGGCTGTGGTTTTAAATGATGTATGGTCAGTTGAGATAATTAAATTAAATTAAATATGTCAGGTTACTAATTTGCTCAGCCGCTCAGGTAAAAGTAAAATATGTGTAGTTAAGGTACACTACTTGCCCATTTCACCCTGCTCTTGCATGTTATACTTGACAGACTGTAAAGGCCGGTCATAAGGAAAACACCAAATATAAAAAAACAGTAAATTAGTGCCCCTCCCTCGTGTACAAGAAAACATAGATAGAAAAAAAAAAAATTGATAGAGAGAGAGATGCATGATGTATTTCTGAAGGTTATTGACAATTGAAATCTACTTTTTCAATTGACCAGAGCATGCCTCTGCTGCATTTTATTCTCTTTTCAGTAAGTACTCTCTCAGCTCTCTCACCTTGTGCTTTTCCCTTTCTGCTACACTCTTCTCCCAAAATATTCAAAAAATATATAAATGACTAGTTTTTATTTCTACTTCTGCTGGCATCAACCAATCCCAGATTTAATACTACCATCTTTCTTTTGGTAGGAGGAGAAACTTGATGCTAGTTTGTGGAATCTTGCCTGTACAACAATATTTGCCCTCTAATCTCTCAAGACCTTTTTTTAATTTTATTGTGATTATACTTCTGTTTCTGGGCTTAATTCTTTTTCTCCCGATCCCCTTCAGTTTTCTAGAAAAAAGGAAAAAGATTTTAGTTTTTCTATCATCGTCAATGTAACTGCTTAAAGATGGTCTTTTTGCCCCTTTATTGCTTTTTAGTTGAACTTTTTTTTTGCAAGATTTAGTTGAACTTTTATTGCCCCACTAGAAAGATTTTAGCTTTCCTATCTGCTATGTTGATGTGCGCAAAAAAGATTGATTTTTCTACCCTTTCATGGCTTTCTGGTTGCTTCTTTTCCCCTCTCTGCCCCTAATCTGGAAAGATTTTAGCTTTCTTATCTGGCATGTTTATGTGTGCAAAAAAGATGATGTTTTTCTGAGTCACCCTCAAAATCTGACTGTAGGTGATCCAATAAAAAGGCTGTCTGTAGCACATATCAATTGGTTTCTGGGATTGAGTCAAGAAGTAAGAGAATGGATTTCTCCAGGATGGCGGTAATGATGCTAGTAGCATCAGTTTCTTCAATGATGTGTGGGGTCAATGGGATAGGGGCAAATTGGGGGACACAGTCAACGCACCGACTTCCGCCCGATATAGTTGTTAGGCTGCTCAGGGAAAATGGATTCCAGAAGGTCAAACTTTTTGATGCAGATTATGATGCCTTAAAAGCCCTTGGGGGCTCTGGCATTGAGGTCATGGTTGGAATTCCTAATGACTTGTTGCTGACCATGGCTAACTCTAAGGCCGCACAAAAATGGGTTTCTGAAAATATTACCCAACATATCAATAACCACAAGGTTAATATCAGGTCAGGCTCCTCCCTTCCATCTCCTTATAGGAACAATTAGTAAAACAGGAGTACAACATTAGTAAACAGGAGTAAAGATTATTAGTAAACTACTACAGATATGAGTAAAACATGGGTCATGTGCACAAATTGGTGTATCATTGTCTTGTCCTAAAGTAAGACTCATGTAGTGCTTATAAAGAAACAAAAGTATTTAATAATTCTTCTTTTAGGAGTGATTTTTTACGATTGAGCTGCCCTATTTAAGGGGGCAACGCGGTGCACATTGGCATCCCCACAAGGCGAGAGTCCGGGGAAGGGTCCCACCACAAGAGTGTATAGAGGGCAAGTCGTCCTTTGTCATTTTAACAAGAGGCCCCTCCCAAGACTTGAACCGTGACCTCTCAGTCACAAGACGGCAACACTGTAACCGGTGCGCCAAGGCTCCCCTTCTGAGCTACCCTATTTACAACAAAAAAACTAATGATGGTCATATTTCAAGGAATGTTATGTTTTAATCCTATTTAGGAATTTTATCATTTTTCTAGGCTTTCTAGCGACCACTATTTTGCTGTTAGTAAATGGTCAATGAATGATGGGGGGTTGATGTGATTTAGAGCCTCTTTGGTAATGGTATAAACTTTAGAAATTGCTGAAATATCTAATTATCTAAATAAGTAGTGTTATTTTCTTTAGTTGAAGCCAATTCATCCAACAAGTACCTTTTGCATTTATTTTTACCCCATGATCAACCAATTGTTGCTGAAATGGCTTGAACATCTAAAAAAGAAGATAAAGTGTCAATTCTTCAAGTTTAGCCATTTCAACCACAAAGGAAATTTTTCACTACTTTTTCACATTGCTTACAGAATTCTGTCAGTGAACTAAGTCAACTGTGTTAGTGTGTGGTAAAGAATCTGGTTTAAGTAGAAAAATCAAGCTACCTAAATTACATATAAAATGTCCTTCCAATCGCAGAAAATAAAAGATATGATCTTTGAGCAGCTATATATTTATTCTTCTCGGGACTTTCAGGTATGTTGCTGTGGGAAATGAACCTTTCTTGCAAACATACAATGGGACATATCTTAGGAGCACGTTCCCTGCTCTCCAAAGTGTACAATCCGCGCTTGTAAAAGCTGGTCTTGGCAATATAGTGAAGGTCACGGTCCCCCTCAATGCCGATGTTTATGACTCCTCTAGTGGCTTACCATCTGGGGGCGATTTCAAAGCCGATATTCACGACTATGTCCTCCAAATTGTAAAATTCTTGAATGACAATGGTTGCCCCTTCACGGTCAACATCTACCCTTTCATAAGCCTCTATATTGACCCAGGCTTCCCTGTTGACTATGCATTTTTTGATGGTAATGCGACACCTTTAAATGACGTTGGGACGTCCTACACCAACATGTTTGATGCAAATCATGACACGCTGGTGTGGGCCCTACAAAAGAATGGGTTCGGTAACATGCCCATTATAGTGGGAGAGATTGGTTGGCCGACCGACGGAGACCGAAACGCAAACCTACCTTACGCCCAAAAGTTCAACCAAGGGTTCATGACCCACATATCAAACGGGAGGGGGACCCCGATGAGGCCTGGCCAGATCAATACATATCTCTTTAGTTTAATTGATGAGGACGCCAAGAGTATTGCCCCAGGAAATTTCGAACGCCATTGGGGTTTGTTTTACTATGATGGGCAGCCAAAGTACTCTCTCAATCTTGGCACCACAACTTCTGGGGTTCTTGTTCCAGCAAAAGGGGTTAAGTATCTAGAGAGAAAATGGTGTGTTTTCAATCCGAATGCAAGGTTTGATGGGTCCCAGGTTGCCCCTAGTGTGAGCTATGCGTGTGGCCGTGCTGACTGTACTAGCCTCGGGTATGGGACGTCTTGTGGGAGTTTGAATATTCAGGGGAACATTTCATATGCGTTCAACAGTTATTACCAGATTAACAACCAGATCGATGAAGCCTGCAAATTCTCGGGCCTTGGATCCATCGTGCGGTCTGACCCGTCAACCTCGTCTTGCAGGTTTGGGATCATGATAGAACCGTACTATGGAGGTGTTGAACGAGGTTTGGGACATCGACATACGTTGCTATACTTTTCAGGGTTCTTTCTCTATGTAGCGTTCAAAATTTATTTATGAGTTCATTTGATTTACATGGTTAGTTTTTGACACGTGGCGATGTTGCCTGATCAATCTGGTTTACTTTCGTTTTGCTATGGTAATGATACTTGATGATGATTGTAACAGTAGCATTGGTCGATTGTAATTATATATTTGAGGCAGTGTTGTTTGCCCAATCTGCCTGCTAAGGTGACCGTGGGAGGCAGTTTTCTCATACATTGGTGCTCTAATATTGCTATATTTGGATAAGGGCTGGGGAAAGGAAAAAGGTGTTAAAGAATAGGTGAATAGTGTGTGAAATTTGAACATTATTATCATATACTATCGTACATGAAAGTGCATTTTTGTGTATTTATAAAGTTGTCTCATACTTTTTGGGTCATGCTCATTTTAAAAATGGCTGCATTTTTAGAACGTACTAGTTAATGCTCTAAAATGCGGAGTAGCTAGAAGCTAGTCTGGTGCCAGCCCAACATCCAGGCCAAAAAGCTCAATATGCAAATAGAAGGTTTTACATGCCGGACTTTTCAACAATAGAAACACCCCTTGCAAGAAACGAGTCTAATCAAAAGGTGTCTCTTATTTAGTTAACAAAAATAATTTCAGTACTTCAGTACCTAATTGGCTAAATATCTATAATTCTACTATAACAACATTTTAAATCTTATATTATCCAACATACACTATTCTGACAATACAGTTCAACATTTTCGTTAATTTTCAAGGATTTATAAAGTATATCAAACCCTCAAACTGATCCTAAGCACTTTTAATTTTTACAGACCAAATTGTTCGTGAGAACAAATGAATTAAACTGAAGCAGCAGGCTAATTAGAGTAACTGAGAGTCTGAGATTCTTTCAGAAACAACCTGTTCGGTTATGGCTTTATATATCTTACAATCATAACCAGGTTTCCAATATTTGATACCTCCCACTTTCAAGTTTCAATCAGAAAGTTGCCAAAATCATCACTGGCTATGCCGGTCCGAAGAGTGATTGTCATCCACTATCCTCTCTATGGTAAATTGGAAGTTGTAAACTGAAGCTGCTGTGCCTCTAAAAACATTCACATTGTGGAAGGTCTATTCAGTCTGCGGCAGTAAAAAACTAAAGCCAGAGTTGCTCCTTAGAGGAGCCGGAGGAGGTCCAACATCCGCTATGTCTATTTGTTCCATTGATTTTGAAATGTCATCCACAGAGAATGGAATGCTACACAAAGCCAAATAATATAAAGATTAAGAACGCTCTAGTCAGGTAATAGTAATAGCATAGAAAAGGAAAGCTGAAAATATCCTGCATTAAGGCCAATCAGGTTGACTTGCTTATTTAGCTTAAACGGACATCACCAAACACTTTTCCTTTCAATTATTCGGCAGCCACTTTAACCATATACCGCTACCAAACGGACCTTTAAATGATTTTGGTGCTAACCTGGAATCATCATCTAAGAGAAATGAGTTGCTAGCTGTATGATTTGAGTCTTCTGTCATTGACACCCTCATGTTGGCTATAACCTAATGGGATGGGATAGACATCTTAATTAGATTGCTGCCAAGACATGAATATGTATGCCTCGTTTGCAAGAGCTTTACGTTGTCACAATATACACTTACATCTGAGGAGACGCTATGGGTGCCATACTTGTCATCCCAGTACATTGTACTGATTCGGTATAATTGTTGGATGCTAAGAACCTGTAGATTTGTTATTGTGGTCAATGTTAAAGAGTAAGTTGTTTAAATAATGTTTTAACAAACACCACCACACATGTCGTTATTTGAGCAAAGAGTATCACTCACAGGGCAGAGATCGTGGCTTATTTCGCAGAGAGACTTTTTGTGCTTTTGATGCATAACCTGAAATGAAGCCAGAATCTTGAGAGTCGAGAATATCTTATGAAAAATAGATTTTATTGTGAAGTGAAAAAAGTCTGAAGAAAATTTAAGATAATTTCTTAGTTGATTTTACCAGAAAAGCAATGGCCTGTCTTATATGCTTCAGCTCATCCCATGCTGAACCTGCATACTGTGATTTTTCTCTTACTTATCACTAAATGGATGATAGAATTGGCCCTTAACGGAACTTAATAGAAAAAAATAGCATTCATGTGGCACAGCCCTATTAGGCTAGGATTAAGGCTTGCTTGAAATGATTATGTTTGTTAAACCATAGAAATGTCATGTAAAGCAAAATTGAATTAGAAGTACCTCATCTGTTGCATTGTAACACCAATGTTCTAGTTCAGCTAGCCCTGATTTCACATATTCACCATTGCTAAATGAACAGCATTCCCGCCTTAATAGGAGACTGTAAGTTTTTTTTAAAGGGTATAAGTGCTTCATGTGCATCTGGGTTACTGGGTATTAGTTTACATATTTATTATTTTTGTGTTTATATGTTCATGTACCTGTTAAATAGCTGTACATTGATGAAGGAAAATATCTGTGTGAAAATCTTACGAACTAAAAATGGAGGGACCTGAAAAAACCCAAGAAATAAAGATAAGTGATAAATCCGGAGAGTATATCAGATACACTCCCTCTGTCCCAAAAATAGGTCTTGTTTTAAGAATATTTCATGCCCCCAAAAAGAGTCCTGTTTTACAAGTCAACTTTCCTTTTAAGTAAAATTCCTATCAAGCCAAGCAACAAGTGGTTTTGGTCAACCACTCCTAAGAATTTTGGAAATATGTTATAGGGATACAAGTGGCCATTCACAATTTGTGAAAACTTGTACCTTGAATGGGTTGACGAAAAAATAAAAAAAATTGCACCTTACTCATACATAATTCCTTTCTTAGAATAGGAGTACGAGTTAGATAGGAATCTAAATTATACAAACATCGATTATTTCACCCTCTCAAGCACATTAAAAAAGACAAGTCTATAGACATGCTATAGGGTCTAGCAATAACAATATATAGGAGCACCCTATGATGACCTCCCTTCACTAGATGATGAGATAAGGGATAATATTCTCTTATGTATACATATATAGATTTTTTAGTTCAAGTGAGAAATATATCTAAAGTGAAAAATGAGAATGAATCTCGGCCATTGAATTTGAAACGTTGCACTAGTATTTGGATTTGATGATGTTGCAGTAAAATAAGTTTATGTTGCATTAGGGGTGTAATGATGTTGCACTAAAACAACTTCATGTTGTACTAAAGAGAAGCAACACGAGATTTTTCACAAGTATTGGAAAATGCCACCACTCAAGGTTGCATAGTTTAGTGCAAGATGAAGCTCTTTTACTACAACGTAATCATATCCAACGGCTGAGATTCATTCTCAGCTTGCAGAATTTAAATTTCATGGTCTAGCGCCTCAGTTTTTTGTCATTGACCATGTTTAATTTCCGATCTCCTTTAACTAAAGGATTTAGAGGTACGAGCCAACAGAACATATCTTGTTCAAGTAAGGTCGTATATAGATTTATACTGAAAAATCAATTTAAATGTCACTAACATGGTTCCCTTTTAAAGTGTTGAGGAAACTCCCAAGGCTCTTCACGATTCCCTGCCAATGAGCTATCAAAGCTTGCTGTGCTGCGCTGTTGGCAACTGAACGCGAAGATCCCTTGACTAAGCTTGCCCTTGAAGTCCTTGGTGCCTATTAGAGCATACAATAAAATGTTTCTAATGTAACTTACTCAAGGGTATGTTCTTATTTTTTTCTATTTTCTTGCAAGGAAGACTTAAGGGTATTTTGGAAGCAGTAAAATGCTAAGGAAAACAAATACCAAGTTATTTCTTATGTTAGAGTTTACCTTGAAAAAAGTGAAAGAAAATGAAATCATCATCATCACTATCATTACCCCATTGCCGTAAAGGCTCCCACCTACGGTAGGGTAAGGGGGGTCGGATGTACGCACTCTTACACTCTTACCCCTGTACTAAAGCAAAGAGAGATTGTTTCCGGATGACCCATCACCCATAGTGAAATATGATCTTTTTTTTGTTATATAAAACTACATGTATTTAAAATTGTTGTCTTTATATAATGGTAATAAACAAATAAAAATGAGTTTGAACACATTAAATTTCATGGTTTTCAGCATATCTTTCATTTCCCCTATGAAAACATAAAAAAAAGTTATACACTTTGCTTCTCTATATGTATCAACATAGGAAAAAACAGGAGAGGATACCTGGATACATAACCCAAGCAATGGAGAAATCTCCTTCTTCAAATTATCTCTAATCATGCCATAAATTTTTTCCACATATGCAGTGAGTTGCTGCTTGAAAAGCAAGGCGGGATACTTTGCTTCAACTTGACGAATAGTTTCAACTCCACCAGACATCACTCCATTCATGAATGATAGATTGACTCCGTGTGGAGCTCCACGGAAACTCTAAAATAAAACAACTAATATAAGCACCTCGAGGTACAGACCCAAAACTTGGCCAAAGAAGATCTCTTTGGATGAATGGTGTTAAGACCCGGGATTCCATCCTAAAAGGTCAACCCGATAGGCGGATAGGAGGAGTAGTTCGAAGTCTTATATAGTGTTTAATTGTTTTGTAGCTTTCCGGTGTAGAACAAATGCTTTAACACGCCCCCTCAGCCCGAACCGGGCTGGACAATATCGGGGTGTATAAACGGGCCAAACAAACTCTTAACAAGCTACCCTTAATCATGGGTGCTAAACAAGCCGTCAAACCACAACCGGAATTGGCTCTGATACCATGTTAAGACCCGGGGTTCCATCCTAAAAGGTCAACCTGATAGGAGGAGTAGCACAAAGCCTTATATAGTGTTTAATTGTTTTATAGCTTCCCAGTGTGGGACAAGTGCTTTAACAAATGGAAACAACGTTCACCTGTGTAGACATCCTCCCAAATAGATTTGCCGAAGAGCGTCGGCGTTGAGGTGCCATTCCCGAAGCACCACTAGCTTTCAGTGTGCGTTGAAGAAGCAATAGAAGAGTTGAGGCATTTGACAACCAGTAAGCCAGCACATCATTGTTGTCTTGGGCTCTCTGAGTAAAAGCATATTTATCATTTAAAAGAGACGTCCAACATTGGAGAGTCAGAGAAAATTTGCATTAGAATCAGCTTTTAAACCTCAATAGCATGACCAATAGTCTGGATAATACGGTCAAACACAGTAGTTCTCTCAACTTCAAAAGATCGCCATTGCAGAAGACACTTATAAATCACACATGCTGCAATTGGCTTATTCGACGCAAAGCCTAGGTTTTGTGCAATACAACGAACAAGCAACTCCTGGTTCTCTTGCTGCTTTTCGTTTAATGATTTTTGCGGTTTGTCTTCAACCTCTGGGAAATCTCTATGGTTCATTGAAGAAGGGCTATGCAACTCCTGATGTAAATGATTAAATATTAATGTCAAAATTGATGTTTTGATATTAGCACTTTGGTGAACTAATTGGTTGGTTATGCAAAGTCAATTACCGCATGCATTCTTGCATCCCCAAAAATATGTCCGCTTTCATGACCTCTCTATTCAAGGAGCAAGAAAAGTTCAGAATAAATTACATATATACATCGTACATTAATAAGCTCTATGTAGCAGCTATACCTGGATAGTTGATCTAGATCGGCCAGAGAGGAACTTATTAGGTGCCATTGACACAGCTTGCTGACGAAGAACTTTATTTTCAGAGTCTATATTTGTAAACTTTTCCTCTAGCCTTGTCACATGTAATAGTTTTATTAGAGGCCTCATCAAACACAAAATAAGTTAAGCTTTCTTTGTGAAAAAATAAGTAAAACATTGCTTCAAGATAACTCCCTCTGTCCCATTTTGTACATGACAGTTTCTTTTTGGGGCTGTCCAAAAAATATGAACACTCCCCTAAATTGAGTACCGCTAACTTTTTACTTTCTTGCTTTATCCTTCTATCTATCGTTTCACATTTTTACTTTATGTGGACCCATATTACTTTTTCTTACTTTTTGAGGTTAGGTTGTAAAAGAGCAACTATATCCTTTTCTTTAAACCCGTGCCAACCGAAATGTATCTTACATTTGGGGGGGGGGGGAGTACAATATTTAATATAGCAGCCAAACGAAAATCTAGTTTTTTTAACCAATAACCACCTCTATATATTCACAAACATAAAAATTCTGATTCTTTCTGCTTGGAACAAAAAAAGCACTCAACAAGAAGGGAATCCGACATAAAACTTTAAAGCTTCCCTTTACTAATAGATTTCCATAGTTATGTAAATCAATCAGCTGCACATTCTTCCTAGGTTACTCATAAACACAAATATTATGGAGAATTTAACTTTATATGCAAAACGTATTGCCCAATGACCATAAAGCTAGTGATTGTTTTAGAAGGAAGGATACTGATAGTCTTGGAGTACCTGTGAAGAGATTCCTGGAGTTGATGAACTTTTTTTTCTGTTTCTTCTAACTTTGTATGGCTTTCTTCTATGGACTCTTGTGCTAAAGCATATTTTCTTCGCAAGTCTTCAGATTCCTGCTTTTCATGCTCTAAAGAGTCCTGATAAAAGATAAAAAAAATAACCATGATAGCTGTTCATTGGAAAATAACAAGCATGCTAGCACCTCCTATTTGATGAACACGGGTGGATGGGTGCGCATTTGCATGTTTCTTGTACAGCCAAAAATGCACAAAATTATGGTTTTGTGCTTATGTTTTGTATTCAACATCACCAACTTATGCCGATTTAGAACTTTCAGAAAAGTTTTCTTTCTTTTGAGAATTTTTATTTTATTAACGTGAGCTTGTGTTGTGTAGGACTTCAATACTTGCCTAGATTACAAGTACACTTGGTTGGTTGAGGATGCTCAGATCACTCCACTCATGAAGAATTTAGGTACAAATATCCAAGCCAGCACAGAAAAAGTATATATGCATATTTTTATACCTTAGACTGTGGTAATTAGCAACTAAAACACGACACACCCCCATGGTAATTAGAAATTCACTTGAAACAATTCAGGCAATCAAAACCAAACCAAACATGCCCAGCATGTTTCACGCAGATGTAGGGTCTGGGGAGGTGAGGTATTCGTAGACCTTACCTCTACCCCTAGGAGCAGTGAGGAGGTTTCTTAGCCAAGTTAAGGAACATGAAAGTTAACCCCTAGAACTTTTTAAGAAGGTTCTACATGCCAGCTTGTTTAATGGGCTTCTATTGTGTAGAACATGAAAGTTAACCCAAGGGAGAAGGAATTAAATTTATACCTTTAGGATGTCAACTTGTTCCAACAAAGATTCTACTTTTTTAGTATCTTCAACATAGACTGGAATTTCCTTGATAACCGGAGGTGCTTCCTCTATAGCCTTCTTTGCTGCCTCTCGCTCCTTGACAACCAAAGCATTAGCCTCATCAACTTTCTTTTGCATACCTTCTAGAGATTCATGCAACTTTGCAATCTCTTGTGTTTTTGCTTCTTCCATATCAGTCTGCACCAAAAGTATCTCAAAAATGAATATTCTAGAAATAAAAAAGTCAGGTCACTAATAATTCAGTGATACTGCGAATTCTAAACACGGCATGCCATTTTGATAGGAACCAGATTTGGTCTCATATTCTAAACTGTAATATTAGCCTAGGTTCCTATCACATTTGGAATGGACTATTTGTACACCACAGGAAAAATAACCCATTCACACTCCAAAGTATCATCCTAAGTATCTAAAATCTAAATAAGCTATACAGAAATTTACTCTTAGTCGTTTTTCCAGTTGCAACCGCCATGTGAGTTCCTCCAACTGTTTTTCCAGCTTGTCTTTTGCTTCTTTTAATGCACCTGTATCCCTTGCAGCCTGCAGATACTCTCAAATAATTACTCATAAAGTGCCTTTTAACAACTCATAAGTTCCTCTTTATCTTTTATGTTTAAAATCTGCTACCACTAGCTTGACTAGTAGATGGTTCATATAAGCTTTACAGGTAACAACTTAATGATCTTAACTCTAAGCGGTTCTTCTAACTTGGATAAAAAAAGCAGCCTGGTTCACGAAGGCATAGCAAGGCGAGGGTCCGGGGAAGGGTCCCACCGCAAGGTGTAGGGTGTATGAAGAGCAAACCTTTCCCTGCCAAATTTTGACAAGAGACCGCTTCCAAGACTTAACTGTGACCTCTGGGTCACACAACAACACCTTAAGTGGTGCGGCAAGGTTCCGCTTCTTCTTACTTGGATACTTGCATGCATTTATATTTATAGCGAATACTTCTCTACACGGAATCTCCATGCACCAATGTAAATTGGGTAATGTTATGAAGCAGAAAAATAAAATCAACGGGGTGAACCGTTGCCCAGATAATCAACGATAAATAAATACCGTTGCCCAAAGCCAGAAGGCTAAACCAACTTTTATTCCAAGATCAGCCAGAATGAATCCTAACAAGGGGTTTAAATACCCATCTACTAATAATTAAACTAGGAAACAAAATCCTAGAAATCCTAATCAACTCTAACAGAATAATAAAGATTCTAATCAACTCCAAATAGGAAAGAAATAATAGAAATCCTAATTAACTCCTAATAGGAAACAAATATTAGAAATCCTAATTAACTCCTAATAGGAAACAAATCAGGAAAATTAAAAAGAATAAATATTAATTAAACAGCCCGTAACCAGCCCACGGAGGTAGGCTCAAGCCCGTCCCGCCTTCGGTAAACCCACGGGGGCTTCTTCCCCTCTTCTTCCAAGCCCAGATTCTGCTTCATATCAGGTAACCACTCCAAGGAGTTCAAGTGAGAAAGGAAAATATCATCTTTTCTCAAACGGTGAGATCAATTTCTTAGAAAAGGGGATAATGTACCTAAAGAGTGACAGCCTTTAACATTTAGGTACAGGGAAAGAGAAAATACTGTTTATATTCTCATCAATTAGAAGCCTTTGAGCCGATGGAATCACTTCTTTATATACTACTCTATAATTTATATGATGGGGGTCCACAGAAGACTGCGTTATTAAGAAAAAGAAATTGTTAGATGGTGAAAGTCATTGTTTTAGTCATGTCTTTGTTAGAACAAACAGAAAATAAGTGATGGGGGGTACAGAGCTGGTAAGGCTATGGTGGGACTTGCCTTACATTTGCCGGTTTTACCAATAATATGATCAGCATTTTTTCAAATACCTAATTTCTTATTTTCCTGTAATATGTTCTAAATAGCTTTAGAACTAACCATTTTTAGCTTCCTCAACTCCCTTCTGGCAACTTTTCCTCTCCATCTGCATTGTGAAACTACTGCTCCCCTTTTAAGCTTTTTATAGCGCGTATAAGCTTTATGGCAACGCCAACGTGCCTAAGAAGAAAGGCCCGAATTTTCAAAACATAGTAAAGGAAGGCAAGTTATGATAACCATTCACGGGAATTATGGAGTATTTATTTATAAAAGAGAGAAAGAGAACAATACCTGAATTCTAGTTGCAGCTTTGGTTTGTTTCCTCAATCTGAACTTTTTGCAGGAATCCATCTTACGAAAACCTATCTGCAGCACAACTGCCGAGACCCGGAGGTGGTCATAATTTTTCCTCAACAAGTCTCGACGTATGATTGCCTGAATTTTTGTTGCAGCTGCCTCCATTTTCATCCTAACATAAAGTTTTCCAGCAAGTCTCCCTAAAGAATCCAAATTTTCCTTTCTCTTAGAAGGAAGACAAATATCATGTGCCAATACAAGAAAATGTAACTCAATGCCAATCAGTTAATGACCAATTCCTTATATAGCTCACCCCGGCATGAAGATTGCATACAAACTGCTGCCTCTCTCAAAGCTATAAAGATTTTACGAGCATTATGAGTTCTTATTCGTCCTTGTATAGACTTTGCTGCACTGTTTAAAACCTCTGCTCTTCGTGCATCCAACTCAGCCATCTGTCCCGCTCTAAGGAATATCTTTGTCTTACCTATCTGTGAAATGAAGAGGCAATAAATAAAATAACAAAAGCGAAACTAGCAGTTAAGTACTAAATCTTGTGATCATTGACCTAGGACAACACTTTCCATATTTAGTACGCTCTAGTGATTGACATCTGCAATAAGAGCTGAGGAGTTAAGCATGTAGATAAATTTATTCTGTGATTTCAAGAAACCGCGCATTCAAATTTTTTATACGCGTGTTAACCGAAAAATAAAGAGAATTGGAGTGATGAGAAAAGGAGACAACCATCAACCACCTCAATAGGAATGGAGATAGCTTTTACCTGGTACCCTTTTAATCCCCATTTATCCAAGATCTTTTTGCAAGCAACCTTTTCATCATAGCTGCTGACAAAAACGACTTTGTTTCAGGCATTCTCAGAACATTACACAATAATAGTCTTTTTAAAATTAATATAATTGTACACATTAGTCAATTTACGTCAGTTTATGCCAATTTATGTCAAGTAGAAGCACAGAAGAAAGAGGAAGGAAGACACTTACTTTCCTACCAAAGCCTCTGGGGCAAGGAGCCCGAATCGGTTTATGAACTCAAAGAAAGGGCGACGAGTTGGGTATCCAGCGCAGCTTATTCTAATTGCCTCTAAGACACCCTTAAGAGAAACCAAACCAATTCCATATAAGATTAAGATCGTGTGCTTTCAAGGATTAATGCATGAAAGCCATCATTTTTGCTAACTTTGGGGTAGTATATACTTACACCACAGCGTAGTTGTTGCAGGATGTTAACATTTTCAAAGACTGCAGGTTTAAGAAGATTATTAGGCTTAACACATCTGATATAGTGGGGCTCTGTAGCATTCAGTGTTTCCATCAACTGCTGTAGTTGTAACTGCGTCATATAATTAAACATATCAGTTTGACAGCTACTAGCAATGCAAAAATAACAATAAGATGTTAAACAATTTACAGATATCTAATACATGCAAAATCACATATTTAGAGTTTTAAACCTGTCAAAATCAAAGAGGGGATACCTTGAAACGTGAACCAATTGAAGAAAACTTTGATGTTTTTGATGATTTAGTCTCCTCAGGGAGGTCAGGGAAAAGGCCGGCGACAAAGGAGCACTTGGAAGCACTTAAAAGGTCTTGGTGTTCAGCAACCACATAGTCTTTGTTTTTGTCTAGAAATTGGTCAGATTGGTATTGCACCTGATATATGGATTCAAACATTTAAAAATTTATATTATTAAGAACTATAGATAAACTAATGACACTTAATAGCATACTTACTTCTCCAGCATAATGTGAAATTATGAAGTTTGTGCGAGACAGTTTCGGCTTGATAAACCGCTTATGATTCTTGAAGGTCTGGTAGAGTTTGTTTGAGAATGTTTCATGTGTCGACTTAGGAAACATACTGAAAATAAATATCAAATAGATGAGAACAATATAACAGATAATGAAATGACTAAGCTAAACATCAACCCACAAGCTAGAACAAATTAAGTAGACATTCAAATGGAATGTATATCAAGAAATAATTCTAAATATATAACTAAAACAAAAGTAGTGGATAAAAATGTGAGCCTGATAACTTTAGTGACTATAATTGTATTCAAATGTTACATCATAGTGACTATATAAACCTTACACATAGTAACTTTAAGTCACATTTTAGTCCTTAGATTTTTTATTAGTAATATTTTAGGAAAAACTTCATGTATCAATTATGTGAAGACATGTAATCAGATATATCTATCGTACCAAGCTTCATCAAGCAAGACTATGATCCCTCCTGGTTTCTGCAGAAGTGCGAAGCATGAGTTAGAGAATGTGATGCAGACAAAATTAAAAGAATACATTGATACATTTTGAATGATAATGAGTAGTGTTCTCAAGGAATAATCTTAAACTTCACTCAGAAATGAAAAATGATAAAGGAGCCGATGGGATATGAAGACAGATATTAAGGGGGTGTTTGGATCTGATTCTCAAAACTGATTCTGCTCCTTCAGGGAGCAGAAGCAGAAGCTGGAGTGTTTGGGTGAAATTCCAGAAACACTTCTGGAGCTCTAATTTACTCTCAGAATCAGTTTTTTTAGAAGCTGGGAAGTACCAGCTTCTGGAAACTGATTCTGATTCTGCTTCTGCTTTTAAAAAAGAAGCAGAAGCAGAATCAGTTCCAAACACCCCCTAAAGAAGACAACCACCCCTTGCAGCTTAAAAAAATAAAAATATAGCAAACACATAAATGAATAAGAAAGCTGAGTAGCAAGAAATAAATTGCCTCCTCTGAATATGCAAGCTACTCCAAAGTCCAACCAGAGATTCAAAAAGTATCATATCTTAAGGCTGACTCGGTAGTTAACCTTTACCCTTAATGCTTAGGGTGGAATGATGAAGTTAATGATATAAAAAAGATTCAAAAAAGATTCAAGGGCCCACTTTTATTTATACCTTATTAGTATAATAAATACTTATGCAGAAAAAAATGAAGGAAACTTTACAAAAATACTGTAATCTGTAAACATCTGAACATGTGCATAAAAGGCACTTGAAACAAAACAAACATTAACACCAAAAATTTTCAAGCCTATGGATTCTGAAATTAGTTAAAATAACATTTAGAATGAAGTGAATTTAAAGGTTGGCATAGGCCACCTTACTACCATAACTAGAGTGAGTAGGGCAGACCTTTTCAATAAGATCTAGAACATCTTGGTTATCCACGAATTCAATGTAGCTCCAATCAATAGCCTCTTTTGTGTACTCTTCTTGCTCCATCTTGAATACATGCTGTTAGAATGCATTGGGAGCTCAGAAAATAAGATATACCATACATACCAAGGATATGAGTGATTAATTTAGTTTTTAATGTACCTGATTAAAGTGTTGCTGCAGCTTCTCATTTGTGAAGTTTATGCAAAATTGTTCAAAGCTGCATGTTTATATGCTGAATTAAAATAGCAGGAATTTGAGGTGGGACTTATCTATTCAGCTCCTGAAGTCATGATAACTTGTAAAAGATCCCATATTTTAGTACCTACCTGTTATGCTTAAAGCTTTCAAAACCATATATATCAAGGACCCCAATGATACACTTCGATTGGGAGTCTTGTCCGATGGAAATATTTATCTTATCTACCAGCCTGCAGATTCCCAGGAAAACAAGAGTATATTATCATGATGGAATAAATCTGTAGCACTTTATTTAAATAAGACCATCAATGAGAGTTACCACGTTCTTTACCAGTCAAATAACCTAGAATACAATGTCTTGGCCAGTCCATCTCGGCTGACTACTGCACTAAGGGGATCAAGACTACGCTTTATAACTTCTTCAGGTGTGACCATTACACGTTTACACAATGCATCTTCGAGGGCCACGGGGTCACACCTAAACATGACTGAAAGTTAGATACATACTAACTATGGGAATATGGAAAATCATATGCAATTTCAAAGTGACTCTGAGGTAGAATCATTTGTATTTTGTACATAAGAAGTTCTGCTGATGTTTTGAGATGGAACTTGGATTTGGCATCCTTCGGAACTGATGAATCAATTTCCTTTCCTTTTGCAAAGTCAATATTTCCAATATGAAGAATTGCTGCAACAACCCTGAAAATTGCCTCCTGATGGATAAGGAAAGATAGAGTTATGCATGTGAGGCGGGAAACGCCTTTGTCATTCCACTTTGCTGTGAAAAGAAGAAGAAGAAGGAAATTATGAATATAACACACTCATCCAAGGGAATACCTGCTCTTCCTTACTGATCCCTACAATATCCATAGCTCTTCTAGTGGCAAGATAGTCTTGTGCATCACTCACGCCTACTAACTCGTGGCAATTAGATTGATTGAGGTAGTGAAATGTTTTGGGGTGTCCCAACTTATACTTGTCAATTTCCTTGATAAGAAAACTGATGTTAGCAACACAATCTAACTATATGACCAGAAGTTTGAACGCTAGGGAAGTACCTCCTGTGGCGCTGCACACAGTAAGTAAAAGCAGTGATAATTACGCTCGGGATCAGAAATTTGGCAAACACGGGACCTCTCAAGGAGGTAGGTCCTAATGGCTGCTCCTGATATTCTTCCATGTTTATCAAACTGAATCTCAACGAATTTTCCAAAGCGACTGCAGTAGTTTTTTAGTTAGGAGATAATTAACCTCTTTGGTACAACATCTTTAACATCATTATCTTCAAGTGTATCATTATTGGATGCACCTTTCTAAAAGACTACGTAAACATGCAGAAAACCAAATCAATCCATGTTTTATCGCAAAGAGGAACAGAGATAGTTGATTTCTAAAAAGAAAAAGAAAAAAAGGCAAAAAAGAACAAATGCACAGGTATACTTGAAGATTAACCTGGAATTGTTATTTCGGACAGTTTTTGCATTGCCAAATGCTTCAAGGACGGGATTAGACTGCACTTCAATAGGTATTTACAAAGGGTCTATGAGAGGCTATAAAATATATAAAACATTACAACTTTTTTAAAGATCATGGGAAATTGAAACTTGATACGAAAAAGATGTTCAAAAGCAATATGCAAGTGTCATACTTCAAGAACTTGCTGCTCAACGGTCCTTCCTTCAGTAGCTGCACGACCACCCAAAAAGGCAAGATACTGCATAAGCATTTTAGTTGTCTCAGTTTTACCTGCTCCACTTTCACCACTAACCAGAATGGAATTGCTTTTCCTTTCATTAATCATTGCCCTGTTTTGAGTAAAGGTAGAAGTTTCTATAATTGAAGAGAAAACTATTACTCATTCATATCCCAAATTGAATGAGATTAACCTGTATGCGACATCGGCAACAGCGAATACATGAGGACTTAGCTCACCAAGTGGTGCTCCCTTATATTGTTGCATCATGTGTGCAGTATAAAGATGGGGTAGTTTTTGGAATGGGTTTATAGCAATTAGAATATTTCCAGTGTAAGTCTGTCAAGGCACACACGTTAAACGAAAGGTCATTATAGGTTCTGCAAAAAATATAACCCCACAATGTAGCACAAATGTTGAGAGACAAAACCAACATATATTTCATTTAGCTCATATCTGGACTTCAGGTTCTGCAAAACTCCTGGCTCATGCAAATAAGATAGCTTTGTCATGTCATCAACACCTCCAGCAGGGGCTTCCACATCTTTAGGGTAGACTTCTGATAACTTTCTAACAACCTAAAAGCAATAAGACAGAACGATTATGTAAGGCACTAAGGCATTACGCGAAACAATTCCCCACAATAAGTAACCAACTAACCATGATTTCCCACAAGCACTACTAATAGACAGTGTGTAGACTACTGTTTGTGGCTCACAAAAATGTAAGGTATATGAAATGATGAAATGGTTTAAGAGACCTTAAAATGTGTCTTACTTGAACGTGCTGGTTAAAATAACAAATGAAAAATATAGCATATCAATGAAGACATAAACATTGTTTCTATGGTTTCCATAAATAAAATTCTATGACAATATTCTACTTCATCTAAATCACAAGGAAATATTACTTTGCTTTAAACAAACCTGACAAAACAAAAAGATGATAATATCACATTCTAGTACCTTTTTCCCATCACTTGTCAGGATCTCTATTTGATCGCCATTAATTTTGTGCACTTCGCCATCAAGCCAAGCTACATTTGGATCCTCGATCCAGACATGTGATCCTACAATAATATTTACTGAAGTTCCCTGCCAGATATAAGACCAATAAACACATTAATGGGTAGGCCATTGCAGTGAGTTCAGCTGGAAGCAATTTTCTTAAATCGATATCATCCATATAGACGTTTTGCAATCAACCACCAATACTACGAGATACATTGAGCTGTCCGATTAATAGTAATTGTTTTGTCTACAGTTTAAAGACTGTACTTTGTGTTAAATGGATGTTGCTAAATTTCTATCATCTAAAGTTATAATGGATCTTATCTCTCTGTCCATTGATGCCAGGAAAGTGGGATAGAAAGGTAGCAAGTACCTAGAATACTACTTCGTAGTAGTTAAGTACTAAAAATTCACAGTGAAGATAGGTACATTGTTTACAACGTTTTCAAAAGGCAATTGAACAAATTCTGAAAGAGTCTCTTTTTAATGTATCATTAAGCTCATTCTCGAGAACTCATCATAATATACTCCAATATGAAGTGATCACACTTCACAGAAGCTAAATTATGCTGCTTTCTTGAGCAGAATCTGGATGGGTGGAAGCCAGAATGCTTGGGTCAATAGGTCCTAGAAGATGCTCACATGCAAATATGCAATGAGCATACACAAACACAAGAGTAATACATTCTTGCCCTCCCCAATTGCTATAAACTTCAGAAAGTGGATATATATGAAGATCACATATATAGCAATATCCAGAGGAAAGTTCAAGGCGATTCCAGGATCAGTGAAAAAATCCCAGAGACGCAAAGACTAAATAAATAAGATCATGTAACGACTATATTCAGCATTGAAATGCACTATGGAACTATAGGAAAAAATAGAGAAGAGCAAGCTGGCAAACCATTTCGAGTTAATGCAAAATCGGCTCCTCAAAGAGTATTTCCCGATTGCTCTATATCGCGGCATTCATACCCAGGAATGAAATCTCACGTTTGAGCCAATCCCGAGTGTAAAGAGTCGATAATCAAGATTACTGGAATATGGGGTGTTCGTGTCTATTGGCGATGCAAAGCTTTCTCCTTTTCTTTGATTGGGTTTTTTGTGTTTCCTTCGTCTTCTGGAAGAGAGAAATGTGGAACTGTGGAAGCGACATTGTTTCATTAGCACCTGCAAATCCGGGTAGTCTCCTCTGCACTCTCCCCGTTCTTCTGATCTGTCGCGAACTCGTGGATCAAATTCATCCATTTTCTAAGAGCTCGTTAATTTTGTAGAGTTCGTTATTTCGGACTTGCCCATGCCAGGTGGATCATAGTCCCTACTCTTTCCTAGGATTGTAGGATTGTCAGATGATTGAAATATACTCCGTACATTTTTTTTGTACATTTTGATATGTACGTTTTGTTTGTCTATAAAATTGGCTGCCTCTAATACTCTGTCCCGAAAGAACTTCCTTATTTGACTTTCACACATTTTTATGCAGGTAAACTTATCAGGGGTAAATTTTACTGTTTTGACATTGTTTCAACACTGTTTGGCACTGTTTGACACTGTTTTGCACTGTTTAGATGTAGATAACTTTCCATTTAAGGAAATGAGAACTTAAATTAGGGACATCCAAATAAGGAAAGTGAGAACTTCTTTCGGAGACGGAGGGAGTATTAGGGATGACAACTGAGCGGGTTGGGGGTGAGAGTTTACTCCCATTATCCCTCGCCCCATGTCTAAAAAGTTCTCCTCATCCCCGACTCGCCCCCCATTACTCCCAGACCCATCTCTCCACCCGTTGTCCCCCACGGGTGCCCCATATAGATTTTATTTATCGTATTTACATATTTTTTAATCCATTATATATATATATATATATGTGTGTGTGTAGCATTGAAAAAGTTTTTTTTTAAATATAGCACCGAAAGAGTTAAACTAGCAGATAATATCGTTTTTGATAAAAATTATTACCGCTGATTTTTATTAATTCTTCGATTTGACTAAGTTATGTGAAGACAGTTAAAATAAAAATATAAGTAAACATATTCTTCTAAATTCCTCATTATTATAATACAAATATATACATTTAAACTCATATAACATTTATGATACATACTTTTTGCCATTACTTAATATTGTGGTTATGTATTAATTCATTAACCATGGCTAAAACCCGTACATGTATGATATGGCTATATGTACATGCATGTCAATCCATTATTTGTGTGTGTGTGTGTTTATATGTATGCGTTTGAGTATATATTTATAATGGGTACGAGACGGGTGTAGCAATCCCCGCCCCATATCTCACTCATCCCCGTCCCCGCTCCACCTCAATCCCCGCCCCATCCTCCCCACGCGGGGCGGTTCCCCACTAGTTCCCGCCCCATTATCATCCTTAACTTCTATACATTAATATGGATTGTCTGACAACTATGTCTATGTAAATAAACAAAATGTATCAAAAGTGTACACAACACGGCGTACATCAAACATTTGTGAATGAGATTATAATTTAGAAGCATCCAACACATCTTTTTTTAGAAGCATCACACACATCTAAAGTGTTTAAAAATAAAATTTAAAGTAAATTCTATAGTATTCTATACTCTATCCTTTTTAAGTGGGTTAAGTAGAATGAACATTGAAATTGAATTATTTAAATATAAATTAATGATGAAACAACGATTTAAACCAATTAAATGGATGTTAGATGGTACACATTTTTTAAATGAATACCGTAGCACTTATCAAAAGTTTAAATCTCATACTGTCGTGACACCTTGACCCAACTCAATTTTGATTTTATTTTTACATGTAAGGGGTGTTTTTATTTTTCTTCTACTTCCTTTTTAAACCTAGAAGCAAAATCAAAATCAACTTTTCATAAGCCGATCTCCCTAACATAAAAAAAATTGCTTTTAGGAGCGATTTGGAGTATTGAAAAATACTTCTTTATTTTGATCCAAACACTTCAATATCTGTTTCTGCTCTATGAAGGAGTAGAAGCGGGCACTTTTAAGAAGTACTCCGTGGATCCAAACACACTTACATATTTGTGAAACTTTACTCATAAAAATTATACGGAGTAATGTGAATCTCGTATGCATCTTGCCTCAATTCATTCTGTAACTGCGCCACTTGATCACTTAACACGCTTAAGAATTTTCAATTTGCCTTCAAATGGTTGAATCCTCAATTTCCTCAATTATCGATTTTGTATGCACTTAAGGTGGACGTTAAGTCGTTAACTCTATGGAAAACCATCGAGTAAGAACATGAAGAAAAATAATAATTTGAACAAAGTATTTGAATTGTAAAATAGATCATATATCGTCATTTACTCATAGCATCACATTTTGAAGAAAAATAATAATTTGAACAAAGTATTTGAATTGTAAAATAGATCATATATCGTCATTTACTCATAACGTCATTTACTCATAGGTTAATGCTAAACGTCCATTAATCTAATCGCAAAGTGATTCTATGAATAAATCAAATTTCTTATCCGTTTATATGTATTCACTCAGTCAACCCAACAAATGGTTTCTTTATTAAAACCTTACTTTTATTATATTTATAATATATACACACACATCCACTTTTGGCCAATTTTATTTTTGTGAATATTTATGGTTTAAAAAGTCAAACATTCTGATGCAAAAATGAATAAATTCGGAGTTCAATTTTGTTTTGATTCAGGAACTTAAAATCTGTTTCTAATTTTATATATGTAATATTGATGTCAAAATGAATGATTATGAAAAGGTACTCCGTATTAAATTTGATATATTTTTTTGTAAAAATTAGAGCACAAATAAAAAAAGGATAACATTTCCGCGGAAAGAGAGCTTTTCAATTCCCTGAGTTAACACAAATATGCAATCCATTTTAGTATTTGACTCCGAAGCCATCACACGACTCGATCGGGTGAATTAGGGGTGCCAAAGGTCTCCTCTATGAAAGTCATATATCCACTTTGGCATCTCCTCATACCAATTTTCCCAAGGATTGCAGCTAATTGAAGGTTGAAAACTTCACAATTAGCACTTTCACTCTCATCATTGCGCCATTGCGGTTAGCCTTAAGCAATAGAATGAGCCCATGGTGGTAGAGACAACTAGATAATTAAGAGCATGCTAGTGTCAATAGATAGCTTGGTTGCACGATATTGAAATGCAATTAAACAAGATTTAAGTAGCAAAATAGCAAGAGTGTTTAAGCAATGTTGACGTAAATATCGAACGGAGTAACAAATGAATTGAGTAAAGGGTCAGTTTGGTCCTCGAAGTTGCAAAAAAGGCGTCAAATAAGTCCTTATATAGAAGATTCTGTCCGGACGTGCCATTTGAGGTGGCTCCCGGTGGAATTTTTTGATAATTTTTTTTTAGCATCTTATTCATTAAGTCTAGTTTACTCATACCAAATTTCAGATAAAAATTCAATCGAGAAGACATTCAAATGAATTCTTGAAGATAACTGTGCCGCTAACAGCGCAGTTATCTTCAAGAATTCATTTGAATGTCTTCCCGATTGAATTTTTAGCTGAAATTTGGTATGAGTAAACTAGACTTAATGAATAAGATGCTCGAAACATGTCATCAAAAAATTCCATCGGGAGCCACCTCAAATGGCACATCCGGACAGAATCTTCTATATAAGGACTTATTTGACTCCCTTTTTGCAACTTCGAGGACCAAATTGACTCTTATCCCCAAATGAATTGAAGCAAACTAACACTTTCGGGCAATGACATATGTCCTTTAGTTGTAACACTTTCATTTTCACGTTTGTCAATACATAACTTTGATCATTAATATGTTTAACTTTCAAATTATAAAAATTTCAAAAATCCAAATTTTGAAAATTTAAAGTAAGAAAAATTTAATTATAATTTTCACATTTTGACAAAAAGAAATTGTATTACACTCGTAAATAAAATAGTCAAAATTAGATCACGTGAATAGTGTAAAATATCTATGTTGCGATTATTTAAGAATGGAGTTAGTATTTGACATTAATTATAAATGTTATCGAGATAAGGGGTGAAGTTTTTTTAACTGTTATGTATATAGAAAAATAATTGTTTTATGTTATCTAACATTTATCACCAAAATGGCGTTTATTTTCAAAAAACAAAATGGTATTTGGAAAATAAAAATGAGGTACCGCAAAAAGAAATGTATGTTACTTGTCATATTACATTACGAGTCCATTTGGCAACACTGTTTTTCGACTTATCAGACTTATCAACCAACTTTTTCATCAAACACGTAATTTTTGCTTTCACGTGTTGAATTGTGTAATAAGCAGATAAAGTAAGGTTGTGCTTACTTTTCTGGCTATTTTGGCTGAAGTTACTGTAGATGACCATTTTAGTTGTCTAATATTTTCTTTATTATATTAATAAAATATATTATAAAAATCATTTTTTCTTAAATCAGCAGAATCAGCCAATGCAGCCACTTCAGCCAAAACTTCATAAATTTCAGCAGAATCAACCAAAACATCCAATTTCTGTGCTACCAAACGGGCTTTATGTGAAAATTAAAAAGAGGGACCTCTCTTGATATTGAAAACAATTGGTAAAGCAGGTAGATAAGGATTGTCATAAGGGGTAAATTTCAGGTTCGAATTGTGACAATTGTGATAAAATGTTGCTATATATGTAAAAATGCATAGATCTCTGCAAGTATCTAGTTACGCTCATCACTATTTATGAGCTTGTGATTAAAAATGCCATCATTTTCGCAAACTATTACTCCACCAACAACGAACTTTAAGCGCAAGATGACAAAATATAAGTACGGGAGTGTTTGCAACTGCATCTGCTTAAAAAAAACACTTTTAGAGATGTAAGGAAAAGTGATTAGTAGTAAAAGTTGATAGTGTTTGAGAAAAAAGTGATTTTGAAAAGTAAAAATAGGTAGTGTTTGGTAAAATAAGTGCTTTTTGTGTATAGAAAGGGGAAAGACACTTTTCACACGCAAGCCGGGAAAAAGTAAAAATTGGTAGTGTTTGGTAAATACGGAGTAAGTGTTTTCTTAAGTCAAAGGTTGAGAAGTGCTTTTTTAAGTTGTTACAAAAACTCCCGTAGTATGACATCAATAATGTGGTGACAAGTTTTATCATGCAACATTCATTCATACAAGAATATTAACCGTGAGCTAGGAAGTAGGAAGTGGCTGTTAAGATCCGGGGTTCCATCCTAAAAGGTCAACTTGATAGGAGGAGTAGTTCGAAGTCTTATATAGTGTTTAATTGTTTTGTAGCTTTCCGGTGTAGGACAAATGCTTTAACACGCCCCCTCAGCCCGAACCGGGCTGGACAATATCGGGATGTATAAATGGACCAAACAAACCCTTAACAGGCTACCCTTAATCATGGGTGCTAAACAAATCGTCAAACCACAACCGGAATTGGCTCTGATATCATGTTAAGACCTGGGGTTCCATCCAAAAAGGTCAACCTGATAGGAGGAGTAGCCCGAAGCTTTATATAGTGTTTAATTGTTTTGTAGTTTTCCGGTGTTGGACAAATGCTTTACCAGTGACGTTTAAATTTTAAAAGTAACCATATAAATATATAATGATATTTCATCTACAAAACACTTGAAATTGTCAACTTCCGGCTTAGGTAAATTGTGTATTCTGATAATATTGTTACCTACGATCGATAGTATTAGTTTTCGATCGTTTTCACCTATAAGTTTTTTGTTTTCTAATTGAACTTCATATCTCAAATTTAAAAATTGCCTGATGATATATTTTTATGACGACGTGATTTTTTTTATATTTTCTATTAAGCCATGTCTGAATTAAAATGTGAATTGTACTTTGTATTAATTAACATGATTAAGTTATATATTTGTATATAAAACTATTTATTTTGTACCTGTATGAACCGACTTAATTGAATAAAACATTCAATTTAATAATATTACTATTGTGTTATACTTTTATTGAAAAATGTTATTTATTAACATACACGGATTAAGAAAACTGAATGAATGTTGCATCTTAATAGTAAGGGCGACTATGTTACACAACTTAAAATTACAAGGGTGACATTAGTTGAGGCGGAGTCTCAAACGGCTACAGCTAAAAGTCTAAATGCATTCCTGCAAATACCTGGTTTAATATATGCGCCGAAATGCCAAATCCTTGCCGTGTAGGGAGTATATTTTTTCAAATTCTTATGTGTTAAATTAATCAGCTACATAACATTCTGAAACAACAAATTTCAGCATTTCGCAGTTTGAACATTATTTCTTAATGTTATTGTATATTTGTATGTTAGACATATCCATGCAATTAAATTTATCAAGATTCTTAAATTGTACGATAGTATAAAACTTATAATATGATGCTATTATTCGACATACAAAGTACATAGTATAAGATAAGGGATTTAATTTGACACACTTTTTATATTACAAGAAATGCTCATTCAATTTTTTTTACAAGAAATGCAGTTATGCAACCATTGAAAATTACGATGATAACGATAATGTATATCACAAGAATCTTTAGTGCATTCAGGGCCGGTGGCCCGGTCCTGTCCAGTTTTGGGCCTATGGGCGATATAATATTTTGGCCTTATTTTCAAGACAAACAGTAAATTTTACTTGCTTAAAGTAAAAATTGCGAAGTATAATAAAGGGAGATTTCAACAAGTAGGACTTAAACATACTAATTTTTCAAAATTAAGACTATAGATTACCATAAGACTTAAGTACACCTGCTTTGACCAAATTACCCTGCTTTTAAGTTCCGAAGGGGAGAGGCGAACTGCGAATCAACGAAGTGCGAAGGCCGAAGGGGCAAAAGGCATAGCAGCGGTGCATTCTAGGATGGTGCGTGAACTCCGCTCTAGCCTCGTCTTGAGTTCCTGTCTTCTTCAGTTGAATTTCTTCACTTCTGCAAATCTCCAATTTCTAATCATCGCTGACCAGATCTTCATTCCGTAGCAGATCTTGACGCCGAAGGGAAACCTTAAATGGGCACCACGAAGTTGGCGGGCGACTCCTCCTGCTCGCGAGTGGCGCTGGGAAGTCTTCCGCAGTAGCGAGCGTATGCCGAGATTGCAGTGCATAAACTACTCTTCTCAGGGCGGCGATCAAAATCCGTCCATTCTCAGTCGACTCGCGAAGCAGGAGACCCCCTCTATGGAAGGAGACCAGAACAGGTTTGGTTATTCTCGTTTGTCTACCTATAATCATTCACACTGTGATTCCCAGGGAAGTATTAACATTGAGAGCAAGCAATTTTCGTTCAATGTAAGTGACACTTCAATCTGCAATACCGAAAGCAAACAGGGTCTGGTTTCTGCTATCAATTTTGATTTAGAGGGTGCCATTTGGTTAAACAAATCTCTGTCAAAGCTTTGGCCTGGGAAACCCCTTTCCAGATTTGTCAAACTTGCAAACACTAAGAATATATAGACAGTAAGTAGTCAGTAAACAGACAATAAGTTCTCATAATAACTCAATAGCAGACAATACGTAAACAGTAAGTAGTCATTAAACAGACAATAAGTTCTGATAATAGCTCAATAATAGAGCAGGTTCTGTAAAACAATATATATACACAATTTATTATATCTAATGACGAAATCACATTGACAGGTTGTCGAAAACTCTAACGAAGAAGCATGGGTAATCTAGCATCCTATCTAGCATCCTTTATAAAAAGCGGAAGTTAGAAGCGGTCCTTTATAAAAAAGCGAAAGTTAGAAGCGGAAGTTATTTTAACTTCATAAAAAGATGAAGGGCAAATTTGGAAGGTTACAAATAAGTTTCCTATTGTAGAACTAAATATGTTATACGGATGGAAAAAACATGAGGGAGTTCTATTTTTGTAAAAGATCTATGATTTGGTCCTACTCGGAGCAAATTTCTCTATAATAAAACTAGGACAAATTACTCTAAATACGACTAAAAACATTTTTATATTCCAAACTAAGATTATCATGTTTTTATTATCTAAATAGAAGTAATTACTGTCATATTTTGACAGTATCATATTTTACACATGGTAGTATTTTCCGAACATGACAGTAATTACTCCTTTTCAGAAAATAAACGCATGACAATCCTCTTTTGAAATTCTAAAAAAACATTACTCCAATTTCAGGAACTCTCCCTACAACTATCTAATAAAGGTTATAAAATAATGATGAAATTCTCCTTCATATTACTTGAATTGCATTAATGGACAAAAAAGTAACAACACAAGTATCACAAAAGAACATTGTGATGATTTGACATGTAGTAAAATCATCAGTAATTGCTTTATAATCAATTGTTTCCAAGATCACATGTGCAATGTTAAAAATTGCTAATCCATTAAGTTTTTTGAGGCATAATAAATAATAGGGATGATATTTGAGAATTGGGAGACACTAACAGCCCAAAGACAATAATATAAATTGGTAATTTTGTGATTAAAAGAATAAAAAATCTTAAGAGCTAAAAAGATGTGAAGAGACGTGTTTTTACTGATTCAACAACAAATGTGTTGACTTCCAACCAACTCTATTTAAAAATCAAAACTAGATTTATATTCTTTTTTAAAACTTGACTAGCTCCGTTCAAGACTTTTTACTTATGTTTTAAAATTCTCAAATTGTCAACAAAATTACACATTAGGCCTAATTAATTAATTGAAACTATAATTAAAAAAGAAGCCTACTCAGATTACATATAAAGAAAAAAATTGGGCCTAATTTTCTTTCTACTTTTTTTGGGGCCTAGGGCGGTCGCCCCTGCTGCCCTCCCCCTAGGACCGGCCCTGAGTGCATTGAACCGATAAACACCAGGTGAAAATTATCGTTTTCTTCCTTTATTTATTTATAAATTAAATTAAAGGAAGAGAAAGAACAAATTAAATTATCAACTACGGAGTAACTTTATACTCCGTGTCTCCGTATATATTTAGGCCAGGTTTTGTGAAAAGAACAATTCCAATGTATGCTCATATATGCTTAAGAGAAACTTGAAATAAAAGGAGTTAAAAATTAAGAAAATGTCAAAACTGTAAAGATCACTAGCGCTGCACATTCTGAGAAAAACGTACAGATACTTACTAATTACTACCTCCATTCCTAAAAATACTTCCCGGTTTGACTTGTCACGCTTATTAAGAAAGTGAATAAAGTGGAAATGTATAGTTGTAGTTGTGTAAGAAAAAGGTCAGATGAATGAATGTATATGAAAAAGGTCAATTGTCCAAAAAAAGAAAAGTGAGAAGTATTTTTAGGAACGACCCAAAAAGAAAAGTGAAAATAATTTTCAGGAACGGAGGGAGTAGCTTGAAGGTGGAAAACAAATTAACCCTAATTAGTCACATACATTTATATAGTGGTCCCAACTATTAAGATCGAGCATTAATAATATAATTAGTTCACTTAATAAATAACCCTTTACATAACTAAGGAGTCCATAAGCAAGGATACAAGCAAGTTGTTTCATTCTCTCACAAGTCACAACTACATCATCCTCCAAGCTAAAAGTTAAACATTCCTAATGACAATTAATAAAGCATGCAGCCCTTAATTAACACATAACATAAAGTAAACATCTCTTTCCTAGAGCTATTGTCATCCCTAAACATGCATGCCTTCCTCATCAGTTCCCATCATCCCCGGACTTCAAGTAGAGCGTCTCCCCGCCATCTCCGCCGGAGCTTCCGCTCCGCCCATCCATCGAAAGAGAGCCACCGAATTCGTTCTTGTTCCCGCCACCCAAGCCGCGGGCGAAGTCAGCATAGCCCGCGGCGTTGTGCGCCTCGCTCGGGAGAATGTGGAGCCCAGCGGTGGCGCCGGAGCTCATCCCGAGGTGGTGCGGTGCTGACATGGACTGGTGACCGTAGAGCATAGGTGAGCGTGCCGCCATGAGAGATTGGGCGGTGGAGATTTGCTGGTGCACCTGCTGGTGTTGCAAGTAGTGTGGTCCGGACTGCATCATCCCCCCTCCCGAAGCAAACTGACACACGCAAAAAACCCCAAACCTTAAACATTTAGTGCATTTGGTACTGTGCGTTTTTGGCTTATCCCCCACTTTTTTTCAAGAGATATTGCTTTTTCAAGTCACGTGATGATGTGACAATTAATGAAAAAGGATAAAGTTAGAGACCTTTTTTGGGTGAATTGAGGCCTTTTTAAGCTTTTTTTTCTTACATAATTTTTCTTCACCTTATTGAAAAATATATACTCAAGGCAGTCAAGGGCCCTACTTAAAAAGAGTGTAATGGTAACCTAACTCACTTTGAGAAAAACTCCAATTCTTAATTGAATACTAGTGCTAATCAATGGCGGAGTTAGGAATAATAAGTTAGGGGGTGGGCTTGAGCAATTTATATTTGGGAGGTAGGACTTAATGAATTTATATGAACTTAAAATTTCATGAATATGTATAGCTCTCATCAGTCATGCAGTCATCTTTTTAATAAGATATACTCCCTTCGTCCCCTTTTAAATGTCTCATTTATCATATTGGGATGTCTCTATTTAATTATCTCATACCTTATTTGGTAAAGTTTGTGTGACTCAAAATTATTCTTACTTTATTCTTACTTTATCAATTAATATCAACCACACAAACCTACTTTTCTTAAAACTCGTGTCACCCTCTTTCGGGACATTTAAAAGGGGACGGAGGGGTACACTATAACTTGATTTTGCTATAATAATCAAAATAGATGAATAGATCAAGTTGGAGTTACTTTTAAATATGAGGGACTATTTTGGCTATTTTAAATATAATATTTTGTCTATTTTATTTATACAATATATTATACATATATAAAAAAATTATAATTCAGCAAATCCACCCAATTCATTAGCCATCATTTCATCTGTTTCATCACTTCATGTGATTCAAGCCAATTTTGGTGTTACCAAGTAACCTCTCAATGTTATCATATAGGAGTACGTAGTACGAAGTATGCTTTAATTTTTTGAGAATACGAAGTATGCTTTAATTAATCTTGCTTTTTGTTCATAAAGTTTTACTCCGTATCATATTCAGATGAATTTGTCATAAATCAACCATGGCAAGTCTAGCCAACCTTAAAGGAGATAAAAAGAGTGTTTTAATCTAACTTAATTTTTTCATGAAAATTAATCGATTCAAAACATTTTATTTGGCATAATTATTATATTTCAATTACTTCATCTGATGCTATCATAGAGGTTCTAATTATATAAAATGTAAAAAGAAAAAGTATTGAGAACGGGTAAGTGGCCAATTTCTAAAGACCCAAGTTTAGGATCTATCTAATCCAAAAACGCCAAAGGCAAAGAAAAACTTAGGGTACGACTTATGAGTTATGACTACCTAAAACACCGTTTGAGGACTATTTGAGAGGAGCAGAATAATTTAAAATTAAAGTACTCACATATTGAGTTGGGGTTGCACCTATTAACTAAGATCATATCGTGAATGTGCATTAAGATCAGTGCAAATTATGGTTTATATAGAGGCCAAATTAAAGTGCTAATAGTTGGAATATAGTCAATAATTATGGCATTAATACTATCATATTAATAATCGTTATTGTCAAAAATGATACTCCCTCCGTCCCAGAATTAACTTCGGTTTTGACTGGGCACGGAGATTAAGAAAGTGGGAAATGTATGGTGGAGAGTTGTGCAGAGGAGAGAGAAATGTGTAAAAATGGTTGTGAACCACAAATCCTTTGCTAAAAAGGGAAAGAGAAGATAAATTTGGGACGGACCAAAAAGGAAAGAATGAAGATAATTATGGGACGGAGGGAGTATTATTGTGAACATTATTTTACTAGGGGTGTGACACTCCTATTTTGAAATATCACATCTCAATAAAATTTCCAAGTATGGTTCATGTGTAAATATCAAAGTACTTTATTTTGTGTCAAGTAAACATAGGACTGACTAATTCCTCAAAGAAAAAAATAAAAATCAATTGTTCATTTGATCTTTAATTAAGGATTTATTGTTTCTTAAAAATGTACGGAGGATTACGGATTAGTCTTATTTTCTGGGTTTCCTTTTTAAGAGAACTCTTTTCAGAGAATCAAAAGAACTTCTTACCAAAAATTGTTAATGCTCAAAAATTGTACTTTTGGAACTAGAGATACCTTACTTTTGCTTTTGCTTAACTTAAAAGCAGTACGAAATAACTTTATTTTCAAAAAGCTCCCTTCGATACGCCCTTAGATACATAGGTCAAAGGCTTTACTGACAAAAAATCTAATGACTTCAAATCAAATATAGGCTAATAAGTACCTGAGGATGGTGCATGGTAGGAGGTTGAGGCTGTGAATCAGCTATTGCAGCCAGATACATTAGGTTTCGTTGAAGCCTTGCTTGGTTTCTGACACAAAATATGTGGTTTTAGACCATGCCAAAATCTCATTTACCAATGCTAACAACAAAAACAATTCATTATAATCCTCCAAATATAATTCTCTAAATAGCATTTGCATGTGAATTAGGATATGAGTAGTAAAAATTGTGTAAGTTGTACCAAGAAAGGAGAAAGATGTACTTTTTGCTCTGAATCACAACTTTTTTGCCAAACAAGGAAAAAATGAATTTTTTTTGAATGGATGAAAAGGAAAACTACAATAATATATAATACAGGAAAAAAGCACTATATTGCTCATCACATTTCTATAGATCCAAAATATAGGCAAAGAATGGTTTCACAATTAATTTAATTAATACTGTAATTCTTGTGTCTCAAAAATCAAAATAGGTTACTTGGTTCGCTTACCACCAGGGGCGGACCGTAGTAGAGACCCAGGGGCAGTCGCCCCTCCAACAAAAAAATTGTTTAGTGTATATATATATATACCAAAAAATAATTTTCGCCCTCACAATTTTTTTTTTAAGTTACCGTCCTCCCAAGATAAATTTCCCGGGTCTGCCCCTGCTTACCACACTTATTTTATACGGAGTAATAAATAGAATAAATTGGCATTGAAGATTATTGAGCAGCAAGAAAAACAATACTACGCATGAGCAACCCAGATCATGTTCTTGCTATGAAAGATGCGAATGTTTAAAAAAAACTTATTAGAAAAAAGGGAAATTGTTTTGAACCATTCAGTTAGCTTCAAACTAGCTAGTCTGGGTATATATTTTTGGTTAGAAATAAATAAAAAAAGATGAAACAATATCCGTACTATATATACAGTATAATTGAAAAATTGGCATTCCTGTAATTCCAGAAGGCATTAAATTAATTTTCAGACATTGAAAAATTGAATGCATCATTAAATATTGCAAACAGGTTTATTTCTAACCACAAAAAAGTCAAAAACAAAGATAGATTCTTCCCGAAAGTATTTTTTAAAAAGGAAATAAAAGGAACATACTCAGCACACTCGTTGAGTTTACCGGAGTTTTGGCTCTCAACAATCTTCAGAATCAATGATTTGTTCTCATCCAAATACTGCCCATAACAAGGAAAATTAAAACTTCAACAGCTCATCAACAAATATATACAGTTAAATATAAACCAAGAACAAGTTTTATTTAATTTTGTTGAACAGATATTTCTTCATACAAAGGTTAATCCCTAGGGGAAAAAAAGAAAGCAAGAAAATTCAAAAGATTGAATCTTTTGTGTATATTGAGTAGCTAGGGTAGCTGCCCATGATCGGAATAGGCAAAGAAAGACAAAATCTAGAGGGGGGCAGATTAAAAGCACTTTCTTCCAGCAAGAAAACATGGAAATAAAATAAAATAAAAAGTACAAGATAACACAAACACTGCATAGCAGAAAAAGATCAGAGAATCATACCATGATGATGGTGATGATGAGATGAAGAAATAAAATAAAATAAATTAAGTAAAAGGGTTTGTAGGTGGGAAGAAATTGAATTGCAGAAGCTACCTGTTGGATGTGGTCAGTGGTGACCGTGGTTGTGGGATAGTAAGCTGCCATCATGGTCTGCTTCTGCATCAGGTGCTCTGCTGCATAACCCTCCTCTTTTATACCCCACAACCCCTCTCCTCACATATCGTTCCTCTCTTTATTTATTTATTTATTTATTTATTTATTTATTTATTTGTGTATGGGTGTAAACTGTAAAGATTTTGATTTGCAAAGTAATTAATTATAAAATGAATTACCTAAATAGGATTAAAAAATGACCAAAACACAAACAGGATTGCATTTTTTAAATTTCTCAGAAGGATTATTTATGTTTGCTTGGACAAACATAGTAATTTTGAAATGTTTTAATTATTAATAATAACATCGTACAAAAATAATAAAAAAATAATAAAAATATTTTTAAAATAAAATTTCAAAAGAAAATCTAAAAAAAATAAAAATTAAAAAAAATGTAAAAAAGAACCGGCGCTTCTGCCACTCTCAGCTCCATCACCGGAGGAAATCTGCCAACATTTTTAGTAATGTCATAGTAATGGAAGATTCAATGAAAATTGCGGTATTATGAATAGTAAAAATGTCATTTTCTTGGCATTTTCAAAGGAAAAAAGGCATTTTTGTACAAAGAATGGCAGAATATTCATCGATCAGAGGCGAGGGTGCTGGGGGGTATCCATTTGTTTATGGGTTTTTACTATTCCTTATTAATTTTTTAATAATGTTTTTTATTTATAAAAATTTTAACTATTTATTTTATAAAGAAATTATTATTTTTTACATTTTTATTATTTTTTACGATTTTATTATGAATTAAAATGTTTCTTTTTTAATTAATACCCTTAGGGGTATTTATGGTAGAAAATCAATGTTTAGCACTACTAGGGGATTTAAAAAGTAGTAGTCCTATTTGTGTTTTTTAAAAAAACTTTAGTCCTGTTTAGGACAATTTAGAGCCCGTTTGGTAGCACCAAAATCGGCTGTTTTGGCTGATTCTGCTGAAATTTATGATATTCTGGCTAGAGTGGCTGTTTTGGCTGATTCTGCTGATTTAAGAAAAAAATATTTTAAAAATATATTTTATTACTAAATTAAAGAAAAAATTATATGTAAAAATAGCTAAAATGGTCATCTACAGTAACTTCAGCCAATACAGCCAGAAAAGTAACTCCAAGCTTACTTTTTCGGCTTATTACACAATTCAGCGCGCGAAAGTAAAAGTTACGTGTTTGGTGAAAAAGCTGGCTGATAAGCCTGATAAGCCGAAAACAGAGTTCTCCAAACGGGCTCTTAATATGTTACCAGTTAAACAATAAACATGCATAAGGTAAGTTTAAGTTCATTAGTTTTATAAACATAAAGTGGTCAAAGTGGTGTTATTAATAAATAATGGTCCTCATGGAGTTATTTAGTTGTGCCTGCAGATTTTTCTGTGGAGATGGATGAAAGATGGTGAGAGTTGTGTGGTACGATACTAAAGAAAATTTTCAAACGAGAAAAATCCAAACAGATTTGGATTAAAGAAATCAGAACTGATATGCGTCTTCTTAGATTGGATGAGTGATAGGCTGATAGCCGTTATATTTACTTATGTTTAACATAAGTGTTTATAAGTATTTTTTGAAGAAAAGAAGAGAAATCGGACAAATACCTTCAGAATGAGAGCTGGAGTATAAAACATTGTGATGAACGGCTTTTGAGACCAAGAGGATGACGTTCTGCCCATAATTTGAGTATAAC
Organism: Cuscuta epithymum; assembly: GCA_945859915.1. Classification (NCBI taxonomy): domain Eukaryota; kingdom Viridiplantae; phylum Streptophyta; class Magnoliopsida; order Solanales; family Convolvulaceae; genus Cuscuta; species Cuscuta epithymum. The sequence goes on along the minus strand of CAMAPF010000075.1, from coordinate 135,674 downwards.
TTATTGTAGAGAACTCGAAATCACTCGATTCGAATTTCATGTGAATGATAACTCAATAAGGTACAAATGTTATGAAGACGTCATGGACAAAATATGAAAGGAACATGAGTCACATGACTCAATCAACCAATAAAGTCAGATGTTGCTGGTGAGATTTCTGGATGCATACCTCTCAGTGTTTTATCCATATCTTTTGATTGGGTGAATACAATCATGTCATTCAAGTTTTGGTGGATAGAAGACTTCATTATCTACAACTTTGGTGAAGGAATTATGTCCAAATTCGTAGCGGAACATCCCCAAAATCCCGGGACAAAAATGACACTTTTTGATCCATAAAAGAGGAAGAGAAAGGGAGTACATCTTTTGGCGCAGCAACCGGCGCCGGTCATGTGGATTTTTTCGAGCAAAATGAGCCTGTTTTCGACCGGGGCCGGTCGGGACATAACCGGCGCCGGTTGGGGCGATTTCTGCACAAAACAGTCCAACGTGCAAGAGGATTTTTTATGGGAAAACTTCATCTTCCTCATTTCTTGATCAAATATTGCTCCATACCTGATTGTTGGGCTCGAATAGACTAAAATATGCCATTCTTTAGCCTATATAAAGCCCTCAATTCATCAAACATCAACATTCCATTCCATATATTAATTCCTAGTTTTTATAATTTGTTTTTGCTATTTTTCTTCAAGTTCTTGAGGAGGAAACTTCAACCTCCGAAATCATTGGTGTTGAGGCATTATTTCCTTTGTAATTTCATGTTCCATTACATTTCAATATTGTATTGTGATTAATATGAGCATTAGAGGCTAATTTCTTAGCTAAGGCTAGAGATGATCCTCTATGCACACTAGGTGTTTGATAAAAGTTCTATACCAATAAATTGTGATTTATCCTTTATATTTTGATTGTTTATGACTATGGTGTACAACATAGAACTATAGAAGTATGTTAAATTTATTTTATGCTTGAAATTAACGTTGAAGTCTAAACTATGAACATTAAAGGATAAACATATACACTACCGAGAATAGAAATATATCCGGTATTATATGATGCGGGTGTGATGTCTTGATATTCAACGGGGGGTTTCGGTAGATGAATGTAAGCCATGACGGGACTTACACGTAATGAAAACCACGCTCTCGCTGCCTTAACCGGAGTTGAGAATATATCAGCGTCGTCGTATTCATGATTATTGGGGAAGAACTATTATTAAATAACTATTAAGGCATTTAGGTGAATCCCGATTGCCTTAGTAATTCTCATTCTTGTTTAAATCAACCTCAAACAACAAAGTTTTTGAAAAAATTATACCATTTATATTCTTTTGCATTCAATACTCGACTTTATAATATCAACCATTTCCCTGTGGATCGACCCGGTATTTACCGGTATTTTATTACTATATTGGCACTTGTATACTTGCAAGTTTAGCCCAATCAATGAGAGTATGACTTTGGATAGGGAAAAGTGAAGGGCACTCATTCGTGTGGACGATTGATCTTTTTTCTTTTTTTCCTCTCTCTTTTTCTTTTCTCTTCTTTTATCGCTTATCTTCTTTGTTTTTTATGTTCTTATGTTATTTTTTATTATCTTCTAGCCTTTTTATGCTCTTTCATCTTATAATCGTTTATCTTTCTTATATTCTTATGCTATTGTTATCTTAAACTTACTCCCTCCGATTCAAAAACAAGTTCCAGTTCGGTTTACGATGTTTGACTGACGATAAAGCAACTTGATCCCTGTTCACACTCGGATTATTTTTAGTAAATAAAATTTACATATTAAGAAACTACATTAAAACCGCTACAAAACCTGATCAAGAAAATTTCAATTTAATAAAAATTTGATATATATATATAATAAAAGATTAGGAGTGACTTAAGATGACCAATGAATAGTGAAGTGGAACTTGTTTTTTAATCAGAGGGAGTATTATTTTTCTTGTCTGTCTTCTCCTTTTGGCATCGATATCATGGATCGATTCATATTAGCCGACCCCAAAATCTTTTGAGATTAAGACTTGGATGTTGTTGTATCTAAAATGTATTCCGGCTATATGTGGTAAAATAAATAATTAAGAAATTGTCTCGTTCGTCTGATCTGAGTAAAGTAAGAATAAGTAATACTGCATACATATTAACTAATAAGAATAAGACGAACATAATGGTTTCTCCACCTCACCCTCCTGCTCTCCCTCCCTCTTCCACGCCTCTCCACCCTTCTCCAGGTTCAGTCTTCCGACTCTTCCCTTGTGCTTCTTCTTGAAATTATAAAGAATTTATCTCTTCTTCTTTTTCAAGCTGAAATTATAGTTGTTCTACATCATGGTCACTTTACAACTTTTATCTATCTATGAAAACAACATGTATATGTTTGAGAAATATTTTGCTTCTTCAATTCTCTTGATTTTAATTAAGTACAACATCATGTCATAATATATACACATTTTCTATACTTATTTACATAAGTTTATTAAAACATCATTCCCACTAGAAATTTATATTTGGGTGTTTGATAAGTCCATAACTCTTATTCAAGCAACATACTATGTTTCCTCAATTCTAGCGATTCAAATTTACACTCAATAAAGCTTGTCCTTTCCTATTGTTTATACAAAAAAATATGCACCGTTGGAATTGATTGAATCTACTCAAATTAATGCAACTCTAGCTAGTTGAACTAGCTGAATCGACCGGTTGAATTATGAAAAAACATATGCTAGTACTCTATCATATACTGTATTTGATGAATAAACTAAAAAAAAATATATGAAAATGGCTAAAATAATCATTTTCAGCAAATTCAGTCATAAATGTACGTTCAACATATTTTACTTTACCTTACTTATCCCGAAATCTAACAATTTAGTAATCAAAATGAAAATTTATTGTTTGATAAAAAGACTGATGAATAAGGCGACAACTAGGATTGTCTAACAAACTCTTGGAACCTGTTTTATAAAACTATTGAATTACTAAAATTATAGGGGGGGGAAATATCATTGAATCTGTAGAACTGAATGAATCTGTTAAATTATGAAAATTAAAAGTAATACTCTGTATTTCAATTATATTTTATTAATAAAATAAAGAAATAATTATTTGAAAATAGCAATTCAGAGCTTGAATTTCCATTGGGCTCTCTTGGTTGTATTTAAAATTTTAAGTCGATTTACAATACTTCAAGCATATCTTTTAAGTCTGTTTTTGTTATTCGCAACAACAAGTTCTTAATTAATAAATATGACTAGAAGACTACAAAAACATTTTTAAAAGGTTCTTTTGAGAAAAAAGTCTCAACATTTTTTCGAGAAGAAGAGGGAGGATATTGCAACAAAAATCCTTGTTTGAATGATTACAAGGGTTTCGTACCACATGTAATACAACTTAATTACATAAGGATGTATATGCAATACACATCAGGTGAGAGGTTTTGTGTGGAAAAGTTTCTCTCTTTCTCGCAGCCTATGATAAAGAGAAATTAAGAATCAAAGTGTAGCACTAGCCTAGGCAGATATCATCAAACTTGGGGTCTCTAGAACAAATGCCCAACGATAAGGGTTGTATCTGCATTGGGCTCTGAATCATTCTATTTAAACCATTGACCCGTGCATTGTACAGATTACAGATGATGACTGACGGCACTAAAGTCGTTGTGTGCCTCACAGTAATATTCAATATTACACTTTGACATCTTTTTTATAAACAATCACACTTAGACATATGTGATTGAGTTTAATAAAACCTATAAACTGTCAAATTATTTATAAATATTGGGTGAGACCGTGAGGGAGACAGATATTTTTTATGTGACATACCAAAAACGTGCACGTGAGTGATTTAACTTATTAATTAATGATACTATGAATATATATATATATATATATATATATATATATATATATATATATATATATATATATATATATATATATAGCGAGTGAATTATCAACGTATAAACAAGTTACCACATAAGTTTGAAAGGAAAAGGGGGGAAACCCTTGACTAATACACTAGTAACATACTAATTATTTTATCCTAACCCTAAAACCGAAAAAATGGTACTATAAACATCTTTTACTAGTACTACTTATAATAATTGCTAGTAGTAATATTTTACTCCGTAATATTTTGCTGCTTCTTGGCTTTACATATACCATTGTTGTCGATATCAACATCACCATTATTTCCAAATAATAACTATTGCAATTGGCAACTAAATAAGTTATAAATAGTTAATACGCATATTAACTACATAATTTATTTGCACCAAAAATGATCTAATCCTCCAAACAAATATAACATTAGTGATCTTTGCCTTTTTTTTTTATTTGCGGTCCCTGACTACAGGCGTTTATGGTCACCACATACACTAGAATGGAATTAAACATTTAAAAAGATATTAGTATGTAGTAAGAATGTTTTGAATGCAATGGAAAAAAATCACTCTTATAGTAAAATAAAAATGCTCCGTTGCGAATTAAATGTATTGAGAAATTAAAGAATAAAATAGATCAAACACTGTTCTTTAAAAAAAAGACAATATAAGATAAATTTAAGTATAATGATATGTATGTTTTTAAACAAAAAAGTATAATGATATGTTTATTGATCTCCTAAGTGATTCCTACAATCTTACTCATAGGATGAGGCAAAGCCAAGCTTGCTTCCATCTCATGGAGTGGATGATCTAGCATACATGTTGTTGCCTTTTGGGTGTCCAATAGCTAAATTAAAAGCAAGTAAATAGTGTTAGAAATAAGTAATATAATACTCCCTACTAGTACATGATGTATGATAAATTACTAGACTCTATTTAATGCATACTTACATATTTTTCAAATCTTTGAATATTCATTAATTCATATCATCATATGAACAGAAAATAAATCACCATGGAGGGGCAAGACCTGACCCATGGATACAAAAAATTAAGAAAATAAAAGAACACAATTAATCCAAATCTCTAAAATCTAATAGATGGGATACCAAACTTGTCCATATAAAGAGCCCGCTTGGACCGAATAGGAAGAGAGCTTGGACTAAGATATAATTTTATCGGGCCCGTATGGTCAACTGCTAATTAAGAAATGGGCTACCCAGTTCATTTCTCGCATAGCATGTCCGAAATTCAGACCAAATCTATTCCTTATCTGTAGAGTTTCCTGAATAAGGTCTGACCATCTTCTAACCTGAGATCCGTTGAGCACGGCCAAAGCTTGAGACGAGTCTGATTCAATCTGAAGATTTGTGAAACCCACGTCTACAACCAACCGAGATGCTGTCATGATGGCTTTGATTTCAGCTTCCAGCGGAGAATAGGCTTCAATCGGAAAGCTTGCAGCCCAGAGCATATCTCCCATGGTGTTTCGAACAATCACTCCTCCCGAAGCTCTACCAAGTGAGAAACTTGCGTCAATATTCACCTTGTTTTTCATATCATCATATGAACATTTTTTAAATTAAAGAACAAATATCATCCAATACCCATCCATAAAAACGAATCAGGCTATCCACACGAGTGTGTTTATGTGTGTACTATAATTGTGCCTGCAAATGAAGTAACAATTAACTAATTAAGGAAAAATATAAGATTACTTGTAACCGAGCCCAACACAAACATTGTTTTCTTAAAACGTTTTTGCCCGACAAACATAGCAAACACCTCCCAGAATAGAACGGTTGTATGTTCCTAATGGGACTCTGGTGAACTCAAAGATACAAACAAGCAAGAGCGAATACGGAGGAATTGTTTGATGATTTTTGGATGTACAAAACACTAAACTGAGAGGATATTTATAGAGCTATGGCCAATAGTCTCTAACCCAAAATACATTTCTTAAAAGAAATTTCACAACCTTTCTTATAAATAGAAAGGTTGTGTCATTTTTGTTTTGGTTTTATCAGAAATTAGAAGAAAAAATGTAGCAAAAAATAATCTCTGGCCTTTAGGCATGCGGACTGTTTGACCGGTCAAAGACCCAAACCCGAACCCGGCCTAATGGCAGCAATGGAGCACGTGAATAGTTAATTCACCGTATACGGATCTCACCGCTCAACAAAACTTTGGTGCCCCAAGGACCCAACCCAATGCTAAGGAAAGCTCATATAAAATCACTTCTTTAACTCTCCATTTTTGGTATGAGACAAAGTCCTTTCCGAAATAGGTTTTTAGATAAGTTCATAATATAATTTCTCATTCATTTCAAAATGGTTTTGCACACTTTAATATATGAACGAGAGTACAATAAGTTAGGACTTGGTCGATCCTATCACAAACAAATTGTGAATCCTTTATTTTTTGGTTCAAAAGTGACCATTGTATTAAAGTGAAACCATTTTTTCAAACCATGTTCATTCCCGAAATTTATAGACAAAAAGTTGATTAAGTTAAGTTACAATGAACATACTGTCATGGACACTACACTGTCAAATTAAATTGAAACTTAAGAAATAAAATTACTATAATAGTCACTTATACTTGTATATAAAAATGCTTCGCACTTTTTTATTCATTGCCATTATTCTAGTAATATACATGTTGGTCATTATTCCTAAAAAAAATTAAAAAATGCAGAAAATTAATAGATATATATATAATTATCTCGAGTAGATCTAGCAAATAGGTTTAGGTGATTTTGCAAAATAAAAATCAATTATCTCATCTCTCTATAATACCCAAATCCATCAAATTAAAGAAACAAATATATATGCCCATGCCCGCTATTGTTTTTTTAAGAATATAAAGCCTTCAATAATTAACAGTGAAGATGTCCGATTGATTCCTCATTATACGATATTGAACCTTTATAATTATGGCGATGTTTCCTTATTTAAGTGGAATACTGGTTCATTCCTAATCCAATTAAATAGGGGGTTTGTGTCATATTTATATATTCGAATATATATTTTAGGATATTAAGCCGTTCCAAGTTAAGAGTAAATCCTCCCGGCCATACGAGCTAACTTTAAACAACGATAATGAGCACTCTCCAGCCTCTAGCAGTTATGTTTTTTTTTTTATGGAAACCTTACTTTCAATTCTCTTTTTTATTTTATTAATCCAAAATTCAAATCAATTTAGAAAGCTAAAAATTCTTGATACTTTCTTTTGAATGAATTCTTGATACTAAGTATTGGTCGCATGGTCGAGTAGTCTAGGGTTTTTGTTTGATCAACAGAAACTAAGATTCTATACGATCTCAAGCCTTACGAGGGTTGTTATAAGAATGAATTCTTTGTTTAATTTGGCCATTGTGGATAAAAATCTATTTTCTAAAACCGGGGAATTGATCCGTCCATAGGGATCTAGTCACGAGTCAATTAGGTCAACATTAATACAACTTATAGTAATTATTATTATTATTTAATTACTTATCAAATTAAACAAAATAAATTATTATTTAGAATAATTAAATGGTGTTATTTAAGCTTGGTAGTACAGAGTATATTATGATATTTTTAATTGGATTGAAGTTTTATACGGGGTATATGTTCTAATCTGTTTAATCTAGTCTGATCTAGTTTAATAGATGTATGTTATGTTTCATGTGCATTTTATAACAATCAAAGTCTATTTAATTTGGTCTGATGTGATATGATATGATCTGTTCTATTTAAGTCTAGTCTGGTTTTGGAGTGAATCTCGTCCAATTAAAAACATCATCATTATTGAAAATACACCCAATATTCCAAAGCGGACAGGGCCCTTCGTCCAGTAAGCGGCAGGGGTCTCACCTCGGCCAAACATGAAGCAACGGATGGAGGGAGCCCTCGTCCTGGGAGCGGCAGGGGTCTCACCTCGGCAAAGCCCCACATCAGCCCAAACCGGTTCCCCTCGGCCAAGGGAAGCTCCTCAACGCCCCTTGTCTACAAGTGTGCAACAGTTCCACTTCAGCCAAACGCGAGCAGGGGTACCACGTATCTTCCGCCCCTCGTCCTAGAACCCACGGACTTATTCCGAGCACTCGCGTACACCGGCGGACTATTGAAGTCTCGCGCCACGGGTCACGACAAACGGGTGTGGCGATAAATAAGCTCCAAATCCAAATGTTGTCTAATACATTCTAGATTAGGCGCATGTCACGCTCCAATTAAGCTTAGAAACATAATTTGAGCTCCAGCTTGAAAATTTGAGGCCATTTAATATAGGCCCAAATCCAATAGCGAATTATAAGCTCAAAAAATTATAACAATTTTATTTGAATGCATAGGTGCAGTCAAGTGATGACTTGGATTTCATATCGGCCTCTCGACCATACTCTTGGTCATCTTTATTTAATGACGAAGAGCTCATTCATAGGCCCCTCGGCCATATCTCGCTCTGTCATCTTTAGTTGATGACGAGAAGCTCATTTATAGGCCCCTCAGCCATATCTGGCTCCGTCATCTTTATTTGATGACGAGAAGCTCATTCACAGGCCCCATCGGCTACATATCGCCCTGTCTTCTTTATTTGAAGACATGGAGCTCTCATACAGGCTGTAACACCCCCAAATTTCCCACCCAAAAATATATTAAAATATAAATTTATTCAAAAGAAATATTGGACTTTTATTTGAAAACATCAGAGTTTACAGCGGAAAAATATTCAAAGGAAAATAGGGGCGTTACCGCCACACTCGGTTTTCTCTTAACCGAATGCACAGACTAAAAATACTCAAACTCCAAAATGATTATTTAGATCTTGTAAATTATCTACATTGATTACTATAACTACATTTTCTAGCGGAGGCTCTCTCGAAATCAACAACTTCGTCAAATCATCACCTGTATAAAATCAAGTACAGAAAGAAAAACAAAAGAAAACAAAAATTAGCAACAATGCTAAGTAAGTTCCACCCAACCCCGTAAATAATATAATTTGATACATATATAATTTTTTTTTGTAAAACATTTTAGAGAAAAATACTTTCAAAACACCTTATATAATCATAAGTAAAACAACACCTATACAAAGTTCCAATCATATAACTCATAAATCATAATAATTCCAAAGATACAGAAAACACCAAAATTCTCTTCTCTTTGAACTTCTCAAAATCAATTTTCACTAACTTCCTAGCAATTTAGAAGGGCGGTGCTCAACACTTTGGTTGAGCCCGGTGGTCCTTGTTATGTACGGCCACCCCGGGACTATTGCCGGTACCACAACTGCTCAATGGAAACGGAAACAACTACCTTAAGTGTGCACACCCCCTAAAGGTATTCCAAGCCCTCCGGGTTAGTAAGTTGATCCGGGTAGTCAGGATGTTTTCTACCAACTACCCCACCTCAAAAACTGAATGATTAGGAGCTACTACTACCACTACTACTCAAAAGCCGGGATGTTTTCTACCGACCGTCAATTCACCTCAAACCAAAACCAAAAATTGAGTAGTAGTAGGCCTAACCACCCTCCACATTTTAAGGGACGTGGAAAACCGACACCACGGATTTCTCCCGTGGTGCTCACCTTTTATGAAAATGTTTATTTTTCTTTGTTTCTCAAAATCAATCAAAGTTCAAAATACACTAAAATCTCCATTTTATCAAACCCCAACAATCATATCAACATACTTACTATTACAAAATCACCCAAAATCATATACAATAACTCATATACATATTCAATGATAACAACCCAACATATCAAGTATAAACAATTATATAGAATAACATTTACATAAATATAATTCTTAAATGCACACAAAACATTCAAAATAATTACGAAGCAAAAGGGTATAATTTTGGGTACAATGGAACTTACCTTAAACTCCAAAAATACTCTAAGCAATTCTTCTACTTTGATCCTCCCTCAAATCACCTTCTATGAATAATAAATTAAAATTCTAACATCAATATATATCAACTTGTAGTTTACTCCTTCTACCCCTCTTATGATTTATTTTAATAATAATTAGTCTATCCGATTCATGGTAATCTATTTTATGTATAGTGTATCTACTTATATTATGTTTATTCACAATTAATCATTTATATCAATTGATTAATTGAATCAGCTCTTTATATTCTAAACCCAAGTAACAATTATTTGACTTAGTCTTCTTTATTAGCCAGCCCATATGAGTGTAGTGCAAACTTAGTTGGTTCATTCTAATCAAGTAATTAGGTTTAGTCACTTAAAGGTACTGTAGAGCTAGTTCGTATATATACTACGTACAGTTTGACGTTCTCCTCCATGCAGTACGGTCAACGTAGGGAAATCGGCGGCGGCTTCAGAAGCTCCCAGGCGGTGCGACTTCGACTATCTCCTCCAACGGTGGTGGCGGTGTCTTAGCGGTTGCCGTCCGTTCCGTCGGCAGCAGGTCGCACACATCCAGCTAGCGATCGTTTGACTGGGTTGTGCTGAGCGGGTGGGTCGAGGCTGCTATTTATACATGTCTTCGATGCTTCTAGGCGTCGGTTACAAAATCTTTTACATTTACTACCTACCATTTTCATTTTGCCGACCGTACGTATGTATTGGTGTAATAACGATTCTATGCAGAGAGAATTCTAGATATTTTCATTCTTTCTCTTTTACATGTGCGATTATTATACTATACGTATATGGGTATGCATTTATATCCACTTTATTATAGACTTGAATATGTATGTATGTATGTGAGTATCCGTATGAATGCATGTGAATGATATATATCTATATTATTATGTGTTGGTGTGTATCATACGAAGTATGTAGTATGTATGTACGTTGTGTATTATAATTCGTGTTGTCCACTAACTGTTACCGAGTAATTATTATTACTTCATATATTATTATTATACGTGTACACTATTTTATCTTTTATTTCATCTTAATTCATTTTTAGTCTTTTTTTTATTACTTATCGGATTAATCATATTTGTTTTATTTTTCTCAATTATTATTTTTATTTCAATTTTTTTATGTGTCACACAGGCCCATCGGCCACATCACCCTGTCATCTTTATTTGATGACATGGAACTATCATATAGGCCCCTCGGCCATTCAATGCCCCGTCATCTTTGTTTGACAACGTGGAGCTCTTATGCAGGCCCCTCGGCCATACATCGCCCCGTCGTCCTTATTCGACGATGTGGAGCTCTCATATATGCCTCTCGACCACTCCTCCCGGTCATCTTTATTTGATGACGTAGAGCTTATACCGGCCCATCGACCTTATATTCTGGTCATCTTTATTTGATGAACCAGACATCATATTATGGACGGTCGCTTGACCCATCCCTTAGTCATCTTTATTTGATGACTAGGACTACTGATCATGACGAGCTACCCACATCTAGGGATCGGTCTCGGCCATCCCCTCAGCAGATGGACACCGTTGCAGCTCCATCTCTAGGCCGAAGGGCACGTACCTTTTGCTTCGTTTTGGGGGCATCCGATGTACTCTGTTTCCCTCATTAGGATTTTTTCCCACAAGGTTTTTCCTAATGAGGTTTTTAACGAGGCATCTCCCCATTGTGGATCAAAAGGTGTCAACCCTCGGCCCCCCGCTGAAGACATCATCTGACATGCACTATCTACTCCTCTTCACCTCATTACACTCGCTTTAAGGAGTGGGGGACTGGGAGAGCGGAGGACTTAGCGCCTCCACAATCGAAGAAGCAGAAATTCAAAATTTTTGCAAGGATTGCCACACGCACCGACGACATCATCATATCACATACATATTCAGCTGCCACATCAGCCAGTACATATACATATCACACTGCCAATGATGTCAGATCATCAACTTGGTAATCCGGGCGAGGCGCTTCGGCGACGACAGTGGTTCACTCACCAGACGACGACAGATCAGCACACAGTTCTACTCTCTTTCACCTCGAGTACTCTCGACTCAGAGAGTGGGGGACTCCTGATAGAGTATATAGACTCGGACCCCCGGGTCTCATGACTATTGGGCCCGGACAGCGGCCCACATACGCTCAGTAGATAGCATTTATCTCATTGTACACTCTATTTTATTCATGTATATCCATTAGAATAGATTATATACCATTTATTAGCCATTATTGGCCTTTTATTGTAACTGGGCCTTCCAGGCCCAAACCTGGAAGCCCATCCCTCTTTTCTCCTATAAATACTCCCTATGGGAGCCATGTAAAGGATTGGATGGTTGATTGGAATTCATTATACATATCACTTTATCTCTCTAACTCTCCCTTCTCTCTAAGATTAAATAATCTATCAATCGTTTACCACCTTCTTTGTTCAGTCCATATGGAATAATATCTCATTCTCATTTGATATGTTCCTCTAAGAGGATCACAAACTTGCACAAAAGGTGGATGAATAACATTTTCAATCATCTAGGTAGAAAGTCTAATCTTTAGGGCCACACCCACAACAACCGAGGTATAACGGTTAAAACATCAGTATTGATCCAGATGTTTATAGATTCCATTAGAACTCTTCATGAGTCATTTAACAAGGAAAATGATTTCTTTCAACAACAACCACTACTTGGTAGGAGTTTAAGCCCCAATGCTAATTTAATTCCCAGATCGAGAAAGTGGAGAGTATACTCAAGTCAATGAGTATATGAATAAGCTTTCTTCCATAATATATATCGGGTTACTCTTGTAGTATGAAATCACCAACCACACACAACATTCATCAATATACATGTTTCATCCTTCGACATTTCATATTCAATGTTATGGCCTTCTTCTTTTGATTCCATCAATCCCCTTCCAGTGAATCACTATCTCCGCAAACCTCCACAACAAACGGTTAGACTTGTTTCAATTTGCACTTGTTATTTTCGTCGTAGAGTTCATCACATTAACAACATAAAACCCTTTTGTGCTTTTCTACTCTTTTCGTAGCACTGATATGCTTGTTGACTTCTCGTTATTTGTTTGAGGATAAAAACAAAGAAATAATATTCAGTGCATAAATGCACTATAGAGGTTTAAATATACTCTTGTTATAATTCTGAATCAAATTATAGGTGAAGGGTTTGTCGTGTTGATATTGAGTATAACCAACAGTTTTAGAGGATGTTATATATATACAAATCACCCCTTCTTGAAGTTAAGTGTGTTCAATTGCAATTAATGAGCTTTGAATTTAGAATGATGTAACAAACGGCTTAAGATCAATTTCAATCCTCTAATCGACACATCCTTTCTCCATTGCTAAAATTGTTAAATCTTTAAAGGGATCAATGTATTTTTCAAGAGACTCGATGTTCTCAACTTCACTCAAAATACTACTAATCGTATAATGAAACTATTATCAAACATAAGGAGTATAGATTATCATTCCATCCCCACATAGCTTGTAATACTGTATCCAACTCTACAAGCATATCCTTTGAAACATTCAAAGTCTAATAAATCATTCTTAGGGGTGGGAAAAACCGAATCGAAACCCGGAAACCAACCCTGGACCGACCCGAATTATGATCCCGGTCCGGGTTTTTTCTTTTTAACCGGCCCGAATTAAAAAAAAAAACGGACCGAACCGAACCGAAAATTCCGGGCTCATTAATGGGCCTTAAAATCTATAACCCGGCCCGGACCAAAAAAACCCGAAACAATTAGTTTTAATATACAATTAATATAATATATGAATATAAATAAAATATTTCCTAATATATGATTATAATAGCGGTGGATAAAAAAAGATTTAGTAACTTTTAGTGACTACAAATACGTTGAATTTGTTTAGCGTAATGATGACCATGAGAATATATTTATAGCAACTCTAGTAACTTTTTTATTTCTAAAAATTATTTCGTAATATATTTAAGAAACCTATATTATTTATATATATACATCTTACATAAAATATTAAGATAATTATCTTCTTTAAATTTGAATTGTTGGTGATTTTGGAGACTAATATTTGTGTTATTATTTGCGGTTTGTATTTTTGATTACTTTTATTTGAAAGTAAGGGTTAAAATATAAAAGAACAATGACATATTTCACGTTCGGGCTATAACCGGTCCAACCCGAACCCGGACCGAACCCGGACTACCAAAAACCCGACTCGGACCGAATATAATGGTCTTTGTTCCGGTCCCTAATTTTCATAACCCGAGACCTTCCGGGTAATTTCCGGGTTTAGCAAAAACCCCACTAGTGGAAAAACGTCAATTAGAGGCGCTTCACTAGAGGCACTTTTAATAGAAAACGCCTTGATTCTTTAAAAAAAATGAATTTTCGATGCGTGCGGCGCTTTATAATATATAAGTGCCTCCAATATGTAATTCCCATTTATTTTCGATTTAAAAAATTGCGTTGTTGCGGCGCTTTGGAACATATAAGCGCCTGTAATTGTAACAATAAAAAAAATTAGAAAATTGCGTGTCACGTGCGGCGCTTGTTTTAAAGAAGTGCCTCTATTTTAAAAAAAATTGTGGACGTGCGGCGCTTTATAATTTGAAACGCCTGGAATCTAATTTGAAAATTTAATTTGACCTAGCTCTGTAATTCCTTAGGCGGCAAAACACAGAGTAGAGTACTTCAATATTCTTCTGAAGAGCACACAGCAGCTTCAACGACCGTCCACCGTCCGCAGCAGGTTCGACGACAAGGTCCGCCGTCTGCAGCAGGTTCGACGAGGAGGTCCTCCGTCTGCAGCAGGTTCGGCGACGAGGTTCTCCGTCTGCAGCAGGTTCGACGACGAGGTCCGCCGCCGTACGCATCAGCTTCGACAACGAGGTCCGCAGCTTCGACAACGAGGTCCGCAGAGTACGTCGTCCCCAGCAGCTTCGAAGAAGAGGTCAGCGTCCGTCCGTCGACCCACACCGCGCCACCGACCTGCGATGACATCGGCCCACTTCCTACCGCTGCTCTGCCACCGTTGGGGACTATGAATTTGGACATTGTTGCCGGCAGAATCGTAAACTAGGTCAGCAGCTTAATCTGAATTTGGACATTGTTCATAATTTCATTTTTGTTTTGTTTTAGGGCTAGCTAAATAATACGATAGTATTCCGATTTTTCCATTTTCTTTTTTTTGGCATATTCGGTTAATTTCACATCTATTTGATTTTATTAAATAATATTTGCTTTAGTTGCTAATTTTTTATAGTTTAATATTATCCATTTTATTTATGTTGTTATGAATGCTTTCAGGATTGGAATTCAAGAACTTATGTTTGAATTTATAGAATGTATAGGGTGGCATCTGCACAAAAAGGACGCGGTAAGCCAATTAAATGACATAGTGTGAAGGTGTTCTATCCTTTCTTTCCTACAATTAATCTTAGGAAAGTAATCTTGAAATAGAATTTTGGTTCTTGCACATGTTATGAATTATACAGGTTGCACGCAAAACAAATCGGAAGTACTGAATGTGGATATTATATCATGAGATTCATGTGCGAAATAATGTCATGCTATGAAAATCATGATGTTGGACAGGTATGAATAAATTGTGAGCTTGCAAAGCTATTTATTATATGAATATTGTATTGTAAGCAAGTTTGAATATGTTTGTGATCATTTTTCAATAAACATTTCAGGTATGACGTTCAAGGAGTGAACCATACCCATTAGCGGAGCTCAATGTAATCAGAAATGTATGCTCAAGATATTGTCATGATGTAGTATTGCAAATTTGAGAAAAAACTACATAGCAAAACATTTTGTACTTTGTATGAATGTATGAATGTTGATTGGATGTTTAATGAAAACTCGTACTGCATTATGCGTTTGATACATGATATGGTACTATTTTTATTGGATATGTTTGATTGTATGAATTTGTTTTACGTAATATAAAGCAGAGAATCTAGCTAAAATTTTAATACAATTGCTTGTAATTTAATAAAATTTCAGAGGCACTTCAACTGATAAAGCGCCTCTAAAAACTCTGTTAAATTCACATTTGGAGGTGCTTTTTGGCAAAGAAGCGCCACACGCATCACATATATTTTTAATATTAGAGGCGCTTTTTGGCAAAGAAGCGCCGCACGTCCAGCGACGAAAATAAAAAAAAATAAAAAAATGGAGGCGCTTTCTTCCAGAGAAGCGCCTCCAAAAACGCGTTGCGGCACTACTCATTAGAGGCACCATAAAGCGCCGCACGTGTACAAAAAAAAGCGCCTCTAATCATTCTACATGCAATATATATATATATATATATATATATATATATATATATATATATATATATATTTAAAGCGAAAGGTTTGGATAATAAATTAAAATTATAATAAGAAAATGCTTTGTCAAAGATGTGTGTACCAGACCAGACCGATCCCACCCCTAATCATTCTACATGCAATATATATATATATATATATATATATATATATATATATATATATATATATTTAAAGCGAAAGGTTTGGATAATAAATTAAAATTATAATAAGAAAATGCTTTGTCAACCAAACTAAGCATATAGTAGTATACTAATCAATTTTTAGTATTTTGAATCAGGTTCTTTAAAGAAAACATGAATTCAACCAAAGTAAACACTAATACTCCCAACATTAATATTTTCGAATTGAACTTCAGAGCATTAAATACATATATGTTTGAGTCAAAGATGTGTGTATCAAGCCAATGTCCGTGAAAAAGTCTTAGAAGAGTAGATAAAATTATCATAAATCTTGTTATACTCTAATGGTTGGCCAGCCTGTGACACTCCATAAATTTAATACTAATAAAGATACAGAATTTGTTAATTTCATTTGTAGGTATTTTTCATAACTTATGTTTCGGGACGAAACATCTTATAAGGAGGGTAGAATGTGACACTCCAAAAAAATTTAAATAAATAAATAAATAAATAAATAAATAAATTTTAATAGTCAGATAAAATATTAAGAAAGTGACATTTTAATAAGTAAGTGAAACAGATAAAATTTTAACATCGGTTGCATTTTTATCAGATAAAAATGTTTCAATAATAAAAGTGACATTTTGATTTAAAGAGATGAGTAAATAAAATGTGTACCAAAATACCACACAAAATAACAATGTTAAAAGAATTGAGTTATCAACCAAATTTTTATGCGAAGTACTCTTACCTAATAATAAAATGGTGTGTAGTAGTAAAAATATTGGATGGTACAATGTATGTGGACATAATAAGATTAATAATGAAGGAGGAGACAAATAATACATCCGCACATACACATACATGCATAGTAACCATAAGAGTAGCAATAATGTGTACATTATGCAATGTACCTCATACATGTGAGTCATAGACACATGGTATGTTTCGGGCCTTTCAACATGTAAGCTAATAGAGTACATACCATACGTAGTATAACATATTGGGACAACTCTTAATAATGTATATATATGAAGTACAATATATGCTTATAATATACTCACACAAATACAAGAGAGATATTATAGGAGTAATTAGATATTCATGCCAAGCCACAAATCTATTTACATACATAGTATATGTATTCGTTCGCTCGAACAAAGACCAGAAAGAGAATGAAACGATGGTATGAGGATGAGGAACGGGGTCCGGTGAGGAGTCCGGACAGAGCAGTTGCCACCGCACAATGCATCATCGCTCACCGGAGTGGCCGCCGGGCTGGTTTCACGGTTTGAAGAGTAGCTACTAGCTGTTGCCGCCAGACCACCGCCGTGCTACCAGGCCGACCTAGGACGTCCTCAGCCGCCACCGTTCCAACTATTCCGTCATCAATAAGGTAAGCCAACTACCTCTTGTGTTTTTCCGGTGATTGTGCGAAGAAGACAATGAATAAGTTAATTTAAGTAGGGAGTAGTACGTACGGAGTTCATGCGAATAAACTAGGCGAAATGTTTAATAACAAAATTAAATATTAAGCTATAGGTATTAATAACCTTGGTCAATTTCTATAAATCTGGACCAATTACTTTTAAGTACCGAACTCATCATAATAATGGTATTGTAATTTTAACAATCAAAGTAGTAATTGATAATATAAGAAAAATGATAAATTCGATAAATCACCTGCAAATAAAGTCCGGAATGGAAACGTTCAAGTATAAAATCGGACTGTTTAGACTGTTAATGATTATTTAAATAAAATGTCACTCTATAATTTGGATAATTTCATGATGTAATAAGATTAGTTGATTTTAAGTAGTTAAAAATATAATAAAAAACGGAAATTAAAAATAAATGAATTATTAGTTAGATCTATTACTATTTTAGAACTGTTGAATTAATGGTTCATCATAGTCTATTAAAATAATTACTGCATATTTTATAATTTGGATATGCTACGGTAAGATAGTACAATACTTAATTCATAAACATAATTCGGATATTTGAATAATAAGTATATTACTCGTACATTTTATAAGACTTAGATTATATTAATACTTATACCTGATGACGATTAATATAAATCAAAGTAATTGTGATTTTTGAATATTTTAACCAGTATTAGAATATAGTTCAGGGATAAACATAATTATACTCGAATATTACATTAATTAATAAAACTATAATGAATTGAATACAGTACGTAAATAATGATAATACGGAAAATTGAAAATCAAAGTGGTATGAATTGAATAATATGAGTGATTAATTAATATTTGATGAAAAATCTAAAGTTGAATAGACAATCTAAACTGATAATTAAATTCGAATAGTATATATACAAAGGAGAAATCCAGTAAAGAATTAAGAATAAAATAAGTGTCTAATTATATCATCTTAATTAATAAGGTGATTACTTAGAGACCGGAATAGAGGACGAGAACTAGGAGCATCAGGACTTAAGGTAAGTTTCTCTGCCGATCCAAAATGATTTCCTCGTATTATATGCTTATTATGCATTTTGTGATAAAAAGTGAATTTTGAATTATGTGTATGTGATTTTGAGGAGATATTAGATTTATGGTATTTTTGAAGTGCAAACGAAGTTCTTTTGGGTATTAAATATTTTTAAATACTTTTGAGACTATTTAGAGAGATTGAGAAATATTTTTGAAGTATACTTAATTCAAGATAAAATTAAGGATTTCATAAGAGGTGAGCACCCGGGAGAAATCCGTGGTGTCGGTTTTCCACATCCGGATAAATGTGGAGGGTGATTAAGGCTACTACTACTAAGAAGTACAGTTTGAGTTTGAAGTGACGTTTGGATCTATGATCCCTTTTAAGAAGAAGTTATAGTAGTAGTCCCTAATCATTCAAGAATTTTAAAGGTGGGGTAGTTGGTAGACTGAGTCCCGATTACTCGTGACGACTTACTACTCGGAGGGCTTGGAATCCCTTTTAGGGGGTGTGCACACTTAAGGTAGTCGTTTCGTTTCCATTAGCAGTTGTGGTACCGGCAAAAGTCCCGGGGTGGCCGTACATAACAACGTAACCACTGGGCTCAACCAGAGTACGTGTTGAGCACCGCCCTTCTAAATTACTAGGAAGATAGAGAAGAAGTGAATTTTGAGAAATTCTAAGAGAAGAGTTACTATAGAATTTTTTGAGGACTTTATTAAAGAAGTGATTTTGAGAAATATCAAAGAAAAAAAAGAATTTTGGTGGAGTGTGTCATTTTTATATAGTATTATATGAAAAACTATTTTTCGCCAAACCTGATTATTTTACGGGGTTGGGTAGTGCTTACTTAGCTCTAAAGCTAATTTTTGTTTCCTCTTCTTTGTTTTGTTTTCTGCACTTTATTTGTGCAGGTGATGATGAATATGTTGATTGTTGATTGCATGCGTTTGAGAGCGACGTAGAAGATGCCTTAGTCAAACCTAGTCATGAATAAACAATCCAATTATGTTGAACACTTTTTACTTTGTTTTGTGATTGCCTGTGCATTCGGTTAAGAGATGACCGGATGTGGCGGTAACACCCATTTCCCAATTAATGTTATTTCCGCTGCAAAACTTTTTATCTGTTTTGAAAGAATAAATCAAGTTTATTATCAATAAATCTATTATTTCAAGTATTATTTTGGGAGGGAAAATGGGGGTGTTACAAATTGGTATCAGAGACTTTGATTTTTTTAAAATGGGGTTTTCAAACATTTTCTAAGATTATCTTAAACTCTCTTTATTTTAGTGATACCAACAAATTGGTATCAAAGGAATGGTTTTTCTGGGGCATTTTCCAAAGTCTTTTTCCAAAAAGATTTCTAAACGATTTTTTTAAGGTTTTCTAATATTTCTTAAGTGGTAACAACAAATTGATATTAGTGCCCATGATATTCAACGTGGGGATTCTTCGAATAAAAGTTTCCATTCAGTGACTATGGTTTTCAAAAAGGAATTCCTAACATTTTTTTTCGAGATTTCCTAAAACTCCAATAAGTGATACCAACCAGTTTGTATCAAAGCTTTCCTTTAAAAAAAAAGGCGAAATTTTGAAAATTTTCCAATTTAGAAGGGTTCTCAAATGTTTTCCGAAGAGCTAATGCTGGATCTTTAATTACTTTCAATAAAAAGAAAACAATTAGGAATAATAAATCTTATTAAGAAAGAATAAGTCTAGGATCGTGGTGAGATTGTGATATTTTGATTTTTGTTGGAATTTGATAATGGTTTGAAATAGGTATAATTGTGTTATATTCCTATATACTTGTCTAGGAAAGGCTTTGAACTAGTGAGATGAAACCTTTGAGGTATTGGTATATTGGCTAGGTGTTTCCTTTTATGAAATAAACCGTAGGAGTGTCCTAATAAACTTTAGGATTATATCATTTATATGCTTCAGGGACGAAGCATTATTTTAAGGAGGGTAGAATGTGACACTCCATAAATTTAATACTAATAAAGATACAGAATTTGTTAATTTCATTTGTAGGTATTTTTCATAACTTATGTTTCGGGACGAAACATCTTATAAGGAGGGTAGAATGTGACACTCCAAAAAAATTTAAATAAATAAATAAATAAATAAATAAATAAATTTTAATAGTCAGATAAAATATTAAGAAAGTGACATTTTAATAAGTAAGTGAAACAGATAAAATTTTAACATCGGTTGCATTTTTATCAGATAAAAATGTTTCAATAATAAAAGTGACATTTTGATTTAAAGAGATGAGTAAATAAAATGTGTACCAAAATACCACACAAAATAACAATGTTAAAAGAATTGAGTTATCAACCAAATTTTTATGCGAAGTACTCTTACCTAATAATAAAATGGTGTGTAGTAGTAAAAATATTGGATGGTACAATGTATGTGGACATAATAAGATTAATAATGAAGGAGGAGACAAATAATACATCCGCACATACACATACATGCATAGTAACCATAAGAGTAGCAATAATGTGTACATTATGCAATGTACCTCATACATGTGAGTCATAGACACATGGTATGTTTCGGGCCTTTCAACATGTAAGCTAATAGAGTACATACCATACGTAGTATAACATATTGGGACAACTCTTAATAATGTATATATATGAAGTACAATATATGCTTATAATATACTCACACAAATACAAGAGAGATATTATAGGAGTAATTAGATATTCATGCCAAGCCACAAATCTATTTACATACATAGTATATGTATTCGTTCGCTCGAACAAAGACCAGAAAGAGAATGAAACGATGGTATGAGGATGAGGAACGGGGTCCGGTGAGGAGTCCGGACGGAGCAGTTGCCACCGCACAATGCATCATCGCTCACCGGAGTGGCCGCCGGGCTGGTTTCACGGTTTGAAGAGTAGCTACTAGCTGTTGCCGCCAGACCACCGCCGTGCTACCAGGCCGACCTAGGACGTCCTCAGCCGCCACCGTTCCAACTATTCCGTCATCAATAAGGTAAGCCAACTACCTCTTGTGTTTTTCCGGTGATTGTGCGAAGAAGACAATGAATAAGTTAATTTAAGTAGGGAGTAGTACGTACGGAGTTCATGCGAATAAACTAGGCGAAATGTTTAATAACAAAATTAAATATTAAGCTATAGGTATTAATAACCTTGGTCAATTTCTATAAATCTGGACCAATTACTTTTAAGTACCGAACTCATCATAATAATGGTATTGTAATTTTAACAATCAAAGTAGTAATTGATAATATAAGAAAAATGATAAATTCGATAAATCACCTGCAAATAAAGTCCGGAATGGAAACGTTCAAGTATAAAATCGGACTGTTTAGACTGTTAATGATTATTTAAATAAAATGTCACTCTATAATTTGGATAATTTCATGATGTAATAAGATTAGTTGATTTTAAGTAGTTAAAAATATAATAAAAAACGGAAATTAAAAATAAATGAATTATTAGTTAGATCTATTACTATTTTAGAACTGTTGAATTAATGGTTCATCATAGTCTATTAAAATAATTACTGCATATTTTATAATTTGGATATGCTACGGTAAGATAGTACAATACTTAATTCATAAACATAATTCGGATATTTGAATAATAAGTATATTACTCGTACATTTTATAAGACTTAGATTATATTAATACTTATACCTGATGACGATTAATATAAATCAAAGTAATTGTGATTTTTGAATATTTTAACCAGTATTAGAATATAGTTCAGGGATAAACATAATTATACTCGAATATTACATTAATTAATAAAACTATAATGAATTGAATACAGTACGTAAATAATGATAATACGGAAAATTGAAAATCAAAGTGGTATGAATTGAATAATATGAGTGATTAATTAATATTTGATGAAAAATCTAAAGTTGAATAGACAATCTAAACTGATAATTAAATTCGAATAGTATATATACAAAGGAGAAATCCAGTAAAGAATTAAGAATAAAATAAGTGTCTAATTATATCATCTTAATTAATAAGGTGATTACTTAGAGACCGGAATAGAGGACGAGAACTAGGAGCATCAGGACTTAAGGTAAGTTTCTCTGCCGATCCAAAATGATTTCCTCGTATTATATGCTTATTATGCATTTTGTGATAAAAAGTGAATTTTGAATTATGTGTATGTGATTTTGAGGAGATATTAGATTTATGGTATTTTTGAAGTGCAAACGAAGTTCTTTTGGGTATTAAATATTTTTAAATACTTTTGAGACTATTTAGAGAGATTGAGAAATATTTTTGAAGTATACTTAATTCAAGATAAAATTAAGGATTTCATAAGAGGTGAGCACCCGGGAGAAATCCGTGGTGTCGGTTTTCCACATCCGGATAAATGTGGAGGGTGATTAAGGCTACTACTACTAAGAAGTACAGTTTGAGTTTGAAGTGACGTTTGGATCTATGATCCCTTTTAAGAAGAAGTTATAGTAGTAGTCCCTAATCATTCAAGAATTTTAAAGGTGGGGTAGTTGGTAGACTGAGTCCCGATTACTCGTGACGACTTACTACTCGGAGGGCTTGGAATCCCTTTTAGGGGGTGTGCACACTTAAGGTAGTCGTTTCGTTTCCATTAGCAGTTGTGGTACCGGCAAAAGTCCCGGGGTGGCCGTACATAACAACGTAACCACTGGGCTCAACCAGAGTACGTGTTGAGCACCGCCCTTCTAAATTACTAGGAAGATAGAGAAGAAGTGAATTTTGAGAAATTCTAAGAGAAGAGTTACTATAGAATTTTTTGAGGACTTTATTAAAGAAGTGATTTTGAGAAATATCAAAGAAAAAAAAGAATTTTGGTGGAGTGTGTCATTTTTATATAGTATTATATGAAAAACTATTTTTCGCCAAACCTGATTATTTTACGGGGTTGGGTAGTGCTTACTTAGCTCTAAAGCTAATTTTTGTTTCCTCTTCTTTGTTTTGTTTTCTGCACTTTATTTGTGCAGGTGATGATGAATATGTTGATTGTTGATTGCATGCGTTTGAGAGCGACGTAGAAGATGCCTTAGTCAAACCTAGTCATGAATAAACAATCCAATTATGTTGAACACTTTTTACTTTGTTTTGTGATTGCCTGTGCATTCGGTTAAGAGATGACCGGATGTGGCGGTAACACCCATTTCCCAATTAATGTTATTTCCGCTGCAAAACTTTTTATCTGTTTTGAAAGAATAAATCAAGTTTATTATCAATAAATCTATTATTTCAAGTATTATTTTGGGAGGGAAAATGGGGGTGTTACTTCAAGTGATAGAATACTACTCCCAAGTATGAGTTTTATAAAATGCAAAGCATGTTAAGTCCCTAAAATGTTGGTGGGATACTTAAGCGATTAGTTAAATAGAGATGTCCACAGAAAAGTTTTTTTTTTCACTCTTACCATTACAATTCTCAAATCTAAAACAATGATAATTTTCAAGTAGAAGTGAAAGGAAAGCAAATGTGGTTATTTTTTAACAAACGATATTTATTTTTATTTTCTAAAAGGCCAAATCTTCAATCTTCAAGCAAAACAACAAATAGCAAGAACGCTGATCACAAAAATATTTATATTTATTTTCCTGAAACCACTTCCCTCTCCTAATTACAGATCATCTCATTCAATCCAAGTTGCAAGGAAAATGGTGTCACAACCAAGTGCAACACCAAAACTTGTTCTCTGGTTGGATGAAGACCCATTAAGAGAATATAACCATTTATAACTCCTAGAAAACTCTGCTTTTATTTGGCGTAACATTTTTCCACATTTTTGAAACACATATTTTCAATTTCTATGAATCTATTATTGACTTTTTATTTTTCATATATCCCAGCTGCCAGCAGGTTATAAATTGTTTTATGCAATGAAGAATAACCCTTCTCTTCACTTCATCTGAAAAGAAAATTGTGAAAAAGTGAGTTTTCAATTTTAGAACGCGTGTTTGTTTTTCAGTATATAAAACAAAGTCAGCAACAGAGTTATAGAGAAGATGCTTAAGGAAATCATAATAACAATATATTTTGTGCAAACTCCACTCCAAAAGGTAATGGTTTTACTAAAATTGGGACAATGTTTTCTGCATAGCTAAATTATTAGTAAAAATGCATCACTAAGTCGCTAAGATGTTTAACAACATCCATATATTGGCTAACTAATATATGTTCATTGAGAGCAAAGAAACCATGTCACTCTGAAATAATAAAAAAAGATTATTGTCCTATGGATTAGAAGAAGGGCAAAAAAGGGTCAAGACAAATGTCTTATATCGGTTAGAGTTTTTTTTAACACCCAAGGGACAAGTGGCACCCATCTTTCAGGTAGAAGCTGGCACTCTTTGATACAATTGTAACTTGTTAATAATGTATATATAATGGTTGATATTAGTTTAGACATTTATCTTAAGTAATAGTTCACATATAAATATTATTTATCTGAATAGAGCAACAACATTTAGATATCTATTTCTGTATATAACACTGTATGAATTAAAGTAAAAAAAAACCCTGCATCATTCCCTCCTTAAACTAAACTTCGGGATGTCATCATGTGTTCTCATTGACACTCAGACCTGTTTGCTCTCGAAAAACATATATGAGGCGATCCACTTGTAATATAGTAGTAGTTTAAATCAAGCCACACTTCAAAGGCTAACTACCACAAAGATAATTAAATAAACACTAACCATTTGTAGCAACAGGGAATCAGTATGAACAAATAAACACAAATCCTTTGTAACTTTATTCTTTATCTTTATTTCATAGGATGTGAAGAATGGAGACCACACCATTCTCAAAGGGAAACCATTTGATACAGTTGTTGCTATACAATTTGAGATATCACAATGTTTAATTTAAAATTAAACTTTTCATTTTGCAGCCAAATGATCCATTTCTTTATTGGAAATTTAGAAATAAATGAATAAAGGTCATGGTTGTTTTAAGAAATCATTTTCACAAATTCGTTAAAGTAATCATAAAGCTATGGTAGATGAATTTATATTACTATGAATCTTATTTGCTATTGCTAATGAATACATATCGCTTTTGCACTACTATATTCATGAAAGCTGTAGAACCCAATGAAGATGAGAAGTAGAATATATGGCAAACAATGAGCAGATTTGAGACGTGAATAAGAGCAGCACAAAGCCAAATTTGATGTTAGATATCTTTTCGGCCAGAACCCTAAAGTGTGATAGAATGAAGCGATTTCTACTTTTTCTCAAAAACTTGTTAGATATACAAACAATTGTCCCACTTTCTTTGCAGGACAATCCAAGTTTCTCAAATGAAAGCTTAAGAAAAAATTTCACTCAGGATTAAGAAACTAAAAGCTTTAACTGAAGACATATCCAAGTAAAAAAGAATTTAAATTCTGAACTACAAGATCAAAAACTCTGGATGAAAATGTATCTAGGAATTTTAATCATGTTAAGATCGAACTTCATGTCACAATCAGAAGTGAATCAACGAATTATGCATGCAATGCATAAAATAATCACTTGAAAATTTGGATTTATGAAGAAATCAACGTTCAAGTAGCAAAAAATATGCATGCTTTTTGCCAAATCTTCTTCACCCCGGTTGGGGTTGGTGGGTGCAGGCAAACTGGTATGAGCGTGCGATTGAAGAAGAGGAGAAAACAACTTTCAATGGTTAGGGACTCTATGAGAAGGTGTGAGCATGCGGCGACTGGAGAGAGAAAAAACTCAGGCTTACCGATGGAAAGAAACAATAAGTAATTGCGTGGAACTTACAGAAATACCCCCAGAAATTACCCTAAATAGGAGTTAAAACGTTTTGAAATTCCAAAATAGGAGTATCATGTTTTTTATTCCCTGAATAGGAGTAATCTGCCAAGTTTGGGAAAAAATGCCATGTTAAAGCCTTGTAATTTCCAAACTTGGCAGAAATGTACTCCTATTTAGGGAATAAAAACATGATACTCCTATTTTGAAATTTCAAAACTTTTTTACTCCCTCTTTAGGGAATTCTCTCAAATACCCCTCAAAGATTAGGCGGCAAATGAACTTAGTTGAGTTAATAGTTGATACTCCATCCGAGCTTACACATTTTGAATTACTCTATTTTTAATAAACCACAAGTTTTTTAAAGTCAACATTGGGCCTCGCGGCAAACCCTAATTTGTCCCTCCCTCTATCTCACCCAAATCAGTGTTTCGTACCGCGTTCGCGATCTCGCTCTCCCCCTCGCTACGATTCCAATAATGGCCACGTTTGGCGAAGAAACGAAGACGGCGACGGCCACCACACCTTCCGCCGCCTATGAAGCCGGAGGAGCGGGAGGAAAGTTTCGTAAGAAGCCGTTTCGGAGGGCGCAGGCAACGCCTTACGATCGCCCTCCCACTTCCCTTCGAAACCCTAGCTGGCTTTCGAAGCTCGTCGTTGACCCTGCCTCCAAGCTTATTAACGCTGGCGCCCGAAGATTTTTCGGCTCATTATTTCACAAGGCTCTACCTCCTCCTCCTGCACTCCCTGCTATCTCTGCTCCACAACTCCCAGGTTCTTGTTTCCTCACCATATATTCTTGCCTTTGCCGGTTAATACATTCGTGCACATTCTCTCCTATATGTGTACAAGCGTGATGGACTTGTTTGCACTTTTTCATACTTGTATCTATTCATCACATTCATGCATTCCTGCACATATGTGTGACTATATGGAAGGACCGGTTGGCTGTTTTGCTCTTTGCCGGGCTTCTGGAATTTCATCTGTTTTTGAAAAAGGAGTTGCTTTGATGTATTTCTTTATATTAAAGTACACACACACACACTCCCTAGTAAATATTAATTAATAATTAGCGTATAGTTGAGCCTAGAGGCAATAATGGAGTTAGGACTTAAGTAAGATTATTGCTGCCCTTCAGTTGACAAAGATTCTTAATAATGTCTTTATTTTCACACCATATAAAATGTAGTATTTTTCAAGTAAAAAATTAGATCTGAATATGCCAATAATTGTATACTCTTACACATATAATTGAGCCTCTTATAGTTGAGCCTAGAGGCAATAATGGAGTTACGACTCACACATTAATATGTATTTGTATACTCTTAGCTGCATGCTTGCATCCGACCTTGTGGGGAAGTAAGAACCTAAAGTGAAAAAGAACAGGGAGGAAATATGATGGGTTCAGGCCTCATTATGGTAAGTTCAGAGGTTTTACAGTAGACTACAATGGAGAAATTAGCAATTGGGGAGGATGCATTAACATTAAAGAAAAAGAAGGTACAAAGGCAGTTAGAGAATGCCAGCTCCCAAGTCCCAAAGTCCAAGATGATACCGGCCTGCCCTATTCTAAAGAGCTGGCCCAAACTCAAGAATTAAAAGGCCCAAAACCCTCACTTGTAAACTAACACAAGCTTTATTATTCTACTAGTATTATTAGTCTTTATTGTCCAGGTCCCTACCATTACTCCCCCTTTGATAACCATCTTGTCCTCAAGGTGGGTGATAGGAAACAACCCTGAACTTCGGCTTCGTCCTCATCCTTGCGCCTCTTCCTTCCCAGTACCTTCTAAATGCTGCACCATGAGCTTCAGTAGTGAGTCTGTGAGTCACCTTGTTTGAGAGCCCTTGTCCTCCAACAATATTTCATGTCTCTCAGCTTTCAACCTATCCCTTGAAGGATGCTCCTCCCTGAACAACTCATACAGAACTTCATCTGTACGCATATCAAAAGAAGGCTCAAGTGGATTTGAGTCTTTATGCTGTGTTACTCCATCTTCCGCAGTTATCTGTATGGATATGGTTGTCACCAGTCTTTCGAGCTGGTTCCACCTGAGTGATCCTTGATTAAAGACAACAAGTTCTCTCAATATTCTCCTTATGTCAGCACTGGGGTCTGATAAAAGCCTTCCAATAACACATGGGTATGCACTTTCTACCCATTTGAACTCAGGATCCAAATTTTTTGCAGTTCCTTCTAGTAGAGCTCGTATCACCAAGGCATTGTCGGGATGAAGAGAGCAGTTGAACTCGTACGTAACCACATATAACTGATTCATTATAAACTGGAAATCCTGGGATTGTCTTCTGCCATCACCAATTGATGTTTGCAGGGAATCTGCAACTGATTTTAGATTAGCTCCTTCAGGAATGAAACCCAGAGAGAGGAGAAATTCTTTGCCAAACTCCTTGAAATTGTAGCTTCATAATCTCCGGTAGCTACCCTTTCTAAATAAGCTTGAAGCATGGGAGCTTTCAACTCCACATCTCTTGGCCATTTCAACTTCTGAAATAAACTATCTTCCTTCTTAGCGTTGAACAATTCCTTCTCTTTTCAAGATGCTGACTCATTTTCACCTCTAGGACATCCCCGTGCATCACACCATATACATCTTGCATGGCCTTAGCGGTACCTTTTTCCCGCTTCTATAAATTCTCTTCTTTTAATAAGAGGTGTTCCGGCGTTAACTGGTAGTTCATGGGTTGCACACCTCCAACTCCATACTCAATAGGTGGATGGTGAGAACTCCACAGATTTAGAAGTACAGTAAACACCTTTGAAAATAAAGAATGAGCTGTATCTTTCTCTGAATGCATTGGCGGAAACCTGATCATACTACCGGTGCTGTTATCCATTAAAATAAGGTGTTCATCTCTGGTCCAGAACAATAAATCCTTCCCCACTTTCGTATGAGGTTCCACCTTCCGGGTTCCCCGTGTTTTGATTAATACTCGAAGGTGCCTTAACAGAAAGAGAGCTTTCCGGAGATCTTGAGCTAGAGAGACCAGCACCACTTGGAGGAAGGGAAACTCCAGTTTTTGTTTCAGTGATCCAGTGAAATCTTGTTTCCTCAGAGCCAGAGCTGCTGCCAATCATGTAATTGTAAAATTGGACAGATTCGTTCCCAATAGCAACACTCAACGAATTGGTGTTGTTGCTGCACTAGTACTAATGCTCTCCATGCCCTTTACCTCAGATACGGTAGCCAACATAAGTGATAAAACTCGGTACATGACCTTCACCTCAGATAAGATATCACAGGCAGCAAATTGTTTATAGAATGTGTTGACTTCTACATGAGGATTGATGTGGATCAAACTGAGAGATGCTTTCTCAGTTTCTCTGAGGGACCGTTCAGCATTTCAAAAGGTTGTAGAAGAAATGAAGCATCTGGATGCTCGTGCTCATGAGTTATCTGTGACATATGAGTTATCTGTGACATTGCAATTAAGTGATCCTGCATTAATCCTTCGGTCAGAGGCTGTGTTAACTGATAATCCTGAAACACTTTTACTTCTCTATGGTGGCTAAACTACATCACTGCCATAGTGTCATCCATGTGTATACCAGCTTCTTTAAAGTTTACTCCTAAAATCAGTGCCCTGTCTCTTAATTCTGCCAGAACCTCGGAATGCAATGGTTTCAACTCAACTCTAATCTCTTCCTTTAATCCATTCATGAATTCGTCTTTAAGCATCTTGGAATCCTTTAATCTCATAGAGGCTACCACCAATGCATATCTCTCTTCATCGGATGCCTTTCTGTTCAAGTATTTTTTGAGAATTTGGAATTGGCATAGACATATTTTCATTTCCAGGCTTGTCAATAATCAATATACCGGTGTTAATATTGTTCTCAGGGACCAGGTGATAATCACACTTTGATATATGCAGAGTAATCTCCTTTCCTGGGCGGATATGATTTCTGTTAATGGACATATCCTCCTCATATGATGTAGCCTGCGAACTGAGGGTTTCTCCTCTGTCTTGCGACGTACTAGGGCTCACATAGGGATGTCGATGTAATTTGGAGTCTCCACCTGATCATGTCACACTCTGTGAACTGATAGCGACAGAATCTGCCAACAAGGAAACCTGCGAGCAGACAGAATCTGCTAGCAATGACGATGAAAAGTCCTGTGAACAAGGAAAAGCTGTTCATGATTTCGAACTGGAAGAAGTTGTTCGTGATGACGATCTTAACAGTTGCTAGCGACGGAATCACGCTGAGAAGGTTGAGAGCGGCTAGCGATGACGAGTTATGAGAGTCGGCGAGTGAGGAAGCTCTCGATCTCGTCTCAATATGACACAAACTGATAGCAGATGTCGTCCGCGACTGAGAACTGTGAGATAATTTGCGCGCCTGCGAACTGGAAACATTGGCTAACAATGAGGATTTTCAAGTGGTCGATGACGTCTAGGAGGGCTCCTCGGCCTCTAGGTCGCCCGCGACTCCGCTTTTTGATGATAGTCTGCAGATCGTTGATCATTTCTCGCATATATCAAAGTGTCTCGCCCATTTTTCGATTCCACTCAATTTCTCTCTCTCTCTCTCTCTCTCTCTCTCTCCAGAATCGGTGCTCTGATACCAATGATAGGTTCAGGCCTAATTATGGTACGTTCAGAGGTTTTACAGTAGACTATAATGGAGAAATAAGCAATTGGGGAAGATGAATTAATAGTAAAGAAAGAGATGGTACAAAGGCAGTTAGAGAATGCCAGCTCCCAAGTCCCAATGTCCAAGATAATACTGGCCTGCCCTATTCTATCTTCCCTCCCCCTTTTATAATATTCCTATCCTAAAGAGCTGGCCCTAACTCAAGAACTCAAAGGCCCAAAATCCATATGTTTCCCACTTTCCCCTATAGACACTTCCTTCTTGGAGTCATCCTAGAATTTGTAGTTTAGTTAATTGTAAAGTGGTATTAAACTAATGCCCTAAGTAAATATGGTCCCATCCTCTACTTGAGTTAGGATCACTTATTGCAGTGATTTTATAATTGTGGACATCGACTTAAAATCTACCACTTTTGGTCCATTGACTTTTGAAGAATTGTATACCAAGACCAATCCCAAATATTCTCAAATGGAGAAGGGTTATTTATGCACTAAAACTGGTACATTTAATATGTATTTGTACCCTTGCTACAAAGAACTGTTCAAGTTGATAGTTGAGGACCAAAAGTGGCAATGTGTCAAATTACCATTTTCCATTCTTATAGTTGGACCTGTTTTTTTGTCAACAGAGACACAACAAGATTCAAGGAATGTCCATCAGGCCTCAGGTCCAAATGTGAGTCTGATTACACATAACTACTCCTGCAAAACATAAGTAATTGTTGATTTTATTCATTTTGTAGTTTATTGCTTCAAGAGAAGGAAGCATAAGCTTTCTCCACCTTATGTGGGTTTTGATACGTATCTGTAGCCCAAAGTTCAATGGGTCTTTTAGTGTACTATTTGTCTAGGGGAATGTGGCTTACAAAGTTTGATATAGCTACAAGCTCTAGTACTTGTGCCTGATCATCTAATTCATTTTTTGTGTTCCTGGGGAGGGGGTAATTCTCTTATTCCTATTACTCTTTGTCTTTGATGCAAGTAATGAAATAACTGGGAATGCATATTTGGTGTGAAGTACAATACAGGGTCATGTGAAATATTTGCAATTTAGCTGTTTAGATTGGTGTTCAAATTGCTTAGAAGGCTTTTAAGCATTGGGCTCTTGTCATTTGTAATGAACTTGCTGATGACCATATTGGTAGGCTAAGTAGGTGGAAACATTTTTATGTCCCTATCACTTCATTTGAGACTGGCAGCCTACAGTGTACAGTCCATCAGAAGCACTTTATTTCTTCATTGATTTCTATGATTTTGAGGATATAATTTGTTTTCTGTTGTCCTGGTTGAAGAGTCATGATGGAGTTCTCAATCACGAAATACAAAAACGTGTGGATGCTGCTAATAATGTGGAGGGCAGTGCATTCTCTGAACTTGAACAGTTGTTGAAACAGAAAACTTTCAGCAGGTGAACCGTCTTCTGCTTTACAATCCCTAGGATTTTATGTTTCTGAAGTAGAGATTCTAAATTCTAATCGATAGCAGTGACGCTGATCCAGCTACATCCCTTTGACCTAGTTACTCTAGCTATGTGCTTTGTACACATTGCATTATGATAACTTTATCCTCATCCTGATTTTCTCATTTTCTTACTGCTGGAGGAGAACTTGTGTTCGTCCTATTTATCTTTGTTCCTAGAGCCTGTCTTTGTGTTTGGATTCATAATGTATTTTAAGGCATTAATTTTGTTGTTGTTATGATTAGTTTCTTTGATCTTGATGTGTATCTATTTCATCTTTGCATGTATATGCTTGCCAATAACATGCAACACTGATTATGCAGATATGAAATTGATCGATTGACAGAATTATTGCATTCAAAGGCTGCGGATTCTCCTCATGAGGATTCTGGCAATGGAATTGGTGTTTCTAAATCAGCTTCAGATGCCTCAAAAGGACTACTGGGAGATAATAAGCCTGAGAGGGTAGTTCCTCATGGAGTTGCTTCATCTTCTATGATCAGCAAAAAAGTGAGTTCTTTCACACTTGGTTTTCGTAATACTTTGATAGATGTATTCTGCCATTTGTGAATCCAATATGATTGATGGTATCAGATACATGACGATGATGTTGCATCTCCTGCTGAGCTTGCAAAGACTTATATGGGCTCTAGGCAGTCTCAGGTCTCACCGTCTGTGCTCAGTTATCGCAGTCAAACAGTGAGAGAAGTGGTGCCATTTGTTTCACAATCACCCACCTCATCATTTACAAAAAGGCCCAGGGTTACTGATAATGGTTTTGCCACTCCAAAATCTCTTGGTAGATCTGCATTATACAATATGGCGCGTACACCATATTCCAGATTACGGCCAACTGATTTTCACAAGGTTCTCTTATATTTTTTGGAAGTTGATACAATTGTTTATTCGATTCAGCATTCACTATACCCTTCTTATATTCTAGGGTGGGAGCTCTACTCATAACTACCTAAATGCTGGGCCTTCATCGTCTACGCTGGAGCATGAAGACATGTATGGATCTAAACAACCGGTAATGTACTAACTTGTGAAGACTTCTACTCCATGCTATACCATAGCATACATTTTACTAACTATTACTATTATTTTAACACTTCTCTTCTTTATCTCTTCTTTTTCTCAGTCCCTGAAACGAAGGAGCTCTGTATTAGATGGTGATGATCTTGGATCGATTGGACCCATTCGCAGAATTAGGCAGAAATCTAATCTTTCTTATAATAATTATAGCAATAATAATGGTAGTTCCCTTCATACCCGGGGAACTGGAGCTATTTCTGCTGTTGCTAAAAACCATCAATTGTCAACCAGAACTCTAGAAAAAAACAAGGACACCGCAACTCCTAGCACAAGCCGTTTTATTGTACCTACTAAGTCAAGTGAGACAGCTGCAAAGATATTGGAAGTTATTAATAAACTTTCTCCGAGGGAGAAGGCATCTGAATCCAAGCGTACTGCAATGAAAGATCATAAATTTCCCACTCAACTGACAAAAGATATGCTTCATGGACAAGCTCTTAGAAGCTTAGAGCCTCTGGATTCTTCAAGGTTACTTCAGACTGCCCAAATTATGGCTGCAACTGATAGTCAAGCCAAGCCGATTATACCTGATGGTGATAACTCTACCTTGCCAAAGCTGCGCAGTGTAGAAGAAAACCAGCCAGAAAAGTATGTTGACACTGTAAGCCATGTAGCTAGAAGCAACATGACATTTTCTGAAAGAGATGTTACAGTAGATGCAGATTTGGTTTGTCCAATGCCTATAGTTCCTTCACCTCCTCAG
The DNA here is from genome assembly GCA_945859915.1 of Cuscuta epithymum. Lineage (NCBI taxonomy): Eukaryota > Viridiplantae > Streptophyta > Magnoliopsida > Solanales > Convolvulaceae > Cuscuta > Cuscuta epithymum. Next base: position 101,335 of record CAMAPF010000075.1, on the reverse strand, counting down.
GAGAAACGCGCTTTTAAAATGAATGCATTTGAGGTTGGTGTTTTTGATATATGCAAAGCATGACCTCTTTGTAGGATGTAGTATAATCTATTACACAGCATATCATGTGATGAGCTCTTATATCATGAAAAAAAATGTGCAGGATTCTTATGAGATGAATGATGACCAAGTATCATCCGGCTTTGCATCGAACCCTTTTCCTGAGGGTAATGCGAAGCAGGAGATGGCTCATAGTAATAGCAAGTCAGTTTCCCCTGAAGAACAATTTCAACATAAAACTGCATCTCTTCCAGAACATAATACGACACATGGGGTTTCAAGCAAAAAGATCCATGAGGAGAATCCCCGTAATGATACTGCTGGTATAGGCTGCACTGATTTCTCTACCAGTGCAGATGTTCATACTGCTAAGCCGAAGAATGCATTTGGTACTGCGACCGAAGGGTCCAATTTGACATTGCATGGATCGGAATTGGAAATCTTGAGCAGGTAAGGTTACAGTTATGATATTTTTTGTGCGTTTTCTCATTAGAAAACACATAAGACACACTTAGTCACACCACAATTTTATGCAAGGAATAGTACGTTTTACGGGTCGTAATTTATAAATTAAGCTTTACTCTAGAGACTGTTGAATCTACTAGTAGAAACAAAATCTTATCTTGCTTTTTACCACTCTGGTACAAATTCAATCTGTCAAATTATAAATTAATGATGATAACTGAACATAGAGTCTTAGTTTCCTTACGTAATCACAATTGATCCTGTAATAGGAACAGGATAAGAAAGATTGTTTTGTGCGAAAAGCATCTGACTTTAAAAAGTGAAATTCCACCATGTCATGTATCTAATAGCGTGCTGCTGTTTTGCAGCCCAAATAACTATACTTCTGATGTAACTTCTATGTCTTCAAAACTTCCTGGGGGTGATAAATCACTAAAGATTGGCATCAATGGCAAATTAGACTCATCCTTGGTTGCATCAACATCAACAATTGCCACAAATTCTCTGTTTGCTACTCCTTCCAACAACTTAAGTAATGGAAAAGTGTTTTCTTCTGTATTGGCTGCGAATGACTCTGAAAGCAATGCGATTACCAGTGTTTCAGACCAGACTGCCCCTTCTATGAGTGCTTCTGCAGCAACCAATGTCGCAACGACCTCTTCAGTTTTTGGGCTTGTTGGTTCTTCTGTGTTGTCTGCAACAACCTTTTCAGCATCAACTTCTTGCAACACAGAAAACCCAGATTTGAAAGCGATATCAGATAAAGTTGAGAATGGTGGTAGCGGCATTGAAAACCTGAAGAGTTCAACAAGTTTTTCAGGCATGTCAGGTGCCACTAATACAAATAACATTTTCGGAACTGATACCTCAGCCAAACTGTCTATTACCGCCCAACCACAAGGTTCTTTTTTTAGCAGTGGAGGAGATTCTGTTGCTAGTGCAAAGTTCTTGCCGGGATCTGGGGATTCTAGTAGTGCTCCACAGACAATATCCTCTCAGTTTGGTTCACCCAAACCATCTGAAGGGTTTGGTAATCCAGCAGGGGTTAATACATCATTCAGCTCATTTACATCCATTGCTCCTGCTGACTCTAAGCCATTTGGATCTGGGCCAACTGCAGCAGAGAGCAATAAGGTGGTACCTAACAGTATTTCTTCCTCCATATTTGCCTTTGGTAATACAACAAGCAATGGAGTTACTTCTTCTACACCCAGTTTTGGGGTGAGCTCTGTATCCCCAGCTCCAGAGACTCTCAGTGGTACCATACCTCCATCTTCCAGTAATCCGGCCTCCACAACCTCTAGTCATGGTAGTGGTACTGTGGTTTCCACTTCATCTACTACCGCACCTGCGATGTTCAGTTTCAGTGCCAGTTCTGTGTCTCCTTCTTCCACCACTGCTGGGGTGTTCAGTTTTGGCGGGAATTCCACACCTTCCTTCCCCAGCACCACAACTCCTCCGACAGTCTTCGGTTTTGGTGGCAGTTCTGCAGCATCGTCCAGCACCTCCAGCACTCCTGGAATTTTCAGTTTCGGCAGCAGTTCAGCTGTGTCCTCTTCAGGCACTACCGCTCCTACAGTTTTCAGTTTTGGCAGCAGTTCCACACCTTCCTCCTCCAGCAATACCACTCAAGCAGTGTTTAGTTTTGGCGGCAACTCTGCAGCGTCCTCCAGCAACAGCACTCCAGCACTGTTTGGGTTTGGTGGTGGTTCTGGATCTTCCTCTTCGAGCTCCACAGCCACCACTACGTCTAGTGTGTTTGGTTTGGGTGGCAATTCTGGTGCTTTCTCTTCAGGAAGCAGTGCTAGTCCTGGTGGTGTATTCAGTTTTGCTGCCACTTCTGCAAATAATCCAACTTCTACTGGAACATTCAATTTTGGTGCCACCTCTTCATCTGCAGCATCATTTGGTTCTTCCCCATCATCTATCAGCTTCACAACCTTTGGTGCCTCGTCATCTACTTTTTCTACACCTAAGACTGTACCAAGTCTTTTTGGATCATCCCCTGCATCGGCTGCCTCAGGTAGTCTCCCTGTGTTTGGATTTGGAGCGGCTTCTTCTGCTACCCCTTCACAGTCTGTATTTGGAAATTCCACCCCCTCTTTCACAGCCTCTCCCAATGATCAAATGACGATGGAGGACACCATGGCTGAGGATCATTTGCAATCAGGGTCCACACCGGCACCAGTTTCGGTATTTGGTCAACCTCCCTCTAATTCTCCTGTCCCCATTAGTCCATTTGTGTTTGGCACACCCAATCCGTCTCCCAACCCTTTTCAGTTTGGGGGTCTGCAGAATCAAGGAGCTCCAACACAGAATCCACCCCCCTTCCAGGCATCAGGGAGCTTAGAGTTCAACGGTGGTGGTGGCAGCTTCTCATTAGGCAGCAGTGGACCTTCTGACAAATCTGGTCGTAGGATAGTGAAAGTTAACAGGAGCAAGAACAGAAAGAAGTGAAAATGAGCAGTAATGATAAAAGTCCTCCAAGACTATGATCGCTTTTGTCGACAAGAGTTTCAATCGAATCGTCGTCAGGTATCTATCCTTGTAACTCTATTTTTTTGTTTAAATAGCAAAAGCAGCAGTATGTAGGTGTAGTAGATGTAACCATTTTTGCGTTAAATGCCATTTTGTGAACAATACACAAGAGGAAAGGCTGTTGTATGAGTTGGTTGTAATACATTTGGATTCTCTCATGTCAAATGTGTACCCATTTCAGTCTTTGCTACTATATCTTTACATGTAAGCATAAAATAAAGAAGTATATTGCTTTGTTTGTTTCTTTGTTTTTTGCTCTCCCCTTGAGCTTGTCCACCAGTATTAAACCCGATGCTGATTTGGATTCTCTGGGCGTCTGATGAGTGTGTCACACAAGCTGCACGATGGAAGAACAAGATTTTCTCATTATGCATATCGCGTTTTCCCCACATCATCTTTGGGTTCGGAACATTCAACTGTAGGAAATCCGTCAACCTTGTTTTTTCCCTCCCTTCTGTTTTGGGTGATATGATTGTAGGTGTCATTGTCAGTTTTGGTCCTGACCGGTCTTTGGAAAATATGGAGGCCCAGGAGTAGTCCAGGACCTCTATTTCCAGTTCAGGTTGGTCCCGGTCTCATTTTTTTATATACTTTTAAACCCTCTATTCCTTTCACACCTTTCTGGCTTTCTCTGCTCCTTTCAAGCTTTTAAATGAACTTAAATTCTTATAAAATGCTTTCAAATAGTTTCAAACTTTCAATGCAAAAAAAGAATAAAAACAAGGACTGGAATTATGGGTGGACTCGGGCTGGTTCGGGCCCGGGCCCGCCCGGGCCTCGGTTCAGGAATGGTAGGCCCGGAACCGGCCCGGTTCCGGGCCGGGCCTCGGTTCTTTTTTTTTTGGCTTTTCCTAATTAACCCCCAACCCTCCCCCCAAACCACTTCAAATGGCCCAAAATACCCAGTCCAACCCAAAAACTTAAAAAAAATTCAAAAAAGAAAAAAGAAAAAAAATTAATTTGGCCCGGACTGGGCCCGAACCGGCCGGGCCGGTTCACCAATCCTAGGGCCCGAGCCCGAACTGCATTCCTACCGGGCCGGTTCAAACAGTAACCGGGCCAGTTCCGGGCCGGGCCGCCCGGCCCGAGTCCACCCCTAACTGGAATTGTTCCCGTTCCCTATATACTATATGCATGGATGAAAATCCTAGGTAAAAGTGGTTTGTTGGCATTGTCATTTGACTCATTTCAACTTATTTTAATCTTCCAAACCGTATCAACCACTGTTGTAAGTTCATTTTGATGCGAGAGGAATACATGAGCCCTAAAACTTTCTTTAAAAATTGGCAAAAAACTTTAGAAAGTGCAAAATGAAGTGCGCGACTTGTTTAGTTGTTTAGAGACAGATCCGGTAAAAATAATGTACTACGAAACACCAAAGGTCCAAAAAATGAACAATTTGATTTGAAATGAATTTCAGTATATTACGGAGTAATCTTTACCAAATATTTCAAAGTTACGTGTTTTAAAATACGCTTATCCTCTACTCATGGACCCGGGCTGGGCCTAGGCTCGGTCGGGCCTCGGGTTTTTTGAAGAAGGCCCGGGACTGGCCCGGGTAGCCACCGGGTCTGGTCCGGGTCCGGTCCGTGCCTTGGGTCAATTTTTTTTCCTTTTCCTAATTAACCCCCCACCCCAACCCCCCAAACCACCCCAAATGGCCCAAAATACCCAACCCTGCCCGAAAAGATAAAAAAATTGAAAAAAAATAAAAATAAAAAGCCCGGAATCGGGAATCCTCCGGGCCGGGCCTACCCGGACCGGTCACTGGCCGGGCCACCGGGCCGGGCCGATTCAGCACAGTACTGGTCCCGGGCCGGTTCCGGGTCGGGCCACCCGGCCCGAGTCCAGGACTTATTATCCTCCATTCCCATCTTCATGTTATGTTTCCAATTTTTTCTGATCGGTTTTTGCACGTACTATATTTAGCGTGTATATATCTGCTACAAAATCAGGAGTGCTTTACTATTGAATATAACTATAAGGAATCAAGGATGTTTTTTACATGGATTGAAATTTTCTGGTCTCGTCTTAAATGTCTGGTATCTGTATATTTTATAATTATCCAGTTCTGATCTGATTTGGTCTGGTCTTGAGACTGCAAACAATCCGAATAAAAACATCTTCATTCATAGTATCCTACTATCCTTACCCCGGATTGCTTCAAAAGGGGAAGTGAAGAAGTGAGCAGGTTAGGAGAGGCAGGACTTTGACAAAGCCCTCTTCTAAAGGAACGGTTTATTTGAGAAGTCATCTACCTTCCCTTTCTCCAATCAAATACACACTTTCCTCTCCGTAGCTTCAAAATCTTCCAATCAAGTAGAGTTCTCAGTTTTTTCATGTGGATCAAACAAAATATTGTAATAAACAATAAAAATGATGAAATAATTATACCGACCATTCATAAGTGTTTGGTACCTGAACTTTTTCATGGACTATTAGAGCATGCACCATATAATTATCTAAACTTGTCTATTTGGGGTACTTCTTGGTGAGATTTTCTTATGAAATTTTGTGAGAATGGCTGTCACGAAGTGTAAATTATGTTCACAAAATTCCATCTTAGAATTTAATCTGGAAGACAGTGAAATAAATTATTACTCCGTAAAATATACTGTTTTTCATAAACATTTTGGCACAATTTTTTCAATAATTTATTTAACTCACTTCACGATTGAATTTTAAGCGGAAATTTATTTAACTCACTTCACTTCACTATGAACATGTTCACAAAATTTCATAAAACAATTTCACCAGGAAAAATCTTAAATAGACAAGTTCAGATGGGGCTCCTCGTCAGGACTACCTGACAGGATTATTAAGTTTGACGGGCACACATTATGATAAAGTAAGAACTATGTGATCAATATTTGTGTAAAAGAGAGAGGAATGACAAGAACTATAAATTAGTTGATTAAAATAGAAAGTGACAAAATTTTTGGGATATCCCAAAAAGAAAGATGACAAAACTTCAAGGGACAGATGGAGTAATATACTACATAGAAGGTAATGAATAAAAAATTGTGGTTCTATACGAAAAATCCAACGTTAAGAGTTGGTGATAAAAGAAAAACATGGCATTTGTTTTAAAATGATGTTTGAACCCTCTTATACACACTTTTGTACCCACCCAATGTTCTAAAAGGCGCTAGGCGCCAGCCTAGCGCCTAGACGGGGACTAGTCGAAAACAAAAAAATTGCATATTTATCTATGTTTTTCCATAAATATGATAAATAATACTTCGTATTGTATTTGTGTGTGTATAAAATACATATATACATATACATTAACAAACATGAATGATATAATTATCACATTTAATCATACATAGTACGTGATATAATTTCATTATGTTATAAATATAAATAATAATAATATTTAGGTATATATAAAACATATATAGTCTTTATCTTAATTTACAATTTCATTTCTTTATATCCGTGGCTGAAGTTAATTTTCTTATATAGATTAAAAAATAAAAATAAAAAGTAAAGTAATGTTCAACGAAACTAGACGGCCTAGGCGGCTGATTATGCACTCTGGGCGGGCAATTAGGCGCCATAACGGGCGACTTATTCACCTAGAAGGCAAATCAATTAGTCGGGGCGCCTAGGCGAAAATCGGGGCCCCCGGCCACCGCCTAGCGCCTAGGCGCGGACTAGTCGGACGCCTAGAACGATTCTTAGACAATATTTGGGAAATGTTTGTACCCACCTATGTTTGTGAAATGTTTTTTTTTTGTCTGTGAACTCCGGTTCATAGACAATATTTGGGAAAACTGTCAAATAAGTTTACTTACTGTTCACAAAAAGTCAATTGAGTCCATGTACTTTTTTGTGAGTCAATTAAGTCCACCAAGTATCAAAAAACAATCAAATAAGCTTTTTCATAGGTAATTAACCGGTTGCCCGGTTAACGCCTACGTGGATGTCCTTGTTGGCATTTTTTTTACTGTTTTCTATTTTATTTTTATTTTCCTTCCTTCTCCATTTTCCTATTTCTTTTTCTTTTTTCTTTTCGCTCTTCCTCTTTTCTCTTTCTTTCTCGTTCTTCCTTCCGCTGTTTTCTGTATTGACTCGCCCCCTGCTCTTCTTTGTCTAATTTTTTCAATCCTCTACTTTTGCCTCCTCCTCCCATTAGAACAATCTCCCGCCACCACCTCCTCCATTGGAGCGGTTCCCTGACCTCCATAACCACCCTCTCTTTGTGCGGCCTCCATCTTCTACGCATCCATTAGGGCGACCTCCAACCGTCCCCAAATCCATAGCCACCCACCTCCGTATGCGGCCTTCACCTCCTTCGCCCCAACCTCCATACAAATACCTTTGACCACCACCTCTGCGTCATCTATCTCCGCCTCTTCGATTGGAATGAGCCGAATGACCTCCAATCACCTCGACCTTCATCGATCTTCGCCGCCACATCTATTGGACCAACCTCCAATCGTCCTGGCCCCCGTCCCGTCACCCCTGCCTCAAATTCCTCAATAGTTACATGCTCCAATGTCCCTTACTCGGCCTCAGTCTGTCAGTCACTAGCTCCGCCGGCCAAGCTTCAATAGATAGGCAGATCTTCATCTTCTAGGGAGAAGATTGAAGGAGAAGATTTGGAGTTGACAGAGAATGGGCAGCGCCGGTCCTGACTAATTATGGGCCTGGGGCAAAAGACAAAAAACAGGCCCTATAGATGTTAGTGCCGGTGAACGCTTGCAATATATGATCCCCTACAAAAAGCTCGTGATTAAAAAGCGAAAATGCAAAATAGCAATCGGCCAATTGTATGGAAAGATTAAAAGATATAAATAAATTTCAACTTTATATCCTTAATTAAAAACCATTTTCTAAGTAATATACTAGATACAAGTAAACCCAGAGAGAAAAGGATGCTAAAATATGAAAAAGACAGAAGCTATCCGCCATTGGCTTAGTACTACAAGTAAACCCATAAAGTAATATACTAAATAATTAAAATTATAAATTAATGTAGTCAATTTACATAATTAGTAAATGCCTGTGAGCACCGTGTGGCAGTGCTCGTCCTCGTGTGATGGTTGAATCCTTTGAGAGGTCTAGAGAGAGGATTAGAGGAAAAGGCAAAAATTAAGAATTTGAGAATTGAGTATTTAAGATTTGAGAGCAAAGAATAACGAAGGCCGACGGTTGAATCAATTAAGCAAAGCGTGTAGTTGATTATAAGAGACCGAAGACATTCATATGATTTGTATCAGGGAGGCGGAAAGATTGAGTATCCAACGTTTGGGAACTAAATCCAGAATTGGTTAGGATTGGTATTAACGTTTAGTTTTTGATTTTTGTGAGGGAGTTCGAAAGTCTTCCTCTCGCATGTGGGCCTGGGCTCAATCTAGAACTACAAAATAGAGATTGATATCTTACTGTATACGACTATACGGAGTACTATTAATTAATTTAGATATTTAGTATTATTAATTTATATATATAATAACTACTATAAAATCTATGGGCCCCTTTTTCCTGGTGGGCCCTGGGCAGCAGCCCAGGCTGCCCCTATACCAGGACCGGCCCTGAGAATGGGAGAAGCAAGCTGGTCGTGGAGTGGTAGACACTAGACACAGAGAAGGGAAAGAGAGAAAAATAAAAGAAAATGGAAAAGAAAATGAAAAATAATATTAATAAATGAAAACTAGTAAATAAAAGCCAACTAGATAGACACGTAGGCCAGTCAACCGGCTAACCGATTGATTACCCACAAAAAGGCTGATTTGGTTAGTTTTTCATATTTCACGGACTTAATTGATCAGTTTAAAAGTACATGAATTGAATTGACTTTTTATGGAAAGTACATGGACTTATTTGACAGTTTTCTCACAATATTTTGCACAAACAAAATATTGTCTGTCAAGCGGGTTCACAAAAAAACACTTCATAAACATGGTGGGTATAAGAGTGAGTACATCAAGCATTGCTGTTTATTTTATACACACACGATAGAAAAGTTAGACACAAAATGAGATGTAAGGAGTGACTTAAGTTGACTAATGAATAGTGAAGTGGAACTTGTTTTGAATCGGAGGGAGTATATATATATATATATATATATATATGTATATATATATATATATATGTATGTATGTATATATATATATATATATATATGTATGTATACTACTATACTAGTATACTCCATACGATAGGATAAGATAAAGAACAAAAATCTGGGTTTTTATACAAAAAATACAACGTTTAAAGTTGCTGATAAAATTACTCCATAACTATTAAAAGAGGCCATCTTTTCAGTATGCAAAATAAAACTATGATCTATTCAATTCCGTCCAATTTGATTTTACTTACTCTCTTTGGGCCCCACTAGAGAGTATGAATAATAAAAACGAAAAAATTATGTTGTTGAGTTTTGTATATAGAAAAGAAAATAATAGAAATTACAAATTAGTTGACTAAAATGAATAGTGATAAAGTTTTTCACATAACAAAAAAAATATGATCAAATTGTAAGGAACGTAGAGTATTACTCCCTTCGTTTCCGAAAGAAGTTCTCACTTTTCTTATTTGGATGTCCCTAATTTAAGTTCCCATTTCCTTAAATGGAAAGTTATCTACATCAAAATAGTGCAAAACAGTATCAAACAATGTCAAAACACTGTCAAAACAGTAAAATTTACCACTGGTAAGTTTACTTGCATAAAAGTGTATGAAAGTCAAATGAGGAACTTCTTTGAGGACGAAGGGAGTATTTAAAAAGATGTTATTGTAAAAACATCACTGTGTTTTCTATACACCAATAAATTTGCTCATGCCACCAAACCTATTGTGTCTTGCATAGTTGATAGTTGTATCTCATACATAAGCTACACCTATATATTTTGAAAAGAAAAAAAAAGAATTTATCAAAACATCAACGATAGATACAAGTAAAACTAGCATAAATTGACATATTATATTAAATCAAAATAATCGGTGTGTAACTGGGAAAACAATACAATCGAGCAACAAACAAAAGCCCTAACCTCCTTCTAACCAACATTATTCATAAGTCCACCGGCCCCTCACACCTTGATCAGATATAAAGTAGTCCACTTCAAAAAGAGCGAGACTAATCGCTGAACATGTGAGAGCTTCGAGACCATTAACGGCTGAGTCAGACTGATTACCTCCAATGCAAACAAAAACCTAGCAACTAGAATATACGAAACAACGCACCTACCACCATTATTGTTTAACAAAATAACAACAAAATAAAAAGTAGAAATTAGAAAATAGCACAAGCAAATCTTCTGTGGTGGGATTCAGGAGGAGGACAAATCAACACTGCTCTTTGCTCTTCCTTTCACACTTGTACCGGGTATTCTCTATTCCCCTCATCAATCTACCCATCGCTAGGTGATCTGATCTCTGCCCATGGCTAGGTGAGTCGCCCTTTTCACAGGGGCCCAAATCGCCCGTAATCCTCCTTGATCAAACACCTTTGATACTCCCTTGCCATTTTAGACACCAATAGAACCAAAATTGCCAAGACAAACAACGGAAAATGAAACCTTAACATTGTTGCTCCGCTGTAACGCACAAATAGCATCCCTGGGATGAATCTTCTGCCTTCCTCAAGGCCAAATCGACGCAGCTCTAACGCAGCCCTGTCAGGGCCGGTCCTGGTATAGGGGCAGCCTGGGCTGCTGCCCAGGGCCCACCAGGAAAAAGGGGCCCATAGATTTTATAGTAGTTATTATATATATAAATTAATAATACTAAATATCTAAATTAATTAATAGTACTCCGTATAGTCGTATACAGTAAGATATCAATCTCTATTTTGTAGTTCTAGATTGAGCCCAGGCCCACATGCGAGAGGAAGACTTTTGAACTCCCTCACAAAAATCGAAAACTAAACGTTAATACCAATCCTAACCAATTCTGAATTTAGTTCCCAAACGTTGGATACTCAATCTTTCCGCCTCCCTGATACAAATCATATGAATCTCTTCGGTCTCTTATAATCAACTACACGCTTTGCTTAATTGATTCAACCGTCGGCCTTCGTTATTCTTTGCTCTCAAATCTTAAATACTCAATTCTCAAATTCTTAATTTTTGCCTTTTCCTCTAATCCTCTCTCTAGACCTCTCAAAGGATTCAACCATCACACGAGGACGAGCACTGCCACACGATGCTCACAGGCATTTACTAATTATGTAAATTGACTACATTAATTTGTAATTTTAATTATTTAGTATATTACTTTATGGGTTTACTTGTAGTACTAAGCCAATGGCGGATAGCTTCTGTCTTTTTCATATTTTAGCATCCTTTTCTCTCTGGGTTTACTTGTATCTAGTATATTACTTAGAAAATGGTTTTTAATTAAGGATATAAAGTTGAAATTTATTTATATCTTTTAATCTTTCCATACAATTGGCCGATTGCTATTTTGCATTTTCGCTTTTTAATCACGAGCTTTTTGTAGGGGATCATATATTGCAAGCGTTCACCGGCACTAACATCTATAGGGCCTGTTTTTTGTCTTTTGCCCCGGGCCCATAATTAGTCAGGACCGGCGCTGAGCCCTGTTCCCGGATCATCCTCTGCCTACCGCTGGATTGGAACAGGCTAAGAGTAGATCCCTCACCACCGTTCGAGATCTAGCGCCACCTATGAGACAGTAAAACAAATCACCCAGCGATTGTGGGAAACCGCCGGCCCTTGAATTCGTTATATACGCCTAAAAAATTACAGTAAACTGTAAATAATAAAATGCGGAGTAACAAATAGTCCGTTTGTTGCAAAAAGCAAATCTTTTAAAAACGAGGGAGCTAATCTCTATGTACATATACTGGCGGCGGCGGCGGCGGGCGCTTCGCTATCCAGTGGACGGGAACACGGCCAGCGCCCGGTGGTGGCGGAGACTTTGGACTGACCCTCCAATTATCGGCACCACACAACCGAAACTGGACTAGGAGTAGTGACGTAACGATGATGATGAGTAGTAACCTCCGGTAGATCTGTGGAAAGGAAGACGGTGATGATGCAGATCTTTTCATTTTAGCAGAAGAAGAGCTCGACGGCGGCGATCCAACCACCTCTTTAAATATGTATATGCCGGCACAGAGCTCGCTCAAATGTTAGATCGGGTGAAAATGAAATTGAAGTCAATTGGTTGTAGTGTATATTGAATGTTACTACTCCCTAATAAATGAATACTCCCTCCATATTAAAAACCTTTCTCAATTTCATTTTCAATTTAAGGAAAAGGAACAAATATACCCTTGTACTATGGGTGTTGGAACATATAACCCCTGTTCTTTTTTTCGGAACAAATATACCCCTGAACTTTTAAAAAGGTGCAAAAATATCCCTCATGTTCTTATAAAGGGGCAACTTAATCCTTATTGACATTAAATTAAAAAATTAAATTTAAAAAAACACCAAATATAAATTATAAATTCGAAATTAGAAAACAAGAAATTTTAAAAATGTAATGGTGTCTAATTCTCCCTTTTATAGTTTTTATATCACAATTTAATATTGTTTAAGTATGAAATATTATTTCAAAATTTTACAATATGGTTAAGATTCTTTCGAAAAGGTGCTAACATATGTTTCGCAATGTAAAGAAAAATTGTTATTTTTTTGCATTCTTTGCACTATAAAATTACATATTTTGAAACAATATTTTATACTAAAAATATTAAATTGTGATATAAAAATAATAAAGGGAGAATTGGACACAATTACATTTTTGAAATGTTTTATTTTTTAATTTCGATTTTTTAATTTATTTTTGGTCTTTTTTTGAAATTTATTTTATTAATGTAATGTCAATAAGTAGTAATTTGCTCCTTTATAAAAACATGAGGGATATTTTTGCACCTTTTTAAAAGTTCAGGGGTATATTTGTCCTGAAAAATATAATAGGGGTATATTTGTTCCTCCATCTGGACTACAGGGGTATATCTATGTTGTAAAAACCGGACCGGGAAGCGACCCGGTCGAGTGATTGGGTCACGGGTCAGCCCGGAACCGGCGGGTCAACCCGGTCAAAGCCGTAAAACCCGGTCAACATTTAAAACCAAATTATTATTCTAATATATACAATTTTTAATAAAATATAAAATGTAATTTGAATTAGATGACCAATAAATATGAATATGATGTTTATTGAAAATATAGCAATAGTACGTACTGATGTGTTACTGAGTGTATTTTTATTATCATTAAAGTAGAAGCTCATTAAAAAAAATATGAAGTATGAAGTATGAACAAGTTTTGGTGTAATGACGCATACAAACGGTATATGTAATATATATAGTTAAAGCAAGGCACTAACAAAGTTGCCTAGGTAGTCTGATGGTTACACATTCGGGTTCCTCCCTTGCCACCAGGGTTTGAAACCCTTTTTCTTCTGTTTTTGTGTAGATTAATATCGGGCTTTATCTAATTTACGGGTTTGGGCCGTTCCGGGTTCTGGGCCGGGTAACGTGGGCTAGCGGGTAATCCCGGTTTCGGACTAATTAACGGGTTGAGGTCCAACCGGACCGGATTGGGCTCCGGGTGACCGGGTTCCGGGTCGACTCGCCCGGTCCGGTTTGGTTCTTACAACATAGGGGTATATATGTACCTTTTCCCTTCAATTTATCAAATTAAGTCTCATTCCTTTTCTGAAAAAAATGTAAATTCACTACAAGAAACTAAAGTACTCCGTACATTTTAATAATGTATTTCCTCCGTATTACGTTTATCTATTTTACTTTTATTTTTAGGACGTATAAAATTAATTGTTCTATTTACCATTTTGAAAAGAAACTCATCCAAAAAGCATCTACAATACCGCTATAATAACATTACACTATCCAAAACATCTTACTTTTTTTATAACTTATACAATAATTACTGAAATTACGTGCACAAGCAAAGTATTAGTACATAGGATTTAACAAACATATGGCACATTAGGGTTGCTGACGCCCGCCTAGGGTAATCTTTTGTTTTCCGCCGGTGCCTTCCAAGGTACGGCGTCCGGTGTGTTTCCGGCGGTGCCTTCCAAGGTACGGCGTCCGGCATTCTTCCTTTGGTGCAACAGGTTCCTTGTTCGCGACTCTCGGCCCCAGGGCTTGGGCATCTTCTAGGGTCGAGAACGAGGGGTGAGAAAAGACGGCCTATTGTGGTGCTTAAGTCCGGCGTTGTCCCTCTCCGTAAGGCTTGGACATTGAGATCGAAGGAGGACGATTGCAGATGGAGATGGCTGGCACGAGTAAGCAGGGGATCGGTGATCGATGCGTCGCAGATGAGGAGAACCGAGGAGCGCAGGGTCAGACCTCCTCCAGAACCACTGCCAAGGGTTGATCGACGCGTTTTGGAGTTTGCTTATTATTTACCTTTTCTGCACTTTAATTTCCAAGTTAAGACGTTTGTGTTTTGTTGTTATTTTATTTTATGCTGTAAGACTCTTGTATTAGGTTTGGGGGATGGAAAGTCTGCGGTAACCGTCATTGGCTTTAAGTTGCCAAATTTTGGTCTAGTAAGTTATACTGCTTTTTTACAGGTGGTTAACTTTCAGTTCCGGCCACGGGCGGATGGTTACATGTGGTTCTTTTCTGCTTTTGTACCCTTGCTGAATGTTATTTCTATGAATTAAGCCATTTAGGCCCTCCTCGAGCAAAAAAAAGTATTAGTACATAGTATAACTATAATACTCTTACTTTTTTTGTAGTGTACAGTACGTAAATTAGTAAATTATAACGTTATTATAACGTTATTTTAAACTACGTGAAAATACAAATGAAACAAGTTATTTTAATACGTTGGAGGTTGGTGGGCGAATGGTGGACATAATTACTCAAATAATGTGACTGTTTTTGGCGTTTGGCAGCCAAAAAGCTAGAAAACACGGTGTTTGCTTTGTAAAATAATTGACGTTTTGGGCAACAAGCTAGTTTCCAAATGGAGCCAATATTCCTTTATAGGGATGGCAATGGGGCGGGGTACACTCCCCCATCCCCCGCCCCATGTCTAAAAAGTTCCCCCCATCCCCACCCCATCCCCCGTTACTCCCGGACCCGCCCCATCCCAGCCCCACCCCGTTGTCCCCCACGGGTGCCCACGGGTGTCCCTATATAGATTTAATTTATCGTATTTGCATATACTTTTAATCTCTTATTATAAATATGTGTAGTGCGATTTCAATGAGAACGATGCTTAACGTGGGAACACTCACATTTAATCCAATGTGATACACAATAATCCAATGTGATACACAATAGAGCTAATATAAATAATCATGGTGGCACTTTTGAAAAAATCATGCTAGATACGAAAAAGTTCATTGTGCAAGCCCATTGTGTTTCACATTGGGTGTAAATGTGGTGTTCGCACGTTCTCACGTTAAGCGTTGTTCTCATTTGATCCTAAACCTATATATATCTACGCGCACACAATACTATATGATATACACACACGCAACACTGAAGTATTGTGTTTGTTAAAAGTTAATACCACCAATTTTAATAATTCTTCATTTTGAATAAGTTTTGTGAATTGAAGACAATTAAAGTAAAAATATAGGTAAACATATTATCATCATGTACGTTGTTTCAAAATTCTCAACACTTATTATACAATTAATTACATATTATATTACATATAAATGTGTGTGTATTTATTTACTCACTTTTTCACTCTTAAAACTCATATAACATTTATGATAAATATTTTTAATCATTACTAGCTAGCTTATTATTATTATTCTAGTATAATATGTATTAATTCATTAATCATGATTAAACCGTATACAATTATGTATGTCTATATGTATATGCGTTTGTTATATACTACATATAATTTAATTTAATATGTGTGTACATTATTTATATATATGTGGATATAGTATATAATTATAACGGGGACGGGGCGGGGACGGGGCGGGTGTAGCAATACCCATCCCCCACCCCATATTTTAACGGCGTAAAAATATCTCACCCATCCCCGTCCCCACCCCACCCCAAGCCCCGCCCCAACCTTCCCCCGCGGGGCGGTTCCCCACGGGACCCCGCCCCCATTGCCATCCTTATTCCTTTAGTACTTGGTCTTTTTTTGTCCGACGCAGACAATATCGATGTGTACAACTTGTCGTGCACACAAAGTATTTTTATAACTACTGTCTGTATATGTCCATAAAATTTGTACAATGTTTATAAATTAATAAAGTAAAACATGTGGTTGAATCACTGTGATAACATCCTCCCATGTATCCTGTTGGGTCTGAGCATGGAGGCTCCGGATGTAGGAGATTCCACCTTTTTTGGATTAGTGATTCCACAAATGGAGTCATATGGGGCATTCATATGGGACATCATCATTTTTAGGTTTGGAAAAATGCTTAGTGTACATGACTTGTACACAAATTGTACACAAAACACCCTAGTTATGTTATCTGTGCACACATGCAATTCTTTTAAAAAGGGGCAGTACTTCATGTCAATGTACATAAAATGTGTACAACTTATGTACACCAAGAATGGTCCTTTAGGTCTGTCTCAACCATTTCTTTTTTATGTTCGTTGTACTATTTACATCAAAAGATCCAGACTTGTGCCCCCAGTTTTAGTGACAATGAGTCAATGACACCCTTCTTTTCTATTTCTATTTAAATTAAACTTCTCGGGTTGAATATCATGCCTTTTATGAAAATATACTCCGTTCTTTTTCTTTGACTTCCTGGTTGAATGGCACATGTACTACCTAAACCAAAGTTTAACTATAGAGTTCATTATTTTGACATCCTTTAACATTGTTTAATACTTCTTGTATTGTACTATCATTATTTGAGAATAACAGAGTTAATTGATAGAAATTTGTTCATCAAGTAAGGAAAGAATTTTTATTCAAGGGTTGAGAGAATATTTGTAGAGAAAAGGTAAGAAAACACGCCAAATAAAAAATTACGTACCCAACAACACCCATACATATACAATAAAAAAGAAAAATCTTTAATTCAAGAACGGGGGAGCGAGTGACGAGCTATCCTCCAGTGGGTGGGAGCCCGGCCAACCGGTGGCGGCGGCGACGGCGGAAGTTCCCGAGGTATATTATTGGCCCAGCAAAACTGAAAATCGACTAACAGTAGTGACGCAACGATGACGAGCAGTAACCTCCAGCAGATCCGAGGAGAGGACGAGGATGTAGTTGTGGATCTTCTTTTCATTTCCGCACAACAAAAGCGTCACCCAAACACCTCTTTATACGAAGTATTATATTATGAAGCTCTCTAATGTTGAATCTGATGAAATTGAACTCTATCGACCGACAGCTATATATATATATATATATATATATATATATATATATATATACGAAGTATATTCAATGATAACAAGTCAAAGGAAGTTACGTAGAATGGACATTATTAGCATATATTTTGAAAGAGATGATCATAAGTTCGAAACTAATGCTAAATTAAGAATATTGACATGTAAAGAACACTGAACACATGATATAAGTCTATAAATAATGTGTTAGAAAGTACGAAGTACAACAAATTAAAGCAATTGCTCGATGCAAAATGCGTTTTATTTCCAAAATAAGAACGAATGAATCTTATATATTGAGAGAAAAACATTGAGACTCTTATTTGAGGGAAGAAATATTCAATGTTTTACATCAATTTGCTCCCATCATTATTATAACTATACTTAAATGTTTCAGTCATAAATACTATTGAAATTTCCAACAAAACGAAATAAATTTGACAACCATAATCCATGCGCATAGTCCATCGTACAACATGGATAAAAGTAATATAGGGGGTGTTTGAATCTGATTTTTAAAACTGCTTCTGCTTCTTCAGGGAGCAGAAGTAGGAGTTGGAGTGTTTGGGTGAAAGTGCAGAAGTACTTCTAGTTCTCTAATTTACTCCTAAAACAGTTTTTTTAGAAGTTGGGGGAAACTAGCTTCAGAAAACTGATTCCGATTTTGCTTCTGTTTAAAAAAAAAGAAGCAGAAGCGGAATCAATTCCAAACACCACAATACATTGGAATTTGTGCATAGAATTTTGTCCGCCTCATATATTTTTTATCTAATTTTGAATGATATTGCTGATCGAAACATATCGATCATTTAATAGTGAGGATTTTTAAGTATTAACTTCTATATTCGTGCTCCCAAAAGTTTAAAAATCCTGTACAATTCATATATGAATTAATTCCACTTTTGGTCCTATGAGTTTTATGTCATTTTCACATTTAGTCCACGTCTTTCACTTTGTCCGTTTTTGATACTTGACTAATGTTTCTTGACCATTTTTTGTCCTTTTCCGGCGATTTTAACCACCGTAATAGTTGCCGGAAGGACCATATGTGGGCGAAAACACAATAGTCATGTATCAAAAGTGGTCAAAGTCAAAGACGTGAATTAATTGTGGCATTGATGCGATACTTAAGGACTAAGGGGGTGTTTGGCAAATGACAGTTGGCTGTTGGCCGATTCTGTTGGCTGATCACTAATAGCGAATTCTGTTGGCTGTTTTGATTAGCTGATAGTATTAGCAGTTTGTAAAATGATGTTTGGTTAAATGACCGTTTAAAATTAGCTGATAACTTGTCAAATGACTTTTAAGGACATCATTTTTTTTATTATTGTCACCTTGTATAAGTAGAACGATTTAAAATATTTTAAATTTATGATTCAAAAATAAGAAGTTTAAGAACACATTTTTAGAGGGTTTTCATTTAAGATTTCAACGGTGATTTATACCCCGTATGCATTATCTAAAGGAAATTTCATTGATATCCATTTAGTACTTTTGTCTTTATTCCCAAAGTTGGAGTTGGAGTTCGGGGGACGACGTTGTTTGTGTGTGAAATAAAAACAACGATGGAATCAATGATTCATAGTACAGTTTTGTTGGTTTTAAAGGCTTGATTTGGCTTATGTCAGAGCCGGCGTTTGGCATGTGCAGGGTGTTCTCTAGAACAGGGCCTCATTTTTTTAGGGCCCCAAAAAAAATTCTTTAGTAATATTACTATATAGTATGATATGTAGTAGCAAATTAGAAAATAGTTTTAATAATATAATATAAATAAACAAAATAAGCATGCGGCTAGGACTACAACACTAAACGGAAGACGGAGCTTGGAAGTTGCTAAAAAATACTTCGTAATTGTGAGGGCAACTTTATTCAAATAATAGCATAATAATTATATTTAGTTATTTTAAATCATGAATTTTAAGTATGAACACTTGGACACAATTAATTTTGTTAAACTTTGTGAATTTTTTTTATTTGTGATTTAATTTTTGTTCATATGCGGGGCCTCATTTTGGTATTTAGAACAAGGCCTCTAAATTTATTAGACGGCTCTGGCTTATGTATCTTAGAGCAAAAACGAATAAGGGAAGCCATTGATGCCAGTAGTAAATGGAGAAGAAAGCTTTTCTCCGAAGCCATGCTTTTTTGTTTAACGGAAGAAGTACAAGTGACGCATGAAGAAGAGGAGGAGGCGCACGAATTAGGGCAGAATAGGTGCGTAGACGCTGGGTTTATTAGCCTTTTCTAGTTTGGCGGTTTCGGATCACAAACCAAATGAAAAAGCCAAGTAACCAAAGTATCAAACACACCGATTAACTGTTTATCTGGTCAAAAAGTAAAATAGTAGTCGTCTTTGTGAACGTAACATCATCGGATAATACTTGCTAGCCTCCCACCGCCTTTAGAAATTATTTCTACATATACCCATATATATATATACTACCCCCGTCCCAAAAAGAGTTGCAAATTTGACTTTTCTTAGTCAAACAGGCTCGTTTTGTTCACTTAATTAGGATGTCAATTTTTAATTATTTTCTAATTTGGAGTTTACAACTTTGAAGAAATTTTAATGTAGATTTTGAATATGTAAATTTTAATTATTAAAAATCGAATTAATTATCCATAGGGAGGGTTGACTTTTATTATTGGTTGACAAAAAAATGTTGACTTTGCAAAACAAATTGGGACGGAGGGAGTATGATTCGTAATATATATATACGGAGTATAAGAAAATGATACTTGTAATACATCATTACATTTCATACTACAATTTGGGGTTGCCTCCAATATTATTTAATGGTTTTTTGGAATGTTCTCATCATTTAAACTCGTCTATTATAGACTTATAGTCCGTTTGACTTATATACATACCACTTCAAGTCAATTTGTGCAAACTTATATACATACCACTTCAAGTCAATTTAAATATCGAGTATTAATACTCAAATAGATCACTCTAGTTATTACAATAGTTGAAAGGTTCTTATACCAAAATGACACGATTATTTAGACAATAATCAAATTAGGTATTTCGTGTTTTTGAGAAATAATTATAGTAAATATATAATATAATGAGGTTAGTGTTAATAGGCGATCAACATGATGTTATAAATGTATTCTTTTTAATATTTAATGATTAAATTTTCATTTAAGATTGTTAATTGTTTCATAAAATATAAATGAGAACTTTTACCTGAGAGGTCGAAAAAAGGAAAGTAAAAATATTTCTACAAGATGTAGAGCGAAATATACATTGAGCTACTATTTTAGTTATTTAATTAGCTACTACTCCATATATTTAAATATATAGAACTTGCTCGATTATCTCAAAACAATACTTCATGTATCTATATTATATACTACTACGTACTCCGTATGTATTACAGAGTACTTCGTATATAATTACAAGTCATATTGAAGGTAAGTAGGTAACATTTGCATGCCCATATACTTCAAAAAGTGAAATTTCACATTTCAGGCGTTAAGTATCTCTTTTAGAGCATCTCCAATGGTAGAATGTGCACGGTGTACACGTGGCTTGAGAAATGACCACATAAATATTAGTAAACAAATTCTTTCTCTCCTTATTTGAATGATTTTACAGAAATTGATCTAAATAAGAGTAAAAACGTTTTGAAATTCCAAAATAGGAGTATCATGTTTTTTATTCCCTAAATAGGAGTAAATTTTGCCAAGTCTGGCATTACAAGGCTTTTAAACGTGGCATTTTCTTCCAAACTTGGCAGATTACTCCTATTCAAGGAATAAAAAACATGATACTCCTATTTTGGAATTTCAAAACGTTTTTACTCCTATTTAGGGAATTCCCTCATGATTTTATACAGTTTTGGTAAGTTTTTCTCTACAATGTCAAGGAGACCGTGTAGATGTTGACATTGTTGTTGACATAGCAGGGAAAAACTTAACAAAATTATATAAAATCATTCAAATAAGGAGAAAGATAATTTATATGCTAATACTTATATGGCTATCACTCATGCCATATGTGCACTGTGAACATTATAGCATTGAAGATGCTCTTATTTGAAACACTCTGATATGCATACAAGATTACAAAAAGTAATTAAGGATGTTTTTACTTGGACTGTAATTTGTTGGTATGGTATGGTTTGATCTGATTTAGTCTCGTCTAGTCTCTTTGTATTTTTATAACTATCCAAATTTAGTCTGTCCGTTCTGGTCTGGTCTAGTGTAGGACAAATTACCGTCCAAGTAAAAACATCCTAAAATGACAAAACTTTAAGAACGGGAGCGAGTCATTAGCTATATGCCTATATATATAGTGGTGGTGGCGGCGGTGGCGGCGGTGGCGGGTGATTGACTATCCGCCTCCAATGGACGGGAGTACGGCTAGCGCCCGGCGGTGGCGGAGACTTTGGACTGATCCTCCGACCGTGCGGAGCAGCTGGCGGGGGAGGGTAGTTATTGGCACCACACAACTGAAAATGGAGTAAAAATTGTGACGTAAGGATGGTGATGAGTAGTAACTTCCGGCAAATCGGAGGAGAGGACGACGAAGATGATGGTAAGGGTCTTCTTTTCATTTTAGCAGCGCAACGGCGGCGATCCAACCACCTCTTTATATGTATATGGCCGGCCGGCCGTCACAGACCGAGCTTGCTTAAATGATACGGAGTAAGATAGAACGGATGAAATGGAACTCTATCATATCGACCGACGGACCGAGTCTATTCAATGATTATAAATACAAGTCTTGGGGAAGTTGCGTTGGAGGTTGGTGGTATAAATGAATATTTCTTTTTGGTGGTATAAATGAATATTAAGCTATAGCATATACAAAGTTTATATTGTTATTATATTATTATTATATTGCAACAGACATTGACCTTAAATGGGCCCCGTTTAAAAACTTTGACACTCTCATACGTAATACTTCCTCCGTTCTTTTTTAGTTGCAACGGTCAACATTTCACACTTGCCAACGCACATCTTTGACCGTAATTATATCTTAATCCCTATTAGTAAAAAATATTTAAAAATTAGATTTTGAAAATTTGTAATGAGATGAATTGAGCAATATAATTTTTAAAAAATAATTTTCATAAAATAATAATATAAAATGTAGTCAAAGTAGAACATGTGAATAGTGTAAAATTCAACATGTTGCGATTAAAAAGAGACGGAGGATAGTAGCATAGAAGGTTCGGTAGGTTCTCCTGGACAGGGCCTCCTATTTATGGGCACCAATTTTAAAAAATAATTAGTACGGAGTATTATATAGTAATGTTATCTCCCGTATAATAATAATAGTAATAAGTAAATTACGATTACTAAAGGAACAAAAATACAATAATATCATTTTTTTCGTTGGTGTTTTAAATTCTCTTTTACTCAAATTATTTGAGTGATGGGTTGCGTTGTTTTAACTCAAGTATTAAGTGACTTTTAGAAATATTTTTATTATATTATTTAATGAGTATTGAATTGATTTGAGTATAAGTATTTAGATTGGAATTTTTTTAAAATTAATGTGAGGCATCAATTTTACATTTGGAATCGGGACTTCCAAATTAATTATGTACTGATTTCTCATTCGACAATTAGCCTGACATACCTTAATTCGGGCATAATGCAAGTTATTAAGAATATAACCCCGATCGAATATAATGAGCCGAATTCTAAATCTAATTTTCATAATCCAATATCTAAAGGCCAACTTTCGGAATTAGTAAAAACCCATGGACCTATTTCACTCGTGAGTCTTGCTTGGTGTACTCCATTTTAGGGTACTCCAATTTGTACATCACCAGTTGTGTTGTTCACAGAAGCCCAAACATTAAAATTAATTGTTCTATTTTAATGAATTGATTTTGTGAACCACATATATATGGTAAGTATAAATGGGGTACCCAAAATGGATAGCTCTACTATTTTTCTTCACTCCCAGCAATCGGTCATTAAGAATTCATAATCATAACTCCTTGTATAGTTCGTAGTACTCCGTACTTGCCAACTCCCACCATCTTTCGTGACAACATTTTCTACACATAGCTCATTCAGATTTCTTCATATATATACAAAAGTAACAAAACACGTACTCCGTATATTTCTAATACATTAACTTTCGACCCGAATTGAAGTGTTAAAAATCGTGAATAGTATTCAGAGTTTTATCTCGTTCTAGCTTGAATTTTGCTCAATTTTTTGTTTGTTTCGAATTTACCCGTGATTTATTTAGAGCTGGTTCAACATATATTTATATACTTGTATATCCCATTTCAAGTTGTGTAGACCGATTTAGAGTTTAGACGGTTGGAATCCTTGAAGTAGTTTGCCTCAAATTTGCCCACTATCATTTACTACGTATAAAAATATCAGGGTATGAGTGTTTATCTTAAAATTCTAAGTGAAGCAGCTACCAATGAGTGAAATCTATTGAAAATTTGTATTCAAAATACATTTTATTAATGAAATAAAGAAAATGTCATAACCATCCGCCCCATAAAACTCTCCCATTGATAACATAGACTTGATCACTAACGGGTTTTGTGAAGGACTTTTGTGGTTACGGGGCGATGGGAGATGGAAACTAATGGGGTTTGTCATGGACTTGTGGTGACGAGGCTCTATTGATTATGGTTGCGAGATTATTGCAATTAGTGATTAATTATCGGCGGAGTCACTAGCTATCGTCAAAATGTGTCAATAAGTTAGTAATTATTGATGAACTCAATGTTGGGCTAAGTAATTATTTAGTCATTGTGAGATTTATGTTAGTCATGTTGTGGTCACTAATGTACTGTCCGCAACGGATGTGCATGCAGCGGCGGAGCTTGTGGCGATAGTAGAGGTGCATGCGGTGGCAGCGTTGATGATATTATTGGTGTTGATTATATTCACCTACGGTCATTGGGTGAGTGGAAGGCATTGATTAATTATTTTTAAGTATAAAGATGAAGTATTACAATAATAAATTTAATATTATTGGCGCTATAAGAAAGGGTTGGCTGGAGGTGGAAGTGGAATCGGGTGCTCTAGAGGTTGTTCAATCAGTCCACAAGGAGGAGAACACCTATCATATGAGAATTTTGAGAAAAGGGTCCAATAAGGCCTTTTACTATTACAAAATCGTCACATAAGACCATGTACTTAATAAAGTGTCATATAAATACGTCTACTTATAAAAAGTTATCGGATGACTCCTAACGGCATATCGACAACCTCGTAATCTCGATTTAACATACATCCCGTTATCTTTTTAAAATAGATTATAAGCTGACATGAAATATTTGGTCAGTATTGGATTAAATACAAGAAAAAAATAATGACATAAAAGCTAAAATCTGGATTAGGAGGTTTTCAACGGGTAGTTTTGATTCATCCGATTGCTTTTTATAAGTAGATGTATTTATATAACACTTTATTGAGTACATGGTCTTATATGACGATTCTGTAATAGTAGAACGCCCTATTTAATCTTTTTTCCTGGATTTAATGATAGATGTTATTTAACATTTACTAAACGAAAATGGATTTTTTTTTCTCTTTCATATGGTAAACTATCTGCCAATCGTTTCGCTCATGTACTTGTAAGGGAAAAACGATTTACTATCTTGAATAGAATGGCAAACGATTTATCGTAAAAAAGCAATACTACGTATTGAGGATGGTGTAATTATATTGAACTTGAATTCCTTTGCCGGCTTTATTTGAACTTTAGCGCTTCAACCTGGGAAGGGGCTTTTGATTTATTAGACTAGACTTCTACTTGAGAGAGGACCAATCATTTATGGACTTATCAGCTAAGCAAACCATTTTACTAGATCTAGCCTAGAAGTCATCCCATTAGAAAACAAACTCTACAATCGAATGAATATTCTAAATTTGTTCTCAAAACAAAAACTCCAGCAAAAAAGTTTGACTAATCTTTACGAAGCCAAACTTTGAAGTTTGAACTTGGCTCATCTTATTTTAGGGACATCAAATGATACGGACTACGGAGTAGAAAATTAGCATATGTCTAGAGAAAATTAGTGAAACGGGTCATCCTAAAGTACGTGTAGAAATTCATTGTGTAATCTTGGGTTGTGGACGCATCCATACATTTTGATATGATAATGAAACGAATGATATTTTTAGCCGAATTTAATTAATTTTCTAATTTAGTCTCATCTCTCTGAACAGATTTGGTCTGATAGATGATTGTTCAGTTGTTCTATGTACGGAGTATATATTTAGCGGTGGACTCGGGTCGGGCCACCCGACCTGTGAACCGGCTCGGCCCGCTACTGTGCGGGCCCGGACCGGCCCGATTCACATTATTTTATTTTTAAAGTACTTCACATTTTATTAAAGTAGTTTTCACTAAATTAAAGTACTTGAATATTTTCTACAATTAATATAATAATCGCATTTTAGTGAAATTCACATTTTAATTAAAGTAGTTCACATTTCACTCGAATTGTTTTTATAAAAAAATATTAGTTATAATTTTATTTCATTAAACTACACTTGTTAGATTGAAGTATTAATTAAAATAGTTTGAATAAGTTGCATTACTTTTTTACTCATATTAATATATTTGTTCCAATTTAATATTTGTTACATTTTTAAAGATGAATCGTGGTAGAAGTTCGGTTGATATGGGCAACCTCCAACGCAACCGAAAGAATGAATTCCGAAGGAATATTCCTAGTACACGCAAAGGTAAAGGACATATCGGGTCTTCTTCTCAAAGTCGAGATGATTTTGAAAGGGGTTACCAACGGAGAGATGGGAATGCGATGTCCTACATGCAACTACAACAAGAATTGGACCGACATAATAACCGCTTTGTCCAACAACAAGACATCCCGACGACCATTGACGAAGACGAGCTCGAGGATGACGATGCAGACGAACTTCAACCGGAGACGGCCAAGGATGAGGGTGACGGCACCCACAACGACGACGAGCCCGCCTCATCCCAACCCGGTAATAAAAAAAGTAAATCCGAACTTATGGAAAATAATTTTGATAAGTGGAAGGACGCGGAGACCGAGAAATGACACGCAACTTGCAAGTGGTGCCACAAAGATTATATCTTGGGGATTTCTGGCGGATACGGATCCGCCGCAAGGCATCTTAGGGCCAAACACATCGTGGAGTATGCAAAATTAGACAAAGGAAAGGGGAAACAAACTCAAATATCACGGTTTGCAAATAACCAACTTTTTGGTAATTTCTCATACAATGATGTACAAAATTTGAGTGGTATGTCTAACTTAATTGTTGAAGAAAATTTGCCTTATTTGTTTGCTGAAAGTCTTGCTTTAAGAAATTATGCTCAAGATAGTTTAAATCCTCAATTTAGAAATTATAGTCGCAAACCGATTAAGAAAGAAATTATAAGGCTTTATGGTGCGGAAAAGGCAAGGTTACAAAAATTTTTCGCAAATTTTGATGGGCGTGTTACTATTTTTTGTGACATATGGGAGGAAACTTATCATCATTTACATTATTTGGGTCTGACTGCACATTATATTGATGATAATTGGGAAATGCATAAACATGTTCTTGCTTTTCGTGAATTTAATGATCGTCACACCGCTGATAATATTTATATTCTTATTGAGCGTATTTTAATTGCGTATAATTTGGTTGATAAGGTGTTTGCTATGAGTTTTGATAATGCTACTAATAATACTGTTGCTATGCCTAGATTGCGTGAATTGTGTGGTGTACTACTACTTTGATGGGTAGATTTTTCATCAACGATGTGCATGCCATATTCTCAATTTATGCGTGCAAGACGGTCTAGTCGCGTTAGGAAATGCTATGGAGATAGTCAGGGGGGGAATTAGACGTATTTGGGCTAGTGGTCAACTAAGATTACAATGGGAAAATTAGTTGACAGAAAGAGGTGTGAGATATGTTGTTTTCCTAAAGATTTGACTATTCGCTGGAATAGTACTTATAAGTTAATTAAAGTTCTTATTAGATATAAAGATCATTTCTTGCGTTTTTAAAACAACATGCTAACTATATTATAAACCCGGCTAACATCAACACTTGCGAAAAAATTGTGAATGTTTTGATATTTTTTTAAATGGAAGTGAAACTTTTAGTCATGTTTATAAACCTACGTCAAACCAATTTATTCGTGAAGCTGTTAATCTCGCCGGTGCTTTTAATGAATTTTCGAACACCGCTTATGTGAGTTATTTTTGTGATTTTATGCAAGACAAGTTTTTAAAATATTATGAACATATTCCGCATATTTATGGTATTGCATTTATTCTTGATCCTCGTTATAGACTTGCTAATCAGTAAGAATGTTTGAAGTTCTATTATCTTGCTTTTTTGGTGAATATACAATGTATGATGATAACCCCATAGATCCTTTACAAGAATACAACGAGGCTAGTACTTTATTTTATGCCTTATTTAATGAGTTTCATGAACAATACGGCAACGCGCTCCCTCCCCGACACGAACATCTTCATCTAAAGGAAAATCAAATTTTAAATCTGCATTTGGCAATCTTTTGAAAAAAAAACAAAAACAACACCCGCTAGTGAACAAAGCACAGTTAGTGAGATTACTTTGTATTTAACATATGATGTTGATTTTGAAGAAAATGATGACCTTGACGTTCTAAAGTGGTGGAAGGCAAAAGAAAGAATGTTCCCGATTTTAGCACGGATGGCTAAGCAAGTGCTATCAATGCCGGTTTCAACAGTCGCCGTAGAACAAGAATTTAGTTCGGCCGGCAACGTCCTAACGGATTCTAGAATGAGATTGAGTGCAAACTCTCTTGAGACGCTTGTATGCTACCACGATTGGTTGAAGGCCGCACGTAGAACTCAAGAAATTAGCATCACCCCCCTCTCAACACTTTATGGATGAATCAACAACCGAGGGTGGCTCTACCTATGCCGGAGATTCCGATTGACTAGTACGTTACAATTTATTATAAAACGTATTTCATGTTTGATTTTTTTCCTCAATTGTAATTTGTAAACATGTAGTTCATATTTCAAATAAATATACGTTCATTTTTTTATATGTAGCACTTCTCAAATTAATTAATTAGTTACAACATATTTTAATGTATTTCATATTGTAATTTATTTCTCAATTCTCAAATGTAGTCCCTATTTCAAATAAATGCACTTGAACTTTGTTTTTAACATGCAACACTTGTATAAATTAGTAGAAAAAAATAAAAAAAATTATATTGAACTGACCCGGCCCGGCGGGTGGCCCGACCCGTGACCTAGGCGGGTGGCCCGACCCGAACCGGCACCAGTCATAAGACGGGCCGATCTCGGGCTTAGTTCCAGAACTCCGAGGCCCGACGGGTGGCCCGACCTGTCCCCGAACCGGGCCCGGTCCATGACTATATATATTATCATTCCCGAAGTTTGTTCTTGTCCGTTTAAGTGTAATATGGTCTGTGATCTAGACTACTCCAATTACAACATCCTAATTTAACTTCTCCGCTATATTTAAAGACAAATATTATTGAGTACTACATAGTTTTTTCCTTTTCATGATCAATATAAACTATAAATGTATAACATACGTTGTATAAGATCTCCCCTCCATTTCAAAATGAAAGAGAATTACATATTTGATGTTTGGCCTATGATAAAGAAAACTTCTTCCTGAATTAGTTTTAGAAATTAAAATATACATAAAAAAATTAAATGAAAAGATTATCAAATTGTAAAATTTGAATTCAAATATTAAAAAATTAATAAAATTTCTATTTACTTAAAAAATGTATCACATTAAAAGAGGATATCTAAAAGTTGAAATGGAGTATTATTTCAATTTTCAAGTGAGTGATAGTATTATACATAGGGAAAACTAATAAATGAGGGTATTGAGGTATGTATTTAAGTGCGAGTTTGGGCCGTTGTTTGGTGCATGCCCACCTCCATTTGGGCCGGAGTTTAGGATGGTGAGATGGGATAATTTGTGGTTCAAAGTCTTGCTCTTTGTTCTTATTCCCTTATTTGCCTAATGCCTAATCTCACAATCCTTTGAAGTATTTTCTTCTTAATTAGAATTTTGTGATTATATTACTATCTTCCCTCAGTGGAGGGAAAGAAAAGGAAGGATATGGGAATGAAATTCTATATCTTGTTTGGGACATCGAAATTTGTAATGAGGAAGATGATGGAGAACATATACTCCGTATGTGCTTTCCTTTCCCCATTATTGGAGTGCCTTTTTAGGATGTTTTTACTTGGACTCTAATTTGCCCCAGACCAGACCAGACCAGTCCAGACCAGTTCAGACCAGATCAGACCAGACTAGGATAGTTATAAAAATACAAAGAAACCAGACATTACCAGACCAGACCAGATCAGTTCAGACCAGACCAGATCAGACCAGACCAGACCAGACCAGACCAGACCAGCAAATTACAGTCCAAGTAAAAACATCCTTAAATCTCAGACCGGAACTATACGTATGGAAGTATGGGGCTTGATCTAAAACCGGCCAAATAGGAATCAAATTTTACCCAGAAAATCAGGTTCTACTGAAATGGTGGAAATAACATGAATAGATTTTGCCTAATAAGCCATTACTACTATGTTTAAAGCCCCTCCAAATCTGCTAATTTGAATATAAATATATAAAGGACATTTGGAGGGTTTGGGAAGGCTTAAAAACCCCTTTAAATATATAGCCATTCCTTCCAATATAGCAACTACGGAGTACCAAATAGAAAGAAGAGGGTCATAAATCTCCCTTACCACAAAAACCCAACTCCTCAACATAGTCTTAGGATTAAGAGAACCTTTAGCCCTCTCTATTATTGATGCTCCAACTTCAGTTTAAGGGCTTAACGAAAGTTAAGTTTTCCTTTCATAAGTGGTGATCTTGATTCCTGTATTGCGGGTTATATATCCCTATTCTTATTGGATGGAAATCTTGAAGCAATGAAGTTCTAATTCTGGACCGGCTGGTTCTGTTACTAAAAATGATTTACCCGTAATCATATCAAACTATCCGAGTATACATAGTTCTGGTTACGGACTAATTCCGATTCGGTATTGAAATAACGAGCCAAAGTTCATACATGTACAGTTTTACCCGATCAGTCTGAGTCCGGTTCAGTTCAACTTTCAAACCGGGTTGATGTTTATCCTGATTTGGAACTCCTTCCTATCATAATGGATTTGCTTGGTTTGAAAATAAAAAACAAGGGAATGTACTTTTGAAATAAACTAAAACAAGAAAGTCTGTATAACAAACATAAACTTTATCTCTTCAATGGACATGATATTTGGCAAAAATTGAAAAGATTGTAACTAACACCAACATAATACTCCTGCAAAAACCCTGCATAGGATTTTAGGAGATCATATGGCATGGAGACCACATAATTTATACAAAACAAACCTTTATTTATTTATTTATATATACATATAAAGAGTCCTTTCATTGCACTTAATATGTTACATCCTCCTAAGGACTCTCATTGGATGAGATATGAGGAGAAAGCCCTTCTGAACTACTGGGGATTCTCTCTATCATTCTTCAGCTCTTTCTTCTTCTGCATATCACAATGGACCACAGAAAGGATTGGCTAGAAGTTGGTTGTTCTTTGAACAGATGTTTTTATACCATTCAACTGTCTGAGGCTATATCTGATCTCCCATTACCCCTCCATTCATCACCCATGGGTGCCCTGCATTTTCAGGAACTATTAGTACATGTTACAGGAGAAAATTAGATGAAAATAATCTCTAATATGAGCCATCTGCTCTAAGTAAGTCAAACAACAAGTTATTTCAAAATAAACTTAATTGTTCCAAGAAGTTTCCCAAAATTAATGTTGACAATTATCATTTCAAACAAGTCAAAGGGTGTTTTGGAAGAGTTGACCTAATAATTGGGATTGCTTAGAAATTACTCATACTCCAGATTATTTTGAAATTATTGAGGAACATATTAAAAGACCAGCTGACATATTTTGTTATCACTTTTTGTCCAGTAGCTTATTCTCAATGTAGGAAATGAATACAGACGTATTCGACTCAATTCAAACAACTTAGATGAAGCAATAAGAATTAAGGATCTCTTTGATAGGCAAAGATTATTCATCACTGATAAACTTACTCCTATTTGGTAAGAATATTTTAAATATTTAATCAAATCAAATTTACTAAAAAAGTCAAATCAATATTAAAGAATTTCAAGTTATAATTTGACTCCCTCTCACTCACCTTTGTCCAATTTACTACTATTCATGTGCTCATTTCGATTCCTTTTTGTTGTATGAACTTTAATAGGAGTATAAAATTTTCATGATATCTGGGAATCCAACTTCTGTTCCCCAATAGATCTTTTAGTATAATTTTTAAGTATATAAACTTTAAATATTTAAACTAATATACATATTAAGTTAACTTCAACAGTTCTTAAACTTGATCATAATGTTGAATGACAGGGAGGAAATATATTTTGAAAACTTTAGCAATAAAATAAAGTTCTCTGTCGACAAAAATCACAAAAGAAAAGAAAATCATAGACTCGATCAAGATGGATTCTTTAGCCAAGATTAAGGTAAGCTAATGTCCAAAGAAAGGCGTGGAATCTAATAATTCCAGAAAAATTTGAAACAGTGAAAGGAAAAAAAGTTCAATTTTTTTTGTTGAAGAAACTTACTTAACACTTGTTCCGCAGACAGGCGTCTAGAAGCATCCTTGCACATCATCTTTCTGAGCAGATCTTTAACTTCCGGCGAAACAGACCGGAAAATCCTGGGCGGAAATCTCAAATTCGCCCTCAACACCGCCTCAAACGTCTCAGCCGGAGTGTCACCGTAAAACGGCGGCGCTCCGGCCAGCATTATGTACAAAATCACCGCCGCACTCCACACGTCAACCTTCTCGTTGTAATCCCGGCCCATCAAGACCTCCGGCGCCACGTAGTACGGCGTCCCCACCACCCCCGTCATCATCCTGTCCTCGTACCCTCCGAACCACTCCGCCGATCCGAAATCGGCGAGCTTCAAGTTCCCCTGCGAATCGAACAGAACATTGTCCGGCTTCACATCCCGGTGGGCAATCCCGGAGCGGTGGCAATGGGCAATCGCGGTCATCAGCTGCCGGAAAATCCCAGCCGCCTCCGGCTCCGACAGAGGCCCGCGGGACACCAGCCGCTCGTAAAGATCTCCGCCGGAGCAGAGCTCGGTGACGACGTGGAGGAAATTGTCGTCCTCGTAGGCGTCGAGGAGACGGAGAATGTTGGGGGCCCCGGAGAGGAGGTGGAGAATCTTGGGCTCCTTCTCTAAGCACTCCCGATCGGTGGTGTCGAGGAGGAGATTCTTCTGAATGGTTTTGCAGGCGTAAGATTCACCGGAGAGTGGAGAAAAGCAGCGGTAGACGGTGCCGAATTTCCCACGGCCGATTTCTTCGCACAGCTGGTACTTGAGCCTGAAACTTTCGCACATGGTTGGGCAGAATTTTTTGGGTTTAGTTTGGGGAAGGGGTTGAGGTTTTATTTATAGAGACGGAGTTCAGGGTATGAGGAATAAGGTATCCATGGGAATATTCGGATGCTAGTACTCCTTAATAGGTTAATTTATGAGATTAGATTAAAGTATGAACATACTCTCGAATTAACTTAAAAAATGTAATTCACCCATATATATGAGATTATATTCGGCCTTCGTCAATTGAGGAGGTTCCCGATGGAATTTTTTGATGAAATTTTTTGAGCCTATTCATCATTAAGTGTAGTTTACATATACCAAAATTTCAGATAAAAATTCAACTGGGAAGACAGTCAAATGATTTTCGAATATGTACTCATTGTTTAACTGCGCAGTTATCTACGAAAATTCATTTGACTGCCTTCACAGTTGAATTTTTAGCTGAAATTTGGTATGAGTAAATTAGACTTAATGAATAAGATACTCAAACAATTTGATCTAAAAAATTCACTGGGAACCCCCCAATTGGCGACGGCCAGAACCTCCTATATAAGTGGTGAATTGTACTTTTTAAGCTAGTTCTATGGTTTATTTAACCTTTTAGCCTAGATTAAATTAAACATAAATATGTTCATATTTAAATAAATCTGTCTTACTCCGTATATCATATCAAATTAAAAATTTAAACAGAGTGAGTACTGAGTAGGGTCTAGAAATTTAACCACAATAAATAATACGAGTACAACGAAAGTTAAACTGAATAAGTGAATAACTGATCATCCTCTATTATCTTTGTTTCATATCGCATCTGTTCTAAATTAAGAGCATGTTTGATAATCTCAAAATTGGCTGAATTGAATGATCCTGCTGAAATTTTTATAGTTTTGATTGAAGTGGCTGGATTGGCTGATTTATAAAAAAAATAACATTTAATTTTTTTATTAATTAAATAAAGAAAAACATATAGGAAAAAATGGCTAAAAAATCTTGTACAGAAACTTCATCCAATACATTAAACAAAATAACTTCAACCTTATTTTTATTATTATTACACAATTCAGCACGCAAAATCAAAAGTTACGTGTTTGGTGAAAAGTTGGCTAATAAATCTAACAAGTAAAAAAACAGAGTTACCGAAAATTCTCTAAATTTCCCATTTGTCTATTTTGACATTCCAATTAAAAGCTCTTTTTCTATTTCAAAAACAAATATTATTTTTCAAAGACAATTTAGTAGTTAAATATTAATAAAAATCCACTTAAAACGCACAATTATCATCGCCGATCGCATTATATTATATACGCATCAACACTACTTCTCAAAATATACTCAAAAACCTTATTTAATTATAATCTAATTAATTGTTTCACTTTTCAATGAAATGTTTAAACTGACCCATAGTGAAGGAGCTGAACATCTCTCTAGGGTTGCGTCTCGCACCGCATAGGATTTTGTCTGCCTTCAGTTTTGCCGAAGGGCGAGTTTTGGATTGGCTGAATAGGGCGGCGTTTTAGGATTAAGGCAAGATCGTGTGGATTGGCTTATTAGGGCGGTCGTTTGGTTGTTTATTCAAAGCTTTCGAGTGCTTAGCAGGCAACTTTATTTATGATCGCAGCGGCTTCGTCTGCAGACGGGTGTTCGACGTCGGGCTTCGGGGCAGAGCAGGGGAGAACGAGCTTCAGTGTGTCAGGACGGCGTTCGGGCGGAGCACATAGAATTGGTGGAGGGAGAACGTTGTAGATAGATACAAACAAATGGCGATCGAAGCAGAAGAGGAGGACCTGGATCTTGATGAGTTTGAAGCGGAGGAGAATCCGATCGAGAAGAGCTCGCTAGGCTTTCTGGTGGTTGGTCAAGTTTTGACAGATAGGAAATTCCAGTTTCCAGCACTTAAAGATCTGGTGCTCTCGCTATGGCGTTTGATACGATGAGTGTGCTTGAAGGAGGGCCATGGCAATTTGAGCGTAGTCTCCTGATGTTAAAAGAAGTTAAGCCCGATGATATTCCACATAAAATTGTTTTAACTGAGACTGAGTTTTGGGTCCAAATTCACAATGTTCCATATAGCCTCGTTAATCTAGGTACTGCAAGGCGGGTGTGTAATTTTATTTGGGAATTTATAAAATATGATGACAGTCAGAAAAGCGAGAAGTTGGAGTCATATATGAGGGTTAGGGTTTTAATGAAGGTCGATAAATCTCTGAAAAAGGGGACTAATCTGAAAAAAGAAGGAATTTTTTTTGGGTAGATTTCAAATATGAGAGATTACCCAATTTCTGGTTCATATGTGGATTTATCGGACATTCAGATAAGTTTTGTCCTCTAAATTATGAAGAAGATTTAGTGTTAGGAAAAAGATTTGGAGTCCATCTTAGGGCAGGAAGTGTGGTGAAGACCAGCCCTATAGGAGGTGGTAAGTGGCTCCTAGAGGGTTCATCGAGCTCTGGGAGGAAGCGTGGAAACACAGGGTTTTACAGGTCGGAGGAAAAAACGGGGGAAGGTGAGAAAGAGGTAATGTCAGATTCAGCTTAGAGCTTTACCAAAGGGCAGGGAAACAAAGGAAGAATCTTCGGGGGAGCAGAAGCGAAGGAGAATCTAGGAAACACAGGAAGGAATCAAGCAGTGGGGAGAGGACATGGCTTTGGATGGGACAAAAAACGGGGAGGGAACGGGCTTTGCTCTCTGGGCCCGCCAAAGCTGGTGCAATCTGGAGGGAGGCAGCAAGTTCGAGTGTTCGTGCGGCTCTGCAGACTCGGATAGAGAATTTACTTTATCCGTTTTGTTGTTTATTTTAGTGAGTTGTTTTTCTGTTATGCACTCTTTTTTATTTTTGCTATTTCTGTTTGTAAAACGTTGGGTTTGGATGTGGGTGATGAGAGGATTGCGGTAACCGTCTTTGGCTCTTTTGTACCCATTAATGAATCAGCGAATTATATTGCTTCATTGGAGGTGATTAATTTTGAGTCTAGTTCGCGGGACGACGGTTGTCATGAATCTTTTTGTCGGATTACCCATAATCTGAATTATGTGTTATCAATTTAAGCCTATTTCTTCCAAAAAAAATGAAAACTTTAAACTGAGGTAGAGATAGTACTTCGCATCAAATTATTCATTTATTAATACTAAAATTATTTTATATCGTATTACGGTATTAGGTACTCCCTAATATAAATGTATTTTCATACAATTCTTATTTAATTTGTATCATTCAAATTTAATACTAAAGTCACATCATTTTGCAACAATTTGATTTTCATATTTTTAACATATAATTGTAGCTAAGTCATTAATATATCTAATTGGCATGCACTAAAAATTTATAAAACTTATATTTCGAAAGCTTACAATGAACCAAATTCATAAAAATGTCATAATATGATTATTTTGGACATTAATAGTTAAAATTAATAGAAATAGAATAATATCTAAATTGTGAAAATAAATTCTTGGAAATAATGAATAATGGAGAGAGTATATATGCGGATGGAATTGAAATATAGTCGAAGAGTGAGAAATTTGAATAGAGTAGGATTTATTTACTTTAATGGGAAGTCACCGTCCAAAATCGCCAAATTTAGAAAGTTAATTAACCTTTTGAGCGGAAATATATATCATGCACACATATACGAGACGGTTTGGAACACTGTTTTTTGATTTATCAGGTTTATTAGCCAACTTTTTCATCAAATACGTAATTTTTTGTTTTCGCGCGCTGAATTGTGTAGTAAGCAGAAAAAGTAAGGTTGAATTTACTTTTGTGGCTGTATTGGCTAAAGTTACTGTAATGTACATTTGTGTTTTTAAAACCGCCACTTACCCGATGCTGCAAATTGGTGTTTTCCACTAGTGTGTTTTCTTTAAAAGTACATTTCATTCGTGAATATTTTTTTATATACGATAGTGTATGAACATCCGGTAAAGTATATAGACATATAGTGAAGCCGTGAAGTAAGAATTCGCCTGATGCTGTTGCCAATTTCAAAATTCGACTTAATTTTACTTTTATGATAAGGTAAACAAAGTTTATAGTATAAATTGTACAATTAAAAAAGTAATTGGAAAAATATTACTCCGTAATTAATGATCTTGGCAAATTCAGCAAAAAAAAACTGAAATTGAGTGGGAACCTTATTTTTTGTGTCCATGTTCTTTTTTACTATTTTCACTATATAAAATTAATAAGAATAGGAATCATCTTACATTGTTAATTTTATCTGAAAAGATCGATATAGTAACTAATCGAAACTGGATTATTATAAAGTATTACTATTGATTGATGAAATGTTCGGATGTAATGTAATTTATACTCCATAATTACACATTTTACACTCAGGTGGAGTATAATTCAAACACATTTTACATAAGTAATCCTCAATCAACTCCATAATTAAATGGTAATCTTCAATATAAAGTGCTTCATCATATAAGTACAATGTAAATCAAATCGGACATATCTATATGCTTTCTACGACCTATGTTAAACTTTTTTAAAGTAATGTTTCTTCTTTAATTCCTAATATGTTCGAGACCGCTGTTTGCTTGATTGAGACTAGCTAGTATTTTACATTTGAGATTTCTAAGTTTTTGTACTATTATATTATTATTATTATTATTATTATTATTATACTATAAAGTTGACATGTGCAAAAGTCTAAATTCGTAATTGTATAAGTAACATAAATGATTAAATGTCTTAGTTTATTATAGGAGTCACAATTGCACAAACAATTAGTTGTTGATCAAGAGCTAGTCGAGACAGAGAAAATTATTAAGAATAAATTGAAAATGTTCATTAATAGGGAGTATAAATTTGTAAATAAACTATTTTACTCCTAACGAATCAGCTAAATAATCTCCCTTCCTCAAGACTATTTTTGAAGATTTTATCGATCTAAAAAACTGAAAGGTAGGTTAATAATTGATACATATATTATGATTTAGACTCCATATTAATAATGAACATACAGAGTATTTTTCAAGCCTCCTATCGATTTGACAGTTATAAAATAGTTTTCAAAGTTTAATAGTTGATAATGTTCTAGCTTAACTTGTTGAATTAGATGAGTCTCTTGAATTATAAAAAAAATTAAAAATATATTTTATTAAAAATATAAAGAAAACATTATATGAAAAAAAAGTTAAATGGATTATCTATAGTAAATTCAGCCAAAAAATGAACTTTAATAAATTCAGTCAGAAAAATAAATTCAACAAATTCAGTCATAAAAGTAACTTAAACAGCGATTTTAGAGCCTGACTTTACTTGGTTTATTTCACCACCTAAGTGTATTTCGAACGTACTGAAAAGTGTCCAGCACGTGCAAAGATCAGTGAACCGAGTTGCTCATGTCTTGGCTAGGAAAGCGGTTTCAGAGCCCGACTTTACTTGGTTTATTTCACCACCTGAGTGTATCTTGAACTTACTGAAAAGTGATTATTAATGAATATGTTATTTGATTTAAAAAAAGTAACTTAAATTTTAGTTATTTTGATTATTATACTCCCTCCGTCCCATTTAAAGGTTCACGTACACTAATCTCCGGTCAACGCGCATTGTTCTTAATCTTTTACTTTATATATCGAAAGTTTATGAAATTTAAACTATTTTTTGCAGGTTTTGTAGCGGTTTTAATGTAGTTTCTAAATATTTAAATTTTATTTTTACTAAAAATAATTCTATTAATGACAAGGATCAGTTAACTTTTTGGTCAGTCCAACATCCTAAATCGTGTGATAAGTCAAAAACAAGACTCAACAAACGACTCACACATACCTTCCATCTTTTATAACTTTAACAACTTTTTGAATTGATTTTCTAACACATTTTGCAACTTTCTTTTGAAGTCAATATATGATTCTTATCATTTTATCTCCTTTTGGTAAATATAAACAACATTATTTTTATTTAATTATGTTCTCTTTAAATTCAATAACATTACAAGAGAGTAAAGGAAAATTCAATAAAATTATAGGAGAGAAAGAGTGAATCGTGATTTTAAAAGTCATTTTCCCAGAAAAACATAATCCCTACGTTTAGTCATTTTCCCACAAAAATTCAATTTTTTTGTACTGTCCTATTTCATGGGTTGTTTGTTTGTCCTTTCGTTTAATTTAGAAGGCCGACTTCAGTTACGGTTGGGTGATGAGGTGTCTCGACAAGACTTGAAGAAAACGAAAGAGAAACTATTATTGGACCATAGAGTATGCCATAACGTACTATTTCGGCCCTACCATTAACGATAGTAGTTATACTGTTTGACTCTAGATTCTTCTCGGTTCCACCCCTATCACCTGTTTGGTAATACTCCCTCCCGCTATGATTGTCTCATTTTACTATTTCGGTTCGTCCCACTAAGATTGTCACATACCTTATTTGATAACGTTTATGTGATTCTAAATTATTCCCACTTTATTCTTACTTTATCAATTCAATATCAACCACATAAACCCACTTTTATTAATAACCGTGTCACATTCTCTTGTCCCAAACTTAGGGGGACAAAGGTAGTACCAAAATATCAAAATCTATTGAATCGGCTCATTTTGTTGAAATTTATAAAATATTGACTGAAATGACTGAATTGTCTGATTCTGTTGATTTATAAAAAAAAAATTATATTGAAAATATACTTTATTAATAAAACAAAGAAAAATTATATGTAAAAATAGTTAAAATTATCATCTACAGTAACTTTAACCAATACAACCATAAAAGAAATTTCAACCTTAAATTTTCGTATTATTACACAATTTAGCGTACAAAATCAAATGTTAAGTGCTTGACGAGCCTTATAAGCAGAAAAACATAGTCACCAAAGGAACTCTTGATGATTAACTCCATTTTATATTCCCTTCCATTTGATATTAATTTCGCCCCACCAATATTAGAATATAAGAAGGTTGTGTCGCTATTTTTGGGAAGAATGTTTTATATACTAGTACTAAATGATCATAATTCAAGCTAGACACAAAAAGACAAAAATTTCCCTTTTCAACCGCGTGCCCTCGAATCAGAATCAGGGTCTATTACCCACGAAAAGCAATGTGACTTGCTGATCATATAATGAGTTTAACTGCGCTAATGACAGATGTAATAGACCTTTCATCACTCAACCTAGACTCTAGAGTTCTGCTGGTAGAAAAAAAAACATTAAGATCGAATCGGAAAATAAAAAACAAGAGGAAAATAATCAGGGCCGGCTCAATAGATTAGGAGACCCGGTGCAAATCAAGTAAAATAGGCCTTAAATTAAATAAATATAATATAAAAAGCAGTCTTTAAAAAATAATCCAAAAAAGACTACAATCAAATGTGACATTAGGATATAATCATATTTCGAACCTGAACAACCAAAATCAGTAAAAAAAAAAAACTAAAACCGAAAAGAAATGAATTAAAATCATGAACTAAAACATATAGAGTAGGATATTACTGAAAAACCAAGATCGTCCAATCTGTACGAGGAATTTGTGCTAATTACTATAACGTACTAGGCCTTATGTAATAAAGAAGTTGCACATTAATAATTAATAATTGCATTTTAATTACATATAAATATTAGTATTTAATGTTTGTATTTAAAGACAAAATACTAGAATAGGAATCTTTAATCAAATAAAAAAGGATTTTGTATAGGGAAAAGTACATAAAACGTACATGTGGTTTGGGCCATTTTCAGATAGGGGCATGTGTTTCATTTTCTAACAAAGTGGGGCATATGTTTCAATTCCGTTATCATAGCAGGGGCATGGCCTCTAACGCCGTTAGAAAAATTAACCCCGATTTTAAAAAGTCTCCGAAAAATTAAAAGAAAAATACCGGAAGGTGCGACTCGTCAAGGAGATCAACAAACTATCTTTATTTTTTTTGTTTCCAGCCACCATATCTCCAGAAAGTCCACCAGAAAATTGATATTAGTGAATTTGTTTTTAAAAAATAATCCAAATAGAGCCGAGAAATCCAAAGAGAAAGATAGTTTGTTGATCTCCTTGACGAGGCGCACCTCCCAGTATTTTTCTTTTAATTTTTCGGAGACTTTTTAAAATCGGAGTTAATTTTTCTAACGGCGTTAGACGCCGTGCCCCTGCTATGATAACGGAATTGAAACACATGCCCCACTTTGTCAGAAAATGAAACACATGCCCCTATCTGAAAATGGCCCAAACCACAGGTACGTTTTCTGTACTTTTCCCTTTTGTGTATTATTACGTAGGCTATATTTAAAATTTTAGGCCTTCTGACTCGAGAGGCCTTGTGCGCTAGCACTTCTTGCACGCCCTCATCTACGGCCCTGAAAATAATTAAAGTAAATCCAAACTTGAAACAACATCTTCCAAACTATAACCATTATGAGCAATATTGCATCTTCTTTCTCTGCTGTTGAGCAATCAATACTGTAGAAGAAGTCATCGTGTAGTCAAGTGCCGCACTGGTTAACTAATGACTCAATGACTTCTTCTTGCCGTGTTAAACAATCGAAGAAACACTCCTCCAAAGCGAGAAGCCACGAACCACCGGTACTACAAGCCTTGACCGGCTGAAAAGCCACTGCTGCGCAGAGAAGGTTTATTGATATGATCTAAAACAGATCCAAAGTCTTATGATCTAAAACTATTCAATCCAACCAAATCTCCGCAAACAACCGTGCAACAGGGCTGTTCCGCTAGCCGGAAAAACTCCCCTTAGAAGAATAGGGAGAGACTGCTCGATAACCCTAGAAAGGTTTTTGGTAGTCGTCTCTATTAAAATCTGTGAATTTAGGTGATAACCCTAGAAAGGTTTTTGGTAGTCGTCTCTATTAAAATCTGTGAATTTAGGTTATGGATAGAGTAGGAATGAATTGAGAATAATTTATGACGAAATAATAAACTTTATTAGATTTGATATGGAACAATGTTAGTAAAACTGATCATAAAAATGAAATAATTTTAACCAGAGAGATAAACTAATACTCCCTCTGTCCCTGAATTTACTTCCAATTGCGGGTTACGAAGTTTGACCAACGACAAAGTTAAATGATCGTTGTGAAAACTCAGATTATTTTTTGTAAATAAACTTTACATATTCAGAAACTACATTAAAACCGCTACAAAGCCTGCAAAAAAATTCAATTTTCATAAAATTTTGATATATAAAATAAGAGTTTAAGAGTGATTTAGGTTGACTCTCGAAAAACGAAATGAAGTATTTTGAGGG
Source organism: Cuscuta epithymum (assembly GCA_945859915.1). Classification (NCBI taxonomy): domain Eukaryota; kingdom Viridiplantae; phylum Streptophyta; class Magnoliopsida; order Solanales; family Convolvulaceae; genus Cuscuta; species Cuscuta epithymum. The sequence goes on along the minus strand of CAMAPF010000075.1, from coordinate 59,389 downwards.
ACGGAGCGAGTAAGCAAATTGATTTGTTTCGTGTCCATATGTTGGAGGCCGGTTGCCCACTTTTGATCGAGTGGTCGGTTGTCGGCAGGGATTAGGGACTTGGAATTATACACAATAAATTACTTTGAGATAGTGATATTTAATGTTTTAGATTTAAGAATAAATTACTTCTATTGGATTTTGAGATATTGATTGTTAATTCTTTAGATTTGGGACTTACTATACCGTAACCTGGTGTCCTGGAGTGGCTATTTGCAGTTCCATTACTCGATTAGTCACGGTACCACCTGATTAGTTAGAGACTCAGAGCTACCTTAATCAATTAGTTACAATTATTCGATTCGATCAGTGTTTCTTGACTTGATCGGTTACAATTCTTTGCATCCAATCTATTGTTTTATATAGTAAAAAACACAATTATGAATCGCTGACGTGTCAATCTATTATTGGACAACTAGAAGTGTTTAATATCATTATTTTATGAACATTTAATTAATTTCAATTAATAAATATTTTAGGCTATTAGCTCGGCATCTATATGAGGCTGATTGTAGAAACACGTACAAATAGGACTCTTATTTAATTGGATATAGATATTCTTTTTGGTAAAGGAACAGGACATATATATACGCTGACTCGCTGAGTACAACCAGGAGATTAATATCATTGATACATCATGTGTTTGATAAAATAATTCAGTCTGATAGGACTTTAATTTGGATCGGAGATACATTTTAGGAAACTAATTTCAAATACATTTAGGTCCCTTTTGGTAACATTGAAACGAATTAATTCGACTAGGATGTTTTCTTTTGGACTGAAATTTGCTGGTCAAGTCTGTTTAAGTCTGGTCTGGTCTGGTCTGAACTGGTCTGATCTGGTCTGGTAAACGTCTGGTCTCTGTGTATTTTATAACTACGGAAGTCTGGTCTGGTCTGGTCTGTTTAAGTCTGGTCTGGTCTGGTTTGGGACTGAAAACAATCCAAAAGAAAACATCCTAAATCTGCTGAAATTTATGAAATACTGAATGAAATGGTTGAATCTTGTGAATTATGAGAACACATCATATTGAATACATGGAGGATTTTGTCAATAAAATAAAGAAAACATTAAATTAAAAATAGCTAAAAACCATAATCTACGGTAAAGTCGATTAATTCGGTCAGAAAAGTAATATCAACTTTACTTATTTTGATTGTTACACAATTCAACACGTGAGTCAAAAGTCATATGTATTTGGTAAAAAAGTTGACTGATAAGAATAAAAATAGAGATTATCAAACGGGTTCTTAATATCATCCCACTACAAAATAAATACAATCGATGTAAATTAACTAATAAAAAAATTGCTAATAAAGTTAAAACGCCCCCCAAATTAAAATTTTACACCAAAAAAAACTATTCATAAATTTTGAATGAAAATATACAAAGTATTTCAATTTTAATTCAAGAAAATGTGAGTCTAATTGGCAGAGTTATTATATCATCAATTTCCATATAATTTGTAAGTATATACATGTTTATTAAAGTTTTTAATCTGAAATTAACAAAAACAAAACCAATAAATTCATAACCCCGTTTCATTAATGTTTGAAATCTAATACTAACTTTATTAATATAGTTGTTAAATTTAAATGATTTATCCACATATATTTTTAAATAAATTGTCTAATAAACATTCTCTAATAAAGTTAAAACTCATATTCCTATATATTTTTATCCGTATAATTACGCAAGTAGGTTTCCTAACTTTGATAAGTGTTTATTAAAGTTAATATATTTATTTGTATAATTGTATCGTAATTTAGACTGCCTACTAAATGTTATTCAAAAATCAAAACCTTTAATTAACTTTAAAAATATTTAAATAAAACGTCATACATATACAATTTATTAATGTCGCTTTATAAATGAGGGTGAAAATCGGCCTTAAAAAATATACACCGATTTTGTTCAATATTAAAATTGTTAATTAAGAGTTTTGAGTAGAAATGGGTTGAACGTTTTGTTCAATGGAGGAGAATGATGCAATACAACAACAAATATTGGGTATATAGGAGAAGTCTTTCACAATGTATAATTTTTATTTTAAATAAATTTATAATATTTTCATTCTCCTCCAATTTTATTTGCATAGTATGACCCTTTTCAAGTAATGTGTTCATTAACAGAAAATAATAATAACAATATCAATAAGAATAAGTCTAAAATCAAAATAATAATAATAAATCATACGGAGTATATAAATTAATTTTTGAAAATCATATTTCTAAACAAAATATTAGTAAAGATATTCATTTTTAACGTAGCATTACAAATTCTATTAACAAGGTATGTAAATAATTTATAGTCTCAATCTATTGATAAATTGTCACTTTAATTTGTATTAACATGATATTATACCGGGGCATGCCCCGGGTGTTACACTAGTCATTTACAAATACACGGTTTTATAGTGATCACCACTGACCACCGCATTCGAACACCATCGCCGAATGTCGCCGCCAAACTATGACCACCGCCATGCGCTGGCAATCACCATCATTGCCACGTAATGGCTCTCCTGTCTCCACCATTTTTCAGTTTTTATTTTGCATTTTTAATTTAATGAAGCAAAAATATATTTAAGCATTAATAATTTTATATTTGTTCTTAAAATCATATATTTCTATTACAAATTAAATATAATATTCATTATTTTGCATAAAATATAAACGCATACTCATCAAATTCTATTTTATCTTTTTTTCTTATCAATATTATATTTATATTCATTTTTGTTTTATTGTAATAGAGATTTCAAAGTAGCTTGAGTAATGCTACATTAGATATTAATACAAAGTATATGATTTTTTTTAAATTAGTGAAGTTTTATAAATGATATCTACTATCATCTGAATGGATGAGATGTTAAATTATCATAGAAGAAATATGATGAAGTTTATATTTACTTTTATTTGAATAAATAAAAGTTTCATAATTTAGTATATGTCTCTTTCGTTCAAGTTATAAGACATACTATTTATAAAATTGGCTAAAGTGAAATATTTATCATATACTTTGTATTAATATTTAATGTAGTATTATAAAAACACTTTGGCATCTCTATTACAATGAAAAAGAAAGTAAATGTAAATAAAATATCGATAAGGAATAAAAGAAAAAAGAGAATTCAATGAGTATGTGTTCAAATATCCCTATTAAACTTAATGAAAGTATTGAATATTAAATTAAATTTATAGTACAAATAAGGTTAATCTAAAATATAATATTATTAATGTTTATAGATATTTTTGCGTCATTATATTTAAAATTTAAAAAATATTAACGGAAAAGTTAACATCATTAGTTCCCTTATTGTGAAACAGTTAACTAGTTTGTGTTATTATTTTCAATGGGAATTATTTTTATTAAATACGCAAAAAGTAGATTTTTTTAAGAAACCTTACTATTGTACGGAGTATTAATTTAAATCACGTTCAGCCAGAGATAATATATCTTCTTGTAGATTAGTTATAAATATTTGTTCAGTTCCATTATTAGGAAACGTTCTAGCTATCATAAGCACAACTGCATTGCCATTCCTCTTTGCATGAGAAAATTTAAGCTTTACAAATTTAGCCAAAATAAAATATCTCAAAAAATTACAAAAAATCTTTTCAATTGGGTGAGTTAAACATATTTACATGCCCGACCCTATACTTCAAATAAGCCAAAAGAGCCGATGATCGTAGCTCAACTGGTAAGTTTGACATTCGAATCTTGACAACTACAATGAGAGATTACTAATATCTACATATATTTCTGCTAACATTCGATTAATGTCCAATTTATATTTTTCCAGTTAGCTATCCGTCCAGTGTTGGGGTCCTCACAAATAAGATGTCATCCCCTTTTTAAATAAGATAAAATAAACTCAAATATTCTTCTTGTACACACTTTTTTATATACACAATCTTACACACGTTTGTGAGCAGTTAGATAAATCGTGTTTTATCTACGAAAATGTTATTCACACACAAAAGAAAAAACTTGTCATAGACATAGACATGTACGTAGTATAAGATAATATGTATAAAAATTGTATATAATTTTTTTATGGAGACTAAAGTCTAAAGAAAGCCTTATGTAATTATGCATTCGTGGCGTTGAGCACATGAATGCATCATGATGTTGGAACTACGGAGCTATGGGAGCGGTTGCAAACTTGCATTGCTGTCTTTGACTTTCTAGCTGTGTTTTGTCTATTCGTTCCGTATTTGTTTGGAGGAATATCCATTGTTCTCTTTAAATTTGGAAAGTCAAAAAAGAAACCTTCTTAAATTCCACGTTTTTCTTTTTCCACTTTGACTCCAATTGCATCTATTCCAATCTTTATAAATGTTCTCTCCGTATTGTTTTGTTACATAACATAAAAGTTGTTACAATATATTATACTACCTCCGTCCCGCAATTAACTTCCTATTTTGACCTACACACATATTTAGGAAATAAATTTGACTTTACTATGTAGTGCACTGTTTTGCACTGTTTAAAAACTGTTTGGACACTGTTTGACACTGTTTTGATGTAGAGAATTTGTCAAATAAGGAAAGTTTTGAAGTGTGAAGTTAATTTTGGGACAACCCAAAAAGGAAAGTGAGAAGTTGTTTACGAGACGGAGGGAGTATATAGTTTCTATGTTAGCTTAGTTAGTACAATGAACGAGGGGCAGGTACATACATGAGGGAGTAAATTTTAATATCCCAATCTATACTCTCGTTGAGCAAAAATGTATTTTGAATGACTATAATGAATACACTTATTTTACATTGCGGCGAAAGTTGTCAGATTTTTGGAGTAATTCAAACCCATTAGAGCATCTATAATGCAAAAGTGTCAATATCGTTCATATTTTTTCACGGTGCAATACACATTTAGTTGTTTTTTGTTCACAGTATCAAACACACCGTCTAGATCTAGACATTCTACTTAACATTGTAAATAAAAAATAACTACTCCCTCCGTCCCAATTTGTTTTGCAAAGTCAACATTTTTTAGTCAACCAATAATAAAAGTCAACCCTCTTTATGGATAATTAACTCAATTTTTAATAATTAAAATTTACATATTCATAAACTACATTAAAATCTCTTCAAAGTTGTAAACACCAAATTAGAATATAATTAAAAATTGACATCCTAATTAAGCGAACAAAACAAAACTTTTTGACCAAGAAAAGTCAAATTTGCAAATCAATTTGGGACGGAGGTAATAAAATTTATTACACCGTGGAAATGAAGAGACAAACTTCCTATTACTTAATTCTTTTACTCCTGTATTTCTCCTACCACATGTGCATCGTTCATACATTTACATTGGAGATACAAATGTGTAGTAATAAATGAACTAGTAAACATTTATATTTATATAAATTTTACATTGCGGCGAAAGGGTCAGGTTTTTGCAGTAGTTTTTGAGTAGTTAATTACGTAGTATTTTTTTAATTTGTATAAATTTTTATTTTTAGTAGTATAGAAAACTGACATTGAAGTATTTTTAGTTTATCATTTAGAGTGATTGGTTGCCGTTAATTAAACAAACTAGTTTTTATTGGGCGATGGGTTAATGCCCAATGTGACTATTGAACTTTCATATATCTTTTTCTGAATTAGTGAACCCTCTCCAAAGTTTGGTTCATTGTTAACCCCAAATTCCATTCCAAGGATAAACTTGTGGAATAGTTTTATGGATATATATAGAAGTATGTTTAAAACTTGAAATTGCAGTTTATAGTTAAAGTTGTGGTGAGGTCTCTTGGCCGACAAGCTACTTGTCAAGTCATTTAGGTATCTTTGGATCAGGATGCTTCTTATTTCACCAGTGTCCTGTTTAATTAGCAGATAGCAACCATGTATCAATATGAAACTATCCACTCATCAATGTTTGACTTCATATGGACAATTCTTTTAACATATATGGACAATTATTTTGTTGAGAAAGTGTTACTTTTCTTGTTTAATTAATACACGTAAATAGGGGTAAACTTAATTTTACAAAGACTTGAGTATCAACTATTAACTAATTCTTCAAATAAACAAATGTCTTAGTTGTTGTGACGCATCTAACATAATACAATCCTAGTTACCTCTATTTAAAATTATCTCAGATTTGATTTTATCTACTGTTAATTATTAGAGCCCTAGTTATCAGTGGCGGAGCCAGAAAACTATGGTTAAGGGGGTCGGTCCTAGAAAATTTTAAATTGCAGTGACCAAAGTTTAAAATATCTAACATATTTTCTATAGATTAAACGTATTTATACATAATACGGAGTATATACTTAAGAATTTTTTTCTTGCAGAGGCCGAGGCCCCCTCCAGCCCCTCCTTATTTCCACCCCTGCTAGTTATTATCAATCTTTAAAAAACAGTACTCTTTGTTCTAATTCAACTACTCAAACATAACTTAGTATTACCTCCGTCCAAAATTGATTTGCAAATTTGACTTCTTGATCAAACAGTTTCATTTTATTTGCTTAATTAGGTTGTCAATTTTTAATTATATTCTATTTTGAAGTTTGCAACTTTGAAGAGAATTTAATGTAATTTCTGAATATGTAAATTTTAATTATTAAAAATTGAGTTATTTATTAATAAGGATGTTTGACTTTTATTATTGGTTGACCAAAAAATGTTGACTTTGCAAAACAATTTGGGACATAGGGAGTATCTTGCTGCCACTTGACAAGTTATGCACGTATGGCCTGTTTTTATCTACTTAACAACAAGCGTACGCTCAAAATTGAATGAAAACTTAAGTGATATCATTAAATTGGAGATAATATACATAACAGATGACGACGACACAACTAATATGTCCTCAATATAAATAGTCCCTTTGAGATAGACTCTCGATCTACTAAGGGTCTGTTTGTAACCGCTTCTGCTTTAAAAAAAGTGTTCTTTTTAATGAAATGGAGAGAAATGATTAAATAAAAGCTGATAGTGTTTGAGAAAAAATGATTTTGAAAAGTAAAGGTTGACAGTGTTTGGTAAAATAAGCGTTTTTTAAGCCAAAAGCTGAGAAGTGCTTTTTTTAAAGTATTTGCAAACCAACCCTAAACGTGTTAGAGAGCGGAGACATGGAGTCAGGAGGTAAACTGCGGATGTGGCTGGGTTAGGTTTGGCCTCTATGATAGATATGGCAATGACGTTAACGGTAGCAAGCCATTTACAAAAGGTGTTAGTGGACAAAACTGAAAGCATAGTGTACAAGTACATTAAGCAATTGTACTACATCAACATTTTTTAATACCTAAATAGCCCTTACTCTCATTGTCCTTTATAATTTTTGATAGATTAGATAGATAGTGTACAAGTACATTAAACAATTGTACTACAGTAACATTTTTTAATACCTAAATAGTCCTTACTCTCATTAGCCTTTATAAGATTTTAGATTTAACGATCACCTTCTATGTGAAGTCATAGCAATTTTTTGTTAATTACTTCAAACAATTTAAGAGAAAAGGTTTACGGATATAAATATCATTAGAAATACTACGAGCCCGTTTGGTAGCACGGAAATCGGCTGTTTTGGCTGATTCTGATGAAATTTATGAAGTTATGGCTGAAGTGGCTGCATTGCTGATTCTGCTGATTTAAGAAAAAAATATTTTTAAAATATATTTTATAAATAAAATAAAGAAAAAATTATATGTAAAAATAACTAAAATTGACATCTACAGTAACTTCAGCCAATACTGCCAGAAAAGTAACCACAATCTTACTTTTTCTGTTTATTACACAATTCAGCGTGCGAAAGCAAAAATTACGTGTTTGGTGAAAAAGTTGCATTGGCTTATAAGCCTGATATGCCAAAACATAGTGTTGCCAAACGGCCTCTACATGTACATTGATTGTGATGGATTAACAATATAATAGTTTCTTTACCCAATATATCATGACTTCAATTATAACTAGAAGAAGTACCCGTGCGATGCACGGAGTATATCTAGAATTATTTAACTTTTTTTAACAAATAACTTAATTAAAATTATGTTTTATGATTGTATGTAATGTGTAATTTGCCAAATAAAAATGATAGAGTTAATTTGTTGTAAGTTTAGTTGTATAAGTAGTAGTAGGTGTAAGAAAATGAAATATTGGATTGTATGAAAAACTGAAAGTAAAATTAAAATAAATTATAAGGCATAATAATAACTCTACATGACAATAAAATAACTTGATAATACAATTATTAGTGGGTTTCATGAAACTTTATAAATTGAAATAATCATATATGTTGACAGTGGACAAAAGAGCTGCGTAAATTTTGGAAAAACACTTTATATACCGCATAATTAGCGGTGATGATAGCACATCCCTTGTCACACATAAAAAAAATTCAAATCACTCCTTGAGATTACCCTTGACATGACAATGTACAATTGACAATACAAAAAAAAACGAATGAAACAACGATTGGGAATTGTCTGCATTAAATTTGAAAGGAATTCTGCTAATATTCGGTGGGACCTACAATAACTGTAGGATAAAAACCTTTTGACAAATACCTCTATCGGATGTAACCTTCGTCTCCCAAACACATTTACTCAACTGATTGATCAATGTTTCTCATTAATTAATAGTAATCCCAATCGTTAGACCCATTTTATAGTTCGGTGTCTCTGACGCTTTGATGGTTTTAAAAAACTCAAATACGTTGGATTTAGCGCCAATAACATTACCTTCAAGTGAGCACGGCCTGTTAAAACTCAAATACGTCTACATTTCTCCATGCATCAATGAAATCATTCAATTATTGATAAGCTCTACAACACCGTTTGTGGGTGTTAATATAGCACTTCGCTGAAAATATGACGAATCAGCCGTATTCTCCAAAAATAATGGATTACTGCTCGCAACAATTGAAGCAATAGGATCACTTGAAGTGGTAGTAAGCATATCATCAGGTATATCAATGATGACATCTTCATCCCTGACATTCCCAATGCTTGCATCTCGTATTTTGAGCAAAAAATCTAAGAAATTTTGCAATTCGTCAACATTAAAATGTGAAGAACCCCATTACAGCCTCATAGTTTTTGTTAAAGTGAGAATGTGATAGTGTCTCTAAATATATGAGAGATTAATAGTATTATGAACAACCTCTTGCCTGACTCCTTTGGTATGACGGAGAGTATTTGCCTAAAATGATCACTAAAAACAACAATTTTCCCTCCAAATGGAAGCTTCAAGCTATCAGAATTGTGAAATCTACCAAATCTTCTAATGTCATATCAACAGTTTCACTATATAATTTTTTCTAATTCACTTCATGTTTTCTTCCAATTGTGTGTCTTGTTGTTTCATTTGTTTGTGTATTTGTAATGTTAAATCTTAAAAATCGGGTATGAGTTGTTGGTTAAAAATAATATACTACGTATAATGTTAAAAAAATGTATGTATATAGTATGTATCAAATCCATAAAATTGAGGCGAATGTTAATTGTGACATGAAAACTCATAGCATTTGATTGTGATAGAATACTATGGTGACAGTAAGAATAGATTTTTAATCAATGGTATTGGTAAAATATACATAGTATATCTAATGGTTAGGTCGAACTATAATTACGTGATATTACTTTATCAATAAAATAAAATAAATATACAATACTTCAATATAAATTGGAATTAATGTCAAAAATAAGACTCTCATGATTTCATTAGACAAAAATAGAACCTAATTACGTTTTAGACAAAAAAAGAGACTAAAACCTATGCCAAATGTCCGAATTGTCCTCAAATAGTCAAATCCCTATTTCCGTCTCTCTGCCCTCTGCAATTCTGCATCCATCGACCTTCTCAAAGTCAAGTGCGTGCATCTGCTACGGACCTCACCTTTCAAGACAACCGCGGTCGACACAGAGATGGCATTAGCAACAAAACTATTCAGCGGCGTATCTGTTCCAACGACGAATCTGCTTCAGCGACGGATTTGCGACGAATCTGCTTCTGTGACGGATCTGCGACGGATCTGTGACGAATCCGCTTCTGCGACGAATCTGCTTCTGCGACGGATCTACGATGAATCTGCTTCAGCAACGGTTCATCGCACCTTCGACGATGATGAAGATGACTTCTGCGCTGCACTGAGCTCCAGCAATGGTGGCGAACCATTGACATCGACGAACACCTCTTCTTCTTCTCCTTGCTCGCTACTTTCTGTAGTTATTATTCATGGCGGCGGTGCGCAGAGGCGGGGGGGGGGGGGGGGGTTGCCAGATTGCGTGATTAGGGTTACGGGCCGGTTTGACGGCGGCTGCGGTTAGGGTTGGGGCTGGCAGATTTCGCGGCTGGTGTTACGGGGCCGGCGACAACCATGGATGGGACTGGGGAGGGGCCTGGAGAGGTGGCTGGGCTTGGGGGTGTGGGTTGGAGAGATGGCCAGCGGCGCTAGGGAAGGCAGGGGAGGGGTGAGGATGCCGAGGCGCTGGGGAGGGGTGAGCCTGTGCCTGCAGAGAGCCGCTGCCGTTGCCGGTGTTCAACGGCGGTGGCCGGCGGCGGCGGTTACCGCCGGTGGTGGTTACCGCCGGTGGTGGTCTCCCACAGTGGGTTAGCGATGGTCATTGGTCACTATGAAAGGGTGTAATTCTAATTATTCAAACCGAATAACTATAGGTGAAACGGGTAATTGCAACGGGTTGGGTTGGATAACTAATCGGGTCGGGTAATTGTAAATGGTTGGGTCTTGTAACTATTACGGGTCAGAACAGATAATTGTATTTGAGTTTTGGTAATTGTAATTGATTGGATCATGCAACTGTAACTGATCGGGTCTGGTAATTGTAACTGGTCAAGTCAGGTAACCGTAATTGGTCAATCGGATAGCTGTAATTGGTTGAATCGGGTAACTGGATGGTACATGTCACTGGGATGGGGTTGATCACTGGAACTGGGACAGTGATAACTGACGATTTTTGGTCACTGATGAATTTTGGATTTTTGGTCACTAATGATTTTTTGTCACTGATGAATTTTGGTCACTGGTGAATTTTGGATTTTTGGTCACTAATGATTTTTGGTCACTGGATGAATTTTGTAACTATGTCATTGGTAACTGTAACATTGGTCACTGTGACGGGTTACTGTAGCAGACCAGTGGGTTTGGGCTTAGTAAGGGTGTAATAGTCTCTTAAGTATTATTTAGTCTTATTTTTGGAACTTAAAAGAAAAGTCTCTTTTTTTGTCCAAATGCTTTTAATTAGTATTATTTGAGAACAAACTCCTATAAGTAATTGAATACTAATTATTTGGACTAATAAGATACATAGTACTCGGTATATTATTTTGTATTTTTCTTTTGTATTTTACTATATGAGGTTTCAACAATGTGATATTCCAATGATGAGCTATAATTCATGCCTCTTAAATAAACCCCACAAATCAACCAACTTTGAAAGTATACTTTTTTAATGAATTAACTTTTTAATACAATAAAAATAGTACCTATTTTAAAATACTTTTAAATCGGGAAAATGTTATTGATATTTTTAAACCCATAAGTAATCGGTGTTATCATCATCATCATCATAATTATTATTATAACGAGGATAATATGAATAGACATATTTTTAAAATTAGTAAATAAAAATATGTATTTTTTATGTTAAAAAAATATGAAATTGAAAATAATCAAATCAAAATACTAACAACACATGCATAAAAATGGAATAATATCAACTTTAAATATCTCTTGAATAAATCAAACATTTCTTAAAATTAACAAAACAAAAACATTAAGGCAGTGTTTGCAAAAAATTAAAAAGTGCTTTAAGCTGCTTTTCACTTTTTCTAATATACAAAAAACACTTATTTTATCAATTATTATAAACTTTTTTTTTTCAGAAGCACTTTTTTCCAAACACTATCAAGTTTTACTATTAAGCATTTTCTCCAAAGTCATTTTAAATAATCACTTGTTTTACTTTTAAGTGTAAAAGTGCACTTAAAAGTAATCTTTATCTGTGTTATACTCTTTATCACTTAGATATTGCCAAGACTTTTTCAAACCATGTGTGACATGCATATTTGATTAGGCAACCATGCAACATCAGTATATCAAAGAGGCGCCTCATATACTCCTGAGTTTCCAAAAAAACTGACTCTATTGTAGCATCAATGTATTCTTTATCATCACCACCTAATAATCATTCAAATGCATTACACATGTCTTTGAATGTGCAATACACAATGATTATTTTTCAGTGTTCATTTTCATAGAAGCTTTCTTATATTGTGAGTATTAATTAAATATCTCAATTATAAGTAGTAAAAATGATTTATTAATAAATATTATCATTAACAACAAAGGTTCAAGAATTATTATGGTTGCCGACCGCTAATCGCTATATCATTGCAACAAAGGTTTAACAAAGGTATGCCTTATCCCATAGGTTATTGGGAGTTTGTTATAAATTTCATTTGTATGGCCTGACATTTTTCTTGTTTGTAGGCATATTATTTTGAAAAAACTTACTAATATTATTCATTAAAAAATGATGAATAAAAATATAAATTGATGACTTTTAGTGACTACAATTATGTTGAAAGTTACTATGATGTAGTGGTTATGAATGTTTTTACTTGGACTGAGATTTGTTGATCCGGTCTGTTTAAGTTTGGTCTGGTTTGAACAGATTTGGCCTAGTAAATGTTTGATCACTGTGTATTTTTATCAATGTATCAGTTTGGTCTGGTCTAGTCTAGTCTATTTAAGTCTAGTCTGATCTGGGATTGAAAACTGTTCAACTAAAAACACCATATGATGTAAATTTTGAACATAATTATAGTTACTAAAAATTACTAAGTCACACTTTAGCTTATGACTTTTTATTAGTACTCTCTTCGTCCCGCTAAGATTGTCTCATTTCGCTTTTTCAGGAAGTTCCACTAAGATTGTCTCATACTGAATTTGGTAAAATCTGTGTGGAACTAAATCATTCTTACTTTATTATTAGTCCATATTTTATGGATTCAATATCAATTACATAAACTCATTTTTCTTAATAAGGGAAGTAATAATATTTCAGGAATAAACTCGTTTTATTTTCTCGTGGCTATGCTTGGTTTAGACATGATCTTTAGATCAATAATAATGGCAAGTCTTTTAGGCATCATTGTGGACATACTTCGTATGTAATTTGTACTACGTGGATATATTTACGTGGTAATATTACCATTGTCATACCATTAGTGATATAAACTAATTAATACTCCGTATATTGGTTTCCAAATGTATACACAATCTACCAAGTTTAATTGCCACCCAATTTTAGTGTAATATTAATTCCCATTTATGTCCTTCAAATGAGCGGGAATTTTCCCTCCAATTACTGTAGCAACTCTGCTACTTTATATTATATAAAGAAATGACATAAAAATAACGTGCGATTAATATCAAAGAAACCAATTGTGTAAATTTGATTGGAAGAACCAAACCCATCCAATGAAAAAATGTGTTGTAATAATAAAAACAAAAAGAATAAGAAAGAAGAAAACAATTGTAGGAGGAAATCGAATTTCATATACTCGATTTACAATAATGAAAAGGCATACAATAAAAAATGTTGAACAAATTAAATCAAGACAACAATAAATATACTCCGTATAAAATTTTCAAAACCTTAATTACGCGTTTGAAAACGATGTGTTTCAAACAACAACAAAGAAAATGGCTTCTCCTTCAATTCATTGGCCTTTTTGCTTCAACATTTTATGTGTTTGTTCGTCGAACAAAATTTAGAATTGTTTACTTTTCGGTGGTCTTCGTCAATAGAAATCATTAAAGACTTAACCAAAAAATCAAAAATACGGAAGACAAAGTAAAACTTTAGGCCGTACGTATCATGAATGTGGACATGTGGTTATCCAAAAGTAATGAATGCTACTTTGAATTTCTAGGAATGTTGAGGCAAAATTCCTCAAATAAAGTGTAAGCAGTTTTTAAAATTTCAAAATATACGGAGTAATAGTTACTCCATCCATCCCGTAAACAATTTCTCACTTTTTTTATGGGCAGTCCCGAAATTAAATTCACACTTCAAAATTTTCCTTATTTGGCAAATTATTTACATCAAAACAGTGTCAAACAATGCCAAACAGTGCCAAACAGTGTCCAAACAATATCAAACAGTGTTTAAACAGTGCAAAACAGTGCACTCCACAGTAAAGTCAAATATATTTTCTTAAGCTGTGTGAAGTCAAACTGTGAACTTAATTGCGAGACGGATGGAGTATATTTTTTCCTAAAATAGAAGTAATATGACATAATTTGGTATTTTATGATTTCTGAAGGGAAAAAAAGGCAAATAATACCGTATGACCGGCATACCATGCGGATGGTATGCCGGTCTAAATACGCCACCATTTTAATTAGTAAAAATCAGCCATCTCTTCCGAATTTAATGGCCGTGACCAATTTTTGAGCTCCTCCCTGTCGTGAAAAGTTTCAGCTTCATCATCCGAGCACACTGCTGCCTTCATCCCTTTGGAGTTCATTGAGTTCAATCCATATGGTTTCATTAAGTTCAGAATTCTCAATTGAATCAAATCCCTAGGCAATTCAACAATCACTTTCCATTGAATCAACGATACAATGAGTGGCCGGACAACTTGAACATACCAAATTTATTGGAGGTTTGAATTGACTGCGGATGAACCCCACACCGTCATCGTCCTCCTTGATGTACGCTGGTAAGGGCATGGCCGCCTGACATGGGGATGAGGATCCGAATTTAGGGCTTCTAAACCTGGATTAAGTTTCTGCAGGGTCATCCATGGACATCTTGAAAAGCCAATTAGTTTAAGTTCTCTCATTTTTATTTATCGAGGAAAATTTACACTTTTATTAAAACGATTTACATTTGTATTTATCCCAAGTTACATATTTATTAGCTTGAATTACATTTCAACTTTTCTCAGCAAGTTACACCTTGTTTAATTTACACGTGATTTACATTTGTTATGCTGCGAGTTACACCACAAAACAATGCGAGTTACACAACAAATAAACCCGTGTTATTCAAACAAAAATGAATTTTTTATTAATGGCCCTGATATTAAAAATAAAATATATACACTATTTATGTAAAATAAATGGTCAATAAGGCTCTTTTTTCCATTGTTCAATTTACAATGAAATCAATATTTTATTTCTTATATACATTATGTATTTGACAAGTTACATTTCGAACGGACTTGAGTTACATTGATCAATAAAGTGAGTTACATATCTTACACGCGAGTTACATCATTTATGCTACTAGTACAAAAAAAATTACAGAACACGCAATTGTTTTAAAAATAATTGTGCAAAGTTACGTCGTTTTGAGAGTGGAGCATGGTGCTCACCATGCACTGGTATACGTGATGAAAAAAACAGTTTTAGTTTGAAATTTCAAAATCCATTTCTCAAGTCGTTAAAGATTTAAAAATACGGAAGACAAAATGTCCAGCAAAACAATGGACCGTACGTATCACGTATGGAGTTATCGAAAAGACCAAAGGTAATAACTAATGAATTTCTAGAATTGGGAGAAAATTTGAAAATATGAATAAATAAGTTTTTGAAATGTAAAGTAAAACTGTTATATTCTCCCTGCGTAACATAACAATATTTAATGGCTCCTAGATAAAAACATAACAATTTGTTTTACGTTCAAAAGTTGTTTATTCTTATTTAGAATTATCTCTCAATTATTCACTATTTGTCCTCTCCTCTTCGTCAATGAAAATTATAAAAAACCTAATGAAAAGTCTTAAATAGGGAAGACGAAAAGTCTAGTAAAACAATGGACCGTACGTATCATACGGGGTTAACCTCAAGTACGAGTAATTAATGGTTCTTTAAATCCCTGGAAGACCACGCTTTCTCTAACACAATTTTTCTTCAATTTAAAAAGGTAGAATAGTCAATCCCAAAACCCAACAAATTGATTTGATAGAATGAAGAACGATTAAATTATCTCAAATAAATTTTGACTGAGGTGATTGATGGATACGTATATCATACAACCGACTATACAGCGAGTATCGTATAGCCGGCCCAGTAAAGGCCCAAGGGAAAAATAACAAAATAATTCAGTGGTATTTTTGTAATTAATGTGAAAATCGTGGTTTCTGCTAAATGAGCATTAATGTACTCTTAATAAGCAATAGTCCAATTTTAATGAGTACTAAGAGTCTAATAATGAGTATCGTGTTATTACAAGAAAACAGATATCACAACTAACAAATGGCGGCATTTTCGTAATTTCAGTGAAAATCGCGGATTTCGTTAGATGATCACTAATACACTTTTAATGAACACCAGACGTATTCTACTGAGCGTTAAGAGTCGAATAATGAGTACTGTGATATAAACTTCATATATTGTAATTCACTTTCTTTTCTTATTTTTTTCTTTTATAAAATCTCATTAAATTATATATATAATCAATTCATATGAATTTCAATATGCGAATCAAATGTAATGTGATACTTTTGAAATATGCATTGTTGTGACAATTTAAAAAGGAGCACTTCAGTACCAAATGAGCATACGTAACGTACAAACGAATATTGATATGAAAAACGTAACTTTTGTTAGTTGAGCATCAAACCTCCTCTATTGAGTATTAGGAGATATCATGTAATTTAGTGAGCATCAGACATGTTTTGTTGAGCATTGAAAGTCTAACAATGAGTATCGTGATCCGCTTTATATATTCGAATTCACTTTCTTTTTCTTATTTTTCCTTTTTAAGAATACTTGTTAAATATTATCTATAATCAACTCATATGAACTTCAATATGCAAATCTAATGTAATATGCAACTTTTGAAATATGCATTGATATGACATTTTAAAAATGAGCACAACATGAGTACCAATTGAGCTTAAGTTGCTCACAAAATGAGCATTGATATGAAAATCATAAGCTTTTTAGTCCAACTTCAAGACATTTTTTATTGAGCATCAAACATTTTCTATTGAGTATTAGAAACATGCAATTGAGTATTATGGTTTGTGCTCCTATGTCTATAATAAACTGTTACGTGAATGTAATCGAATATGGTTCTTTTGAAATAGGCATTTATATAATATGTTGAAACGAGCATAACGTCAGTACAAAATGGGCACACATTACTTACCAAATGAGCAATGATATAAAAATAATAAGCTTTGTTAGTTAGACGTCAAGAAATTTTTGTTGAACATCAAAACTTCTTCTATTGAGTATCATAATCTAACTCTTATGTGAATCTAAAATGATACTTTTGATATCTGCATTAATATGACATTTTAAAATGAGCATAAAACTAGTGTCAGATGAACATACATAATTTACAAAATGAGTATCAAAACATTCAAAAGCTCGTTTGAATTATCAAATGTGTTCAAATGCACAGACAAATGTAGTAGTTTATATTAATAATAATTTATAATCTTTCTTTCTCGAATTACAAATATAATCGGGTTCTTTTATAATGTTTTACCCATGCATATTTATTTTACACTATACTCATTTTAGTATAACACAAAACTCATGTTAGTAATTAACACACAATATTTAAGAACTACATAGTAATATCTATTTATCTTAAAATTAAAAATAGAAAAATAAAAAATTAATTCCTAAAATATTTTATAATGCACAAATTAAAAAAAATTAAGTTAGAAGATAGATTTTTTTTTAAAGAAAGTTTGAAGATTGATTGAAAAAAAACTCGTACATTGTTAATATTTTATATTTAATTTTTATCATAATTGAATAAAAAAAATTAAACAAAAAGGTCCGTGAATATAAAGAAAGAAACAACAAGTAAAAGACTAAAAGGCTGCAACCTAGAAACGTAGGTACGTATACAACAAAAGAAAAAAGAAAATAAAAAAAGTAAAACAAGGAACAGCAGAGCTCGACGGCGTCACAAACGAGAATAAGAGAACGTGGAGCAACATAACTATTAGAGCATCCCCATTGGTGAGTTTATTTGAAGATTAATTAGATGATGTGTCAGATTATTTTGAAGATTAACATTGAGGGAAAGAGATTATTTAGGTGGATTATTTAAAAAGAAAATCCGGTATCAAGATCCAAATCCCGGATTATTGTAGATTATAGTTAAAACGCATTTAATGCATTTCCAAGAAAAACTAATGATGTGAATATCACTGTTGACGAATAATTTTAAGCTATGAGATTATTCAAAATTTAATGCATATGAATGACGTGGCAATTACGTGTACTAGAAAAACAGTTTATTCGAATAACATGAATGGAGACGCTTTTAGTCTTTAACTTGGATTTAATTATAAAAAACATGAAACTCCTTTAGATATAAGTTTTGAAAACGTTACGAAATAACTACAAATGATGAGAAACGTTACAGAAATGCTTGAAATAGGTACAATATCGGGCTGTGGGACTGCATTTGAGATTCGTTCTGGAAATGGAATTCTAATCGGTCCAGGTGTTGTGTTTCTCGTTGGAAAAAGTCAGTTAGCTCGCTACTAAGGGGATCTAATGGAATTATTTTTGGAATCATTTTGATGATGTGGAGGATTTTTTTTGGGATCATGGATGAGGAGTTGGGATTATCTTATGAAATTATTTGATAAAATAATCTAATATCAAATTCTAAAGCTGGATTATTTTGAGATTATTTCTAACTTCTAGGCATATACTCATAATTATGGTGACAGTGCCGATCCTACGTAAAGTTGGACCTGAGTTGAACTTAAATAAAGGCCCTTATCAACAGGAGTTTTTCGGTGGTATATTTTTCTAATTAAAAGAATTTGTACCACAAGCAATATTAAGTACGGGGTAACTAAATGAACTTCGTACAATATAATATAAAAATTGAATACTAGAACACAATTAAAAATAACATGTGGTCATTTTTAGATGCTAAATTATTTTATTTGTTGTAATACTTTAAATAACAAAGCTACCATAACGTATTTAAAACCAATGTGCTAAATACTCCGTATATAAGTCTTATTTGTAAATTAGAGAAGAACTCAATCTTATTTGTGTTTTCTTCTTTTTTAACTGACTCAGATGCAACTCATGCAAGTGCTCAAATGCTATTGTGTTGTGAGCTATTCAATTAGAAAGTATATGTTTCAATTAATTCAACAAAAGACAAAGTATATGTTGCAAATTTTGCAATTAATTCAACACAAGACTTGTTGGTGTAAATCGACCCAAATTCACTCAAAAAATAATAAAAATGAAAAATGAATGAAGAATTAAGAATGAGTGGAAATCACGACTGTTCTAATTAATCTAAGTCAACATTCGTGTATTAATCTCCTCTTCCTCACGCAATAAATGGTCTTTAAAACTTTTTAAAGCTTGAGACTGTAGGGGCCGGGGGATAAGATCTCTTGTATGAAGTCATTCGTGTTTATAGAAATGAGTGGGATCTTCTACCTTAGTGATCTTAAAAATGAACTAAAGAGGTAGGATCCATCATCTCAATAGTATATATTGATTTAAAATTATCGTGATAAATCTTATTCAAAGATTTGAAATAATTGAACATGAATGGTCTTACCATTTTTTAGTTGTAAAATACATATCATACTATTTAACTAATTGTTAAATTATCTAAAACCAAGCATGAAGGGACCATAAAACCAAATATGTATTAATATTTGATATAAAAATAATGATATAAATAATGAAGAACTATTGAATATAATTTATAAATGAACAACAGTATTTTGATAAAGCAAGTTTTAACAAAAATTCAATAATTAAAACTTGAAATTTAAGTAGAAGAAGAAAAAAACATGATAGCACTTAACTAACAAGTTAGCTCTTTTAAATTTACAAACCAACAACTCAATAATTGAAAAACATTTGTGTATATATTTATACTAGCATTTAGTCGCGCAAGGCGCGAGAGCTTTGCCCAATATTAAAATAATGTTATTTTTGTAAATAAGTCTTTTGTCCATGCATGGGCGTTCATATTATATTTGAGATTATAACGAGGGGTTTTAAATAGTTTATGACTTCTTTATATCTTTTGTAAATTGTATGATCAATTATATCTTCATTCAATCTAGTATGATGTGAAAATTTGCCTACATAAATTAAACAATGCAAGTGTAAACGTTTTTGTAGTATTATTGCATGAAATAGTTGCGGTGAGAGTAGGGTTTTATAATGAATTGTGACAATAGTGTTATTGACCACTTTAAATTATGTGCACCATCAGATGGTAAAAGTATAGGTATTGGATGAATTTGAAAGCTTGTTTTTTTGAAAATATTCCAAAACAATGTTATGAATTTAAATGATATTGGATGTATTTGAGAGTAGTAAATTTGAAAGAAAAATAGAAGAAATTATACTTAAAAATCTCTTTTGAGATATGTTGAATTTAAATAATATAATTAAACTAATATTACTTTAAAAATTAGTTTAAATTGTCATTTAATTAGTTATCATTCAAAATCCCTCATTTTGGAGAAACTTAAAAATTGAGCATTTGAGATGTTTTGGAGGATCACAAAATATTCTCAAAACCACTTTTCCACATTTTTTTAAACTCTCAAACACATATAGGAGAGTCATCAACCCTCACATGTCTTCTCCTCCCTCCCAAATTAAAAACCAACTCCCAATTCAAACACACCCTTAAAGAATTCATCTAAGATTAAATATTAACATATCAAAGAGGTCTTTTTACTTGAAATTAAGCAATTTATAAGCAAAAGATGTAAGAGGATGGGATGTAAAAATATATGGAATTTTCATTTTTCACATATAAGCTGATATATGGTTGCCTACCCTTGATATTATATCACTCTAGAGTATCTAATTGCAAAGTAGGAGCAAAATCTCCGGGATGTCCTTGAAAACCATGGTGCCACACTACCAACATGTGACGAAGTCAATTCCTTTTAGAATTCCTTTTAGAAGGCATCAAAGTTATGTAGGTTTTTGCATCTGTTGGCAGCATCTTGCCGAACTTCCTAGTAAAAAAGTGCAAATATGTGGATTTTATGAAGAGGACGTGCATAATGAAGCCACACGATGTATTTGTTGAGTGGGAGTTTTGTGCTTCTGATTTTTCGAGTACTGATTCGTTTTAGTGTCAACAAAGCTAAGTAACGGTGAAGGAGTTTAAGCGTGATGTTAAAATGTTGACTTTAACGGAAGTGAAATAATAGACGGCAGTAAAAGGTTAAACAAGTCAAGTTAAAAGTAAGGTACGGATTTTTAAAAACAATGTACAAGCTCTTCTACATACAATGTATTGACATAAATAAGGGGTACCAACCCTTATTCACAGTTATAATAATGTTAGATAAAGGTTTTTAAAAAACTGGGCCCCTAATTTTTTTACATTTTTTGGACCCTGAGGCCTATGGCTCATTGGCCTCAACATTAGGCACGGCCCTGTATGGTGATGATTAGCTTTGTAGTTCGTGCATGCTTATGCTCCTATTCAAGGTAAATAAAGATAATGAATGAGGAGAAATTTATTGATTTGGAGATTATTTTATGTGGAGGTGACATGACAATGATAGGTCATGAAACACCGTAAAATTGAAGATCATCAATGTGGATGCTCTAAGGGCATCCACATCTATAGATTATTTTTTTAGATCACTTTAATGATGTGGAAGATTGTTTTGGGGATCATGAATGAGGAGTTGAGATTATTTTATGAGATTATTTGATAAAATAATCTGGTATCAAATTCTAAAACTGGATTATTTTGAGATTATTTCCAAGTTCTAGGCATATACTCATAATTATGGTGATGACTAGTTTTGTAGTTCGTGCATGCTCATGCTCATATCCAAGGTAAATTAAGATCATGAATGAGGAGAAATTTATTCGTTTGGAGATTATTTGAGATTATCTTCTATGGAGTTGACATGGCATTAATAAATCATGAAAAACCGTAAAGATGAAGATCATCAATGTGGATGCTCTTAAGGAAAATTCCTTTTGTACACACCAACTCACCAAGTTTTACACGCCGGGTTACACCCCGGTCAAATTGTCTGTGTACAGACAATTTGACTAGCTACACAGACAATTTGACTGACATTTTATGAAGAAAACTAATTTTCATACAAACAAAAATAAATTAAAAAATTGTCTGTATCACAGACACTGAAAAATTCTGGTCTAAAATGCCTGTGATACAGACAACTCTTTATTTTATTGTCTGTATGGAAATCAATGTTCTTCATAAAACGCAAGTCAAATTGTGTGTGTAACCGATCAAATTGTCTGTACACAGACAATTTGACTGACATGTAACCCGGCGTGTACACGAAGCGGGACTCTGCTACTAAAGGAGTGTTTACTAACACTTAAAATAAGCTGAAAAAAGTGTTTACTAATACTTGATATTATATGTTAACTAAACGAAAAAGAAAAGAAAGAACCAAAAAAACTTGTCTAGCTATGAGAGAGAAACTCTCATCCCTCACTACCAATCCGGCAGGTAACTTTTAAGATATGTACGCCGAGTTCCGCCACCCCTACCGGCGGAACAAAAACACCTATTTCGAACATCACTGCTCTTGCAGGCACCACCAATGCACATACCTCCCTTACCATGGCTATCAAAATGGGTATCTTAGCCTCCAGATTTTTCAACCACTCCCGTACTGGGAATTTCAATACCCTCTAGAACGAAGCTACACACCCAGATTTTTTACTCCAGTAGAGAAGAGCTTCACCAAGCATAACAACAAGCGACACCTTCACAGGCACGAAGGGCCTAGAAAGCCACCGCCTAGGGTACGGTCGGCGAGGAACCGGGCACCCACCAATCATCGTCACACTCACCACCGACTCAAGTCTAATGACGCCTACCGAGTCTCCATAAGGGATAGCGACGGAGCTTGGCGCACAGTCTACAACAGACGGCGCCCTTCTCCCCACTTCAACCACCAAACCTCGAAACATTCAACTATCATCGCTGAAAACAATCGGTCGTTGGCCCATAACAATCGCTACATCTCGCTTACAGATATGGCCGATGAACCCCTCAACACAGCGATTGAGCCCTACCCTACCCCCCACTTCGGTCATCCTCAAAGAAATAGAGGAAAAGGAAACCGTTTAAACCGATTTCCTAGAGCTCGCCTGAGGACGACGGATATCAACTTCGAAACACATCAAGAAATCATCTCCCCTACGAATTCGAAGGTAATCAGATCCGGGAGTCATGGCTCGATGGTCCGACCGGAATTCTTGAATGGGAAAATGGTGGACACGGCAATCCCTGGGGCCGATAAACGGGTATCTTCGGTAGGGACCCAACCAGTACAGCTGCAAGAGGAAAATAATGCTACAGTCTTCACATGGGCAGACCTCCTCAAGGTAGACACAGACAAAATACCCTCCTCCAGTCTGACCCATATCCAAAAGGACATGGCAGACTCTTCCTTGGTCAACAAAAACCATTTACTCACCGGAAGCGTTCAGACCGTGACGGCAATTACCCCATATGAGGATTCAGCAAATGAGGATTCAGAAAAGTTCATTTTCTTTGGCGAAGAAGGTTTTGACTCAATCCAAATTGAATCAAAACAATTCAAATTTGCAGTCAAAAACAACGTTGTCACCATTTTCGAAATTCGAAACTCCTTGCTTAAAAAAATCGCTTTAAATTTCGATACAGCTACCCAAATCATCCAGTATCTCTCTTATGCTGACTTTAAACTTAGGCATCAAAGCAGATTCGGGCCTATTACAGTGTCTCCGGAATTCAGCAGAGCTGGTAATTTTGTGAAAATTACCAAGGCAAAGGGGAGCTCCATCCTAATTCCCATTGGTCAACAACAAAAAGGATTGAATGCCTTTCTAAATATTTTCTCTAATTTTGTGGGGCTTAGTGTGCAGGAGGACCCGATGATTTTAGCTCCCCGGCATATGACAGGCAATGAAGTTAGCCTTTCTATTTCTAAAGAGATCCTTAATTTAGATATTCTGGGAGCTGGTGTCACGTTTCAAGAGACTCATTCTGTGGAAAACCCTAAACAAAAACATTCACTGCTTCAAGCTTACTCAGATGCCTCTGATAGCTTTGATCCATCAGATGACTCTTTTTTCTCAGACGATTTCCTAGGGCACGCAACCGAAAGCGACCGCCGAATTCCCATCTCCACGCAGGAAGATATTCAGAATTCTGATTTCAATAGACAGATTTGCTATAAATCCCAGTTCATCACTCAGGATAACAGCCTGCCAACTGAGAACCTGAATACACAACTCAAAATTTACAGGAAAACTCAGAAGAATAAACGGCGTCATAGCATGAGAACTAGATCTCAGTCCAAGAATTTTCCTTGGGCTTAGTTTATGTTTTTTGTTTTAATTTTTCTTTGTGTACGCTTTTTATTTTTCCTTTCTTGCATTGTATTTCCCCTTTTATTCAATAAAAGTTTTTCTTCTTAAAAAAAAAAAAAAAAAAAAAAAAGTGTTTACTAATACTTACTTTTATATATATATATATATATATAAAATAGCATTTTAAAGCTAAAAGATAGAAGCAACCACACACAGAAGGTCTTCGACAATAAATTCCCTCAATCGCATCGGAGATGCAGAGTTTTGAGCTTTGGCTTTGGCAACTGCAACTGTTGACACACACTCCAAACTCAGTGCTTCCTCCGACCCTCCACTTGCGGATCCTATCCTATATCGCAGTCTAGCTGGGGCATTACAATACCTTACTTTCACACGGCCCGACATCTCCTACGCCGTCCAACAATTGTGTTTATTCATGCATGATCCACGAGAATCCCATTTCCATGCACTTAAACGAGTTCTCTGTTACCTCCAGGGCACAACGACTTTCGGGCTTAATCTACACTCCTCATCTCTTACTGATCTCATATCTTACACTGACGCCGATTGGGGCGGATGTCCCGACACCCGCCGTTCTACGTCAGGCTACTGTGTTTTCTTGGGAGATAACCTTATCTCTTGGTCCTCCAAACGACAACTTACTTTATCCCGCTCTAGTGTCGAAGCAGAGTATCGTGGCGTAGCAAATTTGGTGGCAGAAACTTGCTGGCTTCGAAACATTTTAGTGGAGCTGCGTTGTCCTATTCCGAAAGCTACACTTTTATATTGTGATAATATCAGTTCTGTATATATGACTGGCAATCCGGTTCAACATCAACGCACTAAACATATTGAAATGAACATTCATTTCGTTCGGGAAAAAGTGACTCAAGGGGAGGTTCGTGTTCTACATATTCCTTCTCGACGTCAATTTGCCGACATTTTTACCAAAGGTCTACCCCAAATTTTATTTGATGAATTCCGGTCCAGTCTCAACGTCATTCCATCTCCCTTTGTAAATCAAATACGTTATTGACGCATTAATTCCCTTGTATTACTCTTGCCATACTATGTATCTAGACTAGATTTTATCCTCACGTGTAACTAGACAGAACTTATAGCTAGTTAGAACTCTATTGTACGTTGCCTATTTAAAGGTTATTCGAATGAGATAATCACCCAGCGTGAATTTCATAATCCAACTGATGTAACCGGTTCATGTAAAATCGATTAAAACCAATACAATGTTTGGTTTATTTATTTCATATTTTTGGACTTAAACCTGACCTCATACACAGTGAGGGAGCCACATTAGTTTAAAAGTGCTCACACAAACACCTAAAATTTTGAAAATCATGTTAGTATACATGTATAAATTTAGTTCAATTTTTTTGAAATTTTAATTGTATAACATAAATGAGCACTCAAAACCTAAATCATAAATCCGCCACTATTCACAAAATGGTCATAGAGTTCAGGGGCAGATTCAGGATTTTAGGATGCCCTATGTTGAAAAGTAAATATACTAGGCTTAAAAATTAGTGGGGTAGGCTAACTATGAAAAAATTAAAAATTTACACTAAAATTTGATTTTTTTTTTGTCCTGGGGCTAAATACATAAATCTTCCCTGATGAAGTTTCAACAAAAAAGTTATCACTATTAAAAACAATGTAATTTTGGCAGCAAGGAAGGAACTTAGGAAAGTGTGAACAAGTGGGAGTCCATTATTTCCCATCACCCACTTAAAATGGTGAGACCGTGAGAGGACATCAATTTGTTAGCTTCTTTGGTCAAACAACACTTGTCGAGCGAGTTTTGGATCTTGAGCTCCTGACTATGATGATGTTAAGCCAAGTGTTGAGAAGTGAGGAGTTGCACATGGCATTTTGGGTTTGGGAAGGGAATGAATGATGATTTGAAAGAGATGTTTTAACCACAAAATTTGAATGGCTTTGAGATTTCAAGCTTATCCACTTCACTGTGTTTCTGTTATCTATAAATGCACAAAAAAATGGGAAAAGCAAAACTTGTCACTGTCTTTTGCATCAATACTTTTGATGTTTTGTGGTCGGTTTAGAATCTTATTTGACATATTGTGGTTGGCAAGTTTGAATACCTCACAATATACTACGTATATGAAAGGGAAAGATATTTTGAGCATATATAGTTCTGAGGTTGTTTGGTAACTCTTAATCATCAAATCTTAATTTTGAAACTTGAATCTATTTAAGCAAAAACTTAGATCTAAAAATCTTGAACAGTTTGAAATCCCATATTTTTCAATTTTAAATGCAATATTGTATCGTATCATACTACCTCCGTCTCTTAAAACTTTGTCTAAGTTGATCGGCACGAAAAATAACAAAGTAAAAACCGTGTGGTTGAAGTTTGTACAGAGGAGAGAGAAATTACAGAAACCACAAAATAAATGATTAAAACGGAAAGTGACAAAGTTTTTTGGGACGTCCCAAAAAAGAAAGATGACAAAGTTTTAAGGGACGGAGTATTATGAAATATAATAAAAAAATTATAAATGTTGGTATGTTTTTTTGTAGATTGGAAGACAAATAAAAAAGTTATAACCCATTAAAAGATTGGAATTTTAATTTGATATGGGCTCGTGCTTTCCTTTCCATATGCTCAACAAGCTACTAAGCGATCTGTTGCCAGCTTTGTCTTCTCTTCCGTGAATAAGGTTAACCGCAACCCTGTTCCGTCAATAAATCAAATTTTCCACCAGTTTACAAGTATTCAGTCAGTCAATTCACTTTTCACTGCAATCCAACACCGTCAATATATTCAGTCATCAAAACTTTCCCTAGTTAAAACCTTGCTTTTATTATTATACATTATTTTTTTCTCAACTTTTTTTCAAATAATTATGATTTTAAAAATAAACCATTTCGATGTAAAAATAAATAAATTTGAAGTTTAATTTTTTTTTGTTGATTTATATGTATTTTCTAAATAAATAACTCAAAGATGTAAAAAAAGTTTACCCATGAAGTCTTAAATTTTAGAAATTTAACAAAAATATTGAACATAAAAATCTCCAATTGATAAAAACACATATTTTGTTTTTTAAATTCTATATATATATATATATATAATATTGGTGTCATATGAAAAATAATAACAAATTATGAATATTGATATAATTTTTATAAAAAAAAGATTACAAGTAAAAAAAAATTATAATAGATTAAAGATTAATGGGATTTTTTAATATTCCTAGCCCACATTTCTAGAGAACCACAAGCATAGTAATATGTTCGTGTAGTAGCCTTCTCTCTCCGTGAATGTGCCTCTCAATTCCCAACCCATCTGTGCTATCTAGCACAATTTGACACCCATATATACATGGGTTGTAGCAAAAATGAGAGTCAAAACCTCAAAATTAGCTTTTCACCCATAGGGTTGTGGACAGCCTAAGGGAGCATATTTCCACTCCTGGGGTGCCCAAACCCACTTTGACACCATGGTGTATGGCTTTTGTAGGGTGAAAAATTCAAAAATGAGTTTTTCACATAGGGTTGCGGTAATCCTTAAACGACTCAAACTCTATATAAGTAGGGGCGGATCCAACGTGGGGGTGGGGGGCAGCTGCCCCCACTCAACCCCCACTCAACCCCTACATATACATATATATTTAATCTATAATTATATATTTTTGGAAAATGTTAGGGGTACACAAGTTGTACACAACTTGTACACACAATGTCGGTCACAGACAATTGGTACGGAATTGACTGCGACCACAGACAAGAGTTGTCAGTGTACACAGACAAATTTTGTCTGTTTCCACAGACATTTACTTTTTGTAAAAAGTACACTGTGAGCCGCCTGACACTGACAAGTACTTTTTACAAAAAAGTAAATGTCTGTGGAAACAGACAAAATTTGTCTGTGTACACAGACAATTCTTGTCTGTGGTCACAGGCAACTCCGTACCAATTGTCTGTGACCGACATTGTGTGTACAAGTTGTGTACAACTTGTGTACCCCTAGTATACAAAGTAAGTTTCGGACTTTCGGCCCAGCGGTTGAGCTTCTACTTGTGGCAGTAGTCTATCCTTTGGCCAAGGGGTCGATTTCCTTGTCTAATTTTTTCAATAATTTTTCATTTTGGTCCTTTTGAAGCTTTAGAATGAATTTTAAGTGGTTATTATACACTATTGTTTCAATTTTGTTTAATTTGTAAGATTTAAAATATTTTAAAGTAGTTACAATTTTAGTTTCACATATATTTTGTAAACTTCAACTATGATATTTTTGCAATTAATATAAACTATTTTCTACATTTTTTTCTATATATACTTATATATACACAACTTAAATTAATTCTAAATACATCCCTCCCTTATATGATTCATTATGTATTAACATAATATCAAATAAAATAAAAAATTTGTGACTTGTTTGTTACTGATATAGTGAAATTTATTAAGTATAATATCATAATTTTTTAATTGAACAAATATTTTGTTATTTATAGATAATTTTACAATATTTTTTTAATTTGTTTCACTGTGGGTTACATTACTGAGATAATAAATTTATAGTGCGAGTTCGCCCCCACTCACGGAAATTCCTGGATACGCCACTGTATATAAGCATGCGAAATTTTATCAAATTATTTACTACTTTTGATATATGGCTATTTTGTTGTCGTCGGAAGCACATGTGCATCAGCAGATCATAGTACAAATATTATACGGAGTAGTGAATAAAACGCATGCATTAACTTTTTTTGGCAACCAAAACCAACTCAAATTAATCTAACATATCGTTTGACAATTGACTCACAATACAATCAGGAGGAAAGTAAAACAAATCTCTACAACCTGATATAGAAACGGCAGCCTTTACAAGGATATGCGCCACACGATTCGCAGACCGTTTCACATGTTTGACCAAAAACGTATGTATTAACTTAATAACATAAATTGCGTACTTTTCATCTTCTTAGTGAGCCATCAGCCATATCAATTATAAAGATAGGGAATTAAGAAATACACGGTAGGGCTGGACTCGGGCCGGGCGGCCCGACCCGGTTACTGTGCTACCCGGCCCGGTGAACCGGGTGGCTGGCGGTTCTGGTCGACCCGGCCCGGGGGGAGGGCGGTTTGGGCTCGGGTCACGATATTCTTGAACCGGCCCGGCCGGGCCGGGCCCGGTTTTAAAAAAAAAAAATCTTTTCCAAAAGTTTGAAGCCTTGGGCTGGCTGGCAAACGGCTCTATAGCCGTTGGGGAGCCTCCAAACGGCTCTATAGCCGTTGGAGGGGGGTGTGTGGGGTGGGGGGGGTGGGGGTGGGGGGTGAAAAAAAAACCTATTTATACTCCTATTTTCTATACATTTTATACATCTTCATACAATCCTACTCTCTAATTCTCTATTCTCTCAATCTCTAAAATCTTCATTCATCTCCATCTTCATCTTCTCCAATTATCTCTACATATATATATATATATATAGTGTTTATATAATTATCATTATATCTACTTATATAGTTATATATTTATTATCTACTTATATATACATATATTATATTACTAATATTTATTATCTACTTAATATATATTTATTATCTTCTTAATATTTAGTTTGATATAATTATCTACTTTACAAGTTTACATACATTGATACATATATTATATTAAATTTACATACACTTATATTATATTACTTATATTCCTTATCTACTTAATCTCTACCTATTATCTACTTATATTACCTATATTACAATTTATATCTACTTAATATACATTTTATATATTAAAGTATTCAATATAAGTGTATTACTCATCTTATAGTAGTATACTTATATATTATAAACTATAAACATTATATATAAAATATACTTATATATATATATATAACATTATATATATATATATATATATATATATATATATATATATATATATATATATATATATATTCGAATTACTATATATAGTAGTATTATATATTCGAATTTCGAAGTACATTATACTATATTCGAATTACTATATATATTGTACTTATATATATTATACTTTTTTTATTCGAAGTATATTTGTTTAATATTGTATTAACATTACTTGATTAGTTAATTGTATTAGTCATCTTATAGTAATACACTTATACATTATATACTATAAACATTATATTATATATTAGTTATACACTTATACAATTCTATTACCTACAAGTAGTTAATAGAATATTGTTACATTTTAATTAAAGTATAAAAGTAGTTAATTGTTGCATTTGTCATTTCGCTATTAGTTCATTAGTTAATTGTTGCATTTTTCATTAAAGTGTACAAGTATTTAGTTGTTACATTTCAATTAAAGTATAAAACTAGTTAATTATTGCATTTTTCATTAAAGTGTACAACTACTTAATTGTTACATTTTAATTATAGTATACAACAAGTTAATTGTTACATTTGTCATTTCGCTATTAGTTCATTAGTTAATTGTTGCATTTTTCATGAAAGTGTACAAGTATTTAGTTGTTACATTTTAATTAAAGTATAAAACTAGTTAATTATTGCATTTTTCATTAAAGTGTACAACTACTTAATTGTTACATTTTAATTATAGTATACAACTAGTTAATTGTTACATTTTAATTAAAGTATAAAACTAGTTAATTGTTGCGTTTTATTATTACTGTTGTACTCATATTAAAATATTTGATATACTTTTATATTTGTTAAGATGGACCGTGGTAGACATTCTGTAGATATGGGAAATCTCGAACGCAACCGAAAGAAGGAGATTGCGAGAACTCATCCTAGTTTGCGCAAGAATACCGGGCAGTCCGGGTCTTCTTCTCAAAGTCGACAAGATTTTGAACCGGAATACCAACGGCGAGATGGCCACGCGATGTCCGACGAGCAACTACAACAACTATTGGCTCAAAATGATGGGCGATTTTTTCATCAACGAGACATCCCGGACGAGATTCACACCATTGACGAAGAAGAGCTCGAGGATGACAATCCGGAGGAGGACGCGGGGGGCGCCGGGAGTCACGGCACCCCGGATGAGGAGCAAGAGGCGGAGGACGAGGGTGGTTCATCCCAAATAGGTACGAAATCTAAATCTCCTATTATAGAAAATAATTTTAAAAAGTATAAAGACCCAAGCACCGAGAAATGGTACGCAAGTTGCAACCATTGCGATAAGGTGTATAGCTTGGGAACTTCGGGCGGATACGGGAGCCTCAAAAGGCATCTTATGGGCAAGCACAAGGTGGAGTACGCAAAAATTGAGAAAGGCAAGGGGAAGCAAACACAAATATCGAGGTTTGCAAATAACCAACCTTATGGTAATTTCTCATACAATGATCAACAAAATTTGACGGGTATGACTAACTTTATGGTTGAAGAAAATTTACCTTTTTTGTTTTCTGAAAGTGTTTCTTTTCAAGAGTATGCACAAACTTGTTTAAATCCTCAATTTCGAAGTTTTAGTCGAAAAACGGTTAAGAAAGAAATTATAAGGCTTTATAAGGCGGAAAAGGCAAACTTACAAAACTTTTTTGCAAACTATGATGGGCGTGTTACTGTTTGTTCTGACATATGGGAGGACACCTATCATAATTTACATTATTTGGGTTTGACTGCACATTATGTTGATGATGATTGGAATATGCATAAACGTGTTCTTGCTTTTCGTGAATTTAATGATCGTCACACCGCTGAACATATTTATATTTTGATTGAGCGTATTTTAATTGAGTATAATTTGGTTAATAAGGTGTTTGCTATAGGTTTTGATAATGCTACTAATAATACTGCTGCTATACCTAGATTGCGTGAATTGTGTGGTTCTACTACTTTGATGGGTAGATTTTTTCATCAACGATGTGCATGCCATATAATAAATTTATGTGTGCAGGATGGTCTAAAAGCGTTGGGAGATGCTATGGAGGTAGCGAAGGGGGGGATTAGACGTATTTGGGCTAATGGTCAACTTAAATTAAAATGGAAAAATTATTTGAATGAAAGAAATGTGAAATATGTTGCTTTTCCTAAAGATTTGTCTATTCGGTGGAATAGTTCTTATAAATTAATTAGAGTTCTTATTAGATATAAAGAACATTTTCCTGCTTTTTTAAAAAAATATGATAACTACATTTTAAACTCCGCTCACATCGACACTTGCGAAAAAATTTGTAATGTTTTGATATTTTTTAATAATGCAACTGAAAGTTTTAGTCATGTTTATAAACCTACTTCAAACGAATTTATGCGTGAACTTGTTAATCTCGCCGGTGCTTTTAATGAATTTGCAAATGCCGATTATGTGAGCTATTTTTGTGGTTTTATGAAGGAAAAGTTTTTAAAATATTATGCACATATTCCGCATATTTATGGTATTGCATTTATTCTCGATCCTCGTTTTCGACTTGGTAATTTGGAACAATGTTACAAGTTCTATTATCAATCTTTTTATGGTGATTTTCCAATGTATGAAGATAACCCTATAGATCCGCAATCTGAATACAACGAGGTTAGTAGTTTATTCTATTCTTTATTTAATGAGTTTCGTGCACAATATGGCAACGCGCCCCCTCCCCCGACCCAAACATCTTCATCTAAAGGAAAATCACTTTTTGAATCTGCATTTGGCAATCTTATGAAAAAAAACTAAAACAACTCACACTACTGAACAAAGCACAATTAATGAGATTGCTTTGTATACTAATTATGAGGTTGAGTTTGTAGAAAATGAAGAATTTGACGTCCTAAAGTGGTGGAAGTCAAAAGAAAGAATGCTCCCGATTTTAGCACGGATGGCTAAGCAAGTACTATCAATGCCGGTTTCAACAGTTGCCGTGGAACAAGAATTTAGTTCGGCCGGCAACGTCCTAACTAAATCGAGAACGTGTTTGAGTGCCGAATCTCTTGAGACGCTTATATGCTACCACGATTGGTTGAAGGCAAGACGTAGAACTCAAGAAGTTAGCATCACCCCCTCCCAAGACTTTATGGATGAATCAACCGAGGGTGGTTCTACCTATGCCGGAGATTCCGATTGATTAGTATTTTACAATTTATTATTGTATCCTCAATTCTCTATTGTAATTTGTCAACTTGTAGATTTGTAGTTCATATTTCAAATCAATAGACATTATATTTTTTATATGTCGCATTTCTCAAATTAATCAAGTTACAACTTACAACTTAGAAAGTTAGAAACTTACAATTAATTATATTATATTATTATTACTTATTACAAAATGTATTAGAATTAATTGTTCTCAATTCTCAAATGTAATTCCTATTTCACATAAATGCACTTGAAGATTGTTTTATAATATCCAAAAAGATGTATATTTTAACATTAAAAAAAAATATACAGGCCCGACCCGACCCGGCGGTTCACCCGGCCCGGGGCCCGGCCGGGTCACCCGGCCCGAACCGGCACCCGTCTATTAGCGGGCCGGGCCCGGGCCCAACTTCTGCAAACCGAGGCTCGGCCGGTTCAAGGCCCGAACCGGGCCCGAACAGGACCGAGTCCAGACCTAATACACGGTACTCCCTCCATATCTAATTGATCCATTTGCTTTTCACGGAGTTTGATATTTATTGAACTTTATAAAAAGTAAGAAGTTTTTTGTATTGTGGCGATACTGTAGTAGTACTATAGCTTCTTTTTTAGTGAGATTCTTTCCCAAAAAAGGAAATGAGACAATTAATTTGTTACATAAAAAATGGAAAGTGTGACAATTAAATAGATAGGGAGGGAATCTATTTTATCTAAAGAGGAATAACTTATCACATTCCGAAATTATGTTATCATATTTGGTATCATCACACATGACACATGACAACACTAATGCCATGAGTGAAAGTATTTTTCAAGCATGGCACTCTTTTTCAAGCAGTGCTTTTATTTTAGAATTTCATTTTGTTTTCTCTCTTACTTAAGCCTTAATTATAAGGCATGCAATTTTTTCATGAAGATTTAAACAGATGATCAACCTATTTTAAATATGAGAAAGTGGTCCAGTCTAGGCACTCTCCCTTACGAGAGGTCTCAGATTCGAAACTCAATGGAGTAAGTTTCAGCCCTGATTACTCCAGGTCCTCCAGTCCCCTCCCCCAGACACCCCCTGGAGTAAAAAAGTAAAAGGGATTCTTTTTCTAGAGTAAATAAAAGGGATTCTTAAGAGTATTAAAATTATTCCTTATATTACACATTGACACACATATGTGTCTATTCGTGTGTTTATGAAAAACACACGCATAATTATGTGAAAATTGGACGGGATATGTGTCATTTCTCTGCGTAAAGCCGTAAACACACAAAGGGTGAATAGATGTGAATATTTTATTATTTTTCACTACAAGTTTCAATATACCTATTTATTCACTGTTGTATACAACAACATCTAAGCTTTACTCCAATAAAATTTGGGATCTGCGTGCTAAAACTAAATTGAACTAAAATTTAGAAATTTATTTTTTAGAAGTTGGATTACTTTTTCTTAAATGCTTTTAACTACAAGTTATTTCGCTTTCTTAACATGTTTGACATACACAAACCAAGTTATTTCGCTTTCTTAACATGTTTGACATACACAAACAAAGTGGAGCTTCATCAATAAATAAATAGACAACTGCATTCAAGCCTTACTCCCAAA
Source organism: Cuscuta epithymum (assembly GCA_945859915.1). Lineage (NCBI taxonomy): Eukaryota > Viridiplantae > Streptophyta > Magnoliopsida > Solanales > Convolvulaceae > Cuscuta > Cuscuta epithymum. Next base: position 24,380 of record CAMAPF010000075.1, on the reverse strand, counting down.
AGAAATAGACATGTATAAAAAATGGTACGTGTCCTCGTCTCCTTCCTAGGGACAAACAACACCTACTTCTCACAATTTTCACTTCAACACAACAGAAAAAGAGATTTTCTTCTTTCTTTTTTTAACATTAGCTAAAATTTCAAAGATGATATACAATCTCTGCCATACAGTAGAACACACAACAAACTACACTAAAAAAAGGAAGTGTTATGGGTTAGCTGACATATACATGATTAAAAAGTCAGCACAAGAAACATAAGCTTCTACTACTACTACTACTCCTATGTGTGTCTTTCTCTTCCAGGCCTTTCATGAATGATATAATTGCCATGTGCTCTGAAGCATATGTCATGAAGGATGCTAGAACAATTCCTGCTCCCACCATCATACCCAACCTGCACAAACATATCATACAGAACTTACACACACACACACACATTATGAACTCCCAAGAGATTTCTAGGATTGCTATAAAGACATTCTGTTTTTACAAAAAATGCACTCTCTCTGTACATTGTCTTGGTCCCATCTTACCCTTTTCGCCCATTCTACTAAGTTTCTCTCATACCATATTAGAGTGGTTGCTATTCATTCTTACTTTACCACAGTTTATCAATTTAATACTAACCAAATGGGAGCCTTGGCACACAGTCAAAATGTTGCTATGTGAATAGGTCACAAGTTCTAGTCTTGAGAGTTACCTCTTGTCAAAAAAATTGATGAGAGGTGTTTGCCTCTTGCCTAGTTGTTCAAAGTTTCAAATTACATCCTTTTGCACATATTATTTATATTCCCTCCATCCCAAATTAATTGATGTTTTTGAAAACTTCACACATACTTACAACATTGCAAGACCCCCTTAAAAGTTTAACATGAAATTTCTTACATCTTTCATAATACAAAAGCATTTAATGTAAGAAGTGTTTATATCTCATATGGACAAATTTGGTAAGAAAATTATTATGGGGAAAAAAGTTTGCTAACACCCCTTTTAATTTTAAGCAAAGGGAATAAACTAAACTAGTGATGAATAAATAGAGATAAATGGTCAAGTAGGTCACCTCAAAAACAGTGAAGTGACCCCAAAAAGACAAGGCAGTGATGGGGTTGCAATGGCAAGAAAAGCCATTCCTAAACCATAGTTCCATGCAGCCATGTCACAACATGACTGCTGCCGCTGATGAACTGAAAAAGAACAACAAATAAATTAATAATATATAAATAAAGGTATATAAATGGCAGCCACAAATTAGATTTAGACAAAAGTACATGGCTTGGTGAGAGTCTAGTCAGCCAACCAACCTTTTGCTGAATCATATGCCAATGACTCAGATCGAGAACTGCCCACTTGATTTCCCATCAGCTTTCCCCATTGCCGGACTACATTCAAGTAACTTCCAAAGAAGAGGAAGAAAAGCGTGAATGTCCACTCATACATTAGGATGAGACCAGTCCAGGGCATTATTTGGCGGGGGATGATTAGGAGAGAGAGCCCAAGGGACAGCAAAGCAGCACCAAAACAGACAAAGATTGACAACCCACATACATAAGAAGGCACCTTAAACTGTGTACCATCTGTTAACTGCATTTATCACAAGGTCATGTCAGTATGTTCCAAGGTCCCTTTGGTACCAGGAAAATAGCAGGGAAATCTGGAAAGGAAAGTTTCATGAAATTTTGGAAGGAAAGAACTTGGGAAGAAAGACAGGATACCTGAAACTGAATAAATTTAATTTAGTTATTTGTTCAAACTCATTATTTATTTACTTCTAATACATAAATACTACGAAGCACAAAAATATGAAAAACTATTATCATATTTGATTTTTCTTTGCATTTACCAAGGTATAAAGTTAACCATAAAAATCTGCTTTACACAACACGCTTTTTTTCCAAACATTTTTGGAGAGCCAAACAGACTCTTGCTATTTTTTTGTCAGAGGGAATGAATTCAAAATGAAAGATGTTTAGCATCCTAATAAATGCATATGCAAAAATTGTATGTTTACTCATGAGTGGGTAACTCACTAACTTGGCACTCCAAGAAAACCAACAACTTGCTAAATTTAGTCCAATAGGCATATCAATTAGGGTATGTTTGGATCCTGGAAAATACTATGTAAAGGAAAACAACTCATGAAAGTTTTTTGGGAAAACTGTCAAATAAGCCCTCGTAGTATATTAAAAAAGTCAATTAAACCCTCGAACTAAAACCCACAAACTTTAGAAAAACCATCAAATTTAGAATTTAGACAGTAAATATCATGTTACCCCGGTCATATGGCTGATGTGGCTATCCATCTGGATTTTTTTGATTTTGTCTTTTTCTTTCTTTTCTTTCTTTTTTACTTCCTCACCATCCCTCTTTCTTCTTGTTTTTTCTTCCTTCTCCACAACCCTCCTGTACCTACATTTCTTCTTTCTTGGACTTTTCCTTTCTTTCTCCCGCCCGTACTGCTCCCCTTTAGTTTAATCTTCTAGCTACCCTGTTGTGGTTCATTATTTTCATTCGTGATTGTTTAAGTTAGAAACTCCAGCGAAGACTCGAAGAGGCGGCTCGGCGGCAGATATGTTCAGCTTCCTGCTGGCTAATGTGACCTCGTTCTTGCCGGTCTTCATCTGCAATGACGGGAATTAGCTCGGGAAGGCGGCCACGGCAGCGAGGACAAGCTCAAAAGTCTGGCGTATGTTTATACACCTCCGGTGATGATGGAGGCTTAGCTTACGAGCTCGAAATTCCAACGTACATCTTCTCCACCACCGGAAAGGAAGGAATCTTGGTCGATGAGCTCGAAATTCCGGCAAACATCTATTACACATCTGGCACCGCTGTGCTTGGCCATGGATGGCAGCTTGGCCAATGAGCTCAAAATTCCAGTGTCTGTGTTCTACACTTCTACACCTATGACGCCAAAGGGTTCGTGCTTGGCCGACCAATTTTTAGACTTAAAAAAATGAAATGAAGAAAGAAAGGGAGAAGAAGAAGCAGGGTGACTGAAATGGCGGAAGAAAAATTACGCAGGAGGAGGGCAGGAAAGGAAAAGGAAAAATAAAAATAAAAAGAAAAAAATGTTAAAAAACACGTGGATAGCCCCATCAGCATTATCACCGGGTAACTGGATCTTCACCTGCTTAATTCTAATTTGTCTTTTTTTCTAAAGTTGGAGGACTTAATGTAGTGTCTTTTAGTTTAAGGGCTTAATTGACTTTTTTCATATACTACGGGGGCCTATTTGATAGTTTTCCCAAGTTTTTTCTTATGTTCTGGTTTTACATTGAAAACGCAAAAAGGAAATGATATATTCCTTTATTATTATTTGTTTCAAATTCCTTTTTAAATAGTTGATCACTTACCTAATCTGGAAAACCCTTTTATCTACCTTCTCCTACTATTCACTACCCCCATACTTCTTCTTAAAAACCGTGAAAAGACTAAAGGATCAACCAATAAAATAGTGGGGGTATGATAGTTTGCTTATTTGTTTACTTTTTACTTTTACACATATATAGAATATAGATTTAAGTCTATATATAGACAGTCGACATAAAAAAATTAACTGAGTACCAACAACTATATCTAAAATAAATTATTGAATTTTAGCCTACCCTTCCCCCCACGTTTTGTTCCCTTCAAATTTTCTTCTACAATTTCCTTCCTGTTTTCTTTTTCAAGTACTTGTTGGGATCCAATGAGACCCTCAGGTATTTCTCGGGTCTATGTGATTGTAGAAAACGAGAGAAAAGAGTATAATGTTAATCAATCTTATCATGCTCCCAAGACTTGATAAGAAGATGAACCTGTTGGTTGGAGCTGATGATGGATGGAGGAACTGAAGAATAAGGAAGGATACCTCCTGCTCTGAACTTGTAGTATATATGTTTCATATGATCATAAAGTGAGCGCGTCTGAGGAAAAAAAGTGTTTTTCATGTAGACAGTTTAATAAGATTGTTGACTGGACACTTTCAAAGGAAGGCATATTACACTTACCTGTAAATATGACCGGTAGAAGCAGAAAAGTACAAGAAATAACGGAAACAGGCAAAGCAATTTGACAAAAAAATCATCTTTAGGATTTTTGCCTCCATGGGTTCCTGGTAAAGTTTCCTTAAGCTGCACCCTGGCATTCTGCCACATCAGCAAATTATCAGAGTTCATTGGATTGAACGGGTTGTTAAAAAGCTAAAAGTCATTAAGTCATTTAGTAAATTTTAAAATGTATCAAATATGAAGGACAAGAAAAGGAAAAGTAGCAAGAAGAAACACCTGCCAGACATCAACCGGTTTGACAAGCCAAGATGTCCACCAATCCCATGGTTTGAGTGGCCCAAGTGTGTAATGTATAACACGCAGTTCTTTCTCATCAACCATCCACTGCACATAGCAGTAAAAGTAAAAATATGTCTATGAAAAAATCAGCACACCAAACAATTCTATAAAACCAAATGCACATGTAAGACTTCATCTTGGCCCTCAACAGGCAACAGAAATTAGATCTATAATATCCAGCCTATAAGGCTTACATTGACTAAGAAAAAAAGATTACAGCTACCACAAAGGCAGAGAAAGAAGAAACTTAAAACTAGAGAATACCTTGTTAGCAAGCATGTATAGGCCAACATCTGCATTGTAAAGAGTAGAAAGTCTCTCCATTTTAGGAAGGGGCCTAGATTTTAAAACATCTTGTGGTAAGTTCGGCTCAAACAGATGAGCATTAGGAAACCCAGCATAGTAGGAGTTGAGAAACCCTTGATCACCTGTAAGCATCAAGAAACTCATTAAAAACCAAAAAACGTCCCTAATTGTATCAAAAGTTTGAATGTATAATAAGTATCTTTGCAGTTGCAGCTGATCTTGTCATTTCTTGACATATCTAGTCATTTTTTGTTTGACAGGTCAGCATATGCAGCATGCACAAGATCATAACTTTTTGAAAGTACATGGTCATTAATGTGTTACTTTAGTTAATTTGCGAGCTAAATGAGATGTATGAAGAGTGTAAGGTCAAGTGAGAGGTTATTTTGTTGAAAGTTCAGGGTCACTTTTGGGTATATAGAGTTAAATGAATTAACTAAAGGAAAAATTCCCGAAATAGGAGTAAAAAAGTTTGAAAATTTCAAAATAGGACTGTCATGTTTTTATTCCCAAAATAGGAGTAATTACTGCCAAATTTGGAAAATACCGCCGTGTTTAAAGTGATATTATCAAAACATGGCAGTAATTTGATAGATCCGTGAGATCTGGTACCAAAACAAAGAGCAAAGTGACAGAGAATGAAGAGGAATAATCGGAATAGCTTTATTTCTCCAACTGAACAGTTCACAAAGGATACAGTGCTCAGGGGCTGATTCGAGATGCCCAATCTCCCAGTACAGTCCAATCCAAAATAAAACCTACCCTTCTTTTAGTTGACTCTTCTATTTATAGTCCTTCTCCACGCAGGGATAAAAGGAACTAATAACAATAATAGACTTCTTATCCTTTCTATTATACTCTTTATAGAATAGGCCCACTAATTATTTATAGAATAGGCCCAATCATTATTTATTCCTATCACTACTCCTCCCCTAAACAACCACCTTGTCCTCAAGGTGGGTGATAGGAGTCAGCCTTGATCTTCATATTGACCTTCATTCTTGCGCCCCTCCCTTCCCAGTACTTTACTGCTTTCTGTTTCCCTAGCTTCCTGATTTGGACCTTCAACTTCACTCCTTCCATTGCCAGAAAAAACATAGCAAGAGAGAGCAAAGACAAGGACTGTTTTGCATCCTGCTGCATGATGTTGCTGAGGTTAAAGACTTCCAGCAACTGTATCTGTGGACCATCTCCCAACCTCCATCTCAGGCCATGTGTAACTCCATTACACTCAGATTTCAGAGTATCTAACGGCCAATGCACCAAGTCTGGGACAATTTCTTCAACCTTGCTACCAAGAGAGAACTCTTCAATCCATTTCAGTCCAGAATTCGAGGAGTCCCGAATTGCAGAAAGTACCCCATTAAAGCCTTCCATACCCAGAACCAAAAACTGGTCAACCTTCAAATCAGGCTTCATGGTCAACTTTCTTAACCCTGCCTCATTAATAACATCACTGGCTGTGTCTGGCATATATCTATCAGGATTATGTCTAGCTGATTGTGGTACAGCAGCTGTTATGGTTTCATACGGATGTTTACCTTTATGATGCTCATCATTCGCACCCCCTGGCAGTATCTGTACAGCATCCCCTAGCCACCTCCTTCGGTGTTCTCCATCTTTCCATTCCATAGTCAACTTCTGGAAGTCAAACTTCACGCTTCCCAGTTGTGCCAACCATTCCAGTCCCAGGATTAAGTTTGATCCTCCGAGATCCAAGACATAGAAGTCTTGCTTAATCATCACGTCTTGCACTTTAATTTGTAGCTTTTCACATCTTCCATTGTTCCTTACACGTTCTCCATTGCCTAGTTCCACCTGGAATTCTCCTAACTGCTGGAAAGGCAATTGCATTTCTGTGATCAGCTTCTGAGAAACAAAATTGTGAGTTGACCCGCAATCAATAAGGATATCCACCTGCCTTTCTCCCTGATTCCCTTTTAAAAGCCCCTTTACTGTGAAGGCCCTCAGGGTAGGTATCCTCTCAGGTATCCTCTCTCTGCTCATACGAGATAATTGCATGGATTTTGATTCCAACACCACTTCTTCTACTGGAATTTCAGGTTCTTCAGAATCTGTTTCTTCTTCAGCATCCGAGTCTTCTACTAACATCATCTTATAGTGCCTCAGCTTGCAGGTATGCTCTTTATTCCACTTCTCTCCGCACTTAAAACACAGCCCCTTCCTGCTTCTTTCCTGAAGTTCTTCGTGAGATAACTGAGGTGCTACCTTTCTGATCCCTGAAGATTGCATGTCAGTGATCTTCTTCTCCATTCTCTCAAACCATGAATTGAAATCCCTGCTTTCAGCTGCACCTTTGCCATTATTGTTGGAACCAGAGCTCCCTATTTTTGCTCTAAATCCATCCCCCCATGTCTGAGGTTTTGCAATAGTAGGTCCCTTCTCCTTCAAAGTCAGTCTGTCTTCTTCATTTCTCCTCCCATACATAGCTTCATTTTTGTCTTCAATCAGAATAGCTGTGTCCATAATCTCATTCAAAGTACTGGAGCTATGCAGCTTAAGATCCGCTTTGATTTCAGCCCTTAGGCCATTCAGGAAGATCCCTTTCAGCATCTCCATATCAATATTAATTTGCGGAGCTATGACCATCTCAAATTCATCTCTGTAGTCCCGAACAGAACCAGTCTGCCTCAAGCTAAGCATTGGCCCATAGGGATTTTGAATCAAATCCGGTTGGAACCTACGTATAACTGCTGCCTTCAAACTCTCCCAGTTCTTCCTCTCAGTCTGATGCTCCCACCAAATGAACCAGTTGATTGCCCTTCCCTCCATTGCGACCACAACTGCTTCAACCTGTTCTTCTTCATGAATGTGATTTACTCGGAAATACCTCTCCATCCTTACAAGCCAGTTATAAGCACTATCTCCAGTAAAAATAGGCAGATCAATTTTACGACCAGTTTGAATAGTAAACCGATTATAATTCTCAGGTTCCCTGTGATGTTGGACGCGGAAGTGATTCGGAGAGGGATTTCGATTACCTCCAGATGTCGTGGGGCTGTTAGATGAGCGCACATGATGTTGAGGTGGAGATCGCACACGATGCTGCGGAGGCGATCGCGATCGTGCTCTGGATCTGAACTGTTCACCCATGGCGGCCATTGAAGCCGACATGCTTGCTGACAGCGCATCTATTGTTGAACGCAACTCTTCCTTGAATTCCGACTGTACTTCCGATAACCGTCGCTCGATCGCATCCATACGCAGCTCCATCTTTGCTCGCGTTCTGACCATTCACCAATGGAGCGACAGGGTTTTGATTCGCGCGCAAAAAAATCCGATCACCAGGCGTGATTGCTCTGCTGAAGTCGCACGTCACTTCCGAGTCCCAAGAGCTATGCTTTGATACCAATGATAGATCCGTGAGATCTGGTACCAAAACAAAGAGCAAAGTGACAGAGAATGAAGAGGAATAATCGGAATAGCTTTATTTCTCCAACTGAACAGTTCACAAAGGATACAGTGCTCAGGGGCTGATTCGAGATGCCCAATCTCCCAGTACAGTCCAATCCAAAATAAAACCTACCCTTCTTTTAGTTGACTCTTCTATTTATAGTCCTTCTCCACGCAGGGATAAAAGGAACTAATAACAATAATAGACTTCTTATCCTTTCTATTATACTCTTTATAGAATAGGCCCACTAATTATTTATAGAATAGGCCCAATCATTATTTATTCCTATCATAATTACTAATTAGTCCTATTTTGGGAATAACATGACAGTCCTATTTTGGAATATACAAAGGTTTTTAGTCCTATTTAAGGTAATTTCCCTTCACTAAATTGATAGACAATACAAATTTGATGCCACTGACACATAGTGGGTATGAAGGTACTGATGTTAATGATGATGGAAGTCCATATGTACTGAAAAGGGAAGTAGAGCTAAAGAAGTAAAGGAATGACCAAACTTCATTTCATGATAGCTAAAAGATGACATGTATAATGAAAAGGTAGCATCTCAAAACTATTAGATCCAGGAATGCATCAAAATTGAAGAGGAAAAAGATTACAGCGCAATTTAATTGAATCAATTTGTATATGGGGCATACCTCCAGTGTAAGAATGTAAAGTGGTAACCTTGCTAATCATATCCTTAAAAAGTTCTTCAGATGGCTCAACAACCATGACTCCAGAATTCAGCCTTTCAGAGTGCTTCAAGTTTGCACAGAACTTTTCACATTTAAATAAGTCTTCAATGCTCTTCACAACTATTGTATCAGCATCAAGATACACCACTGCCACAACAGCCAAAAGGGTTAGGTGAAACACAACCCTTCAGTCCACATTTTTCAATGTCCAACCAGGAAAATACTCAGTCCCTGGGTATAATTATGTGTATAAAATGACCACATTACCCTTTCAAAAACAGTATATAAGATTTATCACAACCACTAAGAGAAGGGAAAAGTTGGAAGTATTTTATTCATCTAAAAAATGAAATGTGACGAATATTTTGAAACATATTTTTCTTTCCAAAGTGAGATTTATTCGGAAACAGGTGGAGTATTTCTATACAAATATACATTTTACAATCATCTTTTACATATGCACATAAATAACCAATAAATTATAGTGTGTGAAATTATCAAGTTCACAACAATCAATGTCTTGACTTAAGAAGAGCTTAGTAGGAAACCAAATAAATTGAATTAGTAGGATATCAAATCACCTTTCTTGTAATTAGTCATATTGAAGATTTTCAGTTTCGTATAGACGCCCCAAAACCTGGTCGGTCTCACTTGATTTGGGTTTGCCAATAAACTAATTTCTTCAACAATCCACCCATCAGCCTGCATAGAAACCACAAAATCATCCTAAACCACTCACCAACAAAAAACAATGCAACTACACAAGTAATTTTGAGGGTGCATGATATGCTGAGTCCACTGCTGCCTCCTACCAGTTTAGTCAAATTGGGATAAAGACATGATTTTTACACATCAACACGATCATCAAATGTCAAGTTAGCAAACCCAATGAGAGACTGAACCAAGTTTAGCTTCTGGTTTAACTGTAATCTTTGCAGTGTTGCAAAATTAACTATCTTGGGCACTTTCTAGTAGTGTTTTGAAATACTACGGAGTAGTAATGTTCTTAACTAATCACTTAACACATTAGCAGATTATCATAGATAATAAATAAATATATGAGTCAGAGCATAAAGAATAATAGCAAAGACAGCAGCTTTTTGTTGATTAAACTCAAGAAAAGTACCTGAAGGAGCTGTTTGGCGTAGCTGGAAACACCATCTGAGACCAAAGCAACCATGTCCTTGGTGGTTCCAGTATCCCGGATAGACTTGCCGAGAACTCGAACGCCGAGCAGGAACTCGTCACCGTAGAGGAGCGTCACGTAAGCTTCTTTCGACGATTGAGATCTCTGTGCTCCGGAGGCGCAATTATTACTAAATAATGACAAAATTAGAACCAGCCAAACAACCCCTGACCTCCATCTGGAAGACTTCATGGTGGCTTGGGAGGTTTCCAGAGAAAAATGGGGTTTTGGCCGCCGGAAGGTGAAGAAGATGGAGATCGAATCAAAACTTTTTTAGGGGTTTTTGAGCTGTTTATGATTATTCTTTTCAATGATCACGTGAAAGAGAATATTTGCTCTTCCGGCGGACAATTCGAAATGGAATGAATTTATATTGGGGAGTCATTTCTTCATGGTTTTTTCTACTGGTCTTTGTTGCCGTCTGGCCTTGCTGTCATCGGGACGGGGTATCGTCAACCTTCGTTCAACTTCTCGTTCATTTAGCCGGACTTCTACCGTGAAGGAAGTCAAGTTGGTAGGCAGTAAAAAAGATGATTGCAATGTTCACTATTAAAATCCTACAATGATTAGGGCCAGGTACTCAGGTAGATATAATTAAAGCTCTTGAATGCATTGCTTAATTGATTTGTGAATTTATGAATGGTGGAATTTGTTGAAATTATGAAAAATAGTTAAAATGATTCTAATTTGAGTTAATTAATCAAAAAAATAATTTTAACTTGTTTAGATCATTAGAAAGTTGTGTGAAACAAAATAATTATGTGTTCAATGATTTTTTATTCCATTAAAATAAATAAACGGACATCGATACCAAGTGAGGTATAATGTTACTACGTATGAAATTGGATTGTCATTTGTGATTTGTCAATACTAGTTTCTCACCTGCGCGATGCGCGAGATATAAAAATGTAATAGTAATATGACATTATTTGTAAACATTGCTCGTCGTGTGAAATGTTTGCAAATTGTGTTAGACGTAATGTGCATAATAAATTATAATTAAAGATCCAAAACTCAAAGATAGGTAGTAAGTGTGCCTTGGAATAAGAAGATAAAAAGATATGTTATATAGAGTTTCACAATCTACACATTGCGAAAAAACTTCTTTATAAACAACATTGGTGGTATGGTTTGTTGGTTGGCCATCTTCACCGCATGTTAATATCTTCAAACCCTTAGGATTTGTTACCCTTGACACTGCAACATAGAGTTGACCATGTGTAAACACTGACTTTTTCAATAAAAGACCGACATGAGTCAAAGATTGTCCATGCTCTTATTTATAGTCATCACGTAAGAGGTTTGTTGCCCATCTTCATAGCAATTCACTCTTTTCAAACCCTTACTATAACAAAATATCACAATTTATTTTCGAATTATATATCAATATTAATAATGAATAACAATAACAATATATAATAATATGTATACAATTTCGAGCCTGGTCCAAATAACAATTAAAGTTAAACCCAGCCCAACACAAAAAAGAATCTATTGATAAAACTAATACCTATTCCGGCCCAACAACTCAACCCAATTGAAATTAAACCTACCCAAAAATCTAACCCAGTTGCCTAGCCCGCCCTACCCAGTCAACACTATATAAACCCCTTTACCCAGACCATAACCATATTACCCTTCGGTTATAACCCTTATCCTTCGGCCGCCCCAAGAAACCATCGATTCTTCCGATGGGCTGCTTCGCCGTTAATGCTTCATCTACCTCCCTTTTCTTCAGTATTTTACTCCCAATGTCCTTTGTTTGTATATTTTTATGGCAACCTGACTGATCGGTTCACATCGTTAAGGGGGATGGGCTTTATGTTCGTCTTTCCCACATACACCACTGGTACATCTACTAAGGCTGAGTGATAACTCATAATCTCAGACCTTCGTTGGATTCTTTGTGGTGTTTTTCTCATACTTGACCGCTCTTGATCTTTAACCTAATGCTATGTTTAATTAGGTTTTAGTCTTAACACATGAATTATTCTCAGTTTTTGGATCTCAACTGACTTATTTTCAAAATATTTCTTCGATTTGAAGTAGAAATGAAAACGAATATAAGATTTATTCATTTTTCAAACATGTATATTTATTTCTACGCAGATTTATGCTACCATGTTTGGTTACGAATGCCCAGGTCCAGATTTCAAATATATGTGAATCTGTGAATTTGTTGAGATTACGCCCTACATGTGAAAGCTTTTTTTGTTATGTTTTTTAAATGATCTGAGACTTCATTTCGGAATCTGTTTGCGGTTCCAACTTTAATGAAACAGATCTGCACAATTTCAAAACCCTAATTTTTTTATTCTATGTTGTTTTTTGGCTGGTATGTGTTCTGGACAATGTTGAATTTGAAATTGGAATTTCATATCCTCTTTATGCATATATGTTTCGGAATAGATGGCCGCCATAAAGACTGAGTGATCTTTTTGAAAGGATCTCAGATCTGCAGCCTCATTTCGTCCCTTTTATTGTTATAAGTTCATAGTGGCATTTGACATACATTTATGTTGATAAATTTATACAACGCTGAGTGATTGTAAGGAAATGATCTCAAAAACCGTTCACTTCGTTGTGTTTGCTGTAATTTTTATTTCTACCATTTCAGATTTATTGTTTTTGTCTTGGACTTGCCTAGGCAGAACCTTTACAGATTCACAATTACACTGACTGTTATGAGTTTTCATAAACAACACTCGCATATGGACTGACGGATCTTGAAATTTTTAATTCTCTACTACTAAGCTACAGGGTGTTTGAGTATAATAAAAGATATATAGGGACAATGGAAACTAATAATCCAACCTTTGAGCGATCTTCTTTCAATAATCCCACCTTTTGATTATTCATGAATAATCCAACCTTTGCACTTCATCTTCATTCATTGGTCCCTGGTCGGTTAATGACCTACTATTCTAAGTTATTTTTTTATCTTTGCAAAATATTATCTTTGTGAAAGATGAGATTTATGGTATAATGATTTGCAAAGATAAGAAAATAGCTTGGAATAGCAGGTCATCAACCGGTCAGGGACCAATGAATGAAGATGAGGTGCAAAGATTGGATTATTCATGAATAACCAAGAGGTTGGATTATTATAAGAAGACCGTTAAAAGGTTGAATTATTAGTTTCCATTTTCCCAAGATATATATGTATACAATTTGGAAATCAACATTGTATTTTTTCAAAGTTGTTTACAAACTGTGAAGTTCATATTATCTGGTCTTACAAAATATGAACTTTCAAAGCCTGTAGCTCGGAAATTATTTTGTGATAATAATGTAACCCAGTTCATACATAGCTATATTATTTCGATCAAACTGAACAACACATTTTTTAATTGAAAACTATCTTTGTTTATCAAGTCTTGAAGACTTCTTTTACGGTTGATTCTTGTGCTTTTGGTGATCTTCTTCATCAAAGAGCTATTATCAAAAGCAAAATCGCATGTTATTAACTTCAACCGGTGGAAGGCTTGAATACTTGTAAACCAAATTTATAATCACTTTTATTTTAAAACATGTAAGATGTTTATTCATTTGCTTACCTTGATTTTATAAACTTTGAGGAAAGTTGGTCATTTTGGTTACTGGTTTTAATGGCCCATCCTGCAGGACTGCCAGATTCCCTGCCAGCCCTAAAGTGGCCTTCGAAACTGTGCGGTCTAGCAGTTTGTTGGCCTGAAAATTTAATCACACCAGATGACAAATATCCTTAATCATGGTCACATGCATTTCATCTTATGACAATCTACTCATGAAATGTGTTTGAGAACCTGAATCAATTTGGTTCCTAGATTTTGTTTATATAGTTTATAGTTTATAGTTTATAGTTTATAGTTTAAGTTTACATTATAACATGTACTGGAAGTTTTGTGAAATGCATAAATCAAAACATTCTTCTTCTTTTTTCTTCCACAAATGCATAAGCATACAACATTCAGCATTGCACCTGCATAGTACACTAACCATACAACACTAAACATGCCTTAGCATTACATCCGATTTTACACGACACAGAATTTGCAAAAAACAAAACACTTGACATCTTTTACATATCTAGCTTCAAATACGTGCATCATACTACACTAAACACGGCTTAGCATTACATCAGATTTTACTTGGTATGGGAATGTTTAAACAAAACTCACTCATGGTCTCCTAATGTTAACTCCATCATCCTTTCGGTTCTTCTGCTTAAGATGTGATTTTGAACGCCGCTCTTACATATGACCTTCCCTATGACATCTATAACAAAATTCCAGCATAAGATATTTATTTCTACAAATTAAAACTTAAAAGTTTTTTGTTATTCTCACCAATCAATTTTTTGTGGTTGACGACCCTTTGAGTGTGTAGCATGTCAAATGGATGGAAGTCGTACACCATCATTGGCAATTCTGTCCTAGTGTCTTCGGTGAACTGTGTTTTGCTGATGAATTGAATCAAATAGGGATGGTCAGTTGTTTTGACAATTTGGTAGTTGTCCAGGACCAAAAACGTCCTTAGAGCGTGATAGCCGTTATATTTAATTGTGTTTAACATAAGTATTTATAAGTATTTGTTGAAGAAAAGAAGAGAAATCAGACAAATACCTTCAGAATGAGAGCTAAGGCATAAAACATTGTGATGAACGGTTTTTTAGACCAAGAGGATGACGTTCTGCCCATAATTTGAGTATAACGTATTGTAGAGAACTCGAAATCACTCGATTCGAATTTCATGTGATTGTTAACTCAATAAGGTACAAATGTTATGCAGACGTCATGGCCAAAATATGAAAGGAACAAGACTCAATCAACCAACAAAGTCAGATGTTGCTGGTGGGATTTCAGGATGCATATCTCTCAGTGTTTTAGCCATAACGTTTGATTGGATGAATAAAATCACGTCATTCAAGTTTTGGTGGATAGAATACTTCATTATCTGCAGCTTTGGTGAAGGAATCATGTCCAAATTCATAGCAGAACATTCCCAAAATCCCGGTACAAAAACCGACACTTTTTGATCCATTTTGGAGGAAGAAAGACGAAGTACATTTTTGGGCACTGCAACCGGCGCCGGTCAGCCAAGAACCGGCGCCGGTCGGAAGGTATTTTCGCACTAAACGAGCCTGTTTGCAACCGGGGCCGGTTCTAGACTGACCAGGGCCGGTTGGGACGATTTTCTGCTAAAACACAGCAACGTGCAAGAGGATGTTTTATGGGAAAACTTCACCTTCCTCATCTCTTGATCAAATATTGCTCCATACCTCAATTCATCAAGCAATAACATTCCATTCCATACTTTAATTCCTAGTTTTCATACTTTGTTTTTGCTATATATTGTTCTTCAAGTTCTTGAGGAGGAAACTTCAACCTCCGAAACCATTGGTGTTTAGGTATTATTTCCTTTGTAATTTCATGTTCCATTACATTTCAATATTGTATGTTGATTAATATGAGCATTAGAGGCTAATTTCTTAGCTAAGGCTAGAGATGAACCTCTATGCACACTAGGTGTTTGATAAAAGTTCTAAACCAATAAATTGTGATTTATCCTTTATATTTTGATTGTTTATGACTATGGTGTACAACATAGAAGTATGTTAAATTTAGTTTATGCTTGCAATTAACGATGAAGTCTAAACTATGAACATTAAAGGATAAACATATATAGTACCGAGAATAGAAATATATCCGGTCTTATATGATACGGGTGTGATGTCTTGATATTCAACGGGGTTTTCGGTAGATGAATGTAAGCCGTAACTGGACTTACACGTAATGAAAACCACGCTCTCGTTGCCTTAACCGGAGTTGAGAATATATTAGCGACATCGTATTCATGATTATTGGGGAAGAACTATTATTAAATAACTATTAAAGCATTTAGGTGAATCCCGATTGCCTTAGTATTTATCATTCTTGTTTAAATCAACCTCAAAGAACAAAGTTCCTGAAAAACTATACCATTTATAATCTTTTGCATTCAATATTCGACTTTATAATATCAACCATTTCCCTTTGGATCGACCCGGTATTTACCGGTATTTTATTACTACATCGGCACTTGTATACTTGCAAGTTTAGTCCGATCAGAGCATAAATTTGTTTTCCTTGATCCTTGATCATGGTCTTGTAAGCCTCCAGTTGTGGCCTTTTTATGATAGCGTGAATCCGGTCTCCCTAAATTTCAAAATGTCGACATTGTGAATATTATGATTATGATATTATAATTATAATCGATGAATACGTTGAGATTTTATAGTTGAATCAATTGTACCTGTTCATCATGCAACACCAGCTCGAGTGTCACCCCTCCTTTTGAGTGAGGAGGCACCTCGTATGCTCTGACTACCCGCACCCTCAAGGCCCAAGTGGTCTTGGTATGATCAACATCCTTGATCAGTGACCACATCCCTCTTTGTGTTGAAGAAAACTGCCATGACTCACAATTTACTTAGGAATACAAAGAAATACTCAACAATACCAAAGAGATTAGCTTGGTTGTGGTGTGGTTTCTCAAGCCATCGATGGGTATTTATAGTGGGAAAGGGTGGAAGTGGTGTAGAACAAATTGTGTAATAACCAATGGTCAAAGCATATACAATCTCAACTTTCAGATTTTATATTACAACCATTAATTGTTAGGTTGCCATATCTGTGTGTGTGTGTGTGTGTATGCATTTTGTAGAGCAAGTACATTGCATTTAATGTTGTGTGGCTCAAGAAATGCAAAGAGACTAAATGTGTGGCCTCTAGCATTTCGAGTACATTGCTTGCCCTTTTTTATTATTATTGCAGCACTGTTTTCGACATTATTTTATTGAGCCCCTAAACTAATTTGTTGAGCTACTAAAATTGCATTGGACAGTGGGCCTGTATTTAAAGTTACTAAGCAAGAAAGGAAAGTTGCTGGATGACCCGGTTTTGAACCCATTTTTTACTGACCCGGCCCGTTACTGCACAGTGTTTGGGCGGGAACACTGTGCAGATTTCATCTTGGCTTTGTATAATAAAAGATATATGCATCATAAGTGAATAGCTTGTAGTTAGTCTCTTGTGTTGTTTTTGAGTGAGTGTAAGAATTTGTTAAAAATGTAATCAGTTAATCCAAATATGAATATTATGATTTACTAATCATGTCATAACATAGATTATAGTCGTAAATGATTTTCAAAAGACTGATATTATAATCCTGAAATATTAAAGCACAAGTCAGTTTTCACTCCACCGAAAAAGAAATATGAGAATCCTCACTTTGATCAACTACTTCAAACTCATCCATTTCACCCGTTACTT
Organism: Cuscuta epithymum; assembly: GCA_945859915.1. Lineage (NCBI taxonomy): Eukaryota > Viridiplantae > Streptophyta > Magnoliopsida > Solanales > Convolvulaceae > Cuscuta > Cuscuta epithymum. The sequence goes on along the minus strand of CAMAPF010000075.1, from coordinate 7,154 downwards.
GAAAAGTGACCTATTGAGTTTTATCTTCCTCTGATAGTACAACATTGGTTGAAGAGGGGACGAATGGCTGAGTTCGTGTGTGGAGCCATTTTACCCGATATCGTCATAATTATGGAATGACAGGGTCAAACAACACCTGTCACCCACCAACTCAAAAAGTCAAACACCTGGACAACTATACATACTAATGATGAATACACAAGTTATAGACTTTCTATAATTTTTTTTATCATATTAATTAGAAGAATCATCATGTAATATCTTTTCCATTATAGTGAGATGTCGGAGTGATAAAGTAGAGCAAGAACGTAATTACTTTTGTATGTACTCAACAACCATTTACAATAGTACCAAGGGAGTATTTATACTGCTCATAAGTAAAATTAACATTAGATGCATTATAATGTGTTAATGTCATATGAGTTTGAGTCATTCGACATATGTAGCAACACTTGACCGTGTTATAAATGTTAGGTGGGTTTCTTCATCCTTTGCGCAAGGTCCGAAAAAGGTGTCCTTGGTTGTTGCTTGAGAGAGCACCTCGGCTGCAAGTTGGTCATGCTCATGAGGAAGCGACGAATGACAACACATGCCTTAACCCATCCCAAATTTGGTAAAACTCTTAAATTTTAAATGTATAAGAAGTGTGAATTTTTAAAAATTGATGAATCTTTTAAACAACCTGCCCCACTTCCCTTCCCTAATTACGACACTAGTGATACTCCTCCGCCATGGGGTGATGTGCGACGAGTTTGGGAATGGAAATGCTAACTAGCTAGTTTGTGGACAATATGTCTTTGACTCTTGCTGTATGGAGTGGTCCTAGTCTTGGGTCACACTGGGTGTGCCCCTCAGTGCGCGTCGGGTGGTCACACCCCCTCCCCACAATAAATGACCTATGGTTGAGGTGTAGATGTTAAATCTTCAATTGAAATAGAGTCTTTCAATGCAGACTTGAGTATGTGGGGTTTAGGGTCTATAGCATACACTCCATCGTTGAAAGTACTTGAGACGAAATGGAGTACATGAGGCTTGCGTGCCTTCTTTGTCAGCCCCCTTAACTACTCTTATTTTCACCATTTTATTTGGTGAGAATGTAGCACCTTTAACATTATAATATGATAAAGTTTGATGTAACTAACTCTTAAAATGTTGATATAAAGTAAAGTTTTATTATATTATCATTAAGTATTTTATACAGTTGCACATATATACTCTTCTATAAAAGAGGCTGAAGAGGATCACATAATGCTTAATGGACCTCATTAAGAGGAATATATGTGATGATATGGATGAAGTAGATAATCATGTCGAATTGGCTCCCTCCTCAGAGACTTGGTTGAGGATAAGATTAGCTCAGGGTTGAATGGATGAAATTATTTCCCCAATGCACACGGCACTCGGATAATGATAATGAGATAACCTTTTTCTAGTTTTAGACTTACAAAATTACATATTTTTTTTATTTTTTTGAGGTTTGTGTTTAAAAAACTTGTAAAATGATAGAGATGTGCTTTTCAAGAGATCGTTTTCAACTAGTAAATTAAATCAGTAAACATGACTAGTTTTATTTATTTGAATTGCAATATATGTGTTCATTCCGTGACAAAAGTATTGAAATATATTTCGTGTTGTATTGAAGTGAATACAATGTCTAAAATGAATGTGCATTAGTGTAACATTATTCTTGAAGATGCTAATAGTTGAGTAGACAAAACTAAATGTATTAAATCGATTTATAGTGAATATATCATGCGTATGAATGATAGAAGTTAATTTATATTATGCTTAAATGAATATATCATTTAAAGCAAAGGTGCATTAGTATGACAATATAAAAAGAGCATAGTACAACTTTAATTGAGCTTACCATAATTATGAGTATAATGATTTAGCATTATAATCATTATGTTAACACTAAAGAATTATAAATCAGTTTTCTTCATAAAATGTTATGCATTCACTGCTAAAGTTGCTAATAATTGAGTAAATCCACTAGGTATATTAATTTTGTTTATAATAAATATATTGCATGTGTTTTACGCTATACTCAAATGAGTAAGTTTAAAAGAGGTGAGTTTTGGTATTACATTACTCCCCTATGTCTCAAAACTTTATTTGTCATCCTTCCTTTAATGGTTGTCCCAAAAAACTTTCGTGCCTGTCAAACATGGCAATGTTTTAAGGGACGAAAGGAGTATAAAATAAGTATCACAAAGGTTTCAAATGAACACACAATAATAATGAGTATTGTACATGATTATGAGAAATGTGTGTTGGTGCAATATTATATAATAGCAAAATAAAGTTCATATATTTAGAAAAAGCTAAGGGTGATGGGTATTGGAACTCGGGGTATAGATTTTTATAGGGGTGGACAATTCAGTTTACGGTTTGGTTTTTTTCTGTTTCAGTTCGGTTTATTCGGTTTGGAAGAATTTGTACCAAACTAAAACCATTTGTGTTTCGGTTTGGTTTCAGTTCAGTTTCGGTTTGAGTTTCGATTTGCCTCGTTCCGGAGAAAGCTTGACATCGCCATTTTGATGTTTGAATTAAATATTGAAACATCATAAATACAAAAACTGTAACATATGAAGTGAGCATTTGCAAAAAAAAAAGATGTCTTAGGGTCCGTTTGGAGCCTTGAAAATGGGCTGATAAGCCTTTAAAATGTAAAAAGAGAGCCAAACACATGTCAATTGGGTTGTTGTTTGGCCTGATTTTCCTCATCATCCAAAAAAGTAACAATAGAGTTAAAAAAAATCCAACTAAAAGGGCATTAATTTACCGTTGAAAATCAAAAATACTTATTATCCCTTCTACTTTATACCCGTAGTACACCTGCTTCAGAAAAGTCAAAAACTACTTCTACATCAGTTGCGTCATAGTTTCATCTACTCGGCTACGTAGTTTCATCCTTCATGATTGATGACTTCTCGTTCAGCTTCTCCATATTATTATTATTATTATTATTATTATTATTATTATTATTATTATTATTATTATTATTATTATTATTATTATTATTATTATTATTATTATTATTATTATTATTATTATTATTATTATTATTATTATTATTATTATTATTATTATTATTATTATTATTATTATTATTATTATTATTATTATTATTATTATTATTATTATTATTATTATTATTATTATTATTATTATCCTCCTCCTCCTCCTCCTCCTCCTCCTCATCCTCCTCATCATCCTCCTCCTCCTCCTCCTCCTCCTCCTCCTCCTCCTCTTCTTCTTCTTCTTCTTCTTCTTCTTCTTCTTCTTCTTCTTCTTCTTCTTCTTCTTCTTCTTCTTCTTCTTCTTCTTCTTCTTCTTCTTCTTCTTCTTCTTCTTCTTCTTCTTCTTCTTCTTCTTCTTCTTCTTCTTCTTCTTCTTCTTCTTCTTCTTCTTCTTCTTCTTCTTCTTCTTCTTCTTCTTCTTCTTTTCTTCTTCTTCTTCTTCTTCTTCTTCTTCTTCTTCTTCTTCTTCTTCTTCTTCTTCTTCTTCTTCTTCTTCTTCTTCTTCTTCTTCTTCTTCTCTTCTTCTTCTTCTTCTTCTTCTTCTTCTTCTTCTTCTTCTTCTTCTTCTTCTTCTTCTTCTTCTTCTTCTTCTTCTTCTTCTTCTTCTTCTTCTTCTTTCTTCTTCTTCTTCTTCTTCTTATTCTTCTTCCTCTTCTTCCTCCTCTTCCCTCCTCTTCCTCTTCTTCTTCCTCTTCTTCTTCTTCCTCTTCTTCTTCTTCCTCTCCTCCTCCTCCTCCTCCTCCTTCAATGTTCGCATACCCATCACGAATCTGAGATGTTTTTTCTAACCTTTGCTACGTATTATCTGTAAATCTACTGGTGTGTTGGTATTTATTATTGTAAAAGTTCTAAGAATGTTTAATACCATCTTTAAATATTGTCTTTCTTCTTTCACTTTTCTATTCTTTTATAGATTTTTTCAATTAAAAGAGGCCATAGGTGTGTGAGTTACTTAATTTTCATACTTTTTATGAGTCAAGTGCTCCATGGGTTATTCACTCTCTGAAAAGTTACATCCTAAAATGTTAAGTCGAACTGATTGGAAAGACAAACTAAAGAGAAGAATGGAGAGGGTGAAAGTCCACATAAAAAGAATACACGATGTTGGGTTAAGGGCCGTTACACGATTGTAAAATGCACTTCCCGCCAGAATCTAGGTTTCCCGCCGGATCAGTGGGGACGTTTCGTCCATCCGGGAAGTGAGTTGGATTGCTCCAAGTGACCCTTGAGGGATATTGGCCGTTCGTCTCCTGGCCTTGATAGATACTCACCATGTGCACGGGGGTTTTCTCCGATGACTACATGCTTGCTCTGGGGACGTTCGTCGCCATCCCTGGTGGCCCGTGGCTCTGCTCCTTGTCCCTGCATAGACGTTCGTCGGAATGAGCTGCTGGGCCTGAGTCCTCCAACACCAGACGTTCGTCCATCCTTAAAGAACATGGGCCTGTGGGCTGGCCTAGTTTCTAGCCGGACGCTCGTCTGGCAAAATGGGTTAGTGGGCCGGACCTCGGCTTGGGCCTTAACCCAACACAAGTCCCCCACTTCTGATGTTCTGAGCATTGCGCAGGACATAAGGAAGTATGAGCCTCCTCGAAGTAGGGACGCCCGGTGGGACCAGGGACCAAGGACGGACGAAGCACCAGGGAATCTCGATATAGATAAACCTGTTCCTCCTTGCGATGTCGGCGGACACCGGACGTCTCCTCGAAGTAGGGACGCCGGCAGGACCAGGGGACCAAGGACGAACGAAGAGTATGGATTGCCTCCACCAAAAAAAAAAAAAAAAAAAAATGGGGAGAAGAGGAGAGGAGCTCCTATGTAGAAGAGAATCTTGCCCGGGTGTGCCAGATCTTCTCCAACCGCCGAAGACGAACGCCTCTCGGTGTAGAGGTTAGTAGAGACGCGGAGGGGGGCTAGACGAACCAAGGGAGCCTGCCAAGATAAACCTGTTTATCCCACAAATGACCATGGATCGATGGACGTGGGGTAACAAAGTCGGGGACCCGTGAGGGTAGACCTGTTCGTCCCTGCGAGTCCTTGGGTACCGAACGTCCTCTTCGAAGCAAGAGACGTCGGTAAAGGCTAAAAGGACCACGGACGAACGAAAAAGGGGGGAATCTCGATGTAGATAAACCCGTTCATCCTTGCGATGTCGGCGGACACCGAACGTCTCCTCGAAGTAGGGACGCCGGTGGGACCAGGGACCAAGGACGAACGAAGACTAAAAGACTCCAAAAAAAAAAAAAAAAAAAAAAAAAAAAGCCGGAAGAGCAAGGAGCAAAGAATGATTCTTTTATTCTTCGGTTACTATTGGCCGGGAGATTACAAGACAATGAAAATAATGGGAAAAATTGTACAAGTACAAGGTCATGAACGGAGAATCACTTCTGATCGACGTCCGGAGCTGGAACCTTGGAAAGAGCCTGCTTGCATTCTTCACTGGCTCTGGCTTCCGCCTGCTCCTTCAGCAGCTCGAGGGCCCCTGCATGAGCGTCTGCCATCAAGACGTCAAAACCAGCCGCCTCCGGATCGAAGGGAGCCCCAAAGTGACGCTCGAACGTCGGGAGATTCTCCACTACTAGCCCAACCATACCTTTGCGGTAGGTGTCATCGGCGAGATCGTCAAGGAAACGACGTCCGGTGGGGGTGGCCTGGAGCAATTTAACCCCCATCCTGGTAGGCATCCGGGCAGGTGGCCAGGAACTCGCCAACGAGCCGCGGGAGGAACTTCATAGCCATGGTGTGGATGGCGCCAGTATAAGCCTTGGATTTCTGAAAGGCAATGGAACCAGACTCCTTGATCTTGGCAACATCGGCCTCATAAATAGGGACATGGTTGTCCACGCCCGTCTGGCGGAGTTCCACCTTGGCCTGCTCCACGGCCCACATCCGGCTGCGAAGATCCACGAGCTCGGCCTCCTGCTTCTTGAGGAGCTCCTTCTGAGAGGCATTCTCCTGGACGAGCTTATCGTAGGCATCGGCTTTCTCTTGAAGAGTGCCGGCCCTGCCTTTTGCATTCCTCAGAAGGGCGTCGCTTTCGGCCCGGACCCTGGCCATTTCCCTGCCTTGATGCTCGAAGGCCATCCGGGCCCTGTGGAAGTAGAGCCCGGCTTTGTCCAAAGTGCTCTGACCACACTCCAGAAGGTCCTCGGGTGCCTCCTGAGCAGCGAAGTCCTGGGGGACCTTGAGATTCAGGCCGCACCATATAGAGGATGCTGTTTGACCAAAGAGCATCATTGACTCCTTGCGTGGACCAACCCCGGAGAACTCAATCAAACCAAGGGAGGACCCATTGGCTTGTGGGGGAGAAGGAGGACGAGCATCGTCAAAACCCTTAGCGACCTGGGCATCATCATCCCGGAGACGACGAACATCAGAAGTTCGTGGGGGAGAAGGACGGGACTTGCCCCGAGAGACAGGCTTCCGCTTAAGGGGGCTCCCGGGCTCACCATCAGAGTCGTCGGCTACTATGATGGCCTTGGAGGCTGTACACTCGACGCGCGGCCTCTTGGAGACGCCGGCGCCCAAATCATCCTCAGTCCGGGCCCTGATCACCCGAGTTTCAACCTTGGGGACGAGCGGCTTCCCGGGCTTGTCATGCCCCTTGTGCCCACGACCGGCGGCAGACGGAGCGGTATTATCTCGGCGCATGATGGACGTGGGTGGGAAAACTCCTGCATAGAGGGGATCAAGACGTTCAGAACCATAACAGCGAAGAGAGGTTAAAACAATACAAGTACAAACGGACGCACCTAATCCAGCCTGAGCTTTGAAGGGCTCGGCCACCAGCAACCGCAGGTTCTGGATGCCAAGTCCGGCTATGCGCTTGGCATATCCAAGCTCCTCGTCCGTCATGGGCGGCGGGATCGTCTTCACAGGGTAGGCATTCCACCGATCAGAGAATGGCATCGGTGAGCCTACTCCGGCCAGGAAGAAGCGCTCTTCCCAACCGTCTGGGTTCCCAGCGTTGTTCGAGAACAGAACCATGGACGGACGGGCAGTCAGGGTCAAATACCCTGTACGTCCGAAGGTGGACAGACGAAAGAAGTGGTGCAGCAGGTCCGCGGTGGGGGTCACACCGACGCTGTGGCATCTAATGATGAAGCCAGCGATTATCCGATAAGCGGC